>CM070774.1:73760911-74969661 GCA_036346955.1 Dipus sagitta | reverse complement strand
TAAGGGGACAGGCGTACAAATCTGTAGTACAATTAACATGCCATCAGATAACAGCAAACTCCTAGGTTAAAGTCAAAACTAGAGATATAAATTTCAGTCTATCGAAAGACTGGTGCCATATAAAGCTTCAGCCTGTCATGCAAATGTAAACTGGTAACTGAATGGGTAACAGTGCAATCTACCTAATAGGAGATTTCAATGTACTTCTATATGTAAAAAGAGAAAAAAAAAGATATGCTATTCATCAAATGCCCTACAATTAAAAATGACAAACCTCCCATATCTAAAATATGCTAAAATCTCTTCCCAGAATTTTCCAAGGTAATGCATTTAAATATTATTTCTTGCCGGGCGTGGTGGCTCATGCCTTTAATCCCAGGACTCAGGAGGCAGAGGTAGGAGAATTGCCATGATTTCAAGGCCACCCTGAGACTACGTAGTGAATTCCAGGTCAGCCTGAGCTAGAGTGAAACCCTACCTCGGAAAAAAAAAAAAAAACATTATTTCTCTACTAAGAATACTTGATTCTATATCATTTCCACAAACATACTCATATGTTTGTGGACTTAAAATGGCTTCTGGCAAATATGGTACCCCTTCTTAGTTTTGGGGGGAAAAGTGAAACCAAGACATGCCAGAATGCTAGATCCATTAAATGTAAGGTTCAGACTGTCCGAGTCCCTCACGCCAAACCTTCTGTGCAATCCTGGGTGTCACTGTTGATCCTTTCAAAAGCGCTACCTAAAGGGCTTAGTATGTCTAAGATTCATGACCATCTGTACCTAAATACTAATCTTCCACAGAACAGAGTTTTGTCTGTCAAGATATGTGAACTTACGTTCTAGTGAATAACAGGTTAACAAAAATTAACTTTTGTTTACATGTGCTACTAATTGCTGAATCAACTTATGTAGCCTCCCTTACGCTGCTGGTATCTCAAGCTTGCAAGTGGAGCGCATAAGCCTAGAATGCGGAAGCTCTGAAGTCAGTCAGTGTCTTTCACATTGCTACTTCCATCATCACATCTGTGTCTTTGAGGAGGCTTTGCTATTGATTAGTGAATTTCTGTGTAATCACCATGCAACTTCCACTGACAAATCATGGGCCCAATATGAAGTCTCCACTGTGTGCAGATCTCTTTTCAAGTTATGTATTATTATTCTTATTATCTCTCCTACTTTGACATAATTAGAAACAATAGAAACCTTTGTATCTACACATGCATATGAGCATATGTATTTTGTATGTATAAGTTGTGAGTTCTTAAACGTAAAGTATATTTCAAAAAGCATTTAAAAGAAAAGAATATGGGCTTATGTCCTCATAGTCACCCCAATATAAACATATCCTTCTCACTAAACAGGTGTGTCACATAGCAGTCACTTTTATTTGAATATTTTTACTTATTTTTTTTAAATTGTGTTTGTTTGTTTATTTATTTAGTTGAGAGCAACAGAGAGAAGGAGGGAGAGAGAGAGAGAGAGAGAGAGAGGGAGAGAGAGAATGGGCGCGCCAGAGCTTCCAGCCTCTGCAAACGAATTCGAGACGCGTGCACCCCCTTGTGCATCTGGCTAACGTGGGTCCTGGGGAATCGAGCCTCGAACCGGGGTCCTTAGGCTTCACAGGCAAGTGCTTAGCTGCTAAGCCATCTCTCCAGCCCTATTTTCACTTATTTTTATAGCAACCCTGACAGGATCTATGTTTTCATTTTGCATATGAGGAAACTGGGGATCAGAAACGTGATCGTGGTACGTTAAAATGTTCAAGTATTAGAGCTGGAATTCAAAGTAAGTAAGGCTGATTCCATAGCTCTTCAATTTGATACATCTTATAGTGTATAAGCTCTGGAGATAAGAAAGAGAAACTGTGAAGCCACAGGAGGAATATGAGCATTCAAGTTTGGCAGGCATGCCTTCAACATTTGCTCCCAGTGGCACTAGCAATGTGACATTGAACTAATTGTGGACCTTCTCATCTTTAAAATAGTGTTAATGCTGGAACATAGAGAGAGTATTACAAAATTACAGGAGAATTAAATGAAATAATACCTAATGGCACTTACCAAAAGCGTTAGTTGTTCTATAAGTGTCTTCAATTATTAATAAGAAATTATATCAGCCTTAAGACTGATCTCTATAAAGATGTGTTAACAATTCATCAAGTGAGAGCTCTAACTCTGACCCTGTGGTAGATGAGAGATAAAGACAAAAGTGTACTATCAAGAACTCATTGTGCAATGATACAAAGAGAGCATCCATTTAAGTTGAATTCAAGTTCATGATAATATCTCTTCATTACCTTGGACAGGGACTTGGATTCTGCCTTCAATGACTGAAGATATGCTGAATGAATGGGGGGATGTTTACAGGGCTCCCTCAATCTGCCAAGACTTAGATTCAAAATTCTTCAAAGACACAAGATTAACAATTATCAGTGTGCTTAACACTCTGTTGTTTTCAATATAAAACAGTAATGAAGGTTGAAAATTTCATAGATTACACATCCCTTGGTCTCACCACCCTTTGAAATTTTCTAAACCTATTTATACTAATAGCATTAATGAGTTAATATGGTCTAAATTCCACCTGCTAAATTTATTAGGCAGAATGTCCATAAAATAGAAATGTAAAATAATTTTATTTTGAAAATGGATAAATGCAGGAATAATGATAAAATGTGTGAAATGTACAAACTCAACTTCATATTGGACAGTCAGAATATATGTTGGATCAACTAGAATGGATTTCATCCACATCTATAGCCATGGTTGCCTCCCTGTGGCTTTCATGCTGAATGCTAGATTTGGTTATAAATGCCAAAGGGAATAGAAGTCAGTCTTGAGTGGTGGCTTTCCTAAGGTTCACATCTTTCTTCTTTACTCTTTCTTTCCTATAGTCCAAAGTGTCTAGGGTGTAAATGCATTCAGGTTGTTTCTAGGAAAGAAATAAAAGTAGTATTTTAAAAGTGAAATGAATGGGTTTCAGGAAGGAAACTATGATTTAGCAAAAGGTCATTAGTATTTAGTATCTGTTTTTAAATGTATGATTCTGTTACATTAAAATTCAAGATAAAAATAATATTTCTAAAACATAATTTTTTAAATTAAAATTCAAATGTCAATTAGTGAAGGTTAACAAGTGGAAAGCAACAGATAAAGTCTGAATATATTTATTTTTGTACTTATCTTTTTGGATTATTCATTCCTATTCCCTATTATAAAGTTCAGAATAGTTTAATTATTATCTTTAAAATGCTATGTGTGATAGTTTTATAAATCACTTTATAGAATAGGTGACATCCTTAATTAATTTGTATTTTTACCTCATATATTCACTTTCTGAAACTTTATTGCCACTTTCTTTAAAGAAACACAAATTTTATCTGTTTACCATCATGTTTTAATGGTTTTTAATGCTTTTCAAAAAATTATTTTGCTAGAGCTGGGCAATGGTATGACACACCTTTCATCTCAGCATTCGGGAGGCAGAGGTAAGACGATTACCAAGAGTTCAAGGACACCCTGAGACTACATAAGTGAATTCCAGGTGAGCCTGAGCCTTACCTCAAAAAAACAAACAAAAAATTTTGCTAAAATATTCAATTCAGAATGACAAATGTTAAGTGGTTTTTGAAATAACTAGTTTCCTTTAACTTTCTGAATAAATTTTTGGATATATTACATATTTACATAGCCTCCAAATCACAACATAATGTATAAACATGTACAAATCAACTCTGAACCAAAGGGCCAGGTAACAGCACCTCATTAAAGGTGCAGACAAGTTGTAAGGAAGACAGTTCAGTATGTGTAAATGAGCATCACATGTTTAAGATACCACAGGAAGGTATAGTTTCATGACACAGTTAAAGAATGAAATATTGGCTTGGGATGGAGAATAGAGAAGAGAAGAAGTAGGGGAGGTCATGAGCCTTAGGGGTATAAAGCCTGCTCTTGTTTGGATTAATGCTTATATTATTCTCACCAAATTACCCTGAAAGAATGACACTTAATGTTCCTATTCATGTATTAATGCTACTCGCACTTCTTGTTGGAGAAGCTTCTCTTTTCAGACGGCACTGACCACTGGGATGACCCAAAAGGCAACATAGTGCTTAGAAAAAGTGACCAAGAAGTGTTCAGCACTGAAACATCTCTATCACAGCCTCCAAGGCTCAGGGTCCATGGCAAAAGAGGTGGCAGAAAGAATGTAAGAGCCAAAGGAAGGATACCACTCCTTACAATGCAAATGTTGTCATTGCTGATGTCACAGTTACTGTTATAACAATCTCCACCACTACTCCACTGTCAGCTCTTGTCATGGTTGTCTCTGCTATGTATCCACAATGGCATCCTTGGTGCCACTCTTAGGGCTCTACTACTTTGGCTACTTGGCCACTGTGTCAGTTACTTTCTCAGTGCTGGGACAAGATACCCAACCAGCAACAGCTTAGGGAGGGAAAGGGTTTATTTTTTTGGCTTGCAGTCTTGAGGAGAAACTTCTGTGTGGCAGTAAAAGCATGGTAGGAGCAGACTGCCAGAGTCACATCTTCACATTAGCGTGGAGGAAGTAAGGAGTGAAAACAGCAGCAAGTAGGTTGGGCTATAACACTTCAAGGTCTGCCTTGAGTAACACATTCCCTGTAGGCCTCACCTATTTAAGGTTCTATAAACTTACCAAATTGCTCCAACAACTGGGAATCAGGCATTTAAACACATGAGACATTCCATATCCAAACTGCCATAGCCACCAACTGTCTTCCTTGCATGTACTATGCCTGCAGTGACAAAAAAATACAGAAAACTACCCTCCAAAGTCACCTCTCCTGTGGCTGTTGAAGACAAAACCACCATGTAATTTCTGGCTTCTCTGTAGCTGTCAAAGTTGTCACTCATTTTCAAGTGCTACACACTTTAGTTTAGCAGCTGGTCATCCCACCATCACTACCACCATCTCATCTTTTTTGCTTATTTCCTCTTCCCACTTTAGTAATAATGGATATAAACAATATGCAAGAAATGATCACTTAAGAAAAAGCCTAATGTTGCAATTCCAAGGGAAGTAGTTCAGGAGGGTGTCACACAATTGATTCACAGAGTGAAATAGACAGTCTGATCATATAGCTAGAAGAGAGAGTTTGCAGTCATCACAGCAGACATCTGTGCAGATGCAGGATTGTTTTTAAACAATCATGGTATTGTCTCTTCAACTGCAGCAGTCCCTTGGCTGAGTTACCAGGGGAAGCTGCTCCCATCAGGACTGGGTGGAAATGGTTGCTGGGAAAATCCAGTCCAAGCTATTTGAAGCAGTTATGTCTGGGGCTAAACTTGTGGATGATGGAACATGTGGCTGTGATTGCAACATAGCTTCCTAAGATACCAATGGTATATTCATTCAGAATCAGCAATTCAGACATTAAGATACTCTGGCTGGCTGCATGGTTGGTAGTCATTTTGCTCCAGGCAGCCAGGGAAACATCTGTCAATCAGGAACCTAATTCACCCCATTTTCCAGCATCTTGCTTATTTAGAAGAAAATTTATTGGGGAACATTTATAGTAATAACTTACCATTGATGACATTATTAGTGATTTCAACAGTGTTTAATGGAGCTTTAATAATGCTTAACACCTGCTCAGCACCCTAGGAAGAGGTGAGTCTCCCTACTATCTCTCAATAGACGCAGAGCATGGTCTGGATGACTAGAAGTTAGAGTACAGGAAAGTTTCAGACAATTTAGTGTTCAGCCTATAATATATATTTGAATAAGTCATTAGATATTTCAGGTATTATCAAAGTTTTCTGAAGCAGGATTCTACTTAAGATGTAATACTTTAAACTTGTATATGTCAAAGAATCAAGATCATATACACACAATACATGAAGCTAGATACTTCGTGTATTCTTAATAAGCCAAAAAACAAAGTTTGTCACATTTAAACCAGAGCACAATCTACATACAAATAAGGAAAAAATGATTTCTTCTCTATTAGACTATGATGGCATCATTTAGAAAATATTTGCTGAACCTAATGTTAAATTATGTCCTTGTGCCATGAAATGATATATTCTTATCTTACTTGCATTTTTTAAAAATATATTATTGGGAACTTTAATATATGAACATACTGTAAATTGGTCATGTTCCCATCACATTTTCCTCTTTTGGACCCTCTCCTCTGCCACTATTCCACTGAAGACCTTCTTCTTGCAAGTTAGTCCTTACTCTGTTTTATTTCATTTCCTTTGTCCTTCTAAGTCTTCTATATCAAAGTTTTGATGGGCTTATAACAGTGCAGGTCTTTTTTGTTATCAGCAATCACTGGTGGTCATAAATGTACCAGCTGGGCCATGTAGGGAGGACAATGTCTCATAGTAAGTCTTATCTCTCTGTGGCTCTTACAGTGCTTTCTTCCTCTCTTCAACAATGTTCCCTGAGCCTTGGAGAGCATGTTAGAAATCTTCTTTAGTGTTTAGCTCTCAATAGTCTTTTATTTTCTGCTTTGATGAATTTTGAGTTTCCTCAGGATCTACTGTCATCTCAGCTAGTGCTAGACACTCAGCTTTCTGTTCTTACCATTTGATTAGTCTTGGGCCTCCCCAGTATTCACTGCCATGTGTCAAAAGCAAGTTCTAACCCAAAGTAAGAGCAACATTAATAGACATTTCAAAAATATCCATCTTAAAATGAGGATGGTGTAGTGGTTTGAGACAGGGATACCTCATAAATTCATTTGTTTCGGAAGGCAGCTATGCTCACTGCTATACCACCAATGCTGCACCAGAACTCATGTGTCTTGAATGTTTGATCTCCATCTGATGGAATTAAAGAGAAGGAGCTTTGTTGGAGGATGTGTGCTACTGGGGGTGGGGGGAGTTTGTGATAGCTTGCCAATGTTAGTTTGGTATACTGTCCTGTTGCTATTGTCCACCTGTTGTTGGCCAGGATGTGATGTCCAGCACTGCTCGTGCCAACTTTCCCCTGTCATCATGGAGCTTCCTCTCAAGTCTATAAGCCAAAGTAAACCCTTCCGTCCCACAAGCCAGGTTCAGTCAGGTTTTCTGTAGCAGCAAAGAAGTACTTGAAGCAAGTTGCTCCATATAAAATTATTCATGGAGGATTAAACATACCAAACAACTCAATATCAAGAAAACAATAGCTTGCTTTAAAATTGAGCAAAGATTAAACTCATACAACATTTTCAATAAATATCCAGAGCAAAGGCACTTGGGATGATAACTATTGACTGGCAACTTTACAGGATCTGCACTTACCTAGGAGACAAATCTCTGGACATTTCTTTGAGGGAGTTTCTACTTAGGTTACTTGAGATTGGAAGACCCACCTTAGCTGTGTGTAGTATCATTAGATGGATTGAAGAAAAGGACTGGATACAAAGGAGAAAGTATGCTGAGAACCAGCATACATTTCACCCTGCTTCCTGACTACACAATGAATACCACCAACTGTTTCATGTTACTGCTACCTTGGCACACTCTTCATGATTAAATGTATCCCACTGAACTTTATTCAAAAAAAAAAAAAAAAAAAGCTTTCCTAAGTGTGGTATTTAAAGGTATGTCCCCCATAGACTGTTGTGTTTTATTAAAATTGAGTCTGCATTTTTAGCCCCTAGCAGACAGACTCCTGCTATGGGGGAAGGAGGGCTATCACTGGGGATGGATGTTAATTCCAGCCAAAAGCTTGAGAGCAGTTTTGAGCTCTTGCTGTGCTTGCTTGTGGTGCTGGCGGTTTAGTGGTGTCTTTCTGTTGGGATTTATGAATGGGAGCCAGCTTCTTCCACCATTTGATTGCACTATCCCTGGATTTGTAGGCTTGAAATAAATCACTTCCTCCAATAAACTGTGTGGTTTGTATTTTCATCCTAGCAACATAGAACTGACTTCAACAAAGTTGGTACCAAGAACGGGGTGCTGTTGCTAAGATAAATCTGACCATGTGGATTTTGGTCTTTTGAAACATCTGTGCTAGATGAGAAATATGTATGGAATTTGTACTTGCAACTGAAGATGACTTCCAGAGCAGTAAGCCATGTTTTATGGGTTATTCTGGTGGGAGTTTGAAAATGCTATGTGCAGAGAGAATTGTATTTGGGTGCTTTGCTTATGAACTTTCAAAGGGGAAGGAAAGACTGCAGAAAACTTTGTTGGAACTGAGCTATTGGCTTGTATAAGGGCTGGTTGCATTATTCTGCCCAAGACCTAAAAGTTTGATCAAGTTTGAATGTAAAAGAAATTTGATGTGCTTGGCAGAAGATATATAACTGAGAGATACAGGGTTTAAAACTGGAAAAAAAAATAATGAAGTTTAAGGTTACTGGCACACAGGCTGGTTGCTAAAGCTGATATTGTTAAGGATGGGCAACTGCTTTGCATTTAAACAAAGGAAAGGATGCCAGAGATGATTCCACCCAGGAAAGAGTGAATGAATAGCAATGCAAGCTTTTTTGAAAAGAGATGACTGAAAGATGACCTTTTCTTCAAGATCATGATTTATTTCCTCAAAGTGGCTATGTTGCTGCACATCTAGATTTGGTTTTGGAAACATGAAGAATACATGAAAGTTGGTCATGAACTGCATATGGTTCCAGCAATTGCTGGTGAGATGCAGCATATAAGGCAGGGAGTGTTGTACCTGATAGAAGAGCAGTGAGGCTATTGTCTGAAGTTAAATTGGAGCCTCTGCTGAGATGAGGAATGGGAAAAAGTATATGCCTATATAAAAAGCTAGAAAGGCAGTATATATTGTTGAAGATGAGCCTTGGTTTGCAGTGGAGACCTGATGATGTTTTGGATATACCAGGACTGTGCAAGGGCTACCATGCAGCACTATTAGCTCAGGATGGAAGTTTTCCATAGTACTCAGAAAGTTTTCCCCAGTACTCAGACCAGGTGGAGGGGTGGAATTGGAAAATCCAGAGACTCTCATCATTGGTTATGGATGTCAGACCTAAACTGCAGTTGTTTGATGTTTGCCTAGTGGTCATTGAGTTTGCATTGGTTCACTGTCTCCTTGTTATGCCTTATAGCAATGGAAATGTTTATTCTGTGCCATCATGTGTTGAAAGTATGTAACTTGTTGAAAATATGTAACTTGTTTTGATTTTAGAGGACTCACAGTTAAGAGACAGTCTTGAGGTCAATAAAGTTTATGGGGCCTTTGAATTTGGACTGAATGCAATTTACAGTGTGAGATGATCATGAGTATATTGGGGGCTGGGGAGGTATGTGTTAGCTTGAATGTATGTGACCCATATATTGAAATGTTTTATTAAAATTGAGTTTGCAATTTCATCACTTAGCAGGCAAACTCCTGTGGGTGTAACTGTGGGCAGAACTTAATTCTACCCTAAAGATATGAGGAGAGGTTTTGAGCTCTGGATGTACATGCTTCGTGCTAGTGGCTGTTTGGTACTGTCTCTCTGCTTGGACTTATGAATGAGAGCCAGTTTCTTTCAACGTTTTATAGAATTTACCCAGGATATGTAAGCTTAAAATAAATCCTTTCCTCCCATAAACTCTGTCTGGTTTGTATATTCATGCAAGCAATGTGGAACTGACCATATACTATATTAAATTGCTTCTTGTCAGGTATCTTTTCACAGCAGCATCAAAGAACTTAAACCAGAAAGTCAGCACTGAGAAATAGGGCTATTACTTAACCATTTGTTACAGTTTTGTGGACGGAATGTGGGAGAGTTTGAAAACGGATACTGAAAACGTACTACAATGCTATTAGCAGAGCTTAATAAGCAGTTCTATTATGAGTTTGGAAGACCAAAATGCTAAGGGAAATGTGAGTTGAGATAGGAAGACCCATTTTACCTGAGGGGCAGCATCATTGCATGGGTTGAGATCCCCAACGGAATAAAATGTGAAAAGTGAGCTGAGCACTAATGCCTTCTGCTTCCTAACTGTGGACTGAATGCGACCAGCTGCTTCACACTCCTGCTTCCATGTCGTTTTCTTCATGATGGACTTTATCCCCTCAAATTGTAGGCTGAAATAAAACCCTCTTCCCTTAAGTTGCATCTTGTCAGGAATTCTGTCATATCATACAAGAAAATGACTAATAGAGGCTTCAACAGGTATTTCCCATTAAAGATATGTTTGACAGATACGTGAAAATCACCATCAGTATTCATCACAGGAATGCACATTAAAACCACATAGATAACACCATGTACCTGTCAGAATAGCACTTATTAAGAAAAAAAAGATACATGGAGAGAATAGAACCATGATGTACTATTGGTGGAGGCATTATGAAAAATGGACACAGGCTCTTTTCAAAAAGTTGAAACGTAATCTTACCCTATGGTCCTGTAATCCCATTACATGGTATACATCAAAAATAAATGAAATCAGTATATCCAAAAATATTGTCTACATTCACATATTCATTATAACATTATTCACAATAACCCAGGTAAAGAGATAACTTGTGCCTACTGAAAAACAAATAAAGAAAATGTGGTATGTGTACAAACACATAGGATTAAAATGTTGTCCAGCCCTTTTGAAAAAGAAAATCATATCACTTGTTAAAACATGAATAACTCTACCAGACATTGTCCTAAGTTAACCTATAGAAGTAAACCCCATAGAAGCAGAATGTAGACTGATGCTTTCCAGGGGCTGGTAAAGGCAGTGCTGTGAAGGTGGGGAATGGAATAATGTTGGTCAAAAAGGACATCATTTTGGTTCAGATAAATTAAGTATGGCAGATCTATTATATATTATTATAAGTTAAATTTAACACTTATGCTAAAAGTAGGTTTTATATAGACTTATTACCATATACAAAAATTAAAACTATGCTTTGTAATGGCTATGTTAATTAGATTACTTGTAATAATTATTTTCCTGTGTATGCACATATCATAACATTTTATTTTACAGTGTAAATATATGCAATTTCCTTTATTAATTAATCATCATTGAAGTTGAAAAAAATACAAAAGGAAACTATTTTTAAAAAATTGAGCATCTTCCCCATTCCTCCAACCAGACTTCATGTTCCAAAGAATTTGAATACTTTGAGAATGTCTTAAGTGGGAGGAGGTGTGTGCAGTTATGTTAACAGCATTTCCAAGATTTTTCAGTGACTCATAGTTTTAGGCATTTATATGAGTCCTCAACTTGCATTTTAAATTTTCCAATCATTTAAAAAAAGAATGTCTTCTAACTTTTCATGATAATGAGATAACAACTCCCTCACAGAAAGCTTTACAACAGTGTATTTGCATTCCTTCCACACCCTAGCCCCACCACACACAGGCCAACACCATGCACATTGAGGCATTTTCTCTGTTAGGAAAATTGCTTCTTTAATTTCAAAGGGAAAACAGCACAATACAGAGATGAGATGCACACTGTCAATTATACATAAAGATAAACTGGATTTTTGCCCCATCTTTAGAAGGTGCCACAATAGGTCAAAAGTTTTTTTTTTTTTTTATTTTTTTGGTTGCTGTGGTACAAGTTTGTTCCTTAGCATATGTATCAATCAGCTTTGCTATGGTAACAATCATCTCTTTAATTTAAGTAGTTCAAATATCAAGACTTTTTTTTTTACTTTTCACTATTTGTGCCCAAACTACAAGGAAATATCTTGTCAAAAATAAAAATTAGATCAAATTGAAAATGTGCATACTTTATATCTACGAAAGAACAGTTTAGAAACCAACACACATCAAAGTGATAGTGCAAAGAAGCAGGTAAAATGTGCAGCATGACAGACTGACTTCTAAGTGCAAAATGAAGGAGTTAGTTAACCTTTACAGTGGTGGGCTATTACAGAGCAGGGTTTTAGACAGCAGGGGATTGGCTACAGGTGATCATTTTATACCATTTTGGGGAGGTAACCATGTGTCCTTTGTGATTATTAGAAGCAGTCACAAGAAGTCACTGTTTTCTTGCAATGGATCAACTGGTTCTGTTGAGAGGGAGTCAGGTAGTTTTGTTAGGAAGATAGGGTGACCCCTGAAAGTAAGAAGACAGGAAAGTCTGCCCTCCACTTGCTAGAGATGATCTGGCTTCTTATTTCTTTCCTAGTTCCCTAGACCTGTTTTTCCATACCTGAGCCCCTCCTGGGGAGGGAGTTCTTTTTCTAGAATTTAAAGATAACTCTGACCTTGTGGTTCATCAAGCATAGGTTTCAGAACTTGGCATCATGGCTGGCCCCCTCCTGAGTGTGCCTCTAGCCCAGACCAATCAGCTGTCTGTCTTGCTCACCTGAGCCAGAAGGTATAACTCACCACAATAAGGTTATAAATAAATGTATGTGTGTGATGGGACAAGCCTTTCTCTGGGCTGCCTGAATACTCATGAACCTCCAATTTCTGGTGCATTTCCCTTTGTCTTGACTGTCTGTGTCTGCCAGAACCCCCATCCCTACTTCGCACATGGGCCCTCTACCTTCTCCTGCCCTCCTCATGGAAGCAGTTTTCCATATTTCCTTTTCTGCCCTAACTCTTTATACATTTTTTTTTTTCAGGAGCACCATGGGGGCTTTCAGACCATGTGGGTATATTAATTTTCTTTCCCTTGGTGTTATACTTCCATAAATAAATATTATAATTTAATGGTTATACTTCTCAGTTTGATTTTCCCAATTCTTTGGTTACATACAAATGCAAATGCAGAGATTGGAGTTCAAGGACCTGTCTGAACCCCTAACACCCTGGTTCACTGTGGTCTCAAGGAGTGCTCAAACCAGGCACCCACTGTATTTTAGATTGTAACACATACTATCTTATTCTACATTCTACTTACATATGACATCTGGCAGGTTAATAATATCCTATGAATCACATAGATCATAAAACCAAACTCAAATCAAATCACAGGATCAGGAATTGATGATCGTCTTTCTATAGTATAATCTTAAAGTTTTATAGAAAAGGAAAAATTGAGTAAGAAAATGTTATAATCCATCATACTGCAGAATTGCAGAATGTGTAAATTTTATTTTTTTTTGCACTCAAAAATTAGAGCAATGTTAATGATCTATAACACAATTGAATATAGTTTACCACTCAGCCAATGAGTGGATTGGACTTCAAAATGATGTAGAACTTTTGGGCTCAAGGAGAGACCTTCAGAATTTAAGAAAGACAGAGTCAAGTAAAATGAATCATGAATTATTAAGTTTAATTAAGGGGGAATCACAAATTGTGGGTTTTATTTAAGGGAAGAAATCACAAATTGTGTGATTTGAGAAACACGCACTCATGTGGAAACACTGTAAGATTATAAGGTTCACTTAGGAGAAATTGAGGTTTCTGGAGTAGAGCTGAAAGCACATGGAGGATAGAACTTAGATGCATATGTAGGGAGACATAGAACACACATGCATCCACCATGTGCTTTCCTGAAGTGGGAAAATACCAAAGCAGAGACCAAGAAAATCAAAGGATAAATGAGTAATGGGAGTTACACTCATGATTACCCTGAATTTACGAAAACTACCATGGTACCAGAGGCAAAGCATGCACGAAATCAAAATGAGAAGTTACTCCAAACTATAAAGCACAGACAAGCAGAAAAACCATCCAGATAAAGAAATTGTACTATGCTCCCCCCACACCTTCCCTGGCTGGGTGAGAGTAGAAGTCACTGACATGTATCTAATCAGAAATGAGAGGGAATCTAGAAAGTCCCTCCCTCTCCCTTACACACAGCCAGGGTTCTGTCAAGAGAGGAGGGGCTGGAAGGTCACAGCCTTTATATCATCAGATTCAGCAATGGGAGAGACCTGATTGGTTCATAGATTTGGTGGGTAGATCCCAGGCCACTTGAGGCAACCCATCCAGGTAATACTCTAGATTGTGGGCAGCATGGGACACTACAGTCTCAATCAGACACAAGTTCCATTTCTGCTAAGAGTTCTGTTATTGTGCCAGTGTGAGGTGGCATCTCCTGACTCTCTTTGGGCCACCATCCCTAACTGAAACTCCCTTTAAAAAGGCTAGCTTTCTTCTGTCCTCCTTCAATAAGTTTTTTAAATGCTTCCAGATTATTCTACAGTCCCTTATCTCACTCTAAGGCTAAGGCAAAATCTCTGATGGAATATGGCCTTATTCATTTGGTCTATCATATTGTTGAAACGTTGGAATTTGGCTATCCTCCAGTCTTTCAATTCTGTCCCTTTAATGTCAAGGGGAAGGCATGGATAGTTTGTGCATTTGCCTACAGTCTTGCTTATGGAGGCTACCATGAATGTATCTCTCCTCCGAAATTCTTGCCACATCTCTATTGATTTTATCCAAGAAAGAAAGTGTAAGATGCTTTTTCTCCAAGACCCTATGAGGTTTCTGGATCTTGAAATACCCTTGGCATGTCTGGTCTAGAAATGAATAAAGGTAATCTCTACCTTAGGAGCCACTGGCTTCTTGCTGTCTTGGTTTGAATTATTCCAGGATCCTGCAACCCTTCAACATGGTCATGAATTCAAGGGGTTTAAATTAGTAGTACTGAAAACACGAGTAGGTATGTGGGAGCAACAATATAGGAGAAGAAAGACTTTATGGAGTGTGTTGGTAAACTAATAGGAGATGGGAGCATCTTCCAATGTAGAAAAGCCAACAAAGGAGGATTTTCATCTGCTGAGGATGGAACTAAGGGGGCTCATGCACCTATTATTGAGGTTATAGTATAATCTCAGAAGAGAAAAGTGCCTCTTAAGCATTCCTGGGACAGGGTTGATTCCTTCACCCTTTCTTCTTCATGGAGCAGTGAGGCATTCTTAGGTTTTGGAAGAGGGTTCTGGGTTTGAGATGCAGCTATTACAAGTTCCTGGGTCAATGAACATCATTGAAAGGGGAGGGTTGCCTTCAGGAAAAATATGCTGCCACATGCCACAGTCTATAGCACCGTTCCTACAGCCAGAGGAATATTTATTTTAGGGAATAATTTTTCCTTCTTGTGTTTTAAGGCTAAAAGGTTTTCCCACACTCTCAAGTCTTCTGGCTCCAGCCATAGGCTTTTGTAAGTAAAGTAAAGGAGGAAACACAGTGAACTTACTTTATTGTACTGCAGTTTCCCTGAGTCCTGAATCCATGCTGTCCTCTGATCCTGATGCCTTGCACAAAGGGATATCCATCTGTGGAAAGAAAAACTAAGCATAGCAAAAGTAAAAAGAAGGCAGACTAATATTTCATAGTTGCATATTGTTGTAATTTTGTTATCCTAAAAAAGTATAATATAGAGGATGACTATGTATTTTCTAGTGAAATTTATGAATAACAACCTAATTTCTCAGTAGCTTAACACAGCACAAATTTATTTTTACTCAGATCACAGTAAAATGCATTTTGCTGGCACACACAGTGGTGGGTAGTGTGGTCCATCCAGGGGCCCCTTCTCAGACTATCTTTCATTGACAACTCTTCTGGGTTCTTTTATATGTTCATTCATTTTGCTTTCAGGTGGGAAAAAGCTTGGATGATTATGATTGGAGAGGTTTTGTGGAAAATTACAGGTCTTACCTCTTCCTTCATCTTACTTGTCAAAATTCAATCATGTGGATGGCCAGGAAGTCTAATTTAACTACATATTTAGGAAAGCAAAAGAAACATAACAGATTACAACTGCCCTATTGCCACCACAATGTGGAAACTGGTTTAAGAGCAAAAGGCTGAGTTTGTACTAGAAGACATTGGTTTTAAACTATTTCTTCATTTAATATCATGATGACTCCTAAACTAGTTACCTACCTTTCATGCTTTGGTCAGTGACCTATAAACTAGGAACAGCAATTCCCTCACTGCTTATGTAGATGTAGAGACTATCACAACCTAAAACAGGATTAGAATTTGCGGTCCAATATAGGCCTAAGACCACCTGCCTTGTTTTTTTACATCAGCATCAGGGACTACTTAAACTCATCAATGTTACAATGGAGTGAAATTTTCATTTTATAATATTCTTATAGGTTCTTCTATATAACAGATATTGATATTCACAGCCCTTATCTAAATGTCCTATTATTCATTTTTTAAAATGTGGGTACAGTAGTTTAGTTTGGAATCCATGGGTTCTTAGACTTTGCAGTGTTCCATTCCAGGCCCTTCTGGCTTTTAGTGTTTCCATTGAGAAGTCTGAGGTAATTCTGATGGGGTTACCTTTATATGTAATGTACTGTTTCTCTCTTGCTTGTTTGAGGACTTTCTCTCAGTTTTCATTGTTTTGAGTCTTAATAATAATATGTCTTGGAGTTTCTCCTTTGGTACAGTCTGTTTGAATTTTTGTTAACCTCTTGTATCTTAATGGGACTGTCTTTTAAGAAGGTGAGGAAGTTTTCTTCAATAATTTTGTTGAATAAGTTCTCCATGACTTTGGTCTGAATTTCTGTTCTTTTTGCTGCACCCACAATCTGAATGTTGGGATGTTTAAGAGTATCCCACAGTTCCCTCGTGTTCTGTTCAAAACAATTTTTGGACTTGTTTTAGTTTTTGCACTCACAAAATGTTTCTAATGGCTTGTCTTCCAGTTCTGAGGTTCTGTCCTCCACATGACTGACTCTGTTCTTCAGGGCTTCTGGTTTGTATTTTCTATTGCCTTTTTATGTATAGTATCCACCCCTCAGTCAAGTTCTGTTTTCAGGTCATTTTATGATTTTCTTAATGCTTCTTGGAATTCATTCTTACATTTATTTATGTGTAGCCCAGGCTGGCCTTGAACTTCTGATCCTGCTGCCTCTGCCTCTTCAGCAATATCCTACAAGCATGTACCACCACAACTGGCCTTGCATTTATTTATGTCTTCATTGAGCTTAGCTAGCTGATTATTGGGGTCCTTCTTTTTTTTTTCTTTTTTTTTTGATCTTCTTCAGATCATTTGTCCATGGAAGACTCCCTGTTTTTTTTTTTTTTTTTTTTCTTTTTCTACTAGGTCCAACCTAGAAAGGACATCATTCACACAATTATTAGTCTTTTGTTGATTTTCTACATGTTCTGCCAATTGATTGCTTGGTCAGGGTCACATAGTTTGTATCTTCATTTTGGAGTTATGATCCTGTTGTCTCTTCTATGTTTTGATTAGAGACTTCCATTGTAGGACTAGGCAAACGTGTTGGGGTTACTTCCATTTGATGTTTCGTGCTGTTCCTTTTGTGCTGTGGCCTGCCTATCACAGTGTAGGAATTTTATTTAACTCAAGAGAAGCTGTAGTTTTACCTCTGAAGTGTCTTCAGTGACTGTTCCCTTTTATGTTTGACTACATTAGGTTTTTGATGGCAATGTCTGCTCAGGTGGGAGGAGTTGCCACAGCCTTGGTGAGGACCCACAGACTCGGTTGGTGAGGGGTGGGGCAGGGAGATGAAACTGCATGTTCCAGTGATTTGGTAGGGTGAGGTAATGGGACAGCTCAGTGGTGTGGTGGGGTGGGGATGATGGGACAATGTGGTCTTTTCATGAGGCGGAGTAGTGTGATGGGACAGCGCAGTCCAGTAGCACGGCGGGTTGGGGAGGATGGGATGGGATGGGATGGTCTAGTGGTCTAGTGGTACAGCTGAGTGTGGGGGACACATAAGTATCCCTCATTATAGATTGCCAAAGAAAAACTTTCAATGATAAAAAGTCATCTCTATAACTATATGAATACAAAGCCAAACCTACAGAAATTACTTCAGAGAATTCTCAACATAGAAGAGTCAAACAACCAACCTCAAGAGCCTACAAGAAGCAGACCATAATAACCAAACTCACAGAAGACTCAAAAACCTACAAGGTCCAAGGAAACACCAAACTACATAAAGCACCACAATATGCCAGGGAGTTCTCAGAGGAAGAAATATAAATGGCAAACTTACAATAAAGAAAATGTTCAGCATCCCTAACCATCAGGGAAATGCAAATTCAAACAACTATGAGATTCCACCTTACCCCATTAAGGATAGCAAACATTTAAAAAATCAAATGAAAAAAAAAAAATGGTGAGGATGTGGAGAAATAGGAACCCTCCCTCATTCACTGTGAATGTGAATGTAAGCTGGTACAATCACTATGGCAAACAATATGGAGACTCCTACAAAGGTTGACTGTAGAATTACCAACAGACTCACTCCTTTACTGGGCATTTACCCTAAAAACTCCACATTTCAGTTCAGAGATATTTACTCAACTACATTTATAGCTGCTTAATTCATAATAACTAAGAACTGGAATCAACTCATATGTCCATTATTGGATGAATGGTTAACCAAGATGTGGTATACCTATATGATGGAATTCTGCTCAGCAATTAGAAAAAAAATGACCCAATGAAATTTGTAGAGAAAGGCTCAAACTAGAGATACAGAGATAGAGTCTCCTAAGAGTGCGTCATTGAAGTAGACCTAAGACGAACCCAACATGGCTCAGGGAATTTCATGGAAGGGGGGGTGGGGGGAAGAAAAATTGTTAAAGCCACAAGTTGGGAAGTTACACACAAAGACACTGCCTTTTCCCATATGATGGCTACCCCCACAATGCATGGTTCACAATCCCGATGGAGATAACCAGCATCCCCAACGAGAAGGGTCCCTTTGGGGTGGGAGGGCAGGGGTGACTGCAAGGTTCTCTGAAAGGTAAGGTGGTGGGAGAGCCAGTCTTGCCTGTCTCCCCTTGGGGCTGAGCGAGATGGTCAGTTTTGATGACTCAGACCCCCTCCTAGTCACCAGAGAGAAACCACACTGTGTCAGGAGACTTGTCGAAGCAGGATCTCCTTTTATTGTATCAAACAGGCACTTATATAGCATCAAGGTAGTGGATGGGACCCTTAGGATGCCATGAGGATTAAGGGCCAATAATATTTCACTACGTTAGTAGCAGCTAGGCGGAGACAGTTTTAGGTCAGGCCTTGCTGAGTCACTCCCATTTGGAAGTCATAGGCCAAAGACAGGTCACCAAACTCTAAGCAAGTTCAGGAAGTTCTACTGGGCCTCATGTCTGGGCCTTTTTAGGCCCAACATCTCCCCCTTTTGTTTTTGTAAACACGGTGGAAAACATGGCCCCTGTCTTAGGTTGTCCTCCTCTGGGGATCTTACCTGTCACTGGCTACTATGTATCCAGCTCATTGAGAATCCACTCCATGACCTGTCTTAGGTTGTCCCAGCCTGTCTGAGAGCTTACCCGTCATTGGTCTGATGGAAGGCGGAGGAGGGATACTCATATGAGGACAGCCAGTCATATGAGGGGCTTGACTCCTGAGTAGCGAGCCTATGATAACATATTTCAACCTGATGAAGTTTTATTGCCTCTAGCCATTGGTGAATAAATTGTGTAACCTTATTAATTAAGTAGGGCCCAATAGTGAGGATAATCGTAAGGAGAAGAAGAGGCCCAAGTAAAGGGAGAAGGAAGGGTAAGAAGCCATGTAAGCCCATCCACAGTGGGTTTCCCGCCACCTCCTCTCCAAGTCTTCCTGAAGCCTCTTAATCTTGTCCTGGACGATTTCTGATTTATTGGCATAAAAGCAGCATTTCTCCTACAAAAACAAGCATGTGCCTCCCTTTTCGGCTGTTAATAGGTCTAGTCCCCTCCTGTTTTGTAGGACTACCTCAGCCAGGGAATCTAGCTGTTGTTGGAGATCAAGGATAGTGTTGGACATGGCTTTTATGTCACCGATAAACTGGAGAGAGAGCTTTCTGTGGATATGGACTGCCATACCCATCCTGGCTGTTCCAGTGGCCATACCCATGGTTATCCCCAATCTAATGAGTAACGGTATCATTTGTATAGCTCTCTTAGGTCTCTCTCCGATATGATCAAAAGAGGGTATAGGGAGGGCCTCATCTCCAGGAATGATATCCACATCTGGAATTAAGGTGGTTGGGGCACAAAGGCCCGTGCAATTGGTGGGTAGAAAGTCATAGGCCATCCTGCCTCCACAAACATAAACCATTCCGGAAGGCGGGCAGTGTTGAGTTATTAGCCATGGTTATATTTGAATTACAGAAGGAGGGATGGATATGTCCCACATATATACTGGCATTATCAGGGGAAGGTGGGGTCCAAATGCAAGCTCCAGAAGGAGACATTGGGAGAAGCTGGACAGGAATAGGGAATGTGGCAGAGCAATTTTTTAGGGTAACATTAGCATCATTGGTAACCACTGCAAGTGGCTGGGGAGGCCCAGATCAGATACAAAGCCAGCAATCCTCTGCAAGAGAGGGAGTCATTTGGTTTAAAAAATCAAAGACCATTTGTAAAAGGGATTCAGTATTGGGGTCAAGGGCTAAATCGCCCCGATTTTCATGAAGGGCAATAGGGTGATAATTAAGCTCTGCGTACTGGGCTGAAATGAGCTGTTCTATCTTTTTATGGACTTGTTTTTCCCTGGCTTTATCGTGAACTCCCCTGCCATCCAAATAGCCAGGGGGGGGGGGGGCATAATCCCAGCAGACCACCTCGCCTGGTTTTCCAAAGCAGAGAGAGAGAGCATGTCTGGAATCCCCTGCTATCCACCCAGTGTCGCTTCCAGGGGTTAATTGTTTATCTTCTTTAGAAAAATTTAAAATATTTAGGGTAAATAATGCATTTTTTAGTTGGTCGTGTGGGGGTAAGGATTCCCCCTTTTGTTTTTGTAATTGAGACTTGAGAGTCTGGTTATATCTTTCAACGATTGTTTGGCCCCAGGTGTTATATGGAATGCCTATGGAGTGTGAGCTTTTCCGGGTCTGGAGAAAATTTATAAAAACCTACTTACAAAGCAGGGGCCGTTATCAGTTTTGATCTGATCAGGTAATCCAAGGGTGGCAAAGCATTGAAGCATATGGCTAATAGTATGTTTAGATTTTTCCCCGGCATGTGCCGATGCCCAGCAGGCACGGGAAAAGGTATTGACTGAAAGAAAAATATATTTAAGCTTTCAAAATGGAGAATAGTGTGTGACATCAATTTGCCAAAGATGATTAGGGCGGAGCCTTCGAGGATTGCTTCCTATAATTTCAGTTGTGATGTAAGCATCAGCTTCTCCAAGTATATCCTGACTTAGGAGGTTGGCCGTTAGGCGGGACACCACCAGAGGGCACACCTCCCCATGGTTACCATCCGGATCAGTCCAGGGCTGCCAGTTGGCCATTTCCCAGGAAGTTGACTGTCTGCCCACACCAAGTAAAAGCAGACCAGGGACTAACTGCCATGAAGGAGGGAGTTCCTCCTTTCTAATTATTATTACACTGAGGCATAGAAGCCATTTTATCAGCCAAATTGTTTCCTCAAGAGAGACAGCGCAGTCGGCCCCAGTGTCATTTTTGGCCTTAGTCCCAGAATCAGGGGCACAGTCCAGTGTGTAACAGGGCTGGGATAGCCCCTTGGGGAGTTTAAAGGCTCACCCTGAAGGCTGAACTTGGATTTGTAATCCTTGACCCAATGGAACCCTTTCTTGCACCTGGGGCAAGGGGTACGAGGCATGTTAGGGGCCACAGGGACTGTTGGGGTATATTTTGTCCAATTGGGGCACTACCTTTTAAAGTGACCTTCTTTGCCACACTAAAAACAAGACCTCCCCTTTCCCCCCAAGGCCTGTTGAAGGGCACAAACTAGGGTGGCCATATCTTCATGGCGGGCACTCTGTAGGGCCGATGCCATGACCCTTGCCTGATGGGATCTGGATCCCACATCTTTGGTGACTGTAAACCATTTACTCATAGAGTGATCTTGTAGCCCAGCCCAGGCCAGCTTATGGTCACTCGTCATGCCTTCCCAGACCAGCATTTTAATGAACTGGTCTCGCAGGGGGGAAAGAGGGGAACTTTCTCTGTAGACTCTTTTCAACCCTCTCTATGAAGGTGGCCAAGTTTTCACTAGCCTTTTGTGTGATTCCTGTGATGGGGGGCTCAAATGGGCCTTCCCTTAGTTTCCTCCATGCGGCCATTCCCAAAGCCCACACCTGATCCCGGTATGGGCCAGGGATGGCAGCTTGCTGGAAGCCAGTGGAAAATGCATTAGCAGTGCCCGAGAGCATGCTGAAGGTGATTGGGACTGGGGGCTGAGCGGTCTGATTCTGCTCAGCCTGAATACGGCACTCGCCCTGAAAGAAGGCGCACCACTTTATGTACAGGGGGCCAGAAAGAATGGCTTTAGCAAGGAAGTTTTTCAATCTTGGGTGGTACACTGATGATGAGCCAAAACCCAGAGGATGGTCTCTGCCCAGGGGGAATTAGGTCCATCCTCTGAGACAGCCTTTTTAAGGTCCTTTAGATCATGAGCCTCCCAGGGGTACCAGGCGGCGGGGCAATTACCGCCGGGATTAACGTTGACAGGGAACAGGTTGGTTATTCCTTCCCCAGAAGTGTCATTCCCGTGATAAGGCGGAGGGACAGAGGGCATCTGGAATGGGTTAGTAGGGGGGTCTGGAGGTGGTGGGCCTTTAGAGGGCCAAGGAGCACTTCCAAAAGGATCCAAGGAGGGATACAAAGACTCAGGCAGGCCTGAGGGTTCAGGGCTTGGCTTTGGTTTTACTTTTAGCTTTTCATCATCTTTTGTCCCCTCCTGGGTCAGGATTTCCCTTTTTTCCTTTGGGGGCCTAGGTGGAAAACAGCCTTTTAAGGCTGACACAGTTGGAGCAGCACCTAAAGGGAGGATCTCCCCCTTTTCCACCTGGGCCCTCCTGATCAGAACTTCAACCTGATCCCAGGTGTCCCAGCCAAAAAGATTACTCTCGGGCAACCAGGGAACAATCTTGAGTAAACAGCCCCATGCCTGGAGGGCTTGGTTATCAGAAACATAAACACAAAGGACCTAAAAAAATAGCTAAATGTGCTGCAGAATTAAGTTCAGATTTAGATCCGTGATGGCCAAATGAGTTTGTGTCCTTAGGGTACGGCTCGATGATACCAAACACTGTATGGATGGGAGCAGATCTCCCCAGCAGGTTTGCTCTGTCTTCCAGGATGGAGTCCCCACTCAAATGAGGGGGCAATACTCCTCGAGTCTCCTCCAGGTCTGTCCACACGGTGTTTCCACCAGGGACGTATGACCCATTTAGAAGCAGCTTGCCGGCAAACCGAAAGTGAAAGGAAAGAAAGGGAATGAGATGTTGACAAGCAAGCACAGGTTACAGAAGCAAAGGTCAGCACATTAGATATGAGGACTGCCTCATAACTTATGAGGGTACACTCACCCGCAGACCGATTGGCCTGTCAGCATTTGTCTGTAGGACAGAGAAAGAGTTCCTCACATGGGGCACCAGTCTGCCAGGTTCTCCATCAGGTAGGGCTGTGGGAGAGCCAATACCGCAGGTCTCTCCCTGGGGCTGAGCGGGAATGGTGACTGTCGACAACCCAGACCCCCTCCTAGTCACCAGAGAGAAACCACACTGAGTCGGGAGACTTGTCGAAAGCAGGATCTCCTTTTATTGTATCAAGCAGGCACTTATATAGCATCAAGGTAGGGGGTGGGAGCCTTAGGACGCCATGAGAATTAAGGGCCAATAATATTTCACTACGTTAGTAGCAGCTGGGCGGAGGCAGTTTTAGGTCAGGCCTTGCTGAGTCACTCCCATTTGGAAGTCATAGGCCAAAGACAGGTCACCAAACTCTAGGCATGCTCAGGAAGTTCCACTGGGCCTTGTGTCCGGGCCTCTTTAGGCCCAACAGGTGATGGTAAGGTTGGCACTAACATGTGCTATTTACATACTGAGCATGTCCATAACTAATAAAAAAAATTAAATTAAACAAAATGTGGGCTGAAGAGATGGCTCAGGCAGTTAAGGCACTTGCCAGCAAAGCTTAACAACCTGGGTTTGGTTCCCCAGTATCCACATAAAGCCAGATGCACCAGATGCACAAAGTGGTGCATGTATCTGGAGTTTGCAGTGGCTAAATGCCTTGGTGTGCATATTCTCTCTCTCTCTCTCTCTCCCCCTCTCTCCCTCATCTTCCAAAAATATGGATAATTTTTTTAAGTAAGCCTGTGATGGAGGGTAACCCAGTTGATACTGTTAGTTAGTATTGGATGAAAGCAGGGACCCCTATCTCCTGAGTTCCTGTCTGATATCTTGGTTTGTTGTATTCTTTTACCCTAAAATATCCTGTCTAATGTCCACTTCCTTGCTTAGCATATTTTAATGATTTATGCTGCTGAGATGAAGGTACTTTAGATCCTGAGTAAGACATAAAACTGGGATTAGATTGTGGAATTTCAAGTTTTTGCTGAGATTGTTAAAAATAATTTTTAAAGCAGCTATTAAAAACTTTTATGTATATATTCTTCAACATTCTGTTAAACCCTTGTTATGACTATTGTTAAGTCATTAAGTAAATGAGTAATAAAAATTGCTTTTTTTTTTTTTTTTTGATTTTTCATGGTAGAGTCTCACTCTAGCTCAGGATGACCTGGAATTCACTATGGAGTCTCAAGGTGGCCTCGACCTCACTGCAGTCCTCCTACTTCTGCCCCCAGAGTGCTGAGATTAAAGGCATGTGCCACCATGCCTGGCTAAAAATTGCTTCTTTTGACTGAAGTAGAATGAGGGAAAATTCCAACAGCATATGTTGCACAGATACATTTTGTTTCATTTCTATGGAAGAGATCTGCTTTAAGCAATACACTATTAAGATAGAAAATAAGGATTATATTGTAAATTAGGTGTCATACCTTCCCAGGAAGCAAAGGCAAAGCATTAAGGATTCACTGGGTCTTTTAGGGGGGAGAAGTCTCTAACGGAACACCAGTGGGAGGGAGGGAAGGGGAAGAAAAGGGAATTGGCTGATTCCCTCACTCTCAGATAGCTCAGAAAAAGGAAATATGAGCTTTAAAGGTATTTTACCAGGGCTGGAGAGACGGCTTAGCCGTTAAGTGCTTGCCTGTGAAGCCTAAAGAACCCGGTTCGAGGCTCGATTCTCCAGGACCCACGTTAGCCAGATGCACAAGGGGGCACACGCGTCTGGAGTTCGTTTGCAGTGGCTGGAAGCCCTGGCGCGCCCATTCTCTCTCTGTCTCTCTATCTGCCTCTTCCTCTCTCTGTCACTCTCAAATAAATAAATAAAAATGAACAACAACAAAAAAAAAGAATTAAAAAAATAAATAAATAAAAAATAAATTAAAAAAAAAGGTAAACAGTAAAATCTTTTAAAGAGGATAGTAGTAAAATCAGGGAAAATAACTCAGCTATCCAGATCTAAGTATTTTATTTATAGAAAAAGAGAAATATTGGCATCAGAACAAAAATTAATTAAATTAAACTAATTTAATTTAATTAAAACATAGTGTGAAAAATATTTTCTTTTTCTTAAATTTCCTTTCTTGTCAAAAAAATACTATTCATGGTGCTGGAGAGATGGCTCAACATTCAATGGAGCTTGCTTGCAAATTCTGAGGGTCCAGGCTCAAATCCACAGTACCATGTAAAGCCAGATGTAAAAAGTGGTGCATGCATCTGGAACTTGTTATCAGTGGCAACATGCCTTAATTTGCCCATTCCCTCACTCTTTCTCTCCTCCTCCTCTCTCTCTCTATGCTTGCAAATAAATAAAAATATTTTTGTAAAGAAATACTATTCACCATTACTGTTGAGTCTGAAATTTTCTTAGGATTTATCTATCTGTCTATCATCACTTTATCTATCATCTATTTATGTATTTATTTATTTATAGACACAGTCTCATGTGTCCCAGGCTGGCCTTACACTTGGTGAGTAGCCCAAACAATCCTTATAATTTCAATTCTCCTTCTTTCTGAATAGCTCAAACTATAAACATGTGCCAGCAGACTAAGCTAAGAATTCTTGGTGTTATTAACACAGCAAAGTTCTACATAATACAGATAGATCTCTTCTTTCAAAGGCTATTTGCGTATTCATTCACTCATTTGCCATACAAAATCTATGCAGAAGTCATAGGCACAGAGCTAAGAAGATAGCAAGATGGTAAGATGTGTTCTACAGTGGGTTGATGTTCTCTTCACAAGTAATGTACATGTTTATGCCTATAAATGAGTGTTACAACAGTGGTAAGCACAGGCATTGAAATGTTTCACAACTACATAAGAATATCTATTCAGAGATATGGGCACACTGAATTAAACTGTTTTTCAATGTAGACTAATTTATTCATTTCTGATATTAAGGAAATCTACTTTTATAACTGCCCTCTAAATGTGAATTAGGCAGCACTATGAAAAGCAGTTGCATGTAAATAAACATAAAGATATACATATAAATAATTGACCAAAGACAAACTCAGTGAAGAATGAGTTCTCATGATTCCCAGTTAGCCTTGGAGACAGGACTGGCATAAACAGAGAAACTGTTCAGCACCTTAAATGGCTTTGGAGAAGATCTTTACCCTGAAACATGGGGATTATTTTGTGGGATCTGGAACTGCTGTCTAAGATGACATTTACGTTTTGTACATATCCAGTGAAGGTTTTTCAGTGAGCTCTACATGTGACGCAAACATTTAAAACTTGCAGTTCAGTGAAGAACAAAATCACCAATCAGGATTGTTTCAACAGCAGACAAGAATGACCGCCTTTCAAAACTGTAGGAATTTTGGCCAAAAGAAAGCTACTTGTCACACATTTAAAATGCACACAACAGGAAAGGAAGTGGGGGAAATTTAAGAGCTGAGGTTTGAAACAACAGAGGTTGTGTTTCATCACAGTGGAGGCAGAGTCTGAACTGGGTTGTTTCAGTTGCTGTAACATTAGACAAGGACAGGGCCGGCATCCTCATCCTTACATATGTGAAAGGAGATTGTTTTAAGACAGGCTGCATCTCAGGACTAGTCTGTTCAGATGTACTTGGCTGGCAGAAATGTTTCTACTTCTATTAGTGTATTTAGAGATATTAAGATTTGAATTTGAGTTGCGTCCTTGCTTGCTTGGATATTTGCTCTTAATTAAAATGCTTAATATCCTCTAATCCTCTCTTATCCTTCATTTTATGCATTATATAAAATTTTAAATCATGCAGAATTAGTGTATAAACTGTCTTTTATACCAGCTTTATTTTCATACTACTAATATCTTATTAAAATGTGGAAATGTTAAAATATTTAGTGTCTGTAAAATGTGATACTAATATTAATTTTAGAGGGTTTAGTGTTTTGAAATGGATATTAATTGCTCTAAAGATTAGTGTTATTCTTTGATGTTTCTGGAATGTATTCATCCCTTGAGACATGCCATTATACACCTTTCTTTCCCAGAAACACTGCATTTAGGGACATGAGAGTTTAATTTACATAATTGACTCTTTTTCTATTTTTTTTTAATTCACTAAACTTGAAATATATCATACAACCCTAACAAAATTTGTATGGTTTTACAGAAATATTGAAGATGCTTATTTAGAGAACAAATTTAGTTGAAAACATTTTATAATCTATTTATTTATGTATATGCAATGATGGAGGAATAACCCAGAAAATAAATTATGTAAAGGGTCATGTTTTCAAAAATAATGATATTATCAGCAGTGGGAGAATACACAAAAACGATTAACAAAAGAGTGATATTATTAAAGTAGGACTTCAATGAGTGGAACATTACTACAGGCTGAAATGATTGGGAAACTGGGGGAAAAAAATTGAAGAATGGCTTCAATTTAGACTAGAGAAGGTGTTCTTACAAACCCAGAGGTTCAGCCTGAGTGTATGAGGAAAGTTTCTTTCTGGGAGAGGGTGTCACCATGTTGGATCTGTAATTTAGAGTCGAATTCTAGAGCACCAATGTGAATGCCAACAGAGGAAAGAAGGAGAAATTGATTAAAGCAAGAAACATGCCATCTGAAGGTCAAGGAAGATTTGGATTGAGATGGGGCCACCGAATGAGGTGAACTCCAGAGCCAAGTTTCAGGAGAGCATTAAGACTCAAAGGCACATTATAGAAGTCTAAGAAGAAAAACAGTTATGATAAATGGTGGCAGCAAGAATAGCCCACTCATCTGAGGAAAAGGAAAATTAGGGTCAAGGAAAGTGGGAGAGTAAGTATCTTGGTGTGTGTTCAGGATAGATAACACTGTGTATAAAATGTGATGAAAGCAAAATCAAATATCTAGTATGAATATGTGGAACATACTACATTCCTAAAATGTAGCCAATGGGCAGAATTGTATCATTAAAAGAATTGGATAAATTTAATATTTAATGTAGCATGAATTCCTTTGACAAGCAAGCACCCTCACCTTCCATAGATATAATTTTGATAGATGGTAAAATTTAGAGTCTTATTTTCCTGCAACAGGTCATCACCAGCAATGAAATTGTGCTATTTATATTAGCAACAGTGATGAGCGCTGGGGAAAGTCAGGACAATTACTGCCATATTAACTGGACAAGCTCATGTGAGCATCCTCCTGCCTGGTCATGTGGGACTAAAGCATGTAGAAACTCACTTTTCCTGTCCCTAGAACTGCAATATCTGCTTTGCAGTGGACATGTATTCCTTTCTCTTGGCCTGGAAACTTCACCATTGAGGGAAATGCCTCTAGTATTTTTGGCCTCTAGCACCCTGATATCTCCCTGAACTATGCCAAACAACATAAAAGTTATCTGATTCACTGTGGCCATGGTGACTCTGATTAGCTGAGGACAAAGAGACATGTGACTAAGCCAGACAAGCTTAGTATGTCCTCATGGCATTCACTAGCCATGCCTTGCTTGCAAACCTGACGGGCTGGGTTTGACTCCCCAATTACTCACTTAAAGCTAGCTGCACAAAGTGGCACATAAGTCTGGAGTTTTTTTTTTACAGTGGCAGGAGGCCCTGTTGTGACCATACACTCTCTCTTTCTCTCTCTCGCTCCCTCCCTTCTCTCTCTTCTTGTCTGTCTCCCTCTGTCTCAAATAAATAAAAATGTTTTTAAAAAGTGACAATTATGATATGGTAAGTAGCAGAGACCTTTTAAAAATATTGTTAATCACTTAGTTTAATAAAATTAAGCCTTGGTTATAAAGTAAAATTATATTTAGGGAAAAGACAGTGGAAATCTTATGTTACTATGTTCATGTATTTTTGTTATGTATAAGTGAGCGTTTGGTATGTGTGCAAATGTGTACATCCATGCACATAAATGTAGAGGGCAGGGGGAGATGTTTTGTATCCTTATCTATAGCTCTTCCACTATATTTCCCTGAGACAGAGTGTTTCACTGGATTTGAGCATTCCACTTTTTAGTTAGACTTGCTGATTTCAGAGCCTTAGCAATCTCCTATTTCTGCTCTCCTCTGGTGCTGGGATTACAGGTGTTTGCAACCATGTCTACCTTTTTACATGAGTGTGTGGTATTAAACTCATGTCTTTATGCTTGCATAGCAGTCTTACCCACTAGGCAATCAATCTCCGTGGCCCCCCAAAGCCACATATATCCTTGTACAAAGTCTGTTTATATGCATCTTCACAAGGGAACTAGGTGTAGCTGGGAGGTGCTTCGTTTGAGTTGGTAAAGCTGCAGATTCAGAGCGGCCGTTCCAGAGCAGAACAGTGCTGACATGGTCAAGTTCAGTGCTGAATAATTATGAACCTCGTGCGACTTTGATACTGTTACTTGAAAAGCAATATAGAAGAGTCCTTGAATATGTCCAGAATGGTACCAGAAAAATTCAATATTTGTGTAAAATTTCATAGGATCAGCTGTTTAAACAAGAACCTGATTAAATATCAATACATGTTTTGCAAGCATTGTAAATTTTTACCCCACTGTTATCTGATAACACAATTTTCAACTGGTAAACACGTTTTCTGAAAAGCAACCAAATTATAGTATACAGTGTCCTTGTCCTGAAATATAAGAGTATTCCACCAAAACACATGAGGGAGAATAGCATGCCCTCATCTTGTCTTTTCCTGTACTGAAGACCGCAAGGTTACCTGCCTTGTTTTAAAATGATTTCATTGCAGCCATGTGTAAGAATTTACACCTTTTCTTGGTTATATAAAGCTTAGAATGCTTCACTATGCATTGTAGGAAGCAAAATACATATGGATATAACAAAATACATATTCTGAAAAAAAAACAATAAAGGGAAGTTTGTCTTCCTATTTAAGTATTGCCTTACAGATCACAAACTTTTCTTGGTTTCTCAAAGGTTATTGTGAATAACAAGTTTTTTTAGTCTCTGGCCATTTGATTTTGATCATCTACTGTCAGTTACTTAGAGAATACATAGTTAATTATAGTCATTTCAGATTTAGGACATTCTCTGTTTGCTTCTTCATTTAACTGGGAGGCCTGCTACTAAGAGTAAAACAGACAGCAACGTGACTGTGCTTTGGATGGCAAATGCCTCCTCTGTTAGGACAGGGTGCTCTCTCCCTTGTGGCATCCTTGTACAGCAGTGCAGACGAACTCTTTTGATGGCCTATCCTGGGCCAGTGGTTGTCAGACTGACCTCTATGTCATCACTAACGAAGTACTAACATATATTAGGAAATGACTAATATGACCCAAAATATTGACAGAAATAGGTTTTTATGATTCTTCTCTTTCATTGTCACTTATTTTCTGAGAGACATCTCATAAATATCTATTAGTAATATAAACTGTGAAATTTTATTCACTCAGTTCTGATGGTTATAAATTGATGAGGACATGGGTAAACAGAATATTTTAACTCAGTGAGACCAAGGGTTCAGGATACATTTTTCTCATGATTAATACTAAACTACAAAATAATATGGTTGTTTCCCAGATGAAAACAGAATTGAATTAATTTTGAAACTACATTGGTGTTATTTTTCAGCCTTGAAGAACTACGTTTTAGTTTTACTAGTAAAATACTTTTTTCATATGTTAGATTTTTTTTCCAGTCTCCATCCACACCCTCTCTAGTCATCCCAACAATACTGAAGAACATAAAAGACTAAATAGAAAGTAAAGACAAACAGTGTCAGAACATGGGGGTATACATTTTAATGTAACAAATATTTTTATAAATTATATATTAAACATTGATTTATTATTTTTTTCTGTGCCATTCTGATGTACTGTTAAGCAACAACAAAATATTCCTCAAAAATTGTGAAACAGGAAATGACTACAAAAGTTTGTGTGCTCACCACACAATCAAGATTTCTCCTTATGGATCTTATGCAGTGATTCTAATTTCTAATGGGCTCTTTTATGGCTCTTGGCCTATTGCCATTGATTTCCCCTAATTCCTTTTCAGATGGCTTCTTATGGATTCATCTTGGTGGTTTGCTGAACTCCCTCCAGCAGAATGGTCCATAGTCAGCTGAGCCTGAGCCAGCAGAGGATTCTTGACCAGTGTTCAGAGGCTGTTGAGCTCAGCAAAGGGAATTGCCCGTCCTGACAGCCAGAGCTCTTCCAGGTAAGGTCTTCTAGTTCCAAAGCTCTGCTGGACCTCTCCCAGCACATTGGCAAACTGATTATTAGATGTCCCAGTGAACTGGCAGAAGAGAATCAGTTAGTTGTTGCCAATGGAAATGTGGCTCAAACTGCTCAAAATCTGATACTCTCTTTCATTAGGTAGTCTAGTAAAAAAATGAAAATAATGTAGTCATGGTTAAGAAAAATGTTTAAACTGGGAGAAGGCAATTACTTACCACAGACTCTAATGCTGTCACCAAGCAAATTTATAAAATAAAGCAGAATCAATGAGGTTTGAGCTACATATTTCTCCTTTTACCCATTTTTTGTCTGCCAGGAAATTTGCCTCAAATTTTAGTCCGTCATTCCATTACCAAAACATATATTATTATCTTAGTGACTTTTTTCCAATATAGACTTATAATTGAATCACATTTTTTCATTATACCCCCTACATTTCTGCAAGACTTTTATAATAGAATCTCCATAATTTTAGTTTAGTTCTAGAAGTTTTGAGCAAGCTTTTAATAAGCATTAGTCAAACATTTTCTAATAATCCTGGCCTGATACAATACACTATTCTCTGGAGTTAGTTCATAAGATCCAAGAAAAGACTAAGACAGTTTAATTAAAGAGAATACTTAATACAGAGGTCAAACACCTAAACCCTTTTTATGTTGATTTCCAAGAACAGGAATACCGATGCTATCCCACAGTTCTGTCTTTCTACATTTCTCTGAGTTCTTACATAAGAATCTGGAATTATAAAACATTTATTAATATTAGAAGAAAACTGACAACCTGTGGTTCCTGGCCCTGGCTGCCCCAGGGCTGCTGTGCATTGGTTTCCCAGAGGCGTCCAGGCAACTGTGGAGCAGGGTCTTGAGTGGCCATGAGTGCAATGGGAAGAAACACCCTGGAGACTGTGTCAGAGGACACGTCATTTATTTGTTAGGGAAATGGACTTATAAGCATTCATGTAGTGGCAGGAAAAGGTATGGGGTATGGGTCACAGGAGGATTGGCTGTGTGAAGGCTGTTGGCTGATACCTCATTAACATATAGGGTTAGGGTGGGGTGTGGGTCACACGGGGATTGGCTGTGTGAGGGCTGCTGGCTGATACCTCATTAACATATAGAGACCTTCTAGGTGAGCAGTAAAAGGTCACATGGCCACAGGAAAACCAAAACGTAAGTGTTATCAGGACCCTCAGGTGCCCCAGGGAGGGGGAGGGAGTGGCCTCACTCCGGCTGGTCTCTGGGAGAAGTTATCAGGGTCTAGAGCTGCAGGCAACTTCCTGTGGCCTGGGGCCCTTAGCCATGCCTGACATCTAAGGCCTGCTTAAACCTCCAGTAGTCCCAGGCCCTCAACTGTGCCTGTAACAACCTATTAGCATTACCCATAACTTAGAAATTTACCAACTTTCTTATATCAAACCCATAAGTAGCCTCAATAAAATGCATTATTGCTATACAAATTAAATTGCATTTATAAATTTTTATTTTGACATAATTCTATATTTACAGAAAGTTCTAAGAAGAGCTGAAACAATTCCTGTCTAGATTCCCCAAATAGTAACAAATATGTTTACTTCTCTTTTCCTGGCTCTTTAATACACATGAATATTATTTCTTTTTTAAGAACATTGTTCTTTTTGTGTGTGTGTAGATGTGTACATGCACATAAGTACGCATAATGTTGATTGTTCTGTCCAACACTTCTGTGCTAGTTCTCTGACATAGCCTGTTACTAAACCTGGAGCTCTTCATTTTTAGGTCAGACTGGCTGCCCAGTGAACCCTAGTAATTCTTCTGTCTCTGTTTCCCACAGCACGGGGGTTACAGATATGTATGGCCATACCCAGCTTTCTATATGGGTGGTGGCAATCACATTAAGGTCCTCATGCTTGAAACGCAAGTGCCCCTGCCCACTGAGTGTCTCTCCAGCACCATACTATTTCCTTTTAACATTTTGAAAATAAGTTTCAGATGCTAAATTAATGGCAGAATTATATTGTAAACAAGATATTTACATATAACATAGTCTCAAAACATCTCATTCCCAAGATACTTGTATTAGTTACTGTACTTTTTGTGACCAAGTCCCTCACAAACAACAGCATAATAAAGGAAAAGGGTATTTTAGTTTAGAGTTTAAAGAATTTTTTTTCTATCATTGGGGGGAAGTCATGACAGCAAGAACAGGCACTATCTAGTTACATAGCATCCACAGTTCAAAAGCAGAGGGTAAACAGGAAGTGACACTGGCTTATAAAATCTCAAAGTACTTTATTAATGTCCTGTTTCCTCCAGCACAGCTTTACCCCTGTCCCTATTCTTCCACACATCACCACTGAGTGGGCACCAAGTGTTCAAACAATGAACCCATAATGGACATTTTACATTCAAACCATAGCATTTATTCCTGTTTACCATAAATTCCTGGACACCTCATGATGTAAAACTGCATTCAGTCCAGCTACCAAAGCCCGCCTAAGGTCTTTAGCAATCCCAGTATTGTTCAAAAGTCCAAAATCTCTTCTGATACTCAGGGCAATCTATGATTCCCTATAAACTCAACAAAGAAATTATATAATTCCAACATGGGTCTCTTTTTTTTGTTATTTTATTTATTTGAGAGCGACAGACAGAGAGAGAAAGAGGCAGAGATGGAGAGAGAGAATGGGCGTGCCAGGGCCTCCAGCCACTGCAAATGAACTCCAGAAGCATGCGCCCCTTTGTGCATCTGGCTAACTGGGTCCTGGGGAATTGAGCCTCGAACAAGGGTCCTTAGGCTTCACAGGCAAGCACTTAATCGCTACGCCATCTCTCCAGCCCAACATGGGTCTCTTTTGAGACTCATAGAAATCTATGATTCCCTATAAAATCAACAAAAAAATAAATCATATAATTCCAACATGTAATGGCACAGAATAATCTTTCATATTGCAAAAGGGAGGAATTGTGTCGTACTAAGGAAAGATGAGACTAAAGCAAGATCAATACATAGCAAGGCAAACATCACATGCTGCATCTCCATGTCCATCATCTGAGACTTATGATGAAATCCTCTGGTCTCCAAAGGGCTTGAGTAGCCCTACCCTCTGTAATACACATAGCTTTTCTCTTGAGCCAAGGCCTGAGCCCACAGTCTCCCTTGGTGGGCATCCCTTTATCTTGGCATCTCCAATAGCCTGAGATTGCAGTTCCAATTTAAGATTCACCTTCATTACTTCATGCAATGCACCTTTAGTGTGTCCTTAAAGGCTCAAGGTGCTACACATTTCCCAACCTCAGCAGAACTCTGAAACCATGCAGGAGGTGCTATGACCCCCTCTATTATGCATCCTTCATTCTTACAAAACCAGTATTAAGTGGAGCATGGTACCAACTTCTGCTGTCAATTTGTGATAGTGCTTAGTTCCCTTGTACCAAAGCTGTGATGATGTTGTATAACATGGGTATGGAAACACTTTCTTATGGAGTTGTTTTAGAGAAATGAAAACCTTTCTGTGGCTTCTCATTTCAAAAGAATGTATATCCTCATAAGTTAGAGTCTTTAATGAGTGGGATATTCCCTTTATGGCACCTTTTAGATTGTCCCAGTAAGGAGGGTCAAGTTTCTCTTACTTTTTTATTTTATTATTTATTTACTTATTTAAGAGAGAGAGAGAAAGAGGTAAATAAAGAATGTGTACACCTGGGCCTTCAGCCACTGAAAATAAGCTTCAAACACATGCACCACCTTGTACATCTGGCTTACGTGGGTCCTGAGGAATTGAACCTGCGGACTTTGGCTTTGCAGGCAAGCACCTTAACTACTAAGCCATCTCTCCAGCCCTTTCTTTACTCTTATTAATCTCTTTCAAACTGGTTTGTAGGAGACAACTCCTTGCCCAGAACTTTAAATTTGCTCACAAAACTTTCCTTTCTAAACTTCCTTATATATATGCTTTGCACTCTTTCACTACAGATTCAAATAAGAGCAGTGAGTAATAACCAAGAGACAGCCTCAATGCTATCCTGCCTTGGAATGTCTTTCTCCAAACATATTAGTCTACCACTCAAGTTCTCCAGAGATGAATAGATTGCAACCACATTCTCTGTCAGCATAAAGCATGCACTGCCTCTAGTCCAGTTCCCATTAGTCTTTGTTCCCTTCTCAAACCTCATAAGCTGGGCCTCCACTGCTTACATTTCTTTTGTCATTCTAGTCTTCCAAAACCAGAATATCACATTAAGCTTTGCTTATGGCATTCCAGGGATTTTCAAACCCAAATTTCCAGTCTTGCACATTCCCCTTACAAATCAGTACAAAGGCCTATGACCCACATGGTTGGGTTTATCACAGCAACAGCTTTGTGTAAGAGTTACATGACTAAAGGCTATAACCAAATAGCTGACAAGAAACCACTTAAGGAAGAAAAGGAATTATTTCAGTTTATAGTTTGAAGGGAATACTTTCCATCAATAAGGGGAAGGCATGGCCCAGGAGCAAGAGACCAGATGGTCACATTGTAATTACAATCCAGAAACAAAGAGAGAGCAGGAAGTGAGTCCACTCTATAAAACCTCAAAGTCTGCACATAGAAATCCATTTTCTCCCAGTCTTGCCAACATTCCCAAATAGTGATGCAGCTGGCAACTATATGTTCAAACAGATAATCATTATGTGGGACATTTTACATTGAAACAATAATATTAAACAGTCAAAAAAAAAAAAAAAAGAAATTGACAACTGGCACCCAAGACCTGCACAATATTGTGTCCATCAACATTCTGACCATGAAAGTTTAAAAGGGAAAAAATAATGAAAGAAGCATCAAAATGAAAAAGACAATTTGGAAAGAGAAGGGGGGCTTGGTAGAATGCGGACAGGGAAAGAAGGACAAAAGAAGATAATGGGGGAGATTATTAACAAATCACAGTATGTTAAAGTATAAAAATTCTCAATAAAAATTGAGTAATAAAATTACTACCTAAATTTAACGAGAGGATGTCACTCTGAGTGATAAATATCTATATCTTGGGGTTTCTTGAACAACAGGTATATCCTTTTTTGTTAAGATGGACCATAAGATGACTTGTGTTACCTTCCTGTGTAGCTGTTGCTGACTCTGGGTTAAATACCAGGAAAGACCAACCATGTGATTACGGGGAGGAGAGAAGAAAGATGGGGACTGATGTAAACTGTGTAGACAATGAGCAAAAGTGCTTCTTTATGAAATGCCAGGAAAATCTAGACACTCATGTTACAGGGAGCTTCTTTGGTTGACATTGCTATATTTCTACAAGTTTATGTTGGAGAGGGTTATATGTCCTTGCAAATGATGTGAGGTTTGTACTTAGTACCAACCCAACATATGGGTTATGGCATACATTTTTAATGCCTGGTATGAAGTTTCATTTTTCCTTTTAAGAATTATTAAGTATAAACTCTGTGTGGACATATCATATGTTGTTAAGTATGAAGTTTTTAATGAGTTTTATGAGATTTTTCTAGCAAATTATTTAACTTGAAGGTAATCTAGGGAACTCATGAATGTTGGGGCAAAGGGAAATTTCTCCTGTAACCTCCAAGGATTTCCTGGAGTGAACCACAAATAGAGACATTAAACAGAGACAAAATTATCCCACACACAGAGGCAATCACATAATGTAATGACATACACACCTGGTATGGACAAATACCTAATATAACTATTCTTTGTAGGGGAAGTAGAGAATGGAAAACATACTGATGGTGCCTCAATTATAGTCATTTTTACCTGAACCATTCACTCACCCTCAAATGTTAATAAACACCTACTATGTGATCTACTATATACCTGGCTCTAGTTCCCTGTATGAAGATAAGTCCAGGTCTTAGGTAGTTTATGCACTGTTGAGGATCTTCTCAATTCAGAGAAATAGCTTGTTTCATTTGGAAAGAGCAGATGGAGGAAACTACAAATATTTCTGTACCTTCTCTTCCTATTTCCTCAGAGCATGAGCTGTGAATAACAGTTTGGTATCCTTATAGCTCCAAAGGAGCTGAAAGCAGAGTTGCTGTTGGTGCCTCATTGGCCCTCTGGTCACTCAACACATATTAGATCATCTCTGAAGAAACCGGTAGAGAATAGGATCGTCACAATTGTGCTAATTAGAATAATTGAGCTAAGTACTTATGCTAAGTCATATCCAACCCTGAGAGGAAGTCAAAATTATTATTCTCATTCTCTGATAGAGAAATGAAGATAGGAAGAGGTTTAACAAGCTGACAGAGTGAAAATAAACAGAGTACAAGAATGGGATTTGAAACCAGGAAGTCTGAGGCCAAAGCTTAACTTCTAAGCCAGTCAAGGGAAAGTAAAACCTGTGGTTTTATCTTACTAGGATCTTAAAACATAGACAGTAAAATATTAAATAGTAAACATCTTACAACTAAGTAAAAACAAATGCCAGCTAATTAGGCATATCCTCTGGTATAGGAAGAAACCTTTCATTATTGCCTGGCAGGATCCTCAAACTTTATGTTTGTGCCCTAGCTTCCTCACACTCTTCCAGGCCACCGTGGACTCAGGAACTCTCTCCTCCCAGGGCTCAGAAGTACTTTCTCCACGTCCTTATCACAGGTCCATGCAAGCCTCCTTACAAATCACAGTCTGGATTTAGTATAGTGAAATTATTTAAAAGAAGATACTCCCATGTTTGTATTCTACTGCTTAGTGAGTGAAACTGATTTGTAAAAGGAAGAAATTAGTAGCTATTGCATCAATTTTTATAATTGAGCAATAGTCACAGAAAGTCTATATATTGTGTTCATGTAACATGGTGGGACCCCCAGGGAAAGAACAAAGAACCCATGTCTACTTCTTTCACCTCTCATGAGCTTCAGGTGCACATAGACAATATGAAATAATGTGAATGAGGTGGAATAGAGATCTTTGTGAAAACAGAAAGAAATGGATTGTGTAAACTCATGAAATTTCCTTCCTCTAACTGAACAGCAATGGAAAAAGGGCATTTTTGTTTCTGTTGTTTTCTCAGGAATAGGAAAAGAGGAGGAAGGAAGGAGGGAGGGAGAGGCAGAAGGGAATAAGGAAGAAAGGAAAAGAAGGAGCATAATGTTCCATTGGAAAAGAGTTTGAGTGCCTATGACATAATATAACAAGTTCACTGATACATGTGTTCAGTCACAGTTGGATTATAAGACTGATGAATTTTCTTGGCATAGACTGGTACAAGTGTTGCAAATTCAGATGAGAACATTGCCTCTGCATACCGCTTCTACCTCCAGAAGGCTAAGGAAATCATTACCAAATGCTGGGTGTGAAAATTTGTGGTCAAAAATGCAAAAGAAAATATGGTTAGTTTAAGCTTTAATTTGCCATTGGTGATTGGCTTGGAGTCTACTATTCCATGTTGGATTGATCTAAGTTCTTTGCTGGACCCTCACACTTCCCCAAAGAGTTAATTTTGTCTCCCCTAGAGCAGCTGGGAAGTTGTGCCATCAGGCCTGGCATCTCAGAACACAGCATTTTACACAGTCAGTTTGATCTCACTGTCTTCCACTGTTCAGCTGTGTATCAATTCAGTGGTGAAGAAGCAGATAATCGGCCATGGAAATGGAGTCCTGTGTGATACACAGCTAAAAATGAAATTCCTTCAGTACGAACTGGGGAGGGAAAGGAAACCCAACAAACAAAGTCTCATGTGTAGAGCAAATGAAGCCAAAGAAGGCTTGAGAAGAGTTGAACTCTCCAAGGATATTGACAAGATCACTGGTTAGAAAAACAGAGCTAATATTTCTTATGCAATCACTATCAATTTGTGGTACAATTATAGATGTAGAGCTGGGGGTGGTGATGAGTGATAGAGTACTTACCTGGCATGTGCAAGGTACTAGCTTTGATCCCCAGTAGCTCAAAAAGGAAAGGAAGACAAGAAAAGAGACAAGAAAGAAGGAAATAACATAGGAACACAGGGAAGGAAGGAAGAAAGGGGAGGTAGGAAGCAAGGAAGGCTTTTTCTCCATCTGCATTTATATGTGAACAATGACCTTAGTATAAAGTTTTGATTAGTTTTATGCAGTATATTTTTTCTAATTCTTACAGAAAATTTTCCATAACAGCAAAACATTTCAACATTCTGACTCCTTTGAATGGCCATATGTAGTACCTAACATGCCACATTTTTTTGGTTCATTTAGGCTACATCACAAATAATGCTTTATGTACCTTAAGTCATCTAGACACAAACAGAAGCCTGTACTCTGAATAGCCATTTATTTTGAATGGCTAGATGATCAAACAAAAGACTATCTTTTAAACAATACTTACTGAATTTTTCAATAAAATCAAATAATTTTAATGTGGTGAACAAAACATTGCTGCACTACACACTGTGGAATATCCAAGAAAACACTGACATAATTCCATGTTTGTTAGTCTTCCCCCCATTTTCTGCTGAAGCAAGCCAGTTAATTAAAATAGAAATAAATTTCAAAATTGAGGTATCAAATGATACCTTGACCAACAATGAAAATGATCAGTATTTTAGGATTATTGTTACTATTGAAGGACTAACTATGTAATTTATTTATCATAGCCATCTTACATTTCTTTTCAACTTAATCACAAAGTTTAATTACTACATAAGTTTAAACAAAGAATTCTTTCTTCTTTGAACTTTGCACTGAATTTTAGATATACATTTCCACATTGACTTCTTTGGTGGCTTCATGATGCTTGGCAATACCCCGATGGACCCATAAACTATGGAATGCTAAAGCAATACCCAATAGATGTATTTTTCTTCTCTCACTGCCTTACCAGATCAGCAGAAAGTTAGTGGCTTAAAATAACACACTTCCACTATCTTATAGTTCTGTAGGTCAAAAGTCTGGCATGGGTCATCCAGGGGTGACAGAAAGGTGGTGTCAGGGCTGCACTCAATTCTGCAGGTTCTGGGGAGAACCTAATTTGCCTGTTCTGCTTCTAGAATTTCTCTTCTTGCCTGGTGGCCCTCTTCTTCCATCTGCAAACCAGCAATATTCCATCTCTTGCACACTATTCTAGATAGAGCCTTCTCTGATCATAGTTAGTAAAAGCTCTCAGGGTAAGGATTGCATCTTCCAGGGGACTCCAGTATAATTTCTTTCCCCATCTCAAAACCTATTCCTCTTAAACACATATGTGTTGGCTGTTGCTCTTTGCCATGCACATGGTCACTGGTCCCAAGATTAGTACATGCTCATATTCCAAAAGGATTTTATTTTGTCTACCACCACCTAGCAATTCTAGCTCATTGTGACACGTCTATACAAGACCCTTTTCAAAACTCATATTTAATTCCTTCATTAATTTTTTCAAATTTCAGAGTTAGGAAATATTAAGAAAACATCTGTTTGAATCTACCAGGAATCACTTAAGGAATCACAGTTTAGCCTAGCAGTTATGTTCTCTTCTTAAGCATTTTACATTTTTTAAAAATATTTTTATTTTTATTTATTTATTTGAGAGTGACAAACAGAGAAAGAAGGAGAGAGTGGGAGAGAGAGAATGGGCATGCCAGGGCCTCCAGCCACTGCAAATGAACTCCAGATGCATGCACCCCCTTGTGCATCTGGCTAACATGGGTCCTGGGGGGAATTGAGCCTCAAACTAGGGTCCTGAGGCTTCACAGGCAAGCACTTAACTGCTAAGCCATCTCTCCAGCCCTATTAAACATTTCTTTATACCCTGGAACATCCTCTTCTGAATGCAGGAGGAATCAAGTATGGCAGTCAGCACATGACTTACCACAAATTTCTATGGAAATCTTCTTGTATCATGAAATAATATAAAATACATTAATAAATTTAATTTTGTTTCAAAAGTTTATCATATTTCCACAGCAATAAAAGGTGTAAGAAACAGAGCAAAGTAAATTAATTGGAGTTTGAAAGCATCCTAGTAAGAAAATCCATGTGATTTGCCAAATTTTAAAGCCAAAATAGAGAATTATGGAGAAATTTCCCTGCAGATCTCTTGCTGCTGCCAAAACAGAGAGCCAAATGAAGTTTATAGTCACTCATATTTTTCAACAACGTTTCTCACATTGCCAATACAGAAATGTCTTCTTTGTGACCTTGAAAGTTGCCCCATTACTTTAACAGTTTCCTATCTAATCCAATTAGGTTATTTTCTTTTACAATAAATTATTAACCAAATCTTCAAAGGAACCAAGGTCCTGATTGTTCCCCCATTGTAAATCAGTAAACTGAATTAATAAAGGGCTGGGGGTCATCTCTGGGATATGGACTGTGATACACATTATGCCAGAAGTGTGCCTATAGATGCCCATTCCCATTCTAGTACCTTCCAACAATTGTCTCTATTTTGCTGCTGTGTTGAAGAGTCTTCCTTCCATGTGTTCTGTGGCCCTGGATATCATCCTGAATATAAATACACACTTTTATCCACTTAAGAACATTTATGTGGGTATTTTTTGAACCATACCTTTAAACAGAAAAGCAAAAATTAACTATGTATTGTTTTATCTTTATTTTTTTAATGTTTTACTTTTTATTTATTTGACTGACAGACAGAGAGAGAAAGAGGTAGAGAGAAAGAGAGAGAGAGAGAGAAAGAGAGAATGGGCACACCAGGGCCTCCTGCCACTGCAAACAAACTCCAGATGCATGCGCCAACTTGTGCATTTGGCTTACGTGGGTACTGGGGAATTGAGCCTTGAACTGAGGTCCTTAGGTTTCACAGGCAAGTGCTTAACTGATAAGCCATCACATGTTCTCTCTCATATGTGGATCCTAGCTACAAATGATTGGACTTTTGTGTGAGTAGGAAGAAAACTCAGTAGCAGAGGCCAGTAAGATAGAAAGGAGATATAAAGGGAATAGAAAAGGAGGGAGGGGGACTTAATCAGATGATATTGTATATATCTAAGTAGCAGAACAGATTAATGGGGGTGAAAAGGCTTAAGTGAGGTCAGGGGAAGAGATTGAGTAAAGAAAAGGTGGAAGGAGGGCTAATCAAAAATATGAGGATATAAATAAATGATATGGAAATCTACCTTTTTGGACAATGGAACACTTAGGAGCCATAGATTGTTACTAGAAAATTTCAGTGCCAGGGATGGGATACCTTCCAGTGGGTTGTTGGACAAGGAGATTCCTGATGCTCCCAAAACATTATAGGCCATTGCCGAGGCCCTTGGTTTCCCACCAGAAATAGATGGGAACACCCCATTGCTGAATATTCCACATACTTGGGCTGCAAGGTCACTGAGAAATCCTACTGGAACTGAGCTGAAAACCTCCTCCATGTAGACCAGCTGACAGAAATCTAGAAAAAGCCATGCTGCATGCAGTTCAATGGGAGAGAGAGAAATCACCAGTGAAGATACTCAACAGTGGACACTGCAAGCTTTATATTTGACCAGACAGGCCAAATGAGCCAACGGGTGCAATAGTGGCACATCTGTTATGGGGGAAACCGACTGCCCTCTAATTTGACTGGAGGCTTACTCCATGGGAGGGAATATACCTCTGATACTGAAAACCTACAAAAGGGTTAGTCATGAGCCCTAGGGGTGTAACATCTGCTGCTGTCTGGCTAAATGTATATACTAGGCTTATCAAACTGCCCAGTAAGCAATTCTCTTAATGTTCATACCCTTATATTAATGCTACTCTCACTTTTAGTTAAAGAAGCTTTTCTTTTCAGATGGCAGTGACCCTGGGATGACTCAGAAGGCACCATGGTGCAGAGAAGTGACAGAGGAGTGCTCAGCACTGCAATATCTCTATCATACCTTCCAAGGCTCAGGGTCCATTATGGAAGAGGTGGTAGAAAGAATGTGAGAGCCAAAGGAAGGGTAGGACTCCTTACAACATGCTCTTCCAGACACAAAATGGCCTGGATATCCATGACCTCACAGTGCCTGACACTATCTACACAAGACCATCATAGTAGAAGGAAAAGATCATGACATCAAAATAAAAGAGACTGATTGAGAGGGGGCAGGGGATATGATGGACAGTGGAGTTTCAAAGTGGAAAGTGGGAGGAGGGAGGGAATTACCATGGGATATTGTTTACAATCATGGAAGTTATCAATAAAAAAAAATGAAGGAAGCAGGGTGTGGTGGCACACACCTTTAATCCCAGCAGTGGGGAGGCAGAGGTAGGAGGATTGCTGTGATTTCGAGGCCACCCTGAGAGTACATAGTGAATTTCCGGTCAGCCTGGGCCAAAGTGAAACCCTACCTTGAAAAACAAAACAAAAACAAAAACACACACAAAAAAAGAAAAGCAAAAATTAAAGGCTATAGTTATATCAAAAATGAAGTAGTTAGTTGTCCAATTTGGACTCATTTTCTCATTGTTCATTAATTTGAAATCTCTGTTTAAACTTTTGCCAGCACAAATAATTTCTTTTTTATAAAAGTGTGCTTTTTTTTTTAATTATCAAGAAATTGGACAGCAAGTCCTGTTTGAATTTATATTTGAAGACCATTTTTGAAAACTAAAATCAAAAAGAAATCAACCTTTGGACTTTGATGTTAGTCCTATTTTTGGCTTGAATCCTCATTCTGCCACTACTAGTGTTTTATGGTTTTTTTTTTTCATTTTTAAAAATTTATTTATTTGCAAGCACAAAGAAATAGATAGAAGAGAGACAGAGAGACATAGGGAGAGAAAATATATGGGCACACCAGGGTCTCTAGCCACTGTAAAAGAACTTCACTAAGCTTCTTGCTTCCATGTGAACTGGGGATTCAAACCCTGGTTGTTAGGCTTTGCAGGTAAGTGCCTTAAGTGCTGAACAATCTCTCCATCCTCTTATTTTTTTTTAAACAACTTAGTGTTCAGTTTTCTTACTGAAAACTGAATTTTACTTCATAAAGATGTGAACTAGTTAATATAGGAAAAATGCTTAGATATTGCCTGGCACCTGAGACTAACTAAATCATAGGTATTACTTAATTTCACTGGTAAAATAATAACTTCTTTGGAAAATAATATTTAAATGGTAGTTAATTAAATGAAAATATGATCTTTACCAAACCTGAACTAGCTATTGATTTCATCTATGAACAAATTTAGTGTGGAATTTTTTTGGATTACTTCTTATTTTAGCCTAAGAGGTTTATTTTTATTTATTTAATAAATTATTATTTATTACAAACAAGTAAACATAGTAATAAAAAATAACCTACATTTAAAAAAATATACAAATATCTTGGCTTTTCATTATAGATACAAATACTGATAATGAATTTCCAAGATTTAATCAAACAGTTCAAGATGATAATCTTGAATGGATCATATTTTATTAATGTACCATCAATAGCAAGAAATTCAAGAAGGAAAACCAATTTGTTTTATGAATGTGAAGTTTATAAAGTGTATTTTATCTTTTGGATATCTGTACTTTTATGTTTCTAAAAAGTTAATGCAATGTATCTTCTTCTAGGAGGGTAAAACAAATCCTGTTTCTTGATAAGAAAAAACAAAAACCCAACGCCACCAGTTTTTATGTTGTGCCCTATCCAGCTGACACTGTCCTTTTGGAAAGCCAATGACTTGTTAGTACCCCTTGCAGCAGTGTGAACAGATGCGTCCCTGACAGGCGATGGATGGTCAGGGTCCATCTGGCCAGTGCAGCTCGGACAGAAATGATGTATACAGCTTCATCAGCGAATGACTGTCATCAATCCTGGGCCATGGATAGCGTAAATGACAGCTAGGCTGCAGCTGAGACCCCAGGTGTGAGACTGAGGCGGACTGATTTAAGAATGCTGGGTAATCAGGAATGTATAGGATCCTGGACTTTAATTTGTATCTTTAACCTCCTATAAATATCCTACTATACTGTAGTAGGTATGTGTTTTTTAGTGTGTCATCATGAAATTAGCTTCAGGATGGCAGCTGTCCTATGCTTCCCTTTAACCACTGATGAATTTGGTTCCTGGGCTCCAGGTCCAAATGCATGAAGTATCCTAGTTGCTCTATAGTATGTACATAATTTAATTATGACCTCATTGATTTTTTTCATACATTTCAATTTTCTTTTTAAGTCATAGTAGCTGTCCTGTTCAGGAGATCTTTGGTTTTCCTTCCAAGATATCCTTACAGAATCATTTGAAGTTGAAAATAGTTTTGTTTACCTTCTCTTCTCAGTCATGCCTTCACCCCTCCCGGGAATGTTGAGCTCCAGCTGTTGGAGTAGGCCTGTTGAAGCAGACCATCCACCAAGGAACCTTGCAGTTAGTATGAGATCTAAAAAAGGAAACAATACTGCTCACTCACTAACAAAAGGTACCTGGATTTTAAATGGTCTCTCTTTAGTATGCATTAAAAGATCATGCATAATTTGCATCTATTAGCATTTTATTATAGCACTGGCACTGGGGAAAGGAAAATGAAAACAATTATTGTATTCTCAGAGGACATTACTTTACTTATAACTATTTTACAATAAATCATTTTTGTTTATCAGTTTACTGGCTGCTGCAAAAGCAGAAACTGGAGCCTAAGAGGGTTCTAAACGCAGAGGAATGTTTGGAGCAGGCTCCACATGTTCTCACAAAAAGCTCTTCAAATACTTCCAGCTCATTAAAGTGAATTATGTCAATTACCACCAGCAGATCTGGAAACATTTGAATCTAATGAAGAAGATCCCCCTGCCCCCACTCAGAAAAAGCACCCCAAAAATTCAACTTTCCCTAATGCAAGCAAGTTTTCAGCCTAAATGGTATCTCACAGAGACCAATCTATGATAACTCCCTTCCAAAAATGGGGAAAAAGTTAGGGAGTCAGGTTTGAAGAACTTAAGATAGTTTGGCCCATTCTACTATCATAAAGAGCAGATGCATCTCAGACACAAGAAAACTCCTGAAAGAGAATAAGATAAGAGATAATGATGTAAATGCATCTTGCATCCTCATATATTTTAAAAAGCATGAGGTTTCTCATATTCTTCATTAGTTTTGATGATGGTCATAACAAGCCATGCAGTTTAGGAAAAGGGTTCATCCAGTTTCCTTTGTATTTTTTTTTTTTTAATAAAGATGAGTTAACAATTCATTTAGTGCCAGTGAAAAACTCATTCCATTTTACTATAAGAACAAGCCAAGCCACATGTTTATGTAAACTCAGAAGAATGGAAAACTGTCAGAATAAAGCTGTCATGCTTCAGAATTAAGTTTTAGTGGTGTCAAGTGTGCAATAGTGTGTGAATTAAAGAATAGCATTAAAATACTAAAATATCTGCATAAATTAGTGTTAAGTTAGAGAGAGAAAGGGACAAGAAGGAAAGAAGAGAGGGAGGGACGAAATAGATTGAGAACATGCTGAATTAAAAAAAAATTGTCTACAAACATTTGGTTTTCAAATCTGATAAACAGTATTAACATAGCTTCAGGAATGGAATTCAGGTGGATCTGTCCTTACTAAAGATAATATGTCAAGTAATCACTGTACTTTGTAAACAAAACTAAGCAAGGTAAAAGAAATCTGCTATTATATTGAACACAAATCTAAACAATTCTTTTGTAAGATGTCAGGATTAAACTGGAATATTGAAAAATCTTACATAGACAATTGGTCTATAGTGCTCAGTAGTGATAGGTGATCCACACATATTTTTCTGAGCTTACATGTTTGAGTAGAATGATCTTTTTTACAATGAAAATAGTTTTAAATAATATAAAGCCTTGACTTCATACACTTACTAAATTGCTCTCAACCATGACTGCTTAGGTGAAGTCCACATGCTGTCATTAGACAAATGTTGATTTTAGAGAACATCACTTAAAAGACATTTATGGAAAATGAAAGGTAAGTACAATTATTTTCAATTCAATGTAGCCATAGTTTCTATACAAGAGTCTTATCTATGTAATAATTTCTCTTTTCATGTAAGATCCTAATAAGTATTCTCTAACTTTGTAGTGATTTCCTTTCTGTCTCATGAGTCGATGGGAGTCATGCATTCTCTGATAGACACAGAAGAAGAAGTAAGACTGAGAGATAAATTCCTGCCTGAGAGGCACTTCCCTGTGCTCTGTGCCTACCTCTGCTCTCCTACACCGAGCACCAAGTTCTGATAAGACTCAAAAAACAAACGATAGAATCATCCATAAATAGTTCAAATACTTAACTTTCTTGGTGATATCTTTTTATGGGATATTTTCTTTGGATTTCTTTTTTTTTGTTTTGTTTTTGTTTTTGTTTTTGTTTTAGAGAGGGACAATTGGCATGCCACGGCCTCAGCCATTGTAATCAAACTCCAGATGCTTGTGCCACCTACTGGGTTTATGTAATCTTGCATTTGCCTCACCTTTGTGCAACTGGATTATGTGGGATCTGGAAAATAGAACATGGGTCCTTAGGTTTCTCAGGCAAGCACCTTGACCACTAAGCCATCTCTCCAGCCCTTTGGATTTCTTTCTGTTCAAAACTCATGAAAGTGGTCTGGGTAGGATGAAGTAGGACAAGATGGCTGAATGTATATTTTCCTGCTTGCAGTTCAGGGTGATGGACTGTAGTAACACTGCAGTCTGCCACAGGGTGAGAAACAAACATGTATTCTGAGCTACTGTGTCTTTTACTCACAGATTTTCTCTATCTGGAGTATCTCATTTTGGAATATGAGGTGGCAATGATTAGATGATAAAGAGTTTAAGATTTCTGACAGTACTAATCCCTTTCTCTCTATTTAAAAACAAAGACTAAATGTTCCTTTTTTCAGAAGGTCTGTGGTACACAGAGCAATGGAAGAATCCAGACCCATGATTTCCTACCAATGTGTGAGAGTAAGTTCTTGGTTTGATTTCTACCAGTGTGGGAAGATAGGTTCTTGGTTTGATTTCCAAAAACTATCCAACAAGTATGGGGATATTCCCACCTATGCTTAGGCTTATATCTTTGGTAAGGTTATAAGGCTTGTTTGTGATAGGGCAGTTTGCTCTTTCTTTAGAAGTAGTTGGAAAAAGTCTTTAAATCCAATAAAGAAAGGAAGAATTTACATGCCATCCTTGAAAAATTGGTAGATGTTTAAAGGAAATACCAAAATATGAGCTATTTGATTACTTCCTTCAAAGAACAATTTTTAGTACAGTATCCTGTGAAAACTGACATCTTATACAATGGCAGGCAAATCAACAGAAGATCCACACATCTTCTAATTACTAGTTTTAAATAGACAAGCTCAAAATTTTAGAATCCTTTTAACTCTGATTTAAAATCATAGCAGAAGAGCAATCTCACATAGCTTATAAACAGATGGCCTTTTATTTCTCATTACCCCCAAACTCAGGATGTTTGATAATGTAGGATCTTAATCAAAATTTGTTGACTGAATGATCAGTTTTTTTCAATTCTAGGTCAGTTAATTTATTACATTAAGAACTATGCAAATACTACATCATTATGGAGACTTACGTCATGTAATTTTATTTTACTCGGCAAGTAAAAAATCTAGAGTTGATACCATACCTGATTTGTGGGTGAGCTGTCTTGGAAAAGTCACCTTGGGGTTCTATTCAAAATCATGGCCAACTTGATGAAATGAGCAGTGTTGGCAATTAGATGGAACCAAAAGTACACTCCCCAGGTGGTAGTCACAAAGCAAGAAAAATAAGGGCTGGGATGTTTTTATTGTTTTTGCTTTGATGATTTTAAAATAACCTCAGTGAAAAGTCATCATCTTACCCAATATCATAAGAGGATTTTTTTTTAAATGTTGGAGTTAGTTTCTATCTCCTGATCTATTGAATGCATGCCATACTCCCAATTCTGAAACTTAAGCAAATGGTCCAAGAGAATTGGACACATTTAGCTATTCCTTTTTTTTTTAATCAACACAGTACCCTTTAGCTAAGCACCAGTGGAGCCCAACATCATGGCACATTTCCTCACACTATACTTACTCTCAGCCAGCACCTAGGAGGGAAAAATGTGAGATGGCTGTTGAGCACTGAGAATTTTTCCAATGAATCACAATTATGTGAACACCTGTGCTAACTGAGTTTGTGCTGATCCATTGTGAAAATCTGCAAAGTGCTCAATAGCACTGAGAGTTTCTCATTTATTATCTCAGGTGGGGTGGTCGGCAACTGCACATTAGGTTGCAACGTGAACCATGTAAGGACACGCATTCAAGACCTCACCTAGGACCTTTTCATTCTACCTGCAGGGTACAGCTGTGCCTCTTAACAGGACAGAGTTCTGCTTCTGAATATCTGCCCAGAAAAGTTAAGGGCAAGTACAGGAATCCTTCACCTGTAAGTGAAATGATTGTAGAACAGGCTTCCATTTTGAGATGAATTCACCATAGGAGTGATTGCAGGAAGAACATGGAAGTCTCTAGCATTTTCATGAATCTATAAGCTGGTCTTAATCTTAAACTCAAAAGGTATAAAAAGGCTAAAGAATGAGAGAGAAATCCTAAGTATGGATTTTGAACTATCAACAAATTCTCTTATTGGTGGGTAGAAATATAGCAACATTGGTCTAGATACTCAGGACTCTATTGACTACTATTTTTTTTTTTTTGAGTCAATGGCTGATGGGAATTGGAAAAATAATTTGTGAATGAAGTCATCAAAATAGCTACTTAAAGTCTCGATGTAAGAAGAAAGACTGAAATCCTTGCATCAGCTGCACACAGAGTCAATTGTGGATTCCACAATAATGGTCCTGCGTGAGCCTGGGACACTGGCTTTCCCTGAAAGTGTTCTCTGTCTTAAGAACTATAAACTACTGTGTGGTCTCTGAATGGTAGTGTAATGCTAAGAACAGAATGTGTGTGTGTGTGTGTGTGTGTGTGTGTGTGTGTGTGTGTATAGTGCTGTAGAAACTACAGACACATTTAACTTTTCAGTGAAAAATATATTTGCTATTTTGAATAGTTAAATTTGATAGGAGATAAACTTAAGCATGTAGATGTAGAGACTGGTGCCTATTCTGACTTTTTAAAAAAGAATTTCCTCTAGAATTTATTTTATTTTGTTTACTCGAGACAGGGTCTAACATAGACCAGTTTGGCTTCAATCTTGCTATGTGGCCAAGAATGACGTGAACGTCTGATCTTCCTTTCTGCACATCCCCAGTGCCGGGATTATAGAAGAGCGCCACCACACTCTTTATTTGCTAGCAGGGAAAGGGGAAAGATAAGAGGGATCAAAAGTAGAGCTTACTGCATGTTAGGCAGGCAATCTATCAACTGAGCTACATTCCCAGCTTTCTCTGCCTCTGGAATTGAATTAGATCTCAATGTCCTCACCAATAAGATATATACACTGACTGTTCAGTGGCTAGTGCAGTTATCATTGATGACAACTTTGTGATATAAAACAGTGCCAGAAATTTTAAAAAGGGAAATCCTGAAGTCACTGAGCAGCCCTAGGATGAGAATGTCACTGGTTCCCTAGGTAATGACTGCAGGGTTGGGAACATGAGAAAAGTTAAGGGATCATAGGGGCTTTCAATTTGGTTCTAGTATTTGGTTGGGAGAGAGAGGAACCCCAAATGAATAGGCTTTGATCTCTTTTCTTTAAAGGTTTTACTCATCTGGGTTTCAGTCTCTCTCTAACATTAGATGAAAAGATACCTCTTTTCCCTGCCTGTAATTAGATGAAAGGAGAAATAAGATGCACAGGAGATGCACTCGTGATGATACTTTGGCTTAATGCCAGAGCCTTCTAATGAAAATTAACATTTTCTGCTTTTGGGTCCATGACACTTGTTTTTTAGATGAGAATCTGTAAAGCTAGGTGGGTATAGAGAGAATAGAGAAGGATTAGTATGTTGAAAGAGATTCATATATCAGCTATAAATTAGATTTATTGCGTTTTATGAGCACCAAGCATATGCTAATCACTTGACACACATTACCTCATTTAATCTTCACAACAGAATGAAACAGTAATTGATCTTATCCCATTTTTCAAGATAAAGAAAATGGAACTTAAAGAGGTGAGTTATCTCACAGTCATATTAAAAAGTCTTGGTGGAATTCTTGTGTAGATGAGGACAAAACCCAAGATTTGGGGACTATTTTAATAAAGTGCATACTGTGCAAACATAAGGACCCGAGTTCAGATCCGCAGCACTCAAATGAAAACTGGGCATGGCGGTGCACACCTACTACCTCAGCACTTGGGGATACTGAGACAGAATGATCCGGGTGGCTTGCTGGCTGTGTAGCCCAGCCTACCTGAGGAGGTCCATGTTTAGCCTCAACATAAAAATAAAAATAAGTAAAATTGAAGAAGACACCTGATGGCAATGAAACCTCTGGCCTCTACACGCATGTGTACACACAGGTGCCCACATGCATATGAGCACATGTACATGCACGCACACCACACACACACATACACATGTAAAACAAAACAAAACAAAAAAATTCAAGGTTTTATTACTGCAAAATACTGCCTCCCAGTGGCTGGAATTTAATAAACATGTATTCAACATCAGCTGCTGAGTTTAGTGTGCTTTTGTAGGGAGGCAGTGGTCTAAATCCTGCAGACTTAGTTTCCTGCCTCAAAGGCGAGTAGAAAGTGCATTAACTGTCAGAACCATGGAGAAGTTGACTGTCACGTGTAAAAGTAGCTGGTTTAAGCGAAGCTCCAAATGTGATTACGAGGGAATAGATGGCTGCATTGTTTATGAGGCAAATACCTAGAATTGATTCTTACTCAAATATAAAATAACTTAGACACCTGATGCATGATTTGTGCAAACAACATTCTGCCAAGAAAAGAGGTTCTGTGGCATCAGCATTTTAAGTATGTGTGAATATTTCCTTCAGTTTTCATAAAACATAAAGTATTTTTTAACCAGAGCAACAAACTATAAAGAAAGAATTAAAATACCATCTTATACAACAGTATGATAATATCCTCAAATAACATGACTTGAAATGTTAAGAAACTATTCTCCTTGGATTTTTTAAAAATAGTATGTGTATGAAATGGGATAAGACTTTCCTGTAAACAGAAAACTCTGACTTGTGGGCAAATCTTAAAGTAGGTATTTTTCATGGACAGCAGCAGAATGAGAATTGACCTTATGCACCTTTGTGCTGTCTCTAGCTCTTTATTCTCATTCTTCTTGTTTTAATATTTGCTTATGTATTTCTATGTGTACATATTTGCTATGTATGAATACATGCACACCATCACAAGGACCTGCAGGTCAGAGGGCAACTTTGAGGTGTCTGGGCTATTTTCCACCCCTTAAGACAGGGTCTCCAGCCTCTGCAAAAGAGCACCAGTCTCCTGGCCCCTGAGCTTCAGGTTCTCCTGGCTCTGCCTCCTACTCTGGTAGACACATGAGGATCCTGGAACTGTGCTCCACATTACTTCTGCCACTTTGAGTCCATCAGGCGTTACATGGGCTCTAGGGAATTGAACTTGGGTTGGGTAGCTTTACAAGCAAGCCTCTTTAATTGCTGAGCCATCTCCCCACCCTTCTTGTTTTAATTCTTTAAAATCTTAGCAGAGGATTTTTTTTTGAGGTAGGGTCTCATTCTGGTCCAGGCTGTCATAGTCTCAGGGTGGCCTCAAACTAATGGTGATCCTCCTACCTCTGCCTCCTGAGTGCTGGAATTAAAGGCGTGCACCACCATGTCCAGTTTAGCAGAGGATTTTTAACGATGTAAATATTTCTTTCATTTGTCATCACTGGTCAGTGAACTATCCTAATTTTCCCATAGACATTGTTCTGTTATTAGCTAACAATGCTTATGAACACATTTCCACTAAGGTTATAATGAATGTCAAAAGCATAATTTATGATTTACATAGTTGTATTCATCTCATACTATAGGCGTTTTCAAATTTTAAGTAAGGAGAATTTCAGGCTCTGTGGAAAAGAGATTTCTGTAAGACTAGCTTTCCCCTGTATTCCTTGAAATATGCTTGGAAGGTGAGCATTTACTTCACCTGTGCATAAGGCTGACCCTGGTGAATAGGTGTATTGAAATACTACACTACCTAAAAACAGAGGTCATTGGTAATGGCACTAATGCTGCCATTCCTAGCTTCCTACTAAATGATGCCTCACTATGCATCTGATACCTGATAAACAGGTATTAGTGACCTTGAGTCAACAATTTTTGCTTATCTAGACACTGGGTAACATTGTGACATTTTAAATTCACAGTTGTGTTTACTTTGTCAAGTAGTTTTAAAATCTTCAAACTGATTAGATAGAAAGATTGAAGAGAAGACACAGCCTTTAAAGCTAGGTCTGATACCACATCTTATAGCTCAGCAGTCAGTGAACTAAGCTGGTAGAGCCATCAGCCTGCATCACTTTGACTCACAATCCATCCTGATTATCTGCCTGGGTCACTGCTGTGTACAGGGCTAGGTCCTTGAGCATCTACTGTGTCATTGCATCTTCACAACTGTAATGAAGTGTGGGTCATCATTTTAGATGTTTTTGGACTAATGTCTTTGTTCAGTATGGAGAAGAAACCATTTCTGGTGCCTCACATCTCTTTTGGAGGATGTGGCCAGAGCGTCTATCCTTCTCCCTATTGTTTTCTCTTTCCTTAATCATGTCCAGCGCCATCATGATTGCTCTACAGTGATTCTTACCAAAATTGTCAAAGGATGAGTTCTTCCATGCAAGGGTGCGAGTTGCTGCAAAAGCTTATAGTTGTCACATTTTATAGCATTCTAAAACATGATTTAAAACAACAAATGACAGTTTTAGCATCAAAGTGAAAGCTTCAGAATATTATTCTCCTTTATCCTCTAGATTACTCAATATGAGACCTTAGCATCTTCTGGGCAATGCATGAGTGAATTATGTTATATGCACAAAGATTCACAACCTACTTAGTTAAAATAAATAAGCCAATTTACCATGCATGAATGTAGCTGCATCATCAAAATATAATGGTAAATGAAGAATCAAGTAGCAGAATTATGGTATATGTGCAAATTTCAAATCAGAGGGCAATGTATCATTGTTTATAGATATATACATTTTTAGTTATCATGTACACAACACGATATGAAAGCTACCAGCCAGTGTTAAGATTATTTTACCCCTAGCAGGAAATGAGAATTATAGTAGAACAGATTCATTCATGATATCACTTTTGGGTATAAAGGAGTCTAACTACTTTTGTAATATTTTGTTGGGAAAAAGCATGAAGCATATATATATATATATATATATATATATATATATATATATATATATATCTTTTGGTCATATATCTTAAAATTGTCGAATGTTAGTGAACACTTGAGTGTTTATTACTCGTTGTACTCAGGTATTTGAAACATTCCTTCATCATCACCCATCATCATCATCATCATCATCATCATCATGTTAAGTGATACTTCACGTTTGAAATGAGAACTGCATAGTAATCTTAAGACTGTCTTGCAAGATTTCACTATGATCCTAAAGAGAGGTGAAAAAGATGAAAAGCCTCAACTCGAAGTAATACAAATAGACTAGCTACCTGTGGAACTGGGAGGAATTTATTGGTGGCAAAATTCCAGAGGGGCTAGGGAGAAAAATCTGCCCAACTTTGCAGGGTGATCATATATTTTCTGTACTTTCTAAAATGAACAAAAGAACGTGTCTGTGTGATACTGGAGAATGTAGGTGGAAAGAGTTACTGCTTTACCCTCGGCCATGAAAGAATCCCAAAACTTCGAAAATACACAGTGAACTGTGCATATTGGAATATTTTTGGAAAATACTGAAAAGGAGGATGGAAGATAGCAGAGCCCATGACTTTCCCATGTGAAACCAGCCAGTCCTATTTCCAACCTCTGAGATACTGTGGCTTCTGACTGCAGGGAAAGAAAGGAGGCGTTCAATGGTTCTCCTTTGATTGCACAATGAGGAGGTATGCAGCCACTGGGGGACCCTCATTTCATGTCCCCCTTCAACCTCACAGCTCAAAAGGCACTTGGAATATATATGTTTGAGACAGGACATTTTCTTTTTCCACATGAAAAGTTTTTCCTGAATCTCTTTATTTCCCATTCCTTTCTTAACTTTAGTTCCCTGTAGAAACTCTCACTGTCTGGAGAATAAAAAGGGAAGAATAAAAAAAGCTTTTTATAAATTAAAAAAAAATCCTAAAACATGTCATAGCATTGTTGGAAAGGAGTAAAATGATATTTTGGTGTTCAGTCTTTAAACTAAGTGACTTTATTTGCTTAAAGTAACATTTGTGGACACAAAAACAATACAAAAAATGAATTTCAGAATTGAACTTCTCCCCCTACTTTTATTCTGAAGATTTTTTTTTCCTTATGATCAGGTCATATATTCCTCAAAAAAACACTTTTTTTAAAGCAAACCCTGGCCCACCTTTATCTCCAATGGCCCGGTTGGGAGTTGCTATAATAATCCTTTTGCTTTTATGTGGCCATCTGGAGGCCTATTAAAAGGAGTATCTAAAACAGACTCCCCAAGTATGCTGAGTTTGTACGTTTTCACCAAGTCACCAAAACAGTAGCATTTTTCCTGGTGTGGGGAGAAGTGACCCTTTACAGACAGGAATGAGGTTTGGGGAGCCTGGCAGAGAGGAGAGACAGCACGAACACACTTTCCCCTTCCATAGTCATCAGGTACCAGTAAATAGTACAAACAGTGGTTGATTCCAGAGCACGCATTCTGAGGGTTCAAAGACCTACAGCAAGGCTTCACCCCCATGTCTGGGGCTCTGTGATGAGATGGAGGAGATTAGGGAACATGGGAACAGGCAAAGTTAAGAATTTAATGAATTATCATGCTTCAACTGGATAATGTTCCTTTTTGATTTCTGAGGAAAGCAAATATGAAATATTGAAATAATATTTCCACTTTCTACTTTTGTGGTGCACAATGATACACAGGCTCTTCTGGTTTCCGGGAGAACTGTACCATTCCTCAAAAGTATAATCCAACTGAGTTGGAGACATCAGGGCAGGTTGTGAAATAGAATTAGATAAAAGTAGGCATTTGTCTTGAGTAGATTATTAAAATTGCTATGTTAAGAAATCTGCTCAGAAAGACAGAACAAGTTGGCAGGGGTTGGATATCATTTGCCCAAAATAGAGGTTTTTCTCTATACTCATTAACCATCTTGCCCAGTAATGTGATTGTAATCCTATTAAACCTGATACATCAAAAATTGGAGAAAAAAATTAGTTGCTCTCTCAAACTGCACTGCAACTCAGATCTTAGACCAAATAAGATGCATTAATTGCCTTACTGCTTCACCGCAAAGCCACTCTTAAAACATAATTCCTTAATGAAGTCCGTTAATTTGTTCATGGCAGTCCACAAGCTGTTCAGAATGACACAGGACTGCACTCTGTTTTCTAACCCCTGCAGTTTCTCCTGTTACTCACTCTGTCTTGTGTTGTTATCCCATGGATAGTAATTATTTTATAGTGGCTGTAATTAGGAGAGAATTAGGCTTGGTAAACAAAACCTGCCTTCTCCTGTTAATAGCTAAGGATAATAAATTTGGCTCTGACATTCACTATATTTGGACAAGGCTTGGCCTACTTCCAGTTTTCCCAATAAGAACTTTATTATATAATTATGCCTTGGAGGGGCTCATATTACAAGGTAATTTTTTCTGTAAAGACACATATTGCATGGCTTCCAGCCAGTAAGTGATATACTGTAATATATGCCTCCAATAAATGTTTTTAACAAAAATCTCTCTAAGCAAAACCCTGCTAGGGATGCATGCTGCTCCTTAGCATATATTATTTACAGGATTTGTTTGTTGAGCTTTCCATGCTGTAAATTGTTTCTTTTCTCTTACATTGTCCAATATCAAGATAAGTGTCTTTTTTAAAAGGCCTACATTAATTCTATCAGTAATTGACACATTTATCTATTTAATTTCTCATATCCCAGTTCATATTGATAACCTTCATCAGATTATAACCAAAATATAATCTTTAAACAATATTTTATACTTTTGTAAAAATTAACTATTACTTTGCATAAGTTATGCTATCTTTGATTAAACTGACTTATTTTTTTTCCACTTTTTAATACTAGGGAAATAAAATTAGTTTATGTCATAGCAAGCTACATTTCTTACATTCGTGTGCTTTTCTGTTGACCCTTTACCGTAAGGGTCATTTATTAAACTCATATAGATCAATGATAATATATCACATAAAAATGTGAAAGTAGAGAAAACATTTAAAACAGGTTCAAAAACAAGATCATGGAAATGTAACCTCTGCTTAGAAAAATCATGAGAAAATAGGCATAAATGACATTAACTTTAGAGCCAGAAAGAAAAGAATGAGATTCTCACTAAATAAATGTAAAGGCATACAGTAATTTTTTTCTTGTACGCCAAATTCAAAACTAGAGCCATTCTTATTTCTTTAATATTAAGCATAGACAGCTTTCAAAGAAGGGGATAATATATTTTAAAAAGTGCTTTGGAAATTTTAGTTAGATATTCTCAGGTTATATTTAAGACTCATGTGAAGTTCACATGCCCTCCTCCTCTAAAGTGGGCATTAATTTTGCCTTGACTTGGCTGGATTTCAGGTACCTCAGTGCATTTTGCATGTGTACCAGAGCTTAAAGGTCATCTGAAGAAGGGTCCAGCTGGTTTCTAAGTTGTCATTAACATTAACTAAGGGGTCCCAGTGTATTTAGTCAGATTTTCAAGGACCCCACTGTGGAGGTTCATATGAATTATGCATATGCAAAGTCTCCCTTCAAGGGAGATTCCATTCCATTCCCTGCCTCTTTGTTCCCCTTTCCAGTGAAGACGTAAAGGCATTGCATTTATCATCCTAAAGCATTATCCTCACTTTCAGCAGAGGGTGATGTGAATTGCATCAGGTATGTTCTGGAATCAAAAATGTCCTTACCTCCACTCCCTACCCTCCAAGCTGATTAGATCTTGGTGAGCAGAGATCTCTATAATTATTCTCTCACTATCACAGCATTTTGTGCATTAAAAATGAGCACACATTTATATTTCTGTTTGTTAAGTAGCACAGAGATTTTGGAATTCAGACTTAATGCTTTTTTTTCAGGAAATAAATACTTAGAATTATTCTTCTGTTCCAAAAAAAAAAAAAAACCCACAAAAATTCTGTATCATTAAGGCGAAACTATTAAAATGTGCATTCTATGTTATCAGGATTTGCTAAGGAAATCATTGCTAATTAAAATTAAACTATACATGTATTGAGTGTCTACTGTATGCATTGAAGCATCATGAAAGCTGTTTGAATTTTAAAGTAAGATTGTTTTCTACACTACTAGTTTAAGTCGCTCAGAGAACTTAATACAGCAATCTTGTCTCTCCTTAGGAAATCCCAGAAGAATGTCAAAATCGTGTCTCCTATTCTGGCAGGGACCACTGTTGCTGCTCTTCGTTACTTTGCAGGAAAAAAAAAAAACAAAAACACAGTAAGTCGCATGCTGTACATACAGCATTAAATCAAAGGAGATTGTCCAAGACTGGTGACTTGGAAGCCAATCCTCAATTTGCAGCCCCAGCCCCATTCTGCTCTGTCCCTACTGCACTAGAGTCACTCAGAATGACACCCAGCACAGGCTTTACTTAAACAAAACCATTCATTTTGCTTTTGATGATGAATACTTGCCAGAACATCATTCCAGGGATAAGTCACAAAAAATAGGATGAGTAGTGGTGGACGTTTGCATTTATCAAACTACATTTCCTCCACTGAAAAATGACCTTCACATAATTATCGTTAAATGACAAATTTCACCAGAAAGTAAGCTAACTTGAAGTATTTTTACCTTTCCTATTCCTTTTTCTCTTTTTCAATAATATGAAGGGCTTTTTTAGGATGCAAAAATTCCCCATGACCATAACTCCCAAAGTGGCTGAAATAACCATTTTGATGACTCAGTAAATTGACTGCCAAAGAGATAAGCTTTGGATTTTGAAGGCATGTGTTGGAAAATTAATGACATTTTGCTTCCCAAATGAATTTGGAAAAATAAAGTAATAAGTCAAAGAGAAAGAGAGAGAGAGAGAGAGAGAGAGAGAGAGAGAGTCATAGAGACTAATGATGTAAAGGACACATTAAGTCATTTCAGTTATCCTGAACTCACGCAGTTCTCTATGGGACATTTGGCCATTTGAAGCTTCACATCATTTCAGAGTTGTCACTCACTTCTGAAAAGACACTCCCACTGTATCACTCTGAAGAGAGTAATCTTAAATCTTGCCTGGCTCACCGCCCTGGTCATCGCCCTGTGCACAACATTCTGGCTAAGTAAGATATTTCCCTGCCCCCTTCCATGTCCATTCTGTCCTTGAAATTTTCTGCTCACAAAATTCCCTTCCAGCCCCAAAGTCTATGGCATTCTTACGGAATTGGGTCGTGATTTGGCCACTCTATTAAGTTGTTTAATCCGTCCTCATAAATCAATCCTTTCCCTCCTTCATCATGGTGGTGGCTGTTTTGTGACATCCTTCCATTTTCTTACTAGATTCTCATACAGGAATCTCTCAGCCTCCAAACAAATGTCAGAATGAGGACTATGTCTTGGCAAGCATCAAGCAATCATCACCTCCTATGACTTTGCAGGTGTTTGCACCAAAAACGCAAAGGCTTTTGCACTGAATAGGCTAAAGTAAAGCTCACATATATTTTGTTGAGCCTTTAGCCTATACATCCAATCACCAGAAGATGCATATCCCCTTTGTACCGCAAGGACAGTAAGATACAGTCTGGCTGGAAAAGGCAGAAAAAGTCAGTTTGCATCAGAATAGTTAACTTGGCTTCTACAATTCCTCCCCTGCTGCTCTCCTCATCCCACTTCAGCTGTATTTCACTCCATTAACTACAGCAATGGGTATTTGCTCTCAATAAATGTGTGTGGGTGTGCATGTGTGTTTGTATTTGAGAAGAGTTTATGCAGACAACTCTAAATAGCTCCAAAAGTGATTGCACAATTAAAGGAACTATTTCCCTGCTGTTGATGCTTATTTCTTAAAACATCATCTGTCAGCCTAGCTACTGAGATTGATGTTCTGAATACATTTTTCCCTTTACACCCTAAGGAAATACCTTCTCCATGTCTCTGCCCCAACTTTATATCCCTCTTTTCCTGGCTTTCTTGTAGTCTGATTGTGAACTTAATTCCCAAAGGGCTATCAGCATCCACTGAGGATGTTAGAGAAACGAGTTCAAGTTCAGGTCTTGTAAGGTTATGAACTCTCGGCAGACTGTTCTGAGCACTTTGAACATAAGTTTTGAAATTTTCTATTAGCTAGTGGAAATGGTAAAATAGGCTCTAACACAGTGACTTCCAACTATGGAGAGCTTAGCATGGATCTAATCTGCTTAGATGGGGCAAAGGACAATTTGGGGTTCACCTGAAAATGTTACCATAGTCACAGCATGATTTAGTTTGTTCAGAAAAAAAAAATGGTATTTGTGATACAAACCTTGATGCTAATAGTCCGGGATCTAAGTTGGATTGACACTCTTTTGTAGTGATGGATATGTGGTATAAGATGACTATTGAAATATTTGCATGAGATGATCCCTGGTTATTTGATCATTGGCTAAAAGAGAAAGAAGAACATCTTGATGGGTTAAAATTTGATTAGTATTGAGAACATCAACCCAATATCTTTAACTAGCATACACACAGAATTGTAGGTCTAGACTTTGTGAAATGTGCCTGCAATATTACTGCAAAAATACTCTATAGGAAAATAGGATCTGTATAGTGCTGACCAACCTTTAGAATTTTGTGGAAAATTTCTTTGACTTGTAAAAAGCCTTTCTCTGCTCGTAAGTTCTTAGGGTGTTGTTGCAGTAATCTTGTTGCTAGGATGAAGGACCTGACAAAAAGTAGCTGAGAGGAAGAAATTTTTATTTGTTTTATTTTATTTTATTTTTTTAATTTTGACCTACAGGCTGGAGGGAAAGCTCCATGATGTCAGGAGAAAGCATGGCATGATCAGAGGCTGGACATCATCACTGCCATGGCAGGTTGAAAATAGGAGCAGGAGAGTAAGCCAGATTCTAGCAAGGGGGAGCTGGGCTATAATACACATAAGTCTGCCCCTAACGACATTCTTCCTCCAGCAAGACTCCACCTCCCAAATTGCCACCAGCTGAGGACCAAGTATACCAAACACATGAGTTTATGGGAGACATCTGATCCAAACCATCACAGGTGTTGTTTATAGGGAGTAAGAGACCTTGTGTATTTAAAATGTGATTTACATTATAAATATATACAGTAATAATACTTGAGGTTACCCTGAGCTACAAATGACAGTTTAGAATGTCAATGAAAATACATAATGACCCCATAAGTGGAGATAAGAGTTATCATTAAGGCAGATAGGAAAGGCCTAGCATTCTTTAAACAAATGGTATTTTAAATGTATCATATCATTTTTGTGTATGTGTGTTTTTGTGTGGTGTTCCTAGAAGGAAAGGTCCTATAACACTTTTCATTGCATTATCCTCCCCACTAGTCTTCTGCTTCTCCTGCTCCCTCCTCCTTTACCTTAAGCCCACGGAAGAGGCCATTTGTGTTGCCTCCGGCACAATGATGACTGGAAGATACCTAGTGTGAGGTAAGGAGAGAGGTACTGTGTCTGGTGGCCCTCCTCTCCCCTCTGCCTGCAGAACAAACTAAGTGGGGAGAAGTCAGTCAGAAGCAGACATTGTTAAGCACACATCCAAGAGTTCCGCCCTTAGGACATTTATTCTGTCTCAGCTTTTTCATCCATTAGGCAGAAACCCTTACAGAACCATTTGTATATTCTTTGAGGATGGCATCTGGAACCCTGGCACCTTCACTGGTCTACCACCTCCCTCAGTGCTTAATTCACAGGATGGTAGTCTCAGTGAATGGGCAATGACCAGGAGTCTGACCAAGTTTCAATGGAGACACTTTTTCCAGGTTCTGTAACCCTCTATAAGTTTTGTAACCACAGGAACCTATACTTTCTACAGCTTTGAAAGTGACAAAAAATAGCTCTTGCCTTTTAGTGTTTTGTGAAAATTAAAGCAGTATATCCACACAATAAGCCTGATATTCTTAGTGATAGTCATGCATGTTTTGCTAAAACAACTAAAAACTGGAAATCAAGGATCTATCTCTGTAAATAGTTTTGAAGTATTATGCATGTGGAATTGTTCTAAACACACAAGATTTCCATTTTATTAGGAAGATCATCTTTACTGATTTTCCTGAATCCTATATAGAGATAGCCATCAAAAGGACATGTGCACACTCCAGTACACATTTCTAAATATTTGCCATACAGACCTTCTGTCTTCTAAACAAACTAAATTCAGTTCTGCCCATGGGCTTTCCTGCTTGTTGACCCTTCTGCCACACGCTCTTCCTTTATTCAAGCCAATTGCAAATACCATATCCTAGTGCCTAGCAGCCTTTCTCTTTCATGCTAAATTTCTTTGTTCCCTCCACTGAACTTATCCTTATAGGAAGTCATGTTTAACTACATGTCCATACATATATCCTAATGGCTCTTCATCAAGTCATAATTCCATTAAAACAAGCATTATTATTTCTTCACATTAACCATGTCCCAACATATGATAAGTGATCACTCATTTTATTTTATTTAAATAAAATGGATGTGAATATATGGGAGATAACAATAGACACTGAGGAGACTCAAAACTCATGAAAGCAGAATATAAGAGGCTGTGGAGAGCTCAACACCAAAGTTGGCTTCTCATATACTCTACGAAGTTCAGGGAGCATTGGGCATGAGAGGGCTTGCTAAATTTTTAAAATCACTAATTAATGACCAATGTATGTGTGTGTGTGTGTGTGTGTTTGTGTGTACAGTGAAAGAGAGAGAGCACTTAAGTAATAGCAGTATACAGATAAGTCAGGCCCTAAAAATATGGGTCTTTATCTTTTCAATCTGCCTCCAAGAAGAGACAGCCTAGATGACTTGGCTTGCTTGGTAGCTTGTCAGCAGACTCGGAGCAGAAGGCACAGGGAGCACACACACAAACTCTTGAAGAAAACAAATGCCTGAGCGTGCTAATTAGTTACATCTGCCCAGGCGCTGGCAGGCACAGCCAAAGACGCTGTGCTGATGCTTTGAGGAGGAAACATGGGGTCCCTGCCTTGACAAAAAGCCATCCTAGTCCTTCTCTACAATCCCTGTGGGGTTTATTCACTTGGAAGAGTGACATCCATTGAAACTACCCCGTTCATTGAGACAAGCACGAGACACAAGTGGCAGCCACATGTTTCTCCTTAGTGATGGTCCTGGCTGGTGACCAATTCCAGAGAAGTGCCGCACAGCCTGGGACTTGAGCAGCCAGAGCAGCAGCTATCTTTTTATGTTTTTCATAACGAATAATAGAACATTGTGAAGAAGCACAGGGGAGAAGGATGCCAAGCAGGGCCCTTGCAAATAAAACTGAAGATCCCCGAAGATACTGAGGTTAACAAAGGAAAAATTCAGCTGTTGTGAAGGTGGTTTGTTTCTCAGGCTTCAGCCTGGTAGTAAGAGGATGCCTTCACTTAGCTGTCGCTGTCCCTGAGCAGAGGTGAGAGGGACGCTGTTAATAACAAAGATGGTCCCCAATGATGGCAAGTCTAATTACACAGGAAGAAACAGTACAGGGAAAGAAAGGGTTTGGTTTCCCCAAGACATCATTTTATTACCAGCCTGACACGGCAACTTTAAGGGTCATTTCTTTACAGTCACTAAAATACCAAAACAGTTGGGAAAATAGCAGACGCTTTAGCCAAAACCCCTGATGCTTCATTTCAGAAAACATTTTCCCACAATGGCAGCTCTTAAAAATTGTTTTTCTCCTTTTAATTAAAGAAACAATGTTGTTCCACTGAATATCTGTAAATAGTCACAGGACAAAAAGAGACATGGGATGTGGGAGAGAAGTCTTGGAGATAAAAATCCCTTCAGCAGTGGGGGTGTGGTAGAGGTAATGCAGAGAGCTAAAGTGTTAAGAAAAGGAAACCAGTGTCATTTTGCAAGAAATTTTCAGAATTAGGAAAATCTCGTGGTGAATATATGAATTTATATGTTTCTCAGGTGAGTGATAATCTCTCAATAACCCATCCTTCACTATTAAGTATGCTACCAAGGAAAGAATGTCCATTGGAATTATTGTTACATTCCTACAGCATCTTCTGGTATGTAAATACTGCTTATAGTTACTTGATGGCTAAGAATGACAAAAATGCCATTTTTCTGAATATGTACTATAATTTTAACTTTTAAAATTCAGATAGCACTTCAATTAGCCAGAATTCATGAGAATATACTTTGCACATAGAGATATATCTAGAGAGATGCAGTAAATCATAGCTTAAACATGCATGTTTAGGACTATGGCTAACCTCAAATAGTAAGCATCAGCTGCTTACTGCATCTATACTCCTGCAATTCCATTTGTTTTCCTGAACAAAATCTGATATGATTCTGCAAAAATCTGGACCCCAAGAACTTCATTTCATTTCATGGTGCTACAACCTTTACCAGTTAGGAATGGAAGAATGAAGTTTATGCTTATTTTTTCTGAGATAGCAGCAGTTGCTGGGATTCAAATGACATCATCACATGACACCCATTTTCACTGCTCATGCCTGACACTTGTTTTTGTTTTTCTTGCAGCATAAGTGGCACTGAGAAATGTGGGCATGAAAGTGAAAGTCCTTAGGACCTTTGCTATTACAGGCATTATTCTCCTTGCCTTATACAATTGAGAATAAAGAATAAGAGTCACTCTCAGTCAAGGCAAAGTTGTTAATGAAGATGAACTTTTTCTCCCTGATGTTGATTTTGTTCCCATTGAAGTATTCAACTCATTCCTGTTTTCATGGCCCTACATGAAAAAAAATATGTATTTTGTTTTGTGGGGTGTTTGAATATTTTGGTATTATAAAGCAGACTTACTTACCTTCCTACTCCCATGGTTTCCTTCCTGTCTTTTCTTAATCTGTACAGTGGAAGCAGAATAATCTTTTAAAAGCAAAAATGCGGGGCTGGAGGGATGGCTTAGCAGTTATGGTGCTTGCCTGCAAAGCCAAAGGACCCAGGTTAGATTCCCTGGGACCCATGTAAGTCAGATACACAAGGTGGTGCAAGTGTATGGAGTTCGTTTGCAGTGGCTAAAGGCTCTGATGTGCCCTCTCTCTCTCAATTAAATAAATATCTTTAAAATTAAAACAAAACAAAATGAAGATGTAATAATTTGAGTTCCATTGCATTCAGAAAAAGTAATATTAAATGTTATTGTTATGTCCAACAGGACCCAAGCATCACCTCGTACACACACACACACACACACACACACACACACACACACACACACCACCTACATTTTCCTCTAAGCCCCTTTCATCTACCAGGATGAAGCCTTATTCTTCTTCCTGAAATGACTTTCTCCTTCCTTATCTGTGAGTCTCACTTCAAATATCACTTCCTCAGTCAGAACTTCTCCAACTCAACTTCTTCTTGGGTGACTACTCCACCCCCCCCCCCATCACTTCCTCTAATTGCTCTCTTCTCAATCACCCATCAGTCTTCTTAGGAATGTGATCTCTCTATACTGTCTACCTCCCACAGCCTACCACTAGAATAAAGTTTTCTGAGAGCAAGGACCTTGATGGTTCTGTCCATTTCTATATCCCCAGGAGCCAAAGGGATGAATGAGTTAGTAAAAAGGAATCTTTCATTTTGTTATGAATTTAGTGAATATTGTAAAAGCTTACTTGGCATTGGGTCAAGCTTCCTGAAATTTGTAAGCATCTATATTGACTCCATATGTACAGAAGACATGTAGGACTGGTAGTAGAACTAATTTTATGTTAGAACTATGCATCAGGACCACGACACCATGAGAGATTTGCTTATCAGACCCAGAACCCAGTAATTTCCAGAGAACATACCAAGGACTATAAGGAATAAAGATTTTATATGGACTTTTGGCACCAACTTCTGAATGATATTTTAAGGACCAAAAGGATAGAACCAATAATGAATGAACTTTAAAAATTAAATGTTTTATTGGCTTCAGTGCAAAGTGGCTAAATCTATACCTCTGTGTATCTGGGGGCGGGGGTGTCTGAGTGGTAAGAGTTTTACTTTTTAAAATTTTTTCTTTTTGTTAAGCTAACAAAATGAGTCATGAGGAGATAATCCCTAGAACATATCTTTAGGTGGAGTACCAGGAAGCCAGCTACCCTAATTGGAGATTTGGGCTGAACTTTGGAGAGTTGAGTGGCTAGAGCCTGGTGGACACTATCAGTAGACCTTGCCAGATATGTCTTTTCCATTGGCTAATTCTCTTGATCTATCTTCTTCTTGTAATAAGTCATAACATGTTATTAAGTTCTGAGGTGTTTTAGAAAATTATCAAGAACTCCCACACCTGATAGGTCATAGGAATGCCAAGTTCTCAGCAATTCAGAAGTGCAGTTATGCTGCACACCTGGAGGCTCCCAAAGTGTGACTGATGTCTGAAGTCAGGATAGCACTGTATAGCACCAAGCTTCTGCCTCATGAGTCTTCTCAGTATTACAAGTGGTGAGTACCAGCATTATTCTACTGTGTACTCAACTCAGGAGGTCACCTGTCCCTTCAGCATCCTAAACCTGGTTCAGACTTCCCAATTCTTTTATTTCTTCTATTTCTAAGGGGTCTTCTGTAATGTTTCTGATAGCTCATGAGGAGAGACTTATGGTTGCTCATCTCATAAGTTGAAACCATTTCTGTGACCAACTTTTATTCATTTATTCATTCAATAAATTTGATTGACTATTTATTAAAGGCCAGATATTGTATGATCCTATATATTAAGGTATATGAGTACATAACAGTTATATTTCCTGGCAAATAGCTCACAAACTTTTACCATATTCCAAACCTTTCCAGTAAACATATCCATAATTATTGATTGTATCCCTTTTTATTATCTCCTGTATATAATTTCCCTTACTTTAGATCAAACATGGCTATAGCTATGGCTTTTATTTTATAAGGTGCACTGAACATTCCATGTCTTACAGCCTCCTCCTATATTTGTTTTGGAATAAGGCAGGAAAAATTCTTCACACAATTAGAAAGAACTTCATGTAATTCTCTGATATCATTGTTTCTAAAATTCTTAGTTTATCCATATGACAGGGAGTATGTTTTGTACCAACTTTAGCTTTCCAACAGGCCACTGTATTGCTGTAGCTTTCTTTCTACTTTCAAAGATCCTTTTATTTCTCAATAAAGTTTAAAAATCTCTGCCAATCTATTTTGAAAAGTTTCTTTGTGTTTCAGTGTCTATGTTCTGGGCAATGCCCAAGGAATACTACTACCTATGGATAAACAAATTCATTGATGGAATCCCCACTTACAAAAACAGTCTTCTTTCCAAATGACAACATGGTACCAGAAGCATATTGCACACATTCATAGAAAGACTTCATTGTTCTTAAAGACTCTTTCTTTTCGTTGCATTATTATTTCTTTTGTTCAGAATTAAGAATCAGTGATTACTCAAAAAATGTTGAGTTTAATTTTTAGGATTCACATTTATGAATAAAATATAATTGTCCATATCAGCAGCAATGTTTTGGCTTTTACTGATTTTATTTTTCTTTTTCTTTTATTTTATTTTGTTTTAGTTCAGTTCAGTTTAGTTTAGTTTTTGTTTTTTATGTCTTTGTCTATCTATCAATCTATGTATCTATGTATCTATCTATGTATCTATCTATCATCTATCTAACCATGTTTGTTACTTATGTTTATATTCAGAAAACATATTGTGTGCAGATTATATGTGTTAAATGGCATTATGTTTGATACCAAAAGGCAAAGAACAGATTTTCAGCCTCCCCACCCCCCCCGGGAAGAATTTGGTTGCTTCTGTGTGCAAATTTCTTATTTAAACCATGCTTTTTTTTTTTCTTAAATTAACCAGTCAAATAAATAACTTGAACACTTATGTTCAAGGGAAAAACCAAAAAGTATTGTTTGCCTTAGTTGACTAGTGAACTTTGCACAACATTCACATAGCTACTGTCTTACTATTCCCTCGACTAAGAATACTTCCTATTGAGATGACGTCAAAGTACTCCTCGGTGTGGACAGACCCATAAATCTACCTAGTTTCCAACTGAGATGAAGATCTCCAAACTTAAATTCAGCATAGGTCATGAGCAGTGCCATGAATCAAATTCTTTAAAGGCATTTGACCTGACTACAAATTATTTCCATGCTTTGTAGATTGTCGAAGGAAAGTCATCCTTTTGCCTGTTATCCCTGGGAGATGATGTACAGCTATCCTGAGTATACATAAAGAGTATTGGATCCTGACATGGGTACCACCTCATGAAATACAATGAGTTACTTTTGCATTACCTATTATAAAGATTGTATTGAGTTCCTAAGAATACTTTCAAAGTGACTACTATGTGCTAAGCACTTGAAGATGAAAGTAGAGAAGAAACATTATCATTTACTTTTTAGCATCTAGTTGAAAGCAACAAACAACAGAGTTCAAGGCTACCTTTTAGAAATGGCTCAATAGGACATAGTAGGGCCTCTTCAGTGTTATACACAGAGAAAGTTGGTTGATAGAAACTGCTGAGCTATTATCTTACAGAGCACACAACTATTAAGGCTACTAATTTCCTGTTTTTAAAGAAAACACCAAGTGCACAGAGAGAAAAGGACAGGTTTGACATTAGTTAATGCTTTAATGCCAAAAAAATGAAAAAGAATCCTAATATGCCTAAAATAAAGCACTATAAAATATGCTTGCCAAAACAGATATCATGTTTATGTTTTCTAGACATAGACAGACTTGGGATGTTTTCTCCAGTGCAGACTTCATCCCTGCCAATAAATAAATAAATAAATAAATGCTGCTGACAGTTCCCAGTCAATCTGGTATTACAGTCTGACCATCCCCTCTTTCTAAAAGAGTTTTGATTTATTAAGGTTAAATTGTAGTTACATCTGATTTTCTTGTTAATGTACATATGGGGACAAGATGTCATCTTCCCATAACTCTCTTTCCAGTTATTTACTTTTAATGTCCTTTAAGATAGGAAGTCTTTAAGCAGGAGAAAATGTTTTACAGAGTTTGGATGTCTCCAAGCCAGTTAAAGGAAAGGACAAAATGAATGGAGAAAAAACTAAAATACTTCCCCATTTCTAGAAAAAAGAGCTCGTATTTACTTCCCTATGAGTCAGATAATGGGGAATATGAAGTGGAGAAGAGGACATATTTGATTTGGACAGCCTTTCAGATGACATCCAAGGATCAGTGGAAATCCCATCCTGGTTTGTTTCCTTGCTCTGAGGTAAAGCCCTCATAACAGGTGTGTAACTTAAATGCACTATGAAAAGAACTGAAGGTAATTCTTTTTGAGCCATTATCTAGCTGGGTTACCTTGGGTAAGATCTGGTGGCTGGGAATCTGACTTGGATTTGAAAATAAAGGGGTTCAGTTTATTCTTTATAGAAGCATTTTCACAAAGGTTAAATAGGAGCACAGACCAGAAGGTTATGTCCCTTCAATCCTGTCTCAGCCAATGCAGACCGCATCCTTCAGAATCATGTAATTTGATTTCCAAATATGCTTTTGTTTGGCAAATTTATTTTCCTTTGATACCAAAGAAACAATTAGACCCTCTTGGTTTTCTCACTCTTTTACCTATTTTGAGCTACCTTTCTGGTGAAGGACTAGACAAGGAAAATTAAACTGAGTAGGTGAAGTTTCCTTTAAGACATCTCTCAGATATTCAGATTTAACTTGAGGAAGTTGAAAAAAGATTCCCAATTCTTGGAAAGGAATTGCTGAATGCAGTGAGAAATGCTCAGAGCTTTTATGGTGGCTTATTTAAGTCTACATTACATGTTTTGTTACTTTTTTTAATAACAGCTCCCACTAAAAGCAAATTGCATTCTGGGACTTTTGAAGACTGTCACTGGGCATATTTTCCATATTTCAGCAATACAGAACATCTTTACAAGATATTGTACAGAACAGCTGAGAAAATATATTCTAGGCCTTTACAGCTGTTAACTGTCCCTGACTGCCCCACACAAGGCCCATTTCAACTCCATCTTCCTACAGTTTTCAAAAGAAACGCCAATGCCTATCATTGATGTAACACCTTATGCCATCGCCCTTGTTGTTATTCTTCCTCCTTCAGTGGTTGCTTCTTCTTCCTGCAATATCAGCAGCAATGATGCCTTAAATTATCTAATTGATTATCTCTTTCAATAAAATTGCCCTTAGCATGCATCGCTTGGCTTCCTTAAATCCATGCTGACTTCATGTCCCTCTTGTGACACTCAGACCTACACTCCATCCTCTCTCCTTGACTCATCTCTCCGTATTTCATATTAATATGGCTCCAGGATTTCTTCATACAGGCATTGCATCAATATATAAAGTTCATCTGCCTCAAATTAAACTCACCCTTCCCTTCTCCCCAGCTCCAGAGCAGTTCTCTCTCCCATTCAGTAATTTCTTCCCCAAATTTAATAGAATAAGGTAATAAATATACTAGAATAACAACAATATTTGAAGCAATGATGGAGATTCTATTCTTTGTTTTATTTTTATTTATTTATTATTTCTTTTTTGAGAGAAAGATGGGGAGGAAGTAGAAGAGAGGGTGAGTGGGCATGCCAGGGCCTCTAGCCACTGCAAACAAACTCCAGAAGCATGCACCACCTTGTGCATCTGGCTTACGTGGGTACTGGGGAATAGAACCTGAGTCCTTAGGCTTTACAGGCAAGTGACTTAACTGCTAAGCCATCTCTCCAGCCATGGAGCTTCTATTCTATTGACATTTTCCTTCCATATTTTCCTTCTCTGGTATGGATAGCAGTTGTAACCTCCTTCTTTTAAATACAAAATTGACTTGTTTACTTAACCTCATTTTTCTGCTTTGTCACCAAGTTTCTTGCCTTCTTTTTCATTTTTTCTCTTTTGCCTCTGGATGTGTATTGGGGTGCTTGGGGTGCAAGAATGTCCTTGAATCCTAAACTCTAGGGATGTTTCTAATCTTAAAGAATTGAATAAAATTAGACTAACAAGGATAAGTACCAAATTATTATATTTATTGAAGGAAGTACAGAACCAAAGAAAAGTGCCCATATGGCTAGAGATCCCATGTGGAGGGCCTGGGAAAGTCATGGAAAGAAAAGAGATAAAAAGAAAGTTTAAAGGTTTCTTGCCATGTGGGAAACTAGAGGGTATAAAGAGCCCATATAGAGAGTAAGGGATAGGGGGTCCCCCTCTTGTCTGTCCCAGCTGGGTCTGGGCAGAACCTAGGGGAAACTCAACAGCAGCTGAAAGTTCCCAAGTGATCAGACAGCTCAGAGAGCATGCCCTCCCATCACAAATGTATTTCTAACCTTATAGTGATGTGCTCTACCTTCTGGCTCAGGTGAACCAGAGGGCAGCTGCATAGTTAGGGCTAGGGGCCATCTCTGGAAGAGGCTGACCAAATTTGGGACTCTTAAGTGTGACCAACCACAGTGCAAGAATTAGATTTGAATCCTAGGAAAGACCTTCCTCCCAGGAGGGGTCCTGGTTTGTGGAAGAACAGGTCTAGGGAACTAGGCAAGAGATAAGAAGTTAGATCATCTTTGATTTCTAGCAAGTGCAGACTTTCCTAGCTTTTTAATTTTGGGGGCCCAGTCATCCCTACTGCCTACTCCCTCTCATATGATTTGGTTAGTTCTTAAAATCATGCTTTCATCTTTACCTTCTTGTTTTTCTTTGGAAGCTCTAGACTCCAAATTACTACTGCATTTCATTTACTCCATACCATTTATTATAAAGCTTTCAAATTAACTTAAAATTAAATTTAAAATTAAATTCTAATATGTTATAAATAAACATAGCTGGGCATGGTGGTGCACTCCTATAATATTACCTAGCACTTGGGAGGCTGAGGCAGGAGGACACAAGTTTGAGGCCAGCCTAGGATAGCGAGAATTTGTCTTAAAACAACAAACAAAAGCCAGGTGTGGTGGCGTACGCCTTTAATCCTAGCACTTGGGAGGCAGAGGTAGGAGGATCGCCATGAGTTCATGCTCACCCTGAGACTACATAGTGAATTCCAGGTCAGCCTGAGCTAGAGTGAGACCCTACCTCGGAAAAAAAAAAAATTAAATAAATAAATAAATAACATATACACAAATGGGGTTTGAATAACTGCCTTATAATGTTTAAGGATGGAGAGATGGCTTAGTGGTTAAGTGCTTGCCTGTGAAGCCTAAGGACCCCAGTTCGAGGCTTGATTCCCCAGGACCCCTGTTAGCCAGATGCACAAGGGGGCGCACGCACCTGGAGTTCGTTTGCAGTGGCTGGAGGCCTTGGCACACCCATTCTCTCTCTTTCTCTCTCAATCTCTCTCTCTCTCTCCCTCTGCCTCTTTTTCTTTCTATCTGTCTCTCTCAAATAAATAAATAAAAATAAACCCCCAAAATTAAAAAAAAATAATGTAATGTTTAAGTCAGAATAAACATATATGACTGCTCAAATATTTATTCTTGTTTTATGGTGAAAAGATTCAGAATCCTTTCTTGTAGTCTTTTAAAGTACAATGCACAATATCATTATCTAGAATCTCTCTACGATAAACAGCACACTAGAACATCTTATACAATTTTTTGATTATAACATTGTACTCATTGATCAACCTTTTTCCATCGATTTCTCCCCACTTCCTCCACAGCCTCTAATAACAGACGTTTTCTGAGTTTCTATGAGATGATTGTTTTTGTTTGTTTTATTCAAGGTAGGGTTTCACACACTAGCCCAGGCTGACCTGGAATTCACTATGTAGTCTCAGGCTGGCTTTGAACTCACAGCAATCCTCCTACCTCTGCCTCCCTAGTGCTGGGATTAAAGGTGTGCTCCACCACACTGGGCTCGAGATGATTTTTTTTAATTCCACATATGAATATGATAATGTAGTATTTGTTTTTCCATTTCTGATTATTACTCTTAACATAACTATTAATGTTCTATCAATTGCATAAATTATAGTATTTTATCCCAAAAACATCCAAAATAGTATTCCATTATGTATATGACAATAAAACATTACAGTAGGCATGTAATGTCTCATAACCATATCAATTTCATTCCCTTTGGATAAACACCTAGTAATGACAATTATTTTTATGTCTTAAGGGCCTTCTATAATAGCAATAAAAGTTGACATTGTTACCAAAATTGTTTATGGGTTCTCTTTTCCCCAAATCCTCACCAGCACAGCACTTGTTACTATGTAGTCCCTTTTTTAAATTTTATTTTTATTTTTATTTACTTATTTGAGAGTGACAGATAGAAAGAGAAAGAGGGAGAGAGAAAGAGGGAGGGAGAGAGAGAGAATGGGCGTGCCAGGGCCTCCAGCCACTGCAAACGAACTCCAGATGCATGTGCCCCCTTGTGCATCTGACTAATGTGGGTCCTGGGGAATCACAGGCAAGCATTTAACCACTAAGCCATCTCTCCAGCCTATGTAGTCCTTGTGATCATAGTCACTCTTGGGCCCAGGAAATGGGATGAATGGTTAAGGCACTTGTCATGCATGTGAGAACATGAGAGGAAACCCAAAAACCTGTGTTAAAGCCAGATACTGCAGCACATCTAATTTCAGTGTGCATATAGTGAGAAGAGACGGAGACAGGAGAATCTCCCAGAAGCTTGTAGGTCAGAGAGTCTGTTGAATGCAGTGATGAACAATGAGAAACCCTGTCTCAGACAAGGTGGAAGGCAAGGACCAACATCAAAGTTGTCCTCTGACCTCCACAGGTGTGCTATAGCATGCAGAGCACCCGATCACACACATTAGCACGTATAGACACATATCACTTGTACACATGTGTATCAATGAAAATAGCCATTCTTACTAGAGTAGAGTGAAATCTCACCATGGCTTTGATTTTCCTTTCTTCTTTTTTGGTGATTAGTAATATTTAGTATTTTACATATACTTTTTGACCATTTCTATGTCTTCTTTTGAGAAATATCTATTTAGGTCCACTGTACTTTTCAAAACTGGGCTAACTGTCTCTTAGCTGTTGAATTGTTTGAACTCCTTTTATATTCTGGAATATAGTCCAGAAAAAAAATATAGTGTATATGTGTGTGTGTGTGTGTGTGTGTGTGTGTGTGTATGTGTGTGTTATTCTCTCATTCTGGAATAGTTTCCGTTTTACTTTCATACTATGAGTTTCTTTGTTATTACACATAGTCACTGCTCAAATTTTTATTTGCAAAACTTACAAAAATGACAGATTCTTTGAATACTGAGTACTTCGGCTAAAAGTAACAGAAAAGTGACAAAACTGATCAAAGGGATAAGTAGACTGTATTTTCTTACTTTAAGCTGCACAAAAGCTAAAGTGGCTTCACTTTGGGCAATTTAGTAACAACAATGAAATCAAAGAGTTATGATTCATCCCTCTGCGTTTCCATATTCACCATGTTGGTGTGTCCTCACACGACACCTGAGTGAACACCTGCTATGTGACCACTGTATAAAAACAAAATTTAGCAAAAGAAAAAAAAAAAAGGAATCATCAACATATCTACTAAAAGCAAGAAAAAATTCTCCCAAATATCTTATCTCCTGTATCTCACATATACCTCACCTTGAATACAGGAAATGAGATATCATGATTGCACCAGTCTGATTACCATTTCTCCATGAGACAAATGAGAAACTCAGAGACACTTGTTGAAGTTGGGGGTCTGCCAGCAGAGGAAGGGTGATAAAACCGTCGGGGAAGAAGTTACAAATAGGCACCCATGTTATAGATGTCCTACAGAGAGGAGTCCTGCCTAGTCATTGCTCTCACAGTCCTACTGCCCTTAAGACAATGACATTAACCTTAGGAATTTGGTTCTATTCCAAACCAAGTGATTACCTTTTCTCTATCTCTCATATAACAAATTTAATTCAGATAAAGTATTCCTTGTTCTCCTTAAAATGTTTAAGAAGAAAGTGTCTTTTAATCAAGAAGTGGCTAACAGGGTTGACACAAGGATGAGGCAAAGGGAAGTGCTTTGAGTATAAAAATTAAAGGACTACAAAGGAGTTTTAGGTGAGCCTCTTTTAATTTTGTTTCCTGCATAACTCACTTCCTTCACCCTGGGTGCCAGGCCTTAATGATTATATTATAATATGGGTCCTTAATTAGTAGTATATTGTATGAGATTAGTCTTAATACGACTGTCATTCATTCTGCAGTACAATGTTTTTTTCCTACAAGAAAACTTTGCATGAATTCCCCCAGCTCTTGCAAAGTCAATTCTAGGCACTGGGTATAGAAACAAAACATGGTGATAGTTTTTTGAGTCAGTAAAACTCAGCTATAAAATGATTTTCAAAATTCTTTCCTCTTGAAGTCTTGACATGATCAACACTGGACGTGACCCAGGGATGGAATGAAGAATATGAATGGATGACTGTTTCCTTAGCAACAAGAACTATATAGTTCTTCTGAAACAAACAAACAAACAAAAAAAGACCTGCTCTCTTCCATTTTTATTTACATTAGTTTGTTTAAGCAGCAATAGTATAAAATTTTAGTATTTATTCCATCAATATTTATTTAATACCTACTGTATAGGAAATCATAATTATATTTTTTAAATCATTCCATAAGTCTTCTTTTACTCATTATGCATTCAGGTATGTTATTAATGTATAGGCAACTCTACAGTGGAGCTAGCTAGTAAAAACAGTGACTCTCAGTTCTGTCTATATTATGAGTCATTGAAATAGATTTTGAAAACAAAGATGCTTGGTCTGTAACAGAACGTGGTAGCTTGCATCCAACATGTGAATTTTTTAAGTGTTCCCAGGTGATTTTTGACATATACCTAGGATTGATAAGAACAGCCTTGGGAAATTTTTTGGCATTGACAAATCAAATAATCTGAATAACATCAGTTTAAAATTGTAGTTTGTAGAAAATTTCAGAGAGTATAACAGTTCAAAATATTCCCTGACTTACTTTTTTTGATGACAATGCTTCAACTAAGTAAGGATTGTCTACTCACTCAATTTGTAAATTTATTTTGGGTGTTTGGGTACAGAGACAACTGACTAGAAGATTTCAGCTGCCAAGAAGTTCACCTAAACCTATTTCTGTCTAGGAGAAGGACAAATCTAGAAGCTTTGACCTTAGCTATGGCCCACTGGAAATTAGCCCCAGAGGTCTCAGAAGAAAGATATTTTTATCTCCTCTCTGGCTACTTCCTGGTTTTGATTCAGGCTCACAGATCTAAGGTTGTGGTCCAGGACAACAAAGAGTTAGGTAGGCTTAGTATTTATGTCCTAATTTCCTAAAATTTTCTCCTGAAGGAATTTATTGTCTCTATTTGAAATTGTTACAAATACTTAAATTTTCCCATAATGGAATTGACTATCTGTTCCTAAATTTTTAAAATGTTTTATTTTTATTTATTTATTTATTTGGCAGAGAAAGAGGGAGAAAGGGAGGGAGGGAGGGGGAGAGAGAGAGAGAGAGAGAGAGAAAGAGAGAATGGGGATGCTAGGGCTCCAGCCATTGCAGACCAACTCCAGACACATGTGTCCCCTTGTGCACCTGGCTAACGTGGGATCTGGGGAATTAAACCTGGGTCCTTTGGCTTTGCAGGCAAATGCCTTAGCCACTAAGCAATCCCTCCATCCCTAAAATAAATTAAAATTTAAAATTCACTTCTCAGTCACTTCAGCCACACTTGTGTCCAATGGCCACTATGTTATGCATTGGAACCCTAAGACAGTGCTGCTCACCTGATTCTGAATACCTGGACCCTGAGATATTCATCCAAACAATTCTTGTACTGTCCCTTTGGGCAGAGTTTCATATGATGCCCAGTGTGTTCTGGAGCTGTGCTAAGTAATGAATTTATAAATATATATGTTGCATTGTTCTACTTGTTAGCACCACAAATGCTGAACAAGGAGACAAATAGGCACATAGTTGATGTATATGTGGTAGAACTGAGTCACAGGCTATGAAAATTCCAAGAAATAATATAGCAAGCATGGAGAATGGAATTGGAAAACAATACACTCAAAGTTCAAAAGACAAAAAAGTCTTTTTTATTTCAGATATTTTAATTTCACCTGTCATGACAGGGTACCCTATATACAAAATTATGAATAAAAAATCAAAACATGTCATGGCAAACACTATGAATTTAATTAAATTAGCAAATATAATGAAATATCAAAACTAATATGAGCAAGGGATGGCACAGCTGTACACTTCTTTTTTTTTTTTTTTTTTTTTTTTGAGGCAAGCCCAACAGACTGGCCTTTTTATGAGAGAGAGAGAGAGAAAATTGGCATGCCAGGTTCTCCAGCCACTGTAATTGAACTCTGGACGCATGCACCACCGTAAGTACATATGCGACCTTATTCATTTGTATCACATTGTTACCTGGGTCACGTGGGTTGTGGGGAATCAAACATGGGTCCTTAGGCTTTTCAGGCAAGCATCTTAATCTTTCAGCCATCTCTCCAGGCCAATATGTGCTTCATTTTTATACTGAGATTGCATTTAGTTTGAAAGTGACAATGATAATAAAATAATGTGAATTTAAGTAACTCTGTATTCTCTAGTGAGTTCCTCCTAAATGGTAATGTATAGAGGCAGCAACATTGGTCTTATTTAAGAACTTTCTATAAATGCAAGTTGCATCTCAGACCTAAGGAATCAGAATCTGCATTTGAACACAATTCCCTGAGAGAAGTATGTGCACATTCAAGACTGAGAGACAATGATCTAACTATGATAAATGCTCTATGTGGATTGCTGCCTTAAAGTTAATGGCACAGACATGATAAGAGGTGATACCAATTTGAACCTACATTTGATAACTGAAGGTTTTGAACTTTCATGAAGGTCGGTGATTTGCCATAGTTCAATAGTGATATATTAGACATGTTTGAAGCACAACAGGTTGACTTTCAGTCCCTGGTTCTGCTTCTCTGTTAACAAAATAACCCTCAAAAAGTAACAAGAACCAACAGGTAAGTAGCTCAATATCATGGAAACTGGTTTGCATTTGTTCTATATCTCAGAAATCAGAAAGAAGTCAGCCTTTCACTCACCAACAACACAGTTTATCCGCATGGTTTTCCTTAGAGCTCCACTGGGCAAAAGCAGAACAGAAATTCTAACATCTCCAGGAGTATAGTGAGAGTCCATGTGTCCAGAAGCTTTTGGACCAGGATCTCTCCAGAGCCTTGAGACCCTAAGACTCACATGAGTCATCTCAGTGACTAAACCCTATGCTGGATTTCACAGACTCCAGGAATCCCTAAATTCTTCAGGACATGAAGAACAATTTATCTTCCTCAGTTTACTTCCACAGTTTACTAATTCCCAAATAGTATGCAGCATCTTGAGAAATAGCCATTCAAAGTTTTGTCAGCTACCAGGTAGAAGAAACTACCATGTAACAATGTGGGGAGCAGGAAACACAATTGCTTAGCTACTTTCAATCAGTTAAAGAATAAATTCTTCCAGTTAAAATCAAAACAAAATAGATTTCAAAAATGTCTTTTCTGTCCATGGTACAACCTTAAGATTTTGTTCTGCTAAGGTCTTTTCAAATTCAAGAAGTGACGTGCAAGAAAAATATGTCCAATTCATTTGTTTGCTTTTAAAAAGACAAGGTAGCTCTCACCCAGTTTGGATAACTGTTTTCAAGTTTGGTCTAACAGCAACTTAAAAGCAAGATGACTGTAATCAAGGAAAAGACGTGGAAAATTCTGTAATGAAAGAACACACTTTACCACTCTCAGGCTTTGAGAGACAGAGGCTGGAAAACCAAAACAATTGCTTTGGGAACTGCATTGTCCAATTGTGACATGAACTGTTGGAGGGAGCATTTTCCATGATAACTTCCCTCCTCCTTTTAGGCTCGTTGGTAAGGTCATAGCTGAATATTTCTTTCAACAGGGTCAAAAAGGTTAGATTTTCAGAGTGCCCCAGCAGCATTACTAGGTCATTTCTTTTATTTCTTTAGGGGTGCTTTGTATATGGCTTTGTTGGGTGTTTTATATGTGGCTGATGATGCAATTACATGGATTTTTTTTTCTGTGATTTTTGAGAATGTCAGTGGAGATTATCAAGTCTTCCAAAATAGTGATCTTTTTATATGAGTACTCTTTTGTGTAGTAAAATAGTAAAATACAAAGTCAGATAAGACACAGATCAATATGATAAAATAATGCAGTATTTTGAGATGAGTATTTCTCTTTTGTGTAGTAAAATACAAAGATGAGAGTCAGATAGTATATAGTAAATTTGACAAGCTTGTGCCAACTTAAATGGATCACAAATGATGCGCTAAGTTTATGATGATGATTTCAAACCATTCCAGTGCTCCAAGAATCAGAGCTCTGATCTCTGTCATATGTGGTTGAAGTTGGGGTGATCACATTGTGGATTATTTGCCATGTCTGAAGTTTGGCTTTTTTTCCTGTAAGATAACTATAACACATTCCCCCTTTTCCAAAGTTTTTTTATATTTTTATCAGCATCATTGTCTTTTTATTCTTCATATATAGAAGTCATGAAGCCAAAAAATGTTGAAGCAAATGTAATGAGTAGTGATTAAATCTGCTAGCCTTATGCCTAAGAGAAAATGAAAAGCCTTTCATTTATTTATCATTATACATAAAACCTAACCTCTCTCATATTTTTAATTGAAAAATAAATTTTGAAGAAATACAGTCACTTGGATGATATAATTTAAAAGAAATGCATCTCAGTACTCAGTATCCCAGTCAATTGCAGTAAAAACTGAGTGACCAGGGATGAGGACTCAGACCTGATGTGGGACAGGCATTAACGTGGCTGAGGGAGGGGATACCTGCACCTGGAGTAAAGTTTCCATTACCTGCCTGTGAGGACAACCACACAGAATCAATGACTACCAGAGGACCAATACAAGTGGTGGGGTAGTGAGGTGCGGGGAGGTGGGGAGAGTATGTTAACAGATCAGGATTCATAGACAGAGAAATATTTTTTTCTAAATCCTCAGAACTTTGGCTTCTACTTCCTGGTTTCTGCTATTATTTTATTTTATTTTTTAATTTTTCCAATTTTGTGCCTAATCTTTCTGATAATACTAAATACTTTATGGTATGATGCATTATGTTATGGCTTCATTTGTATGTCACTTTAGGTGTGCATATTTATTGTAGCAAAAATACTGTTAACTTATCTAACAAGCATGCTGCAAAATCTCAGTGAGTTTATTCTCGATTTGTTTGTCCTTCTTTTAACTTATATCGGCAGTGGAGAGAAGTGGCAGAACTCTTATGCTCAGGTTCCTATGGTCCTGAGTTCAGGCTTTGACCATACCTGCCCTAACGAATGCTAGGAAATGGAGACTGGCAGTGTACACAAAAGGAAGTACAATGAGTTGAACGTATAGCTAGTCTGTCTCAAAGATGATATGGGTAGTTTTTGTTGACTAGCTAACCACATATATTGATTCTACATTAATCCCACTTTTTGATATATATTAAAACTGTCATGCATCTTGTCCAGATAGTCATATTCCTTTTGTATTGCTCCTTATCAATCTCAACAGCTTTCTGGCTTTATGCTGCTCTGTGAGCTCTCTTACTTGTGAAAACACAGCACTCCTTTGGTGTCTGGCTTTATAAAAACACCTAGTGTGGCTTCCTAACCAAGCTGATGATGGATGACATCTTTGTCATAATGATGAGAACGAGCTATTCAGGAGGGGTAGAGAGCAGAATTTTAGTGGCTTCATGGTTTAGTACTGAAAACGTCCATTTAAAAATGTATAAAAGAATTGCCTTCTTTGGCATATTTTCTAGCCAATGAAATTCCAGCAGCTCCTAGGGAATTAAAGCCACATTTACCTGATGAAACCAGACCTTACTGGACTTCTGAAAATGCTCACGTGCGTGGTCAGAGAAGAACACCAAGGCAACACTGATGCTATATTGCCAGTGGTACTTCGCCAAATTAGTGGTTTATGATTGCATTGCAGGATGGATTTCTATAAAGTCAAAACAACATGGAAGAATGGCATACAAGATAGGAAAATCTAATAGGAAATACTCATGTCACTGAGTATTAAATCAGAGAAGAATCTTGAAAGTAAAGGTGAAATTGTTCTATCAGAAGACCCATGAAAGCAAAACCAACTGCAGGTAGCTCATCAAGTTAATGCCATACTTCAGATACAGTTAAAGATTTTGAAAAATGGCTGGCTCTTGTGTTCTACTGATGCACAATTGTCTGTATTCTATGTCCCAAATTTGATTTTTCATGTATCAGTTTTTGTGTTTTCAAATTTTCTTTTCCTACTATTTTAAATAAAATTTTAGTACTTTGCTACACTATATGTTTCGTTTTTTTTAATTTTTCTTTTTTTTTATTAACTAGTTTTATACTCAGCAAATATAGTCAATTTGGTACCATTGTTAGGATCATCCATGTCCTACCCTTCCCCCTGGCCCCTCCTTGTTGAGGTATATGGGTCATGCATTGTGGAGTTAGCCCACAGTTATGGGTAAAATAAATGTCTCTGCATATCATGACCCAACATGTGGCTCTGACATTCTTTCCGCCCCCTCTTCCGCAAAATTTCCCTGAGCCATGTTGGGTTCATTTTTGGTCTGCTTCAGTAATGAGGTGTTGGGGGCCTCTGGGTCTCTGGATCTCTGATTTGGTAGGAGTTGATTTTTCTCTGTGTTGATCTCCTTCACCCTTGTGCTGGTACCCGGTTCACCAAGAAAATAGCAGCCTTGCTTGTTTCGCCAATTGTTCTTAGTTTCAGCCAGGGCCCTTTTGAGGTATGATGGGGTGGCTCTCTCCTTAGGCTCTACAGCAATCTGAAAAAGAGAAGCAGATTCTCCAATGGAGAGTAAGTTAGCACCAGACAAATGAGATAACCCTTACTTTTTTTTATAGAGAATTTAATAGGTGTAGGCCCTTTTGTAGCCCACAATTGATGGTAGCTTGATAGTGGAGAGCAGGCTTATGTTTGGATATGGTTCTGACTTGTTTCTGAGCTCCAGATATGGGTCCTGTACCACTGAGGGGATCAGTTAGCTGAGTCAAGAGCAGTTGGTTTCCCACCATGGCTGTGCACCACTATTGCGCTTGTGTGAGCATCACAACAGGTTATTTGCTGCTAAGTAGGTTAGACCATGAGTTGCTTGGACAGATATTGGTCATTTTCTCCCAGTCGCCCATGTAGCACCTTCTGATACTAGACACGCTGACTGTCTGGGGTCTGACTCTCTTCCAGCTTCCAGCCATGCCATTCCATTTTACATGTCAATCACATAAGGTGTCTTCAGCAGTAGGGTCTTACCACTAACCTTTGTAGGTTATTAAGTACTCTGACAGAAATCTGTCTTTCTTTTAGGCAACCTTGTAAGTCTGTCTGATCAAAAGCTCATTGTGGATGATGGCCACATGCTGGTACTTGGAGTTACAGGTCAGTGCTCACTAAGAAAAGGAAGAAAAAGATGGCTAATATGAAAGAGTTAGAGAGAAGAGAGAGATAGAGAGAGAGAGAGAGAAGCTGTAGAAGATTAAGGTCAGTCTTCGTCATACCCTCTCCAGTGTGTTGTGGCTCAGGTGTTCCCTCTAAGGGCCTGGCCACAAACTATTTCCAATATTGTATAAAGATCTAAATTTTTAATCTTTTATTGACCTTATTTTGTAAATTTGACTCTGGTAAACTGTATTAGCAGGCAAACTTTATGCCATGTGTATTAGTAAGCATTATTTAACTTTGAAACTTTTTTTTATAACTACATTTGTAAAAGATAAAACCTTTTGGCTGGGCATGGTGGCACATGCCTTTAATCCTGGCACTGGGGAGGCAGAGACAGGAAGATCGCCATGAGTTAGAGGTCACCCTGAGACTACATAGTGAATTCCAGGTCAGCCTGGTCTAGAGCTAGACTCTACCTCAAAGGAGAAAATATAAAAGATAAAACCTTTTGAAATCTTGACTCCAGGTAGCTGGATCTGCAGTGATGATCCATTTTGGTTTGTTTTCTTTTATTAAAAGATATAAAATATTATTTTTGATGACCACACTTAGAATTCTGGGTGCACATGATCGCCAGTCAAAATGATGTAAATTTATGCATTTTGTTTTTTGACTCATTGTTTAGTAATATGTTTCATGTGCTCACCATTAATATATCTGTGTTCTTGTGGTGATATATCTAAGCACTTATGCTTGCGAATCTGTGTGTGATTATTATCTATTTTGGTTACATAAAGGGGTCTATCAAATTGTCTTATTTTTATATATTTCTAAAATAAATGATCCTTTCTTAAGACTAAATAAGTTTCTTTAAAATTTTTAGTTGTATTTTCCAGAATTATATTTTCAAAATTTTAAGTTTTAGGAATTTTGAGTTTTGGCTATATTTGATAGGATGATGCATTGTGTCTTTAAGATTATTGCTAAGTTAAATCATATTCCCTAGGTTAAAGACTTTTCCTATTCCAATATTGTGCAAAAGAACTAAGTAATGCTAGTTTAGAATCTAGACACTGGCTAAACATCAGCATGCCTGGGGCATGTCAGGTTCAGTAAGAAGCATTAAAAAGGAGTAAAAAGGTTTATTTGAGCTGAAAAAAAAATTAACCATATTATTATTCCATCCCATTTATTCCTCTCTTTTCTTTCTCTTATTGTGGTAATTTGAATGGATGTTTCCCAGTATATTCAGGACTTTATTAAAGTTTGAAATTTAGATCTTCAGCCACCTGGCTGGAGGAGTTGTCACAATGGGTGGATCCTGGCCTCCAGCCCTGAGGTGTTGGGGTGGATTTGGAATTCCAATCTAAAGAGATGCAAAGTGCTTAAGCTTTACCTAGAGTTCCTAGGAGTGCTTGCTTGCTTGTGGTGGCTTTTGGCTTCTCTCTCTTTTTCTGCTTGATCCTGTGAAAGGGGGCCAACTTCTGCCATTATGGAGCTCCCCTCTATCTTTAGTAAGTCTCTTCCTCCACAAATGTACCTGGTTTGAAAGTTCATGCCAGCAATCTGAGGCTGTCTACTACACCTATGCTTCTTTTATGATTGTGTACCATAAACAGGAATTTGAGGAACCCTTGCTTATTGACAGGTGATGTAATTTAGGAATAGCTTGAAAAGAAAATGCAGAAAACATGGCAGTGTGAAGAAAGCTGCTTTATTTGACTGAACTTGTTCATGGGTCTCTCATGGACTGGATCTAACAAACCAGAGAGTTCCATAATCCTCCATTGGACCAAGTATTCAAATGAATGAGACTAGGGACTATTTCACATACAAAGCTTAATGTAGTAAGAGCTTCCTAGTCACTCTTCTAATTCTTTATTGATTGTAGCACAATTCAGGTTTGAGTTAGTATTGTCTGTCAATACAAATTAACTCAAAAATATGTAAACACAGCACCAAATAATTCCTGCAAACCTGTTACTTTAGAATATTTTCTTTCATTTGATTTCATCATTGTTTGTGATATTTATTCATTGAAAGATAAAAACTGATTTTTTTGTTGATATTGTGATCTCTATTCAGGTTTTGAGTTATTTTAAACATGACTGTGCACTTTCCAATCCCTAGCCAAAATCTAAGTAAGTGTACACTAGAGATTTATAAGTTATATCATATTCTTATGTTTAAAAATCATTCTTGATGGTTTGATTCTGAGAAAAGTAAAATTTAAAGCATCTTGTGAAGTACTTTCCATGAGTGTTATTAAATACATTTGTATCTCAGGGTAGATTTAAACCACATGTTATTATCTGCTCCCATTTAGCACATTTCACTACTTTTTTGCAGGAGGCAACCAACATTCCAGAAAGCACAGGAGCGCCCTCTGTAAACCAGCCTCCTATGTTTCCTCTTGCAAAGTGATACTTCCTCTCCTACCTGCCACACAACTGAGCACACCTGAGAGGGTTTATGCCTAACTCAAGTTCAGACCTCATGAAACAGGGATCATTTATAGACTGGCCAGATTTATTTTATTTGCCTGAATGAGGTCTGTGTTAGACATTAGAATGCTGCCTTAAATTCTTTGGGGACATTTTTTCCAGTGGTTTAAACAATGAAAAGATTGGATATCAAGCAGCATTTATCTGAGTATTTTAAAACTGTGCCAAAATAACAGCTAATCATTTTATAATCATTCTGTAATCAGTATGCACAGAAGAGAAGAAGCAGCAGCAAAGCAGTTGCTGCATGTTTGCTGACAAAATATTGAATCCAAACATTTAATTTCAATCTGCCACTGTTCTCAGTCAGTATAATTACTTTAAGCAAATACCACTTTGGAGAAAATGGTCTCAGCCACTGAAATGTAAATAATACAATATAATCATCATCACACTCAAATTCATATACTGTAATTTATTTGGATCAATTTCATAAACATGGGTGTAATAAATGTTTAACTTATTATAAACATGCAGATCTAGACCACACTTACAGGAGTTGGTTTACTCATACTTGTTGTCTACATAAATCCAGTTGAGAAGTGTTGAACATAAAAACTCACATGAATATCCAGATCATACTAATAGGTTAAACAAAATTACCCTTATACCTTTTTGTCATATGTCAAAATTAGAAAGTGTATTTTAATCTAGAAGAGTTAGCAAATAAAATATATTAAATATATTTTAAATGATAGGATCTAGTAACAGTCATGCATATATATGTAATAAATATATTCTAAGTAAAAGTTTATGGAAATATTTTTTTAAAAAACTACATACAGTCTGTCCTAAAGTAGATTATCATCAAAAAAAGTTTTAAATGATTTTTTTTTATTAACAGAGAATCAACCCAAGTATGACAAGAGGAAAATAAAGACACTATCCCAGGGCAAGACCTTTACTTTCTTTGTAACAGTATCTACAAAAGCTTAGTCTATCAAAGGTGAGAGTTTCAGTATGCTCCCATTATACGACTGTTGCAGTTACCTTTTTGTTGCTTGGTCAATCAACCAGAAGCAGTTTATGAGAAGGATGGATTTACTTCAGAGGCACAGATTCCAGCAGAAGCTCCACCATGGTGAAAGAAGCTGGCTCACTTCCATACATCCATAGCAGAGGAGCACAACCAACAGTCAGCAAGAAAGAACAGCCAGAGCTCAAACTGGCTCTCTGCACACCTGAAGGACAGACTGAAGATCCACCCCTAGTGATATACCTCTTCCAACAGAGTTATGCTGGTCGGAGACCTAAGTAGGAATCTTATCCTTACTACAAAATTTCTGAGGCTGTGTGGGATATATGATTACAGTCAAAGCACCACAGCTACCAATCTCCTATCCCAGCTAGTCTTCCTAAATTTGCCATCCTCAATATCTCCCTCACATAAGATGATCAGAATATTGTTTGTGCTAAGAACGCCAACTATTTCACAAGTGTGACAACTTGACTTAGGGTGCTCAGCAACCAATAGGGTGGCTGGATAGGTAGGGCTTTTTGAATAGAACTCTGAACCAATCAGTTAAGCTCACTCTAAACTAAAATAATGATCAACAAATAATTGCTAAATCAATAAATACAACATGCCTTCCAAAGTCTACATAAGAGCTAGCACTTAAAGTATTCTTATTTTGTCATATAGGATTAGTATCAAGATAACCGGGAGCAAGAAAACTCACATATTAGATAAACTCAATAATATGTTGATAAGTCTTAAGGATATGTGAGTATAAGAATTTATTGTCTCATAATTTTTTCTATGTAGTACATAATTTTATACATCAAAAATTTGAATATCCTATTTTCTGCTTAAAGTCGAGCATATGCTCTGGCAGTATAAGAATATGCCTTCACCATTCACTGGCATGTCTGTGGGTGAAAGCATTCGTGGGTTCCCAGCGTGCCTGTGCACGTCTTCTTCCTCAGCTCCTGGAGTTATATCAAGCGGTTCAGTGATTTCTGCTGCTTACAACAGAATTTCCAAGTACAAGTAGTGTGCATAAGATGGACCTTTATTTCTCACTCTCTCTCAAAAAAAAATTTAGGAGATCATGATTTAAATTTAGACATAATTTTATAATTTTATAAGCAAGTGCGTTTAACTGCTCAGCCATTTCCACAGCCCCAGAAAAAACTTCAGAAATAAAAAGTTGTAAGGGTGGCAGAATGTTATCTCCTGTAATGTTTATCTATTATACCATATTGACATTAGACACTGTGGTGGTTTGATTCTGGTATCCCCCATAAACTTGGGTGTTCTAGAGGCTGGGTTTCCAGCTGTTGAAAATTTGGGAATTAACACCTCTTGGAGGGAGTGTATTGTTGGGAGTGGGCTTATGGGTATTACAGCCAGTTTCCCCTTGCCAGCATTTGGTACACTGTCCTGCTGCTATTGTCCACCTTTTGTGGGCTAGGGGTGAAGTCCAACCTCTGCTCATGGCATTGTTTCCCCCTGCTATCATGGATAGTCCCTCTTGAGCCTGTAAGCCAAAATAAGCCTCTTTTTTCCCATATGTTGCTCTTGGTTGGGTGATTTCTACCAGCAGTGTGAAACTGACTTCAATAACAAGAATGGTCCTGAGGAATGGGATTGCTGCTAGACATATGTCTGTGTGGTTTTGGCCTTTTGGAGCTGAGTTTCAGGAGGAATGTGGAAGGATTTGAAATCTGGGCCTAAGAGATGCCTTGCAGTGCTGTAAGTACAGCTTAATGGACTATTCGGGTCAAACTTAAAAGACCTAAATGGGGCTGGAGAGATGGCTTAGCGGTTAAGTGCTTGCCTATGAAGCCTAAGGACCCTGGCTCGAGGCTTGATTCCCCAGGACCCACGTTAGCCAGATGCACAAGGGGGCGCACGCATCTGGAGTTCTTTTGCAGTGGCTGAAGGCCTGGCGCACCCATTGTCTCTCTCTCTGTCTATCTATCTGCCTCTTTCTCTCTCTGTGGCTCTCAAATAAATAAATAAAAAGTAACAAAAAAAATTTTTAAAAAGACCTAAATGTAGTAGGAACTATGGACTATGAGGTTTAGCTTATGAGGATGAGAAAGAACTTTGCTTAGACTAGCCTATAAGCAATTTGTATGAGAGGTTGTCTGATATGCCTATGTCCTGAGAAATTGTGCAAGGTTTCTTTGCTGAGAAACAGACTGGTGTGAGCAAAGGGATATGGCACAGAAATGAAATCTTTGGGCTGAAATTCTGCCCCTTCAGCTGCAGTTATGTGAGAGGTTACAACCTTTGAGATTGAGCCAGCTGACCTGCATTGGGGCAACAGGAAGAATGTAGCCTCTTTTGAAGGGTCCTGAGTGCTCAAGGATTGTCCTGTTCTTCAAATTCTGCTTTATTCCCCCCTGGATTAACAAATTGGCACCCTACCTGGTATTGTGGAGTACATGAAATGCAGGAAAGAGAGGGTCATTGAGTTTGCAACACGGTCTTGTGTTTTGGAAATGGCTATGGGCAGTGTGAAGCAGGTTTGCTGGGTGCCTTCATGGAGACACAGTGGACCAGTGAGGATGAACCATGGGTTGAGTGGAGACCCTGTTGATATGCCAGGACCATGAAATGGCTGCTACAGAAAGTTGCTGGTCCCAGATGAAGTTTTCCAGTACTATGAGTAGCCTAGCTGGAGGGGAAGATTTGGAACTACAGAGGCTTGTTACTCATTAGAATTATTGGGCTTGGAGATTTGTCACTGGCTGCAGATGTTGAACTTGGAGCTACAGAGTTTGATGTTTGCCCTCTTTAAATCTTGTATTGGTTGAATATTTCTTTGCTAGCCCAAAGCCATCTTTTGCATTGTGAATGTTTATTCTGTGCCATTATGTAGTTTGGGGGGATTTCTTTCTTTCTTTCTTTCTTCCTTTCTTTCTTTCTTTTTGTATTATGGCTCAGTTAAAATGCCTTGGATTATGGGGATGTTTGAAAATTATTAGGATTGATAAAAACTATGGGGACTTCGTGTATGGATATCAGTTTATGGAGGCCAGGGTGGAATGTGGTGGTTTGATTCATGTGTCCCCCCCAAACTTAGGTGTTCAGAATCATAGGTTCCCAGCTGATGAAGATTTGAGAATTAATGCCTCCTGGAGGCAGTGTATTGTTGGGGGCAGGCATATGGATATTATAGCCAGGGTCCCCTTGCCAGTGTTTGGCACATTATCTTGTTGCTATTGTCCACCTTATGGTGGCCAGGGGGTGATACCCAGCCTCTGCTCATGACATCATTTTCCTCCACCATTATGGAGCTTCCCATCGAGTCTGTAAGCCAAAATGACTCCCCCCCCCCCCCAACACACACACACAAGCTGCTCTTGGCCGGGTGATTTCTGCCAACAATGCAAACCTGACTGCAACAGACACAATGATGGCATATTTCTGAAAGCAAATAAATATTGGCATGATACTATTAACTCTAGGCTTTAATTCATCAGTTTTTGTAGATTTAACTCATTTTTCTCCATTTTTGTCCTTCTATTACAGACCTGATCTAGGATATCTTGATGAATTCACTTGTCATATCTCTTTAATCTCCTCTAATGTGGCACATTTTCTCAAACTTTTTTTTCTTTTTTTTTCTTTCCTCAATTTTTATTAATATTTTCCATGATTATATAAATATCCCATGGTAGTACCCTCCCCCCCCACTTTCCCCTTTGAAATTCCATTCTCCATTATATCCTGTCCCTATCTCAATCTTTCTACTTACATATATACAATACCAACCTAATAAATGCCCTCCTCCCTTCCTTTATCTTCCCTTTCTATCCCCTTTTTAACTTACTGGCCTCTGCTACTGAGTTTTTTCCTTCTCACACAGAAGCCCAATCATCTGTAGCTAGGATCCACATATGAGGGAGAACATGTGGCACTTGACTTTCTGGGCCTGGGTTACCTCACTTAGTATAATCCATTCCAGATCCATCCACTTTTCTGCAAATTCCATAACTTCATTTTTCTTTATCACTGAGTAAAACTCCATTGTATAAATGTGCCATATCTTCATTATCCACTCATCAGTTGAGGGACATCTAGGCTGGTTCCATTTCCCAGCTATTATAAATTGAGCAGCAATAAACATGGTTGAGCATGTACTTCTAAGGAAATGAGATGAGTCCTTAGGATATATGCCTAGGAGTGCTATAGCTGGGTCATATGGTAGATCACTCTTTAGCTGTTTAAGGAACCTCCACACTGACTTCCACAATGGCTGGACCAGATTGCATTCGCACCAACAGTGTAGAAGGGTTCGTCTTTTTCCACATCCCTGTCAACATTTATGAACATTTGTTTTCATGATGGTAGCCAATCTGACAGGAGTGAGATGGAATCTCAATGTAGTTTCAATCTGCATTTCCCTGATGACTAGTGACATAGAACATTTTCTTTTAGATGCTTATATGCCATTCATATTTCTTCCTTTGAGAATTCTCTGTTTAGCTCCATAGCCCATTTTTTCATTGGCTTGTTTGTTTCCTTATTATTTATCTTCCTGAGTTCTTTGTATATCCTAGATACTAATTCTCTTTCAGATATATAGCTGGCGAAGATATTTTTCCATTCTTTAGGTTGCCTCTTTGCTTTATTCACCGTGTCCTTTGCAGTGCAAAATCTTTGTAATTTCCTGAGGTCCCAGTGGTTAATCTGTGGTTTTATTGCCTGAGCAATTGGGGTTGTATTCAGAAAGTCTTTGCCAAGACCAATATATTGAAGGGTTTCCCCTACTTTTTTCTCTAGCAGTTTCAGAGTTTCAGGTCTGATGTTAAGGTCTTTAATCCATTTGGACTTAATGTTTGTGCATGGAGAGAGAGAAGAATCTATTTTCATCCTTCTATAGATAAATATCCAGTTTTTGCAACACCATTTGCTGAAGAGGCTGTCTTTTCTTCAATGAGTATTTTTAGCATTTTTATCAAATATCAGGTGGCTATTGCTACCTGGACTTACATTTGGGTCCTCTATTCTGTTCCATTGATCTACAAGTCTGCTTTTGTGCCACTACCATACTGTTTTTGTTACTATGGCTCTGTAGTATAGGTTAAAATCAGGTATGGTGATACCCCCAGTCTTATTTTTGTTGCTCAGTATTATTTTAGATATTCAAGGTTTTTTGTGATTCCAAATGAATTTTTGGATTATTCTTTCTATATCCATGAAGAATGCCTTTGGAATTTTGATAGGGATTGCATTAAATGTGTAGATTGCTTTTGGTAAGATTGCCATTTTCACAATATTGATTCTTCCAATCCAGGAACAAGTGATGTTTTTTCACTTCCTAGTGTCTTCTGCAATTTCTCACTTGAATGTTTTAAAGTTCTCATTGTAGAGATTCTTTACTTCCTTGGTTAGGTTTATTCCAAGGTACTTTATTTTTATTTTTTATTTTTGATGCAATTGTGAATGAGAGTGATTCTCTGATTTCATCCTCTGTGCGTTTGTTGTTAGCATATATGAAGGCTACTGATTTCTGTGTATTTATTTTGTATCCTGCTACATGGCTGTAGGTTTTTATCAGCTCTAACAGTTTGCTAGTAGAGTCTTTAGGGTCCTTTATATATAGAATCATGTCATCTGCAAATAATGATAACTTGACCTCTTCCTTTCCAATTTGTATCCCTTTTATGCATGTCTCTTGCCTTATTGCTATGGCTAAGACTTCCAGAACTATATTAAATAAAACTGAGGACATTGGACACCCTTGTCTTGTTCCTGATTTTAGTGGAAAAGCTTCCAGTTTTTCCCCATTTAGTAATATGTTGGCTTTAGGCTTATCATAAATAGCCTTTATTATATTGAGATATGTTCCTTCTATTCCCAGTCTCTGTAGGACTTTTATCATGAAGGGATATTGGATTTTGTCAAATCCTTTTCAGCATCTAATGAGATGAACATGTGATTTTTGTCCTTCAACCCATTTATATAATGTATAACATATATAGATTTGCATATGTTGAGCCATCCCTACATCTCTGGGATAAAGCCTGCTTGGTCAGGGTGAATGATCTTTCTGATATATTCTTGTATTCTGTTTGCCAATATTTTGTTGAGAATTTTTGTAACTATGTTCATGAGGGAGATTGGTCTGTAATTATCATTTTTTGTTCTATCTTTGCCTGGTTTTGGTATCAGGTGATGCTGGCTTCATAGAAGGAGTTTGGTAGAATTCCTTCTTTTTCTATTTCATGGAAAAGCTTAAGAAGCAATGGTGTTAGCTCTTCCCTGAAGGTCTGGTAAAATTCAGCAGTGAATCCATCTGTGCCTGGGCTTTTTTTAGTTGGGAGATTTTTGATAACTGTTAGGATCTCCATGCTTGTTATTAGTCTATTTAAGTGATTAATCTCATGTTGATTTAATTTTGGTAGGTCATATAAATCAAGGAAATCATCCATTTCTTTCAGATTTTCATACTTTGTGGAGTATATGCTTTTATAATATGTCCCAATGATTTTTTGAATTTTTCTGTGTTGTGATGTTACCTTTTTCATCTCTAATTTTATTTATTTGTGTCTCTTCTCTCTTTCTTTTGGTCAGATTTGCTAAGGGTTTATCAATCTTGTTTATCCTTTCAAAGAACCAGCTGTTTGTTTCATTAATTCTTTGGATTGTTTTTTTGTTGTTGTTGTTGTTGTTGTTTCTATTTCATTAATTTCTGCCCTAATCTTTATTATTTCTTCCCATCTACTGATTTTTGGTTTGCCTTGTTCTACTTTTTCCAAGGCTTTAAGGTGACGCATTAGGTCGTTTACTTGTGACCTTTCTAATTTCTTAATATAGGCACTTAAAGCTATAAATTTACCTCTTAGGCCTGCCTTCACTGTGTCCCAGAGATTTTGGTATGTTGTGTTCTCATTATTGTTTGACTCTATAATTTTTTTTGATTTCCTTCTTGATTTCTTCATTGACCCATTCATCATTTAGTAGTGTATTGTTTAGTTTCCACGATTTTGTGTATGCCTTTCTTGATATTGATTTGTAGTTTGATTCCATTGTGGTCAGATAGAATGCAAGGAATTATTTCAATTTTCCTGTATTTGTTAAGATTTGCTTTGTGTCCTAATATATGGTCTATTTTAGAGAATGTTCCATGTGCTGCTGAAAAGAATGTATATTCTGCAGCATTTGGATGAAATGTCCTGTAGATATCTGTTAGGTCCATTCCTTCTATGACCTCATTTAGTCCAGATGCCTCTCTGTTTATTTTTTCCTGGGATGACCTGTCCATTGATGAGAGTGGGGTGTTAAAGTCACCCATTACCACTGTGTTTGGTGTTATCTGTGACCTTAGTTCTAACAGTGTTTGTTTGATGAATTTGGGAGCCCCTATGTTAGGTGCATATATGTTTAGGATTGTAATGTCCTCCTGTTGGAGTGTGCCCTTAATCAATATAAAGTGACCTTCCTTATCTTTCTTGAGTAACGTTGGACTGAAGTCTCCCTTGTCCGATATTAGGATAGCAACCCCTGCTTGTTTTCTGGGTCCATTTGCTTGAAACACCATTTTCCAACCTTTCACCTTAAGATAATGTCCATCCTTTGTAGAAAGGTGAGTTTCTTGGAGACAACAAATTGTAGGGTCCTGCTTTTTAACCCAGTATGCAAATCTATGTCTTTTGGTTGGGGCATTGAGGCCATTGATATTAAGAGATATTATTGAAAGGTATGTATTTATGTTTGTCTTTTTTTGTTGTTGTTGTTGTTTTGTGGTTCAAGTTCTACCTTTGCTCTCTTGTGTTAACTAGTATTTGAGTATTGCTTGTTGTTTTCCAGGTTCTTTATATGTATGTTTTTCCTTCTCTTCGGCATGGAGGATTCTTCCAAGTATTTTGCTGTAGAGCTGGTTTTGTCTTCAAATACTCCTTTAGCCTGCTTTTGTCATGGAATGTCCTTGTTTCTCCATCTATTTGAATGGATAGTTTTGCAGGATAAAATAACCTTGGTTGACAGTTGTTATCTTTCAGAATTTGGAATACATCACTCCAAGCCTTTCTGGCTTTGAAAGTTTGTGTTGAGTAATCTGCTGTGATCCTGATGGGCTTGCCTTTGTAGGTAACTTGATTTTTCTCTCTAACTGCTTTCCATATATTTTCTTTGGATTGTGTGTTTGGTAGTTTGATTATAATATGGCGAGGAGAGGTTCTTTCCATGTTTTGTCTGGCTGGTGTTCTAAAGGCTTCCTGTATCTGCATTGGCACCTCTTTCCCAATTTGGGGGAAGTTTTCTTCTATGATTTTGTTGAAGATGCCTACTATGCCTTTGGAGTGAAATTCTTCTCTTTCTACTATGCCCTGAATTCTTATGTTGATCTTTTCATAGTGTCCTGAATATCTTGAAATTCTCATTCATACTTTTCTATTAGTTTGTCTTTCTCTTTGTTGGATTGTATTAGATCTGCCAACTGGTCTTCTAGCTTAGATATTCTGTTCTCTTGTTCATCCATTCTACTGGTGAGATTTTCTACAGAGTTTTTTATTTCATTAACTGTGTTTTCATTGCTAGTAATTCTGACTGGTTTTTCTTTAGTATTTCTATTTCCTTATTTATGTCTTGTATTGACTTCTTTATTTCGTTAAATTGGTGTCCTGTGTCTTCTTTGATTCCTTTGATTTCCTCTTGGATTCCTTTGATTTCTTCTTTGAGTTCATTGAGCATATTTACAATCATTCTTTTGAAATCTTTCTCAGGCATTTCCTCTAACTCATTTTCACTGGAGGTCATTTCTGATGCATTGATACTTTTTGGTGGATTTATATTGTCTTGGTTCTTGGTGTTTCTGGTGTTATAATGATATATTTTTGCATCTTGGATTAAGTTACTGCTTAGATTTTCCAGTTAGCTGGGTATTCGTAGCTGTATCAATTGATCTGATGTTGCATATCTTCAATGTAGGAGATTAAGATGTTAGGTGTGGCTCTTAACACTCTCATAGTATCTAGACAAGTGTTCCTAGGGGTTGAGTTTGCCTGCTATGGGACTACTCAAGTAGGTTGAGTGGAATAAAATACAGGTAGATTCTAAAATTTAACTAAACCCTGTACACATTCGGTCAAAAACAGCACCGAGTATTTATGTAAGAGTAGGTATTATAAGAACCAGATCCTCTATCAACAAGGAGGTTAAGATTTCTGGTCTGTTGAGGGATCCAAGTCAGCTTGTGACCAAGTGAGACCCTTCCCTGGTTCAATCCCAGTTACCTTTTTGGATGCTTTTGACCTCAGTCAAGTTGCTGGCTGGGATGCTGGGCCACTGTTCTGTTTTCTGGATCTGGGCACTGGCTTTTCCTGTGGGGCAAACCAAGCCTGGCAACTGTGGCCCTGCAGATAGGCACCGCTGCTGCTGGATCCACCGCTGCTGCCACTGGAGCTGCCTCTGCTGGGTCCGCTGCCCCTGAAGCCGCTGTAACCGGTGCCGGAACTGCTGATGTTGTTGTTGGAGCCGGAGTCACGGCTTCCACTGCCGCTTCCGCCTCCGGAGCCCGAGCCACCGCTGCCGGAGCCCGAGCTGCTGCTGCCAGAGCTGCTTCAGCCTGCCCATGTGGGCTCTGGATGCTCTGGATCTCTCCTACTTCTCTGCTGTTGTTTTAATCTCTTATGCACCTCCCTTTTTAGTAAAGGTGTGTATTTTGCTGGGTTTTCTTTGGCTTTTTCTCCCCTAGGCTGCTTTGGCGTGGTTCCTATGCTGTCATCTTGACCGGAACTCTCAAACTTTCTTATCTGCATGACACTGTCAATTTTCTAGAATTCTACCCAGGAATATTTTTATCTGAATAGTGTTCAATCCTTTTTCTAATGTTTTCTGATGAACAGATGAGGATTTGAGCATGAAATTACAAAGATGGTCTATCCTTTCATTGCATGGTCTATCATTCATAGCATGTAGGCTATCAGTATGACTTACTACTCTGTAGTTCACTTTTATACTGTATACCATCAAATTGGGGGTTTTTAACTTTTCAGTTTCGTTTTCCATATTCTGTGGGTTAGAATTGACTCAAATACCCCACTGCAGAAGAATTAAGGTTCACCTCATGGTGGGGTGAGTATTCACATATTTATAAGCATAGGCTATAATTAACAAAGTAAATAAACATGTGAGGTTTTGTGGGTATGTAAACTTTCTCCTTAAAAATTTTCCCACAGTAATATTAGGATTAGTATATGGATCTTGCTTGCAGCAGCTACCACTGTGACAGCCTAGTTGTGACTCTATACTTTCTTAATTTCATCTCTATTTTCTTAAAAATAAGACCTGTTTTACTGTCCTCTACTTTTTCATCATTCATTTTTATCTATGTGAGTTATGAACACTTACCCATTGACTGACAATATAATACTATAATTATTTATCTCATTGCTCAAATTACTCTAGCTTTGACCCCTGGAGACATCTTTAGGTATCTTTATGACTGAAATCATATTTTTATACATATATTTACAATATTTTTATGTTTTTGAGTAAGTACAGAACAGAATTGACTAAAACCACAGATATTAAATAAAGGAGAATATAATAAATTTAGATCCTCATTTTAAACATTTATACCTTTAATTTTTCATCATGCTTACTTGTATTGGATAGTATCTTCAGTATAGTTTAAATAATATTATGAATAATTTCCTTTCTATTTTACTCTTCAATTTACTAGAAATGACTTTATTCCTTTCCAATATTCACAAAGTATCACTGCTCAAATGAGATAAATAAATTTATCAATCTATGTCTACAGGGTATTTTACATCTTATTGGTAGCTTTATGATGAATAGTTGAATTTTCTGAAATTCATTATCAGCATTGTGCTATGTTATTCTTAATATCTATTATCATACTTCATTAAATTAAAATAAGTTTTGAGGCCAACATTCATTTGATTATCTCAAAGAAATATTTTCTTTCTTTCTTTTTTTTTTTTTTTTTTTTTGGTTTTTCGAGGTACCGTCTTACTCTAGCCTAGGCTGACCAGGAACTCACTCTGTAGTTTTAGGGTGGCCTCGAACTCATAGTGATCCTCCTACCTCTGCCTCCCGAGTGCTGGGATTAAAGGCATGCGCCACCACATGCAGCTACAAAGAAATGTTTACAAACAACTAGTTCACAACCATCTTATGCTGATAATAATCACAAAATATTATGATATATTAAAATAACAATATTTGGGGGGCTAGGAGAAAGGCTCAGCAGTTAAAGGCACTTGCAAAACCTGATGGCCCAGGTTTAAATCCCCAGTACCTACATAAATTCAGATGCTTGTTCTATCTCTCCTTCTGCTTTCAAATAATAAAAAATATATTTTAAATGTAAAATAAATAGAATGTCAATATTTCTTAAACCATGGGTGGTAGCCCCACAACTATAATCCGAGTACTTGGGAGGGTGAGATAGAATTTCCACAAATTTGAAGCCAGTTTGGGCTGCAGAATGATTTCCAGATCAACATGGGTTACAGTGAGTACCTGGAGTAGCTGCCTGAAATTTAAAAAAAAAAAAATAGTTTTTCCATTAAAAAATTAATCGTGCAATCTACAAAATAGCTTATATGATGTATTCCTTGCACACTTATCACAGATTATTTTGATATTGATAAATTATTTTTATTGAGTTATTGGATTTTGTTTGTTGTTATTTTAGATAGTATTTATTTATTTTTGTAATTTAATTTTTCACACATGATGACAAGTGAAATCAGCATGTATACATGTTTGGGGGGATCTTTGTCAGATTGTAGGACCAATGGTGAAGTGGTTTGATTCAGGTGTCCCCCATAAACTTAGGTGTTCTGAATGTTAGGTTCCCAGCAGATGGAGATTTGGGAATTAACACCTCCAGGAGGTGGTGTATTGTTGGAGGCGGGCTTATGGGTGTTATAGCCATCTCCCTCTTGCTAGTGTTTGGCACAGTCTACTGTTGCTATTGTCCACCTCATGTTGGCCGGGGGGTGAAGTCCACCCTCTGCTCATGCCAGCATTTCCTCTGCCATTGTGGAGTTTCCCTCTTGGGTCTGTAAGCCAAAATAAACATGTTTTTTCCCACAAGCTGCTCTCGGTTGGGTGATTTCTACCAGCAATGAGAATCTGACTACAACAAATGGCTACTCACTTTAGTCATTATAACCTTTTCCTCCTTTATCTGTTAGCTATCTAGTCATCTGTATTTTAAACTTCTAGTAGAATTTCTCTTATTAATCATTTAAAACAGTTTGGTTTTTTTTTTTGGGGGGGGGGCTCAAGGTAGGGTTTCCCTCTGTCCCAGGCTGACCTGGAATTCACTATGCAGTCTCAGGGTGGCCTCCAACTCATGGTGATCCTCCTACCTCTGCCTCCCGTGTGCTGGGATTAAAGGCGTGCACCACCACGCCTGGCTTAAAACAGTTTTGTTGGAAAGTTCTTTGCAATCTTCGCTGTCACCTTACTCTGTACAAGTAATTGGAGGTTAACGCTGGTAAATTATACATTTTTTAAAATTTATTCATTTTTTTATTAATTAGTTTTGTACTCAGTGAATACAGTCAAGTTGGTACCATTGTTAGGCTTGTCCATGTCCTACCCCTTCCTGCTGGCCCCTTTTTGCTGAGGTATATGGGTCATACGTTGTGGAGTTAGCCCACAGTTATGGGTAGGAGAAATGTCTTTGCATATCATGACCCAACGTGTGGCTCTGACATTTTTTCTGCCCCCTCTTCCGCAAACTTTCCCTTTATTTGGTTTGATCATTTTACATAGTCAAGTAGTTAAACAGTGCAGCTTTCCTATTTTTGTGGTTACATCTCTTTTCCCATTTGATTTTTATATCATGTACTTTTTGATTAGGTTAGTGTGGTGGTTTGATTCAGGTGTCCTCATAAACTTAGGTATTCTGGTTGCTAGGTCCCCAGCTGATGGCAATTTCAAAATTGGAGCCTCCTGGAGGCAGTGTATTATTGGGGATGGGCTTATGGGTATTATAGCCTACTTCCTCTTGTCAGTGTTAACACACTCTCCTGCTGCTGTTGTCCATGTGATATTAGCCAGGAGGTGATATCCACCTCTGCTCATTCCATTGTTTTCCCCTACCATCATGGAACTTCTCCTCAAGTCTGTAAGCCAAAATAAACTCTTTCCTCCCACAAGATGCTCTTAGTCAGGTCTTTTCTGACAGCAATGCAAAGCTGACTACAAGAGTTAGCTAGTATCACATCTATTTTTGTTTTATTTCTCTAAGAGAGATTCATGCTTCATTATGAACTGCTTTTACGTTTAATGATTCAAAATTAATATTTTCCCTTCATGTTCTTCTTCAAAATTTTGATGTTGAAAACTTGATATATTTAAAGGCAATGAATTGTACTCTGTTCTCTGCTGTGACTATATTATGCAAATTCAGATAAACTTTTCCTTACCTTTATGACTCATTCATTTTACTTAATTTAGGTGCATCAAATGGACTTTGAAATTAAAATTATAGCTTCTGCACCTGTATACTTGCCTGAAATTCTTTATCTGTCTCCTTATTTTAAGCCTTTTTAAGTCTTTTTGGTTTAGTTGCATCTTTGCACAATTGGCCAATGTGAAAAATCCAATGATAATTTTGGCCCCTATGGAACACAGTGGTGAGATCACTTATCACAAGAGGACCCACTGTGGAGAATTCAGAGGATAGCTCATTGCCTCTGGCTGCAACACCATCACCTAGCATGCTTCTCCCAGCCAACAAATAACATACCTGGGTAATTTTGCTCAGGAAAGAACCATAAAAACCAGTTTAATGGAATTCCTGCAAGCCTGGTTTAAGAACTGCTACCCTGCACTCTAAGTTGTTTCCCAGCCAAGCCCATTACTTTCCTCCATTCCTGGGCAAGTAGCTTGCAAATGGCATGGAAGTTCTCCTTACTTATGTCTTCTGCCCTATCCCTCTAACTTCCACAAGTATGTTCCCTAGGAAATCATGATTCTGAGTCCATTGTAAATCTGCTTCCTGTAGGATATGTCTAACAATGTTTCTATTGCATGTATTAGGACAAGAAGCATTTTGCTCTTAATTATTTTGAGGGTTCTCCCTATCTATCTTCAGTTTCTTGCTGTTCTAGTAACATTTCTGTTCTGAGTTCTTGCACTTCTGCCTCATACTCTTTGTCTGTAAAGTTATTTAATTTAAGAAAGTTGGAGAATGGTTTATTGCAGCTTTATTTTCTTTCTTCATCATTATCTGCTGCTATTTTGCTTTTATTTTTCAGCTCTCCCCTTATGACATCATTCCATTTCTGTTACTGTTATACTGTTGTACCCTTCATTATCATCACTGAGTTTGATTTTTCAAGCACAAGCTATAAGCCAAAGTGTGTGTGTGTGTGTGTGTGTGTGTGTGTGTGTATGTGTGTGTATGAAAAACTTAGCAAGAGAGACTTCAAAACTGAATGTATACATCCAAACCTGGCTCCAGGTTTTAATTCCCAAAGGCATTTTATCTGCCTTGCTGGCACAGATGCCATATGTCTTCTTCAGTTATGCCTAGCAAAGTGGTTCTTTCTGAGGTCTTATTGATACTATTCAAAAAGTAAAATAAAATAAAGCCAAGTGTAGGAAGGTGCTTCTGCTCATTCTTTACTCTTCATTCTTGCACAATATTGTAATTAACACATGGTCTGAATTCAGAGTACATATCTCTCCACCAGCAAGAACTTTTTTTAATCAGTTTTCATTCAGATCATTACTCCTGGCCATCCTCTCTGTCCTCCCCTTCCTCTTCTGGCTTCTGTTCTACCTGTTTTAAACCCCTTATGCATTTTGAATTTCCAGTACTCAAAAGATGTCATTTCTAAGTCACTTTTTTTAAAAATTTTTTTTGGTTGTTGTTATTTTTATTTATTTATTTGAGAGTAACAGACAGAGAGAAAAAGAGGCAGATAGAGAGAGGGAGAGAGAATGGGCGCACCAGGGCCTCCAGCCACTGCAAACAAACTCCAGACGCGTGCGCCCCCTTGTGCATCTGGCTAACGTGGGTCCTGGGGAGTCGAGCCTCAAACCGGGGTCCTTAGACTTCACAGGCAAGCGCTTAACCACTAAGCCATCTCCCCAGCCCTCTAAGTCACTTTTATTCTGGTTTCTTTTTATATAAAAGTGTATGCACTCTAGGAATATTTGCCTTTACCCCCCAAATCAGGCTTTTCCACTACAAAGGATTCTCTACTGATGCACTACTTAAACTGTGAACCAGAAAACTATACAGTTCTTGGTTTGGGGTGGGAAAGTCTCTCCTATGCTTGGGAGGATGCTTAGCATTAGCTCTTATCCTGTCCACTAGATTCCAATTATAGCAACCAAGAGTACTTTCGTATTTTACTAAATGACCCTCGTAGATAAAACTGGTTCTAACAACAAAGCACTGCACTCAAGTAAAATGATCATTATGATACACACACACACACATATATATATATATATACATATATATATATATATATATATATATATATATATATATATAGTTTTCCTAATCCATATGTAGTAATTTGATTCAGATGTCCCCATAACCTCGTGTGTTCTGAATGCTGGTGGCAATTTGGGAATTTGAACCTCCTGGAGGCAGTGTATGTTTGGGGGTGGGTTTTGGGGTGTTATCGACAGCTTCCTCTCGACAGTGTTTAGCATACTTTCCTGCATCTGTTGACCATCTGATGTTAGCCAGGAGGTGATGTCCACCCTCTGTTCTTTCCATCATTTTTCCTGCCGTCATGGAGCTTCCCCTCAAGTCTGTACGCCAAAATAAACCCTTTCTTCCCACAAGCTGCTCTTGGTTAGGTGTTCTTTGCCAGCAACTCAAAACGAACTGCAAAACCATAATAGAAATACAATAACAATATTTTCATCTCCTAGCAGCTAACTGGAGAAGGTATCACTCAGATTATTTGCTCTTGTTTGGCTTCTTATATGTCAAGAAACAGCATAACATGATACATGATATGTTGCCAAGTATACGTTTCTAAAGAAAAATGTAGATAGAATGACTACATTCTCAATATGAAGGCTACCTTAGAGGTAATCTGGTGGAAAGTTCATATTTGTTCATGGGTAAAAATGACATAAAGAGAATTGATAGTTGATTCTTCATTATATAGAACTGTAGCATAAAAATATGGGGGGGGGCATAAAAACAATATCCCTGCATGTCAGGACTTTTTAATAAAACAAGGATGCATTAATACAACATGCTATATATTTTAAATAATATACATATCATAGGATGAAATACCCCAAAAAACAAAAACAATGAACTGAAACTAATTTCTGTTCTCATGATTCAGGGAATGTGAAGATAATATCATACAAAAATATATTGACTTAGCTTTTTCAAAAACCATGAGCTTGCTTTATAAACATGTTGTTATAAAGGGGGTGTAATCCTCAACAGTTAAAGCACAACACACATTCTGAAAGCTTTCCTCCATATGTTCATCATTTTGGTAAAGCATGAGTTCCTTTTCCATAAAAGAGTTAATTTATGTAATAAAATATCTGAGAAGAATCTGCAATATAATGTATTTCAAATAATAATGAGTTATGTATCACAGGAAAAGCATTAAAATAACAGTTCTGTTTAGAAACTGTTAAAAATCTATTTAGATTAGTTCAGGGCCAAAACAAAAGTCTATAGTATTTGCAGAAGTGTTGTTTTCTCTTTTTAGCAGGGCCAGAGCAAAAGAATGCTTGGGATTTGCATCTCATAGTGCCAGATATTGTAGAGTGAAAAATATGTGAACAAGTACATGTAGAAAATATCAGGCATATGGTATGAAATTCATTTTTGTTCATTGTAAAGAGGAGAAAAACATTTAACAGAATGCAAAATATTGTGTTCTAGTTTACTTGCCAAGGAGAGAAAAGTGTGAATTTTAACAAGGAAATCAATGGGTAGTTTGAATTACAGGAGTTTAGAGTAACTGGTGTTAGAAGCAAATAATTAAGTTAAGTGTGTGGGTGCTCCAATTTAAGTTAACAGTCATGTAGAGGCTACTTTATTTGTCTTTCTCCTTTACAATTGAAGGATTTGTCCAGAGTAATTTGACTTTGATGGCACTCCTACTTTGACCACAAAGCTACTGAACCCAGTGATACCTACTTCCATGTACCCTATATCTTTCTATTATCAAGAAATTTCTAGGCTGTGTTCATGGTTTTATGCAGCAGCATAGATAAAAGAGATATTCATCTTCTCATTTATTAGGATCTATTTCATTCCGTATAAACAGAATTGTGAATATTCTCAGGGTAAGTGGGCAAGATTGGTTGACGTGAAGTATTAAGTAATCAGCCAGTACAAATCACAACCACAGGATTTTACTAATTAACTGGAAACCAATCACTTAATGGTAAATAGACCAAATAAACTGAGCCTATTGCATAAACCTGACTCAGAATGCCCTTTTAGAAAAAATTGTACCAGAATTCTAGAAGCAAATACTTGTTTAAACAGCAATGCACATGTCTTAGAAAACAACTCTCTGAATAGCAATGGTTTTTTATTCCTTTATCAGATTTGTTTACATGGTAAAACAGAACACATCTCTCCTGAAACCCAGCAAAGAAGAAAAGACTGTGACTCAAGTAGTGAACAAGACTGAGAACAAACCTGCTAGGACAGGCAGAGTTCTTTATTTATTGCTCCCAGCAGGTGTCAGATGCCACAGTTTCTGTGAGACCATCAACACCCTGGGGCTTTTTAGTTCTACATCCAAGAAAGGAAAGAAGTGGATGGTGACTAACCCCAAGGGATTAGGTACCTGAATCCTATTCCAACTACTAGCAAACTCCAGCTGTGTTTAAGTGTTTTTGTTTTTTTTCCTGAAGAATTTCTGATGCTCAGTGGTTGCTGATTATTTCCAGATTTTAGTTCTACCCCAGTGGACATTTCCTATGAAGAGTTGATCTGCTGTTAAAATTGCAGTTGCTACAAAAAAAAAAATGTGTTCTCTTAAACCAGTTCCAAAACATGAACTGTTAGAACAGTTAAACAAACAAAACAAAAATAAAACTTAACCACTTAAAAATAATACACTCTTCACACTGATAGGACAGAGGGTTTGAATATCTGCAAAAGACTGGTGGTGTTTTCTGGTATTCTCATCAAATACTCTCAAGTTCTCAGATGTGACTTGCACATGTGACCAGATGAATGCCTTTAGGATCCTTGAATACATGATCTTGATAGAGTTTTGTCTCATTAACATTAACATTGGGAGCCAGGATAATAGTCCCACTAGTAAAAAGATATAACTATTCTTACTTTTATTAGAGTTTATTCAGAATAAAAGTTAACTCAGACTTTTACCTCAATATCCAATCCACAACTTATGTAAAGTCAGATGCACAAGGTGGCATATGCATCTGAAGTTTTCCTTCAGTGGCTAGTGGCCCTGGCATTCCCATTCTTTCTCTTCTCTCTCAACCCCTCTCTGCCTATTTCTTTCTCTTACTCTCTTTAAAATAGATAAATAAATAAAATTTCTTAAAATTTATTTAAGATACTAAGTAGTTGATAATTCATTGAAAATTGAATGACTTCTAGACCTAAGCAAGTTTTTTTTTTCTTTTTGTATGGGTGTCTACATATGTGCATGTGTGTATGTTTGTATGTGTGTTAGTGCATGTGGGGGCATACAGGCAAATGTGTATACATGTGTGGAGGTCACAGACAGGTCAGCATTGCATTTTCCTTTATCACCCCTTACTTATTTAGAGAGACAGGGTCTCTCTCTCTCTCTCTTGATCTATCTATCTATATATATATATACATATATAAAATCTCACTGAATGATAAATTTTCTCTAAACTTTCAAAAGACAAGAGAGTCAAATAAAAAGTGAAGTAGACATCTATTTCATTCCAACTCCATTTCACTTAAGTGTTGAAGATAACATCCGATGTTGGAGATTGGCACTGACTTTAGGATTTAAGAATGTAAAACAGCAGGAGAAAGTTTAGTGAATGCCCATGAGAGGTAAATAATGAAGGTTGCCAAACTCAAATTACAGATTGCCATGGGGCAGGGATGAGGGGTCAGTACTACCAACCGCAATCCTGCTGGCTTCCCAGGAGAGATTAGCAATGGACCTCACAGAATCATTGAAAAACAGACAGATGTGTGACTCATGATCTTTGGAGACTAAGACTCTTAATTAAATTAATTTTTATTGGTTAGAAAACACAAATTTGTTTCTTGGTAAGTTGAAAACTTTAATAGATTCATGCTATTAAAGAGTAGTTTGAAGCTAAATTCTTTCATTATCACCTTCTCTGCATCTCTGTCAATTTCCTTCTCCTACAAAGTCCCTTGAGTGTAAAACTATGGCCCTGAATGACTTGGGCTTAAATTCTTAATAGTTTATGAATGGAAAATATAGTGGCTTTGCAATGCTTACTGCATGTTGAAAATGCATATCAAACCTCCCTGGCCCAAGTTTCATCATGTGGCTGAATTTTACACCCTGGGCAGTAGGACAGAGTTAGGAAAGGCAATTGTTTGACACTACAAAGGTCTAAAGAGAATGGATAGTAGATTAAGTAATTAAAAACGTTTGCAGTATAAAGTTAGAGATGATAAGGGGGAACAGTCTGGAGAAAATATAAAAACAATAATGTATTAACATTTAAGAAACAGATTGTGGGCCACACTAAGAATGAGTTAAAGTTGTGGGCTGGAGAGGTGGCTCAACAGTTAAAATACTTGCCTGCAAAGCCTAACGACCCTGGTTTGATTCCCTAGTACATACATAAAATCAGATGCACAAAGTAGTTCATGCATTTGGGGTTTGTCTGCATTAGAGACCCTTGTTTGCCTATTCTCTGTTTCTCTCTCCTCACTCTGCTTGCAAATAAATAAATCAAAACGAAACATTTAAGAAAAAGTTTGAATATTTTTCTAGGCCATAGGAAAATTGAAATTGCTTGAACATGACCAGCTGTATTATAGACTACAGATGTGGGACACACACACACAAATAAGGAAAAGTAGAAATTGTGAATTAAGAAGGCTTAGAGCCAGGAAAGCATGTCATCAACTATGTGATGTTTTGATATCAAGCTTGTCATTCTTAAAAATTAGAAATCAAAACATTTCTTCCATTCATCTTATAATGGTACTACTAAAAGAATGAGTATGGTTGTCTTGAATTACTTGGAAGCATTAAATAAAGGCAGGTGTTATTCTTAATAGTGCCATTCAAAATTCTCTCCTGGTCAAATATGTTACCATGGATAACCACTACCTACCTGAATTGCACATTCATCCAATCTGTACAGGAAATAGAAGAAACTAAGCAAAAATGTTACCATACATTGATAAAGAGTTAAATATTGTATGAGATCAATACGTTATTCTAATTCCCTAGGTAAACAAACCATGGACAAGAATAAAGGGTCCGTGTGCTCTTGTGGAGTGATTTTGGGTTTTGGCAGACATACATGAGTTTGGTCCCTCTGCACAAAATACTGAGTGTGCTTCCTTGGGAAGCCAGTTAAATGTCCCCTATCATAAACTAATGTGAAGTACATACACTTCCTTGGATAATAAATTAATTTAATCTTATCTGTAAAATAGCCATATCATGAAAGATTAAAAATACCAAGCCCTAATAAATTATCTGTCATTCAATAAATATTATTCTTTTCATATCTTTGGTTCCAACATGGGCCACAAGTTTCCTTTTTCTATTCCTTCACCACAGATATTAACCAAATATGGTAAGTGAAATCAGTGTTGTAAATAAGGGTAGCTATCCATCAAAGTGAGGTTTCTCAAACAATCTTTCAATATGTGTCCAATTAAAAAGTATTACTATGTATAGTATGTATGAACAGCAATATTCTCACTGATTTGGATATGCTTGTCATTTGAATATTATTTCAGGGGAAAACATAACTAAATATAGCAAATCAAGGGAAAATACATTTAGGATTTCAATTATTAGCATTGATGGGGGAAAAGGAGCCCCTAAGAAAGTTGTTTTTCTTTTGTCTTCCTGTGGAACTAGAAGAAACTTTATTTGAGAAAATTACAAAATTTGTAAGTTATAAGTAACAATTGGTGTTTGATTTAAGCATACATGTTTCCTTTAATGGGAAGCCTATTGTTACAGGTCATTAAAATTTTATCATTTAACTTTCAGGCATCCATGAAATCTATGATACTATTATTTGATGGTCCAAGATTACAACTATAGGAAATATAACAGTTGAGTAAACATTTAGGCTTTTTCCTTTCCACCTTTTAACTTTTTGAATCTGGTTTAACATAACACAAGCAAGGATTACAAATTATAATTTTTTCCATAGTGGTGGGGGCACTTAAGTACTTCATATAGATAGTACTTATTGCAAACTCTATTGAACTTCTGAACCGTTTTAGTCATTTAGTTAAACTTACAGTATTACAGTTTTCTATTTTGAAAATACTTCTATAGTCTTAATTTTAACCTGATAGTTCAAAGACATTGAACTCTGGATAATACATAATACTTGAGGTCATCAATTTTTTGCCAAGTAGGTTAGAGTGGTTTTTATAAATCCGTAATAACAGGGCATTCATTCCAAAAATATGCCCTTTGCAAATAGTTCTACTGATTTCTTTTGCAGTATGCCACAACACACACACAAACACAATGCAGCTGTTCCTACTGAGTACATTTCAAGATAAGAAAGAAGAGAGGAAAAGGATAATTACTTGGAACTCACTACACACACTTACCACTGGTGAACTTCTTTAATCACTTTATCATCTGATGTTCGGAAGATGACACTGTTGACCATGGAAAGAAAGTATTCAAAACTGGCAGAGAGAAAACAAGAACAGAAAGACTAGAGACAGTTGACTTTTGAAGTATGTTATCTCATCCTCAGAAACTCACTTGAAACTAGTGGAAAAAAATGAGACCTTTGGGGTTCTCTTCTAATTTCCCATCCATAAATTTTAGACAGTAAAATTTAGACAGTTTCTGCAAAATAACAGAAGGTTTTAGAAAATGTTAATTTCAGGGGGGAGAAGAGAAAAAATAATATCTTCTCATCATAAGAATCAATAATCGTCAACACAGAAAAGCTACCTCCCATAATACACAGCATGCCAAGGCCATGTGTTTAGAAGTGCTCAGCAGGAACATGATGGCTTCTATGGGCTGCATGGCAGTGATGATGATATGGTCAATGAGACTTGCCAGTTTATTAATTGGCATATCATATCCTGTTGAGAAAGACAAAATTTCAGAGGCAGATATATGTAAGTGTCAATGCGTCATTAGTTATTATTGTGTTAAACCTATAGAAGACATTATTTTTTTTTAAATTTGTTTATGTGCTAAGTGTGGACAAAGTACTTAGTGGAGAGTGCTGTCATGTTAAGCAGGGTGATGTTCATTCATCATCTACTGTACTGTATCTAAGAGACAGCAGCACACACAAGTTGAGGGTAGTTCATGCTTTGGATTCAGAGCCCTGCTCTACTTGAGCAATTTATCTTTAAAATAAGGATAATGAAAGAACCTTCTCCATGAGTACAGTAGTATGAGTAAATAGTCTGATATGCATAAAATTCTTAGGACAATCCAGCATTCAGTTAACAAGATATCTTTCCCACAACTATTCTTCACCTGAAATGCATACCAGTGTGACTCTGTGCTCCTTAACACTAGTCTTCTCAGTTCTGTTTCATGCACATACATTCTTTTATGTTTAGATGCTAACATACTTTATAAGGAGCTTGCATTATTGCAAGGGACTCATTTCCACCAACCAAGAACTACTCAGGACTTCATACTTCTGGACAAATAAATGCAGGAAGGAAGACCTAGTTTGAAAATTGGCCAACATCCTGAGATAACATATGTGAACAACAGGAAACAAACAAAAAGTCAAAACATTAATGACTTTTTTTAATTAATGGGGGATTATGATATTAATTTCATGGTGTTGTGATATAAATACAGAAATGAAATGTAATTTGTTAAATAACTACAAATTATTCAATGCATGTCTTCTGCAGCTTCTCATTTTCACCTAGGCTGACCCAGAACTCAGTTTGTATCCAGAGTGGCCTTGAATTTAGGGCAATCATCCTATCTCAGCCTCCTGAATGTTGGGATTAAAGGAATAAACTTCCATGACCATAAAAAAATAATGTTAAAATTTGGGAAACAGTTTTCCTGAGCTAACTGCTAGACTTTACTTGTAAGCAGACTATACACTAATAAGCATTTTAACACAAACACATCCCACCAGTCTAGGCTCTTAATTTCAGAAAATCGACACTGCTCAGTCTTCTTTATTTTACAGAATTTTTTAATCCAGTCACTTGTCAAACTGGAAAGAATTTAGAAGAGCATTTTGTTTTTTTTGCTTCAATTCAATGTCTTTTAACTTATCAACTGCCACTACAGTAAGGGAACATCAATTAATGCTAAATTATAAAGGGACTCTTGTGGGATTGCCTATTACAGCTTCCTTGATGCTCAAACTATTCAAAGTGATGAATGTTTCACCCTGCATACCAAACATGCTCATAATTATTTTGCCATTTACTGTAAGTATCGCCAATCTACCTTTGATTCTAAGGAAACTGCACATCTTTATCCACTCGAAAATAAAATCTAGTGCTCATGAGATCCACACAAAGGCCCTTTTATATGGGTCAAAAGGATATTTCCCCATGCCCATTTAACATGTTTTTCTCTGAAGTTCTCTGTGCTGCCCTTAGGGCCATCCGCATACTGGTGATAAGCATGTAACTAGCATAGCAAACCCCTCCTTCCCTCCCAAAGTCATATCACAATACTCAATGTTACCAAACATATCATAATAGAGTTACATAGTTTTGTATGCTCTACACATATGGCTAATAGATTGCTTTATGAAGAGAACCCTACAATATAGACACAGTTTACTGGGAACTTAGCATTTAAACGACTTTCATCTTGACAATGACTGACATGTCTCACTGAGAATATTATATATTTAGAAGATTTTTTTGAAGGCTCCATACTTAAGAATCATGTCTCATTGTATTCAGTGAACTTCTGAGCTAAGTCTTAAATGTTTAAAGAAGGGTCAGAAAGCCATTCTGCTACAAAAGTCTGCAACTTGCACCCAACTCATATCACAGAAGAAATGCATGCATAGAATAATTTTCTCAAGTGTTCTTTTCATTAGGAAAAAAAATCCTCCTACTTTTAGCTTTGAATATTTATCACTGAGATGAAAACTTGTGCCAAATAGAAGTATAAGACAAATTCAAGGGTGGCGGTAGAGCACATCACATTCTTCATAAACTTTGGGAAAATTTCTTCAACCCATGCTGCTTCATTTACACAGCAGATCATGGAAGGCTAGAATCCAATTTCAAATCAAATAAACCCCATATCGACATACAGGCTAGTTGACAGGGTACTCGCATGAACCCTGAGCTTTCTGGTGGGTAAAGCACTCAATGTAACTTAGAGTAGCCATTTGGCAGAAAACCACTCTAGTCAAATTGAAATAGCCTTTGGAGGTTTGGTTAGAATGAAGAGCCATAATGTATGCTTGTCATTTGATGAGCAATAGTGCATTGACATTAAGGTGAGAAAAATCTTGTTGCCGGGCTCTGAGCCTGCACAATGACACAGGTGTCAAGAGCGTACTTAAATGTGCTGAGGCACAGCCCTGCTCAGCACTACAGTTTGTAGGGAAACCTGGGACCATGTGCTGGAGACTGAAGATTTGCTGCCTAGTGCCAGCCATGGGTAGTGATAAAAAGCATGTTTCTTCTAGATAATTACTTGCTGCTCAAGGAAAGTGGCATTTCTAAATTGATATTTCAACTCAGCATACACAGATTATGTTGCCTAGGTAGACATATAGGCTGGTTGTTTTCACACCATTGGACTGAGAATCACTCAGTGTCACCTGAAACTAATTTTGTTTTATGCTTAAAAATCAACTTCTCCAGAGTTAAGAAAGTGATTTCTGATGGCAAAAGAGTTTATTTTTAAAGATATGAAGAATATTTATGCTAGCAGAAGCTCTAAAAACCATTCGAATTGAAGCACTTTCATTTTATAGAGTACCTCACTTGGATAAAGGAATGCAAATTTATTTCTACCAATGGTGATAGCGAATTTATATGCATTTTATTTGATTCTTCCAATAACCCTGTGCATTACATAATAGAATGTTTCTACCAATCAAATAATTTAAGGTCTCACCATTGGCGAGCTGAGTTTCCACATTCAGACATTCTGATTTTGAAAGAAACACTTCAAATGTTCACAATTAGAATTACTAAAATTAGTTATGAACTACTTATGTGTGAATATAAGTAAAAATACTAAATCCAAAGAATCCTAGACGTGAGAGCTATTTTTTTTTTTGCTCTCATTTAAAATATTTTATGTAAAACTCAATGAAGAACTCTGTTAGATGTTGTAAGTTCCTAATTTAAAAAATAGAAATTGAGACCAGCATGGTTGTGCTTGCCTTTAACCCCAGCACTCAGAAGGGAGAGGTCAGAAGATTGTTGTGAGTTTGAGGCCACCATGAGAATACATAGTGAATTCCAGGTCAGCCTGAGCTAGAGTGAGACTCTACCTTAAAAAACAAGCAAACAAACAGCCAATTAACCAACCCACCAAACAAAAAGATATAAATGATGTTTAGATCCACTGCTGAATATTTTCTTTGCTTTTCTTTTCTTTCCCTTTCCTTTCTTTTCTTTTCTTTTCTTTTCAAAGCAAAAGCTTGAAAAGTAGAATAAAACATGTTAAGTCCAGAGTTTTATGCAGTGTCTACAAAATATGATTTTCTAATATTCTATGTTCAAAGAAATAAACTTATACATCCTCCAATGTTTTTCTTTCAGCAATAGTTGAAACCAATGAATCTTTTGCCTTAGAAATCACAATTTCAATGCCTGACATTAGATGACAGAACAGAATTTTGGAAATGTGCTCAAATAGCCAATATCAGGCTGGTGAGATGCTCAGTTAGTAAAGTGCTTGCTGTACAAACAAGAAGTCCTGAGCTTGATTCACTGTGCTCAAACCAAAAGGGTGGGAGGCGGAGTGCTATCCTGTAAACCCAGCACAAGGAAGACTAGAGACTGCTGACTATCCAGTCTAGCCTAATTGGAGTGCTTCAAGCCAAAGAGAGGTCTTATCCCAAAAACACAGATGGTGGGGCTGAGAATATGGCTCAGTGGGTGAAGTGCTTTGCATGAAAGAATGAGGAGCTGAACTTGAATGCAGACCTGTAATTCCAGTGCCGAGGAGACAGAGACAGGCATAACCCTGGAGCTTTCTGGCTAGCTGGTCTAGCAGATTTGGTGAGGTCCAGGTTCAGTGAGAAAAAATGTTTCCAAAAGTACTGTAAAGAGTTACTGAGCAATACACCTGATGTGAATCTTTGTCATCTACATGCATGCACACAAATGCATGAGCACCAACACATGTACACACACATACAACCTGCATAAACACGTCCTGCATTGCATATACACACATGAAAACAAACTGGCAATATTCTTGAAGCAAGTAGATTACAATTTTTAGTGGTCTCTGCATTTGATAGTCACTTAAGCTCTCTACTTGGTAAGCCTTCTTGAACACACCAGGATGAAGGAGGAAGACTTGAGAATTTGTTTCTTTCTTTTTTTAAAAAAAATATTTTTATGTTTATTTATTTATTTGAGAGGAAGAGCGAGAGAATTGATGTGCCAGGGTACCTAGCCACTGCAAACGAACTCCAGACACATGCGCCACCTTGGGTATCTGGCTTATGTGGGTCCTGGGAAACCGACCCTGGGTCCTTTGGCTTTGTAGGCAAGTACCTTAACTGCTAAGCAATCTCTCCACCCCGAGAATTTGTTTCTTAAATTCCACAAAATATTTCCTTTTTACCTTAATTCCTGTCCTTTAGGTGTTCAGTATGTTTAATTCCTAGTCATATCTAGAATTACAATCTTTAAATTTGCCTGTTTTTAGCTTTCTACTGCATGAACATTTAATTTTCAGGGTTTTTTTTATTCCTACACCATCATGTCAATTATGGCCCTTTTAAGCCTGTTCTGGTTTCTAAATTGTGCTAACTTCATTACAGTATTCTGCTGTCTCCTCTAGTTCACACTCTCTATCTATTTATATATCTATATGTCTTCATCTATGTATCTGTATCTCTCCTAGCTGCTGAATGTGAGCTACTGTGATTCTATCCTGTGTTCATCAGCTGGATGTGGCCTAATCTGTGTCATCTGCACTGCCACTCCTCCATCACCTTCTGCTCATTCATCCATCAAATCTCCTTCTACAAATTTAGACAATATTATGCATGGTTCTGAATTCCCCTTCCTGGTGGCCTTTCTCCTTCCCTTTCTAACTCTGGTATTTAATTAAAAAAACGTGCTACCTTATATTTATAAAGGAAATCAACTTGCAAAGTACTGCCATGAACAATAACTTACTTGATCCTCACAGACCTATTGTGGAGAATCACAGTGGCTATAACTATTCTTTTTATGTCTTTTGGTTGTTGTTGTTGCTGTGCAAGTACTTAAGAAAAACAACTTAGAAGTAAGGAAGTAGTTTGCCATAGGTTTTAGAGATTCAGTCTACAAGTCTGTGGTGGGGAGGAACAGCACGGTGGCAGGAGCTCTAGCACAGGAGGCTGCTCTGCTCGTGGCTGCTGGGAAGCAGTATCTCCTGACAAGAAAAAGAGCATTTGTGTATGGCACTCGAATTTCAGTACTTCATTATTTGCCTTCTATCTTATGATATTCAAAATGTGATCTTAAAAACTCAGCGGTGCATTTTATCTATTTACTTGACAGAGACAGAGAGAGAGAGAGAGAGAGAGAGAGAGAGAGGAGAGAGAGAGAGAATGGGCATGACAGGGCCTCCAGCAACTACAAACAAACTCCAGAAACATGTGCCACTTAGTGCATGGATACTGGGGAACAGAACCTGAGTCCTTAGGCTTCACAGGCAAGTGCCTTAACTTCTAAACCATCTTTCTAGCCCTCAGCTGTGGTTTCCCTATCAGTAAGTATTGCATGCATTGTGGAGAGGCCCATAGGTGAGATAGAGACAAGATACATTTCTTACAGGAGTTATGTCAGGGAACAACAATGTCTGGATCCCCTGTCATACATGGCACTTGGGTGGCTTTGAATGGGCAGAAGACACTTAGGATGTATTGATCCCTGTGGCAGTTTGCATATAAATGTCCACTAATAGAGTCAAGAATTTCATTAAAGCTTCTTAGATTTCCAGCTACCTGGTTGGAGGAGCTGAGATGTCACTGGGTAGATCTTAGAGTCCAGCCCTAAGGTGTGGTGGTGGATTTGGAATTCTAGTCCAAAGATATGAAAAGTACAAGAGTTCCACCTGGAATTCCTAAGTGTGCTTGTGTGTGGTGGGGTTTTTTGTGTGTGTGTGTGTGCCTTGTGGCTTCTCTTTCTTTCTCTCTCTCTTTCTCTCTCTCTCTCTCTCTCCTTGGACCTATGAAAGCAGGCCAGCTTCTTCTGCCATTATGGAACTTCCCTTGGGTCTGTAAGCTCCAGTAAATATCCATTCCTCCATAACTGTGCCTGGTCTGAAAGTTCATCTTAGCGACCTGGAGCTGTGTACTACAACCCTCAAAATGCATTTTTAGCCAAAATTATGACTTTAGGGCCTATATTCCCTCTGTGGTGGAGCAAGAGGGATTTATGTTATCAGAATCCCCTCATTCTCCTTGTCAAGGTTATGTTTGTTAGCACTTGTAGTGTTTTCAAGTGCTTCCGATTTATTTGTAACTTCTTTCATGCAGTTGTGTTTAAATTAAAAATACCCCTGTATGATAAAGTTATTGAAAGGAATTTCTTCACCCCTCTGTTGACTTTATTTCTGAGAGTTTTAAATCCTAACAGAACCTTGAGAATGCCTAAGATTTACCCATAAGTTAAAAATAGCACATGAATCCACTGATCCACAGTCCTAAACACTCAGCTGTGCTCAAAATACACATGGTAGAGACTGGGGAGATGGCTCGTCAGTTAATGTGCTTCCCTGCAAAGTCTAATGACCCAGGGTTTGATTACCCAGCAAAAGGCTGTATGTGCATCTGAAGTTCATTTGTGGCAGCTGGAGGCCCTGGAACATCTATTCTCTCCTCTCTATCCTTGAAAATAAATATATAAATATTTTAAGAATGCAAGTGGTAAGTGGAAGGATGAACAGCCACATGCTACACTGAACACAGTTTTCATCTCCTCAGCCAACTGAGAAAGCCTGGTTTTAGAGGTCTCCCCACCATAGTGACTTCCGTAGTTCTAGTTAACTTGGAAGTTCTGGGTGTGGCTTGGCTCTCAGCTTTGGAGTGCAGACAGAGCAACAGCAGCATTCCTAATGGGAAAAGGGGTAAAGATGAGGCAGGCATGACTGCTGGAATCATCTTAGCTCTGGCTGGGACAGCCTATTATTTGAATGTTCTTAACAACAGGATGTATGTGGAATCTGGTTGGGCTCCATAGCGCATGTCCTCAAATGTCATACAGTATATTGAATGTGCACCCTTGTACCCATACTTAGATAGAAATTTGTTATTGCTCCTAATAGAATTCCTAAATACACTGGATTAAGGAAAGATGATCACAGATTTTTGGAGAACTCTTAAAAATTACTTTTAAGTTAATATCTATCATAAATGCTTTGTATAAGCATTGAGCGCTGTGTGTGTGTGTTGGTTGACAGACATGTAGAAGTAGAGGCAAAATGGCAATGCTTTAAGCAGGAAAAAAAGAGTGGGCTTGCAAAAAGAATTTTAATACCACAAATGTATTTTCCTGGTAGTGTAAAATTCTCTGTAGTTTTGGATTTTACTTCAATAAATCCACATTTAACCTTCAGAGAATTAGCCTTAAAGCCTTCAGAGAATTAGCCTTAAATGTATTTCCTGCCATGCTCTCTAGTGGCTGGCATGGGAGTTCACAGTCCTGTGTGTGAATGTTTATTAAATAACCTCAGGGAATTGATTGTTTGCTTGGTTCTTACCTTTCGGATAAAATTTCTTTTGGAAACATATATATTTCTGTTCCCTATCCATTTTCCATTGACTACTACTTTTTGCTTCTTGTAATTATCTGTAATGTTGAGTCAACTTTGAAAGTAAGCTCAGATTCGCCCTAGAGGTGGCAGAGTTTCTGAGGCAGATAAGCCTGCTCCACATAGCTTTATAAATATGAAGACTTCTGAGAGACAAGAAACTGTACCAATGTAAGGCTGTCATTTTAAATTGCCATTACCACTTGAAATTCTCAAGAGAAGCATTACTGGAATCTGGCGTATGTACCATATTAGATTGCCTAATGCCATTAAAGCATGTGTAGCAAATTAAAATGCCAACTTCCTCTTCTTTGTGGCCCATATTTAAGGCTTTGTATCCAAAGGCAGCATGTCTCACAGCTCATTCCTGCATATTCATACTCACTGAAGGAATCAGCAGCAAACAAAGAAGTATGGAAGTGGTGAGGTTTCTGGAGCCGGTGATGGCTTGTTTGTGTCTCTGTGTTTGTAAAGACAGATGGCAATCTGTGAAATCAATGCAAGGGGAAATATACTAGGCAGGTGTGATGTCACTATCAGAAAAAGACTAGACCGAAACATATACAGCATATCACTAAGTGATTTATGTTTCATTTTGGTAATATAGAAGCCAAGAAACAACATGTATTCATAAGGGGACAACATATAACGTGTATTTACAACAGGAACAGAAAACTCCATGATTGTGGAAGTGGCCTGCCCTGTAATGTGAGATCAAAGTTCTTTGGACTCTCTTGCAGATTTGTTTTAGGGAAGGAGAATGCTTCACATTACTGGAGCTATGCACAACCTACAAATACTAAAATGTCAAGAAATAAGCAACCAAGAGTGAGGCATCAGTGGCAAATTGGAATCTAAGGCCTTTTGTGCTTGTTAAATGGTGGAATGATTATAATTGGAAAAAGTGATGTGCATTAGTTCTGAGTGAATGTACAAGAAATGACAAGCGTGTAACTTAATGATTACTTCACAACACCCAGGCCTGCCTTCCAGTCTTGCACTAAAGAGTTCAGCCCTGCAGCAGAGAAAGCCACAAGCTTCTCCCCCTATTCATGAGTATTCTCCACAGGTCACATGGAAATAACCCTGAAGTGATAAGTCTTGGCTTAGGAAGTCTGCTGCTTAAACTATCATAAGTCATTGTGACAAAAAATGGTGGGATATATTCTTCTCTTCTCTTGCATCATCACAATCGCTGACAAACATGTGGACAGGATCTAGATTTAAAGGAAATAGCTTATGTTTTCCTTCCTGGGGGAAGGGGGATATGGGAGACTTTCCTAAAATACCAAATTAATGTTCTCATGAGTGACATCATGCTGCCTTTCTCCTTCTTCTCTGTATATTTGTATATGCAATATGTTGAATTTATAATAACATCAACTACACATATTTAACTGTACTATGAAAATCTGGAGTATGTGGAAAGCATTTCATGAAGAAATCCATCAAATGATGGTGTGTTCAAGTACCTATTACATTAAGCTGCTTCAAAAATAGTTTTTTGAAAGGTTTTAAGTTAGAAGAGAATTGTCTATGAAGAAGAGTGACAGTGAAATTACAAGATTGATGAAATACTGTGTTGTTGTGAGTGTCGGGGTGGGGGATATAACTGTGTTTTTGTCAAAGCCATAGAACTTGATCCCACAGAAGGTGAATTTACTATAAGTTAAAATGATAAGTATTAGAGGAGACACACATTTACACTCATCTAAACAGTGCACAGTGTGTACGTTAGAAGGGCACCACACACATTCCACAAATATATTGAATTTTTATGCTTTTGAATGTTAGTTAAAATAAATTTAACTAAGAAATAAAACAAAAATGAACACAAGTGAATTTTAAAATGTTTTTGTATTAATAAAAGGCATTTGGGCCATTTTTATAATCTGAAGCACAATTAATAGTGTGGTGGTTTGATTCAGGTGTCCCTCATAAACTTAGTTATTCTGAATGCTAAGTCCTCAGCTGATGGCAATTTGGAAATTAGAGCCTCCTGGAGGCAGGGTATTGTTGGGGGTGGGCTTATGGGTGTTATAGCCAGGACCCTCTTGCCATTGTTTGGCACATTCTCCTGTTATTGTGGCCCACCTGACATTGGCCAGGAGGTGATGCCCACTTTCTCTGCTAATGCCATCATTTCCCCCTGCCATCACGGAGCTTCCCCTCATGTCTTTTAGCCAAAATAAACCCCCTTCTCCCCCACAAGATGCTCTTGGTTGGGTGTATTCTGCCAGCAATGTGAATCTGACTACAACAAATAGTAATACTTAAAAAGTCAATTAAATTATTAATTATTAATTATCAATAACCACACATGAACTGATTAAGATACAACTTCTACTTCATTTTACGTTAAGGAATGGTTCTGAAATTTCTGTGTGACATAAAGTAAAATTTGTACATTATCTTGCCTAGATATTTTTTGCTTCAGTGGTGGAATGAGTTTAAGATAACCTTATTTAAGACACGAATATGTTATACAAAATAAAAAAAAACACATCTAATGTTTTCTGACATACTGTAATGTAAGGGGTGAAGATTAAGGGAGATGGGTCTTTAGGGACTGTATAGTTCACTAGTGCCTCACAAAGGTCTATACTGCAGTTCCTTCAGTTGTCACTAGGTGGTGTGTGCTGCCACACTGCATACCCAGGATGCCTCATGGAGGATTGTGTTGGATGTGGTGGCCTAGTGAGGAATATTTACAAAACCTAGAAAGCATTCTGGTTTTACTAATAACACTGCATCTTTAAAATAAGTAGACAAGGTACCTGATCTACAGCAGCATATGATTCCTAGATCAGTTATTATTATTTGGAAAGATGCTCTTTTCTGTTATTTTGAAAGGCCAAATCACACTCAGTATGGAAAAGTTCTACAAAATATGTGATCTATTGAGTAAGGGCATAATAGAAAATTTTGTTCTTTTTTTTAGCAACTTTTTCTAAGATGAAGCTAAGATAGTTACAATGGAGCATACATTATCAAGAACACCATGTGGGTAATATCCTGCATGTTAAATCTAATCACCCATTTAGTTTAAATAAGAGTTGTTAAGAGTATGGAGAAATGCACTCTAATGATTACTGATGAGAATCACCTAGATAATAAAGTTAGTATTGAGAAACATATTTTTAGACAGAATGATTATCCTGAGAGATTGATTAAAGGGATAATTGAAGAACAATATAACCTTTTTCACAGTTATTAGTTTGAACATGTTCAATGTAATTTATCGTAATAGTGTAGTTATACTAAACCACTTAAGGACTGACCACTACCTGAAAAGATGCATATTCAGGGCTGGACAGATGGCTTAGCGGTTAAGGTGCTTGCCTGCAAAGCCTAAGGACCTATATTTGACTCTCCAGCTCCCACATAAGCCAGACACACAAGGTGACACAAGCACACAAGGTTGCACATGCACACAAGTTGGCAAACATGTCCGGAGTTTGATTACAGTGGCTGAAGGCCTGGTGTGCCAATTCTTTCTCTTTCTCTCACTCTTTTGCATAAAAAAGGCCAGTCTGTTGGGCTCACCTCAAAAAAAGATGCATATTCTATAATAATGTATACATGTTTTCCATCCAATAAAAATTAATCTTCTACTTACTAAAAGACAGACCAAATGGCTGATCCTTCACCAGGCCCTTACAGGGAACACCTGAACCACAAGACACTGGAGAGGGTAAGATCAAGACTAACCTTAATCTTCTACATCTTCCCTCCCTCACTTCCCCTCTCCCTCTCTCTCTCTCTCTCTCTTATCTCTAACTCTTGTATATTAGTTATATTTTTCCTCATTTTCTTAGTGGGTACTGACCTGTAACTCCCAGATCCAGCATGGGGCTATCATCCACAATAAGCTTTTGATCAGAGAGACCTACAAGTTTTCCTAAAAGACAGATAGATTTCTGTCAGAGTACTCAATGACCCACCAAAGGCTAGTGGTAAGACCCTACTGCTGAAGACACCTTATATGATTGACATGCAAATTAGAATGGCATGGCTGGAAGTTGGAAGAGAGTCAGTCCCCAGACAGTCAGCGCGTCTAGTGCCAGAAGGTGCTATATAGGCGACTGGGGGAAAATGACCAATATCTGTTGAAGCAACGCATGGTCTAACCTACTTAGCAGCAAATAACTTGGTGTGATGCCCACACAAGTGCAGTGGTGGCACACAGCCATGGTGGGGAACCAACTGCTCTCAATTTGGCTAACTGATCCCGTCAGTGGTATGGTACCCATAGCTAGAGCTGGGAAACAAGTCAGAACCATATCCAAACATAAGCCCACTCTCCAATATCAAGCTACCATCAATTGTGGGCTACAAGAGGGCCTACACCTATTAAATTCTCTGTAAAAAAAAAAAAAAAATTAAGGGTTATCTCATTTGTCCTGGTGCTAACTTACTCTCCGTTGGAGAATCTGCTTCTCTTTTTCAGATAGTCGTAGATCCTATGGAGAGAGCCACTCCATCATACCTCAAAAGGGCCCCGGCTGAAACTAAGAAAAATTGTAGAAACAAGCAAGGGGGCTGTTTTCCTGATGAACCGGATACCAGTACAACGGGGAAGGAGATCAGCACAGAGAAAAATCAACTACCAAATCAGAGAGCCAGAGCCTCAGAGGCCCCCAACACCTCATCACTGAAGCAGACCAAAAATGAACCCAACATGGCTCAGGGAAATTTTGCAGAAGAGGGGGTGGAAAGAATTTTAGAGCCACATGTTGGGTCATGATATACAGAGACATTTAGCTTACCCATAACTGTGGGCTAACTCCACAATGCATGACCCGTATACCTCAACAAGGAGGGGCCAAGGGGAGGGGGTAGGTCACTGATGAGCCTAATAATGGTACCAAACTGACTGTATTTGCTGAATACAAAACTGACTAATAAAGAAAAAAAATAGATGAAATAATATTTTTAAAAAGTATTAATAATTAATAACCCACAGACACTCATTGAACAACTGAGAGGAATTTAAGTTATTATAAACATTGGAGGAAACGAGAGCTGGGATAGACTTGGAAGACTACAGAGTTTGGTACAATAAAGTATAATATATATGTAGTTAAAAATAGTATTCCTGCTGAATTTGTCAACTTCATCAAATTTTATCCTGATCTAATTATACAATGTATCTTAGAAAGACTTGTCTGATGTAGAATTCTGTGGAGGAATAAATGGAAGAGCATGAAACAATAAAGCAATAAATATTCATACTCAGGAAATAAAATTCAATAAAAATATGAAGGATCATATCTAGAGTTGACCAATATCTCAAGATACCTCAATCACTCAAAAAGTAACTGCAGTTTGAAAAGAACTTCCATTATTTAAAACAAGGGTTCTGGAAATAGACGATGACTCAATGGCTCAGTCTGAGGTAACAAGAGAAGCACTTACTTCAAGTGCAGCAAGGACTGCCGGATGATTTCCTTCACATTCTTCAATTCATCATGTTGTTAGAATGAGAGAATTAATCAAATAATTGGAACTTTACTTCAAGAATTGGAGAGATTTCATTGATTTCCCATGCAAAAAATTTCTATCATTGCCTTTTCTCACTGTGTGTCTTGCCACTTCTAATTGTGCATGCTTCAATGGGATCATTTTAAGGCTCTTTGAAAAATTTTATTATTGAGATTAACATATTTTTTTTACTTACTTCTGTAAGTTAATAGATCCTTTTATTTCTTAAATCAGTTTTAGGTGTACATAAAAAGTGGGTGGAATGTATGGAGGATTCCCACATAATCTCTGTCCCCTTCTCCCTAGTGCACACATATATACATACTATTTCTCCTATTATTTTATTGTTGTGATAAATTTGAGCCAAAGCTAACTAAACTAAAGTCTACAATGTACATTTGGGTGAACTCTATGGTGTTCTATCCATGTTGCCAATCGCTTCATGCTATATATCCACTGATAGTATGTCATATTCAACAATTACTGGCTTCAAAGTCACCTATATACACCTACTCATCTTTCCTCTCAGCCCTTAGTATCCACTTTCTGTGTACAGAATCTAGTTTTTCCTTTGTCAGAATGTCATGTAATTTGATATAAAATATGTATCCTTTGCACAGTGGCTTCTTTCACCAAAGCACATTCATTTAACTTTCCTCCCTACCATAAGGTTTGAAAGTTTCCCTTTCTCACTGATTCATCTATTTTTAAAAAATATTTTATTGTTATTTATTTATTTATTTGACAGAGAAAGAGGGTGAGAATGGGCACACCAGGGCTTCCAGCCACTGCAAACGAACTCCAGACACGTGCACCCCCTTGTGCATCTGGCTAATGTGGGTCCTGGGGAATCGAACCTAGGTCCTTTGGCTTTGCAGACAAAAGCCTTAACTGCTAAGCCATCCCTCCAGCCCCGAACATATTGTATAGCGTGACTGAATCCCAGTGTGTTTACCAGTTCATATAAAACTGATATCTTGTTTGCTTCTAATTTTTGAAAACTATGAATAAATCCTTTAGGAACATTCAAGTGCATGATTCTGTGTGAATGTGCTTTCAATTCATTTGAACACTTAGGAGTACAATTGTTGGATACAGGGAAAGATGATATTGAGCTTTGTAAGAAATTGCTCTCCAAGTTATTTTCTGTATGGCAACCCAATAGCAAAGAATGAAATTTCTTTTGATCCAAGTCCTTCTAAGCAATTGGTTGTTGCGGTTTGGAATTCAGGCCATTATTACAGGTGAACAATGGTAGAAAATTTACATTTTTCATGTATACAGTTCTATGAGTTTTAATACATGCATATGTTTGTGTAATCACAAAAATCATGATACAGAACAATTCTATCATCCTTCAAACCTCTTTTATAACTCATTTTGCATATTGCCATCATCCTCTAGCTTCTTGGGCAACAATGCTACATTCTCCATTCACATATGTGTTTTGGGGAGTAGGGTCTCACTCTAGCCCAGGCTGACCTGGAATTCACTATGTAGTCTTAGGGTGGCCTTGAATTCACAGTGATCCTCCTACCTTTGCCCCCCCAAGGGCTGGGATTAAAGGCGTGCGGCGCCATGCCCGGCTCATATTGTTGTGGTTTTTTTTTCTTTTTCTTTTTCTTTTTCTTTTTCTTTTTCTTTTTCTTTTTTATTAATTAGTTTTGTACTCAGCGAATATAGTCAATTTGGTACCATTGTTAGGCTCATCCATTACCTACCCCCTCCCCTTGGCCCCTCCTTATTAAGGTATATGGGTCATGCATTCTGGAGTCAGCCCACAGTTATGGGTAGGATAAATGTCTGCATATCATGACCCAACATGTGGCTCTGACATTCTTTCCGCCCCCTCTTCCGCAAAATTTCCCTGAGCCATGTTGGGTTCACTTTTGGTCTGCTTCAGTGATGAGGTGTTGGGGGCCTCTGGGTCTCTGGCTCTCTGATTTGGTAGGAGTTGATTTTTCTCTGTGTTGATCTCCTTCACCCTTGTGCTGGTACCAGCTTCACCAAGAAAACAGCAGCCTTGCTTGTTTCGCCAATTGTTCTTAGTTTCAGCAGGGGCCCTTTTGAGGTATGATGGGGTGGCTCTCTCCTTAGGCTCTACAGCAATCTGAAAAAGAGAAGCAGATTCTCCAATGGAGAGTAAGTTAGCACCAGACAAATGAGATAACCCTTACTTTTTTTAATAGAGAATTTAATAGGTGTATGCCCTCTTATAGCCCACAATTGGTGGTAGCTTGATAGTGGAGAGCAGGCTTATGTTTGAATATGGTTCTGACTTGTTTCTGAGCTCCAGATATGGGTCCTGTACCATTGAGGGGATCAGTTAGCTGAATCAAGAGCAATTGGTTTTCCACCATGGCTATGTGCCACTATTGCACTTGTGTGGGCATCACAACAGGTTATTTGCTGTTAAGTAGGTGAGACCATGTGGTGCTTCGACAGATATTGGTCATTTTCCCCTAGTCGTCCATGTAGCACCTTCTGGCACTAGACGCGCTCACTGTCTGGGGACTGACTCTCTTCCAGCTTCCAGCCATTCCATTCCATTTTATGTGTCAACCACATAAAGTGTCTTTAGCACTAGGGTCTTACCACTAACCTTTGGTGGCTCATCAAGTACTCTGACAGAAATCTGTCTTTCTTTTAGGAAACCTTGTAGGTCTCTCTGATCAAAAGCTCATTGTGGATGATAGCCACATGTTGGTACTGGGAGTCACAGGTCAGTGCCCACTAACAAAAGAAAGAAAAAGATAACTAATATAAGAGAGAGAGAGAGAGAGAGAGACTTAGAAGATTAAAGTCAGTTTTCATCATACCCTCTCCAGTGTGTTGTGGCTCAGGTGTTCCCTCTAAGGGCCTGGTGAAGGTTCAGACATTTGGTCTGCCTTTTAGGATGTAGAATTACAGGTAGTTCACAGAGGAAGAAATACAAATGGCAAACACACACTTAAGAAAATGTTCATCATCCCTAATCATCAGGGAAATGCAACTTAAAACAACAATGAGATTCCACCTTACCCCAGTAAGGATAGCAAACATCAAAAAATCAAATGAAAATAAATGCTGGCGAGGACGTGGAGAAGTAGGAACACTCATCCACTGTTGGTGGGTATTCAAGATGGTACAACTACTTTCGAAAGCAATCTGGAGACTCCTGAAAAAGCTGACTATAGATATACCAACAGACCCAGCTATTCTCTTACTGGGCATCTACCCTAAAACCTTCAAACCACTGGCCAGAGAGATTTGCTCAACAATGGTTGTAGCAGCTCAATTCATAATACCTAAGAGCTGGAATCAACCCAGATGTCCATCACTAGAAGAATGGATATCTGAGATGTGGTATATCTACACAATGGAAATCTATACAGCAGTAAGAAAAAATGACACAATGAAATTTGAAGAAAAATGGTTGAACCTGGAACAGATCATTCTCAGTGAACTAACTCAATCACAGAAAAAAAAATTGCCACATAGTCTCACTCGTCTAAAGCACCTAACCTGAATCTACCCAAGATGCCTTACATACCCAGCAAGCTTCGCATGGACTAGACAATAGGATGGGTGGGGAGGGAGAGGAGGGGAAGGGTGGTGGGAAACACAAATCTAGACCCAATGGTACCATAAAATATTGTTGTGTTTTAAGGATGACATGTAAGTGCTTCTAGGTGGAATACGATCATGTGAAGCTGGGTTCTTTCTCTTTGAAAGATGCCTTAGAAATTCATCCAACTTGATGTGGATATCAACAATTTATTCTTTTATATTTACAAGTAACATTTAATTATCTAAATGTTTTTCAGTTTGTGTTCTTGGTTTATTAAATTTGGATGGTTTCTAGTCATTGCTACTACAGACAATGATGCTGAAAATATCTATGTACTGGTTTGCATCTAAAAGTGCACTCATGTTTTCTAGGATAAACAAGTTGAGTAGGATTTTTGTGACATAGGTTTCACTTTACAAGAAACTGTCAAACTACCTACCAGTGTGTCTTTACTAATTTTTATCCCCACTAGCAATATGTGTTTGTGTTGTCAGCACTTTTTATTTTAGTCTTTTGAATAACTGTGGAGTGATATCTTACCATGACTTTAATTTACATTAATTTTCCCAATTTGCACTAATAATGTCAAATATCATGTTTCTGTTTGCCTTATCTATACCCATTTGGGTAAATCATTCACATCTTGTTTGAAATTCAGAATCAATAGTTTCTATTACCTTAATCAAGTTTTTGTCAAATATTAGATTTACATATGTTTTCTTCTAAATATATTGTCTTTTCATTCACTTACTAGCAGTGTTCATAATGCAGAAGTCTTTCATTTGAATGGTTTGACATCAATTTTTCTGTAATTGATTTTGTTTCTGGTGCCCTATCTAAAGCATTTCTGCCTAGTATAAGGTCATAAGATTGTCTAATCTTTCTTCGAATAATGTGCTAAATTGAGTGATCTATTCGGAGACAACTTTTTTGTAACACTCACACATGTAAGCCAAGTTTGTTCTCTTTTGCTCAGTGGCTCTCTTGCTTATGGGTATGAAATTGTTTGTTGAAAGATGATATCTCCTATTTGAAATACATTTGTAAATTTGTCAAAAATCATAAAGTTATATTCACATGGGTATCTTTTTAAATTCTGTCTTGTATCTTTGACCCACGACTCTCTTCAAGACTTCTCTGTTTTGGTCAGTGACGCTCTGGAGTAAGTCTTAAAATCAAGTAGCATGATTCTTCTGATTTTATTATTTGCTTTTCAAAATTACTTTATTCTTGTTCTTCCTGTCCATTTCCATATGAATTTTGACTTAAGATTACATCCATAAGAAGATGTGCTGAGCTGTCAATAGTAATTGTGATATGTCAGCTGGTTAGTTTAAGAGACAACTGGCTTCTTCACTATACTGGATCTTGTAGTCATAACTCCACATTGTTTTGTTCATTAGCTCTTCCTTCGGTGCACTTTTGTTATTTTCATGATCTTATAGACTATAAATACATTCTGATAAATTCATACCTGTGAATATAAGATATATCTGTGCATCTTTTTTAGTCACTAGAAATGGATATTTAAATTTTGGGTTCTAGATTTATTACTTTTTATAGTGATACAATTAAATTTTGTATATTGGTATTTTCTTGTTCAACTTATTAGTTATAAAATGTATTTTTTTATATTCTTTGGGGGAGCTTTCTACAGTCATGGTATATGTGAATAAGAATTGCTATGTATCTTATTTCTGGCATATCTGGCTTTTTGTTGTTTTTGTTTTGTCTCAGTGCTCTGCTATTGGCTTCAAGTGATAGAAGCTTTGCATGTTTTTTTTTTTTTTTCCATGTTCTCTTATCTTGGGAGAAGCATCATCTAGACTTTCACTATAATTGTTATGCTAATTTTATTTTATTTCAGTTTCAATACAGGTCTTTTATCTAATTGAAATAGTTCCAGTTTGTAGTTTGTTGAGATTTTGCTTTCTTTGTAAAATTCAGAAAATGATATTGTTGACCTATGTATTTTTTTCTATATCAAATGATAGCATCATATTTTTCTCCTTTAAGTTATTATTCACATAGAACAAGACATTAATTAATTTTTTTTTTTTTTTTTTTTTGGTTTTTCGAGGTAGGGTTTTGCTCTAGCCCAGGCTTACCTGGAATTCACTAGGTAGTCTCAGGGTGGCCTTGAACTCAAGGCGATCCTCCTACCTCTGCCTCCTGAGTGCTGGGATTAAAGGTGTGCACAACCATGCCCGGCTTAATTTTTTTTTTTTTAATACTAAGTGTTATAGTCAGCTCCACTTGCTAGAATGCACTTCCAAGCAGACACAGTTTATGAGAAGAATGGGTTTGTTTCAGTTTACAGGTCCACGGTAATTTCCATAATGGCAGATGAAGCTGGCTCCCTTTCACAGACCCAAGCAGAGAGTGACACCATCAAACAGCCAGAAGCGCAAGCAAACACCAACAGCAAAACATAAGGGGCCTAGGCAGAGCTTACTCCTCTGCATACTTTGGGCTAGAAATATAATCCACCCCCAGTGACACCTCCTCCAGCCAGGTGGCTAGAAATCTAAAGTTTAATCAATCATCTGAGACTATTGGGGAACATAGACTCAAACTACTGCACTTAGTTAACCTTATAAAGTACAGATAAATTCCATTGGGTTGTAGTATATTATTCCCTACACAACTTTTTTGTATTGTAATTGTCTGGTTTCAGTGCCAGCATAATGCTTGATTCATAAAATGAGTTGTGAAGTGTTCTTCCATGCTTTTGAAAATATAAAGAATTGTTACTATGGTTTCTTTAAATACTTGCCCATGAAATCATCTCTCTTGTCGTGGACAGTTCTTTTCTGCAAACTCTCAAAATATAAACATAATTCAGTTAGTACTTCTAGGATTTTTTTGGTCATCTATTTCATCTTAAAATGTTTTCATGTAATTTTGAGGAGTGATTCCCTGACAGCTGTGTTGCTGATTTTATGCACAATGTGATATTCTTGGTATTGTTGTTCTTCAAAATTATTTATTTATTTATTTATTTATTTATTTATTTATTTATTGTTGTTGTTGTCACTATAATTGTTTTTATTTAAGAATTTTTCCATTCTTCTACAGCAACCAACAGCATCATGGCTGACTTTCCTTGCTAGCCAACAATACTGTGAACTAAGTGTACTGCCTTCAAGAGACTATTTACTTCCTCTGCATGGTCACTGATGACATTGGTTATGTTTTCCCAAATCCAGTACTGAGAATACTGTCTTCCAGATTGTGAATTGTTTTCAGCCAAATTTTCCCTCCTAGACCAGAATGGGCTTAAAAAGCCTAGAAGATATGCATCAAATCTTGTATAAAACCATTCTGACTCACTAGTGTGTTTTGTGTGAAGTGAGGGATCAGTAAGCAAGAGAACTGAAGTAGGTTCTGATGACTGCCACACTCCTCCAGCATTAAGTGGAGGTTCTTTCTATCTGTCCTTGTTCCTGCTTTGTGGAATTGTATAGTCAAGTCATCTGCCTCTTTTCCATGTTTTGCTTTTCTTGGAGTATCATCTTTGCAGCTGCCTGTCCTAATAGCTGAGTAGGCCTGACTTCTGACATATGCCCTGATTTGGACTTTGGCCATTCATGTCTCTGTGATAATAACAGGCCGCTGAATGTAATGGCACTCTTTTGAATTTGTTGTTACATTTTAAACCTGCCTTCTACATTGACTTTCATCCTAAACCTGGTCAATATATTTCAACCCTTTAGGCCTTAATATTATTTGTGAAGTGACTGGACTATCTTAATGACCATTTTGATTTCAAGTTCTAAATGATTTTGAAAGCCATAATAGCTATGTCATTACTAATTAAATATTTTTATGTATAATATAAGTTTTTACTCACTATACTCACCAAATAGGTCTACTCATCACATACTATAAAATAAAATTCAGATATGTTTGTTCAGAAACTGATTAAGATATATTTTTAATTATAGTAATGTAGCACATAAAATTTATCATATCTTTGAGGTGACATTTATGTTTCCATACATGTATATCTTATTTAATATTCAACTCAGGTTCGATAAAATTGTCCCTTCAAACATGATAATTTAAAAATAGGGAAAATATCCAGAATTCACTCTTCTGACTTTTTTGAAGTACATGCACACAACTATTTCAACTATAGTTTTGTTTGATAGTACATTAGAACTCTTTCTGCTATCTGGTTGTTTTATTTAGTATCTATATATTGACCAATATATGTCTTCATCCTCCCTTCCTTCTCCTCCCTGTTCCCAGCCATGACAATGACCATTCTACCTTCAACTCCTAGGGGTCAGCATTGTAGTTTCTATATAGGAGTGACATTATACAGCACCTGTCTTTCTGAGCCTGGCATATTTTACGTAACGATCACTAGTTCTCATCAGTGTCCTTTCAAATGACACTTTTTATGCCTCTTTTAGTGTCCCATTGTCCATATGCATAATATTTCATCAATCACTTTATGGACACCGAGGTTGCTTCCAAATATATTATTATTTAAATATTTAATGGTTTCCTATCTGATATTTACAATATGCATCTCTCGAGCTTCCTTTCTTTACTAGTCTAGCTAAAAGTTTATAAAGTGAATTTATTTTCCTTTAAAGATATCTTTGTGGGCTGGAGAGTTGGCTTAGCAGTTAAGGCATTTGCCTGGGAAGCCAAAGGACTCAGGTCTGATTCCCCAGGACCCAAGATGCACAAGGTAGTGCATGCTTCTGGAGTTTGTTTTAGGTGGCTGAAGGCCCAGGGGAACCCATTTCTCTCTCTTTTTCTCTCTCTTTCTCTATCTTCCTCTTTCTATCTCTCTCTCAAATAAATCAAAATTAAAAATATTTCTTTTTCATTTCTTTTTATTACTTCTTTTCTGTTTTATATTGCACTGATTTCTATTCATATCTGTGTTGTGAACTTCCTTATGTTTACTTTGGGATAATTTTTGCTGTGTTTTTGAATCTAATTTCCATTTTTTAAATTATTTGTTTGTTTGTTTATTTATGAGAGAGAGAGAGAGAGAGAGAGAGAGAGAATGGCACACCAGGACCTTCAGCTGCTGCAAACAAACTCCAGACGCATGCGCCACCTTATGCTTCTGGCTTATATGGGTCCTTTGGCTTTGCAGGCAAGCACCTTAATTACTAAGCCATCTTTCTAGCCTAAATTTACTTTTTTTAGTTAGAACTTTATCTCAGATTTGAGACTTTGAAAAAATAATACACATTTATTACAAAAAATTCCCTCTGACCATCAAATACATTGAGATTTGTTTTCATTTTAATTGTTATAAATGTCTTTTCATTTCTTTTGAGACTTAATCTTTGTCTAGTAGAATATGGATATTATTCTTAACTTTCCAGTCTCAGAATATGTTCCTATTAAATTTTTGTTATTCTCTTCTATTTTGTTCCACTATATTCATAAAACTTAGTGCTAAAAATAATACTTTATCTACTTTAAATTTAAAACTTGTATTAAAATTTGGTTACAAATCAGATTTTCTTCTATCTGGGTGGATCATACATTCATATTATTCTTGGGTGAGGTATTCTATAATTGCCACTTAATTCAATTGGCTATTGTTGGTGTAAATCTCTGTCCTTGCTGAGTTTTTTTCTACTAACTCTGTCAATCATGCAATCTACAACTCTAGTTATCAGAGGCTTCAGCAAGTTTGATTTCCAAATCAGTATGGCAAAGAGATTCCACTCTTTTCTGGCAGTGAAACTATGCAGCCTGAGAGCTAGGGTCCATACCCTCTGCCATTTGAAAGATATAAAGTCTACTTCTGCAGGAAGAAAGGCACACACACAAAAATGAAAGAAACTCTACTAGGAACAGGAGGTTCCTATTAACCAGTTTTATCTATATCTTGTCTTCCTTTTATTGATGTAAACATAAAACCTTCTGGCCTTAGTAGATTTTTCTTAACATTCATTCATTCATTTACAATAGAGAGACATATGTTTCTGAGACAGTAGGAGACTTTCTAAAATATGAACGACTACCAGAAATACAACTGTGTGTACCACAAATGTTTAGCTTATAGGTTTTCTATTATATTGCATGTGTACTACAATATTATTGCAACTTACAGGTCTAACTTCACCTCTGTTTTTGAAATTCCAAAGATCATATTAATGATGGTATTTATCAAGCACATAAGTTCTAAGGAGGAAACATGCACATTTATTAGAGTTATTTTATAATAGATATTTCATAATATTGAAGATGCCTATAATTGGATAAAAAAGTTATAGAAAAGCATGAATATTCCAATTATTGACTAGTATATATATTGTGCTTATTGGTCTAAAAACTAAACTGTAAAGGAAAATGCTAAGCAAAAAAAAAATATATATATATATATATATGCATATATAACAAACAGACAAATAAATAAGTAATGAATTACAGGTTAGTAAACTATGTTGTTTCAGGTACTGGTAACTACTATAAAGATTTGGTCCAGCAAGACAATGTGACTGGGTCTGGGTTAGAAGAGTCACTTTGGCCTGGGAAACTATGAAAGCCTTCTGTAAGGAGAAGAAAGATGGAAGATGGATAAGCATCATAGAGTTGAGGACTTAGCCTCTGGAACATATTCTAGATTTTGAAACTGGGGTGAACTTGGAGTTTAAGGGATACAAACAACCAGAAAGGCTGAATTACAGGAAGGGAATACATGATACCCCTTAATGTCACTGTTTTCTGGGCTAATAGGAAAAAAAAAGGAACTACAAAGAAACTTGCTAAATTAAGTTGCCCCAATTTGCTAAAGAGGATTCTCTGCTTAAACTCATTGGACATGACTTTAAAATATGGAAAAGTCTTTCTTGGTCAGTGTTTTCACCTTCCTCTTTGGAACTGACTTCCTATTAATAAAATTAGCTGCTCTGTCAAAAGCTTTCATCCGCTTGACAATAGTTTATAAACACCTCTCAGAATTTTTTTTTCTATCAGCTGTGCTACTCTTACTCTCTTGAATGCATGTCAAACATGATATTGGTCTTGACAATACTTTGTACTGTAACTAGCAAGAATCCTGAATAGCTATAATCTCAGAATGTCACCATGGGTAGGAAACTTGAACAGGTGTCTTCATGTTTCTCAACCTCTTGTGGAATTTTATATAACTATGTGACTGTGAGCTCTCCTCTCCAGTATTCACTGCCCCAGGATGTCTTCCCTTAGCATATATGGGAATTAGCAAGAAAGTCAATTGATAGTCATCTGTCAGGAATAGAGGAATAACCAAAGTTCAACTAGAGATTTAACTTTCTGATTTTGAAGTTTAGTTTTAATTTCTTTCCAATCAAATATGTGCTTTATTGTTACTAAATCTGTGCACCAATCAATCATATACTCTATCATTGCCAAGAAGTTTTGGCCTAAATATTACTACTTTAACTTTCCGTAGCATCTTTTTATATGCAGTTGCAGAATTTGAAATCTTTACAAGATTATAAAAGTTAAGAAGAAAAAGTTGTGAAGCATAATCAGATGAAATTCATTCATGGCATTATAGCTTATGCATGTTTACTGTAAGCCTCTGCCTGGCTTTCCATCACTTATGTGCCTTTTCATTAGACTCAATTTGGAGAGAAATAATGCACACATTTCACTATTTGGGAAGCATTTTTGAATTGAGGGAGTGGAAGAGAAGTGGTTATTTCCTCTTTCAACAGAAAGTAATTGCCATTATGTGAATGTTCATAATTACATTCTCCATTGAACTAGAGGAGGGCTAAACCTCAATTCTTCCTGAATGGATCCTCCTCACCCTGCCTGAGCCTGAAAAGTGAGTTAAAATAGAGACGGCTTTATATGCCAACCTCTATTTGGCTTTCCGTTGTCCCTTCCCTGAGAAGTGGAGGGAGTATAGAAGCCACTCAGAGTCGGTTCATCCCTCTGAAGCCATCAGTAAAGCAGTTTGGAAGATGTTTTGTTTCATCTCTTTTCTAACATCTTTAAAAGTATTTCTGAAGAGGGTAGCTAATAATAAGATAGGTAGGTGGCTGGCAGGGAGTTAACTAAAATGTTCACAATAGCTCTGAGTACAATCACGTTTAAAAATAGAGAGAAGGGGCCAGGAACAAAATCCTACCAACTAAGTATATCTAGTTCAGATGCATCTAATGTCCCTATTTAGCATCTTGAAGTCGCTCACGCTTTCCTCACCAACCGACGACTATGCCTGTGGCACTACGGAGCCTGCCCAGTCCAAGGACATGGGAATGTGAATTATCGAATGAGCTGGGGATGAGAGGTGCTGAAATCATCATTTTAGAATATTGCCAAAAAGCAGCTTCAGTTTCTACAGTGCTAATTGCTAAAATATGCATTAGCTTCCTATTCATTCTGAGCTATATGACCCACTAACCAAAAGGCAAGAGGGATGTTGAAAAAAAATTAAAAATAAAAGCTAAAAAGAACCATGGCAAGAATAATCAAATTAAGGAAATGCTTCACCTAAGGCTTTAAGGAAAGCCACATGATAGTATGAAAAGGTATCCTACATGGGCCAGGTGCCTATTAATTAGATTTGGCCACCAAAGGAGGTCAGTTCTTATTGAATTTTTATAGTCTGACTTTCCTAAAGAGGATAGGCTAACCATAGTCTTAATGGCAAATGATTAAATATAGGTATAAAATTTTAATTTAATTTTTCAAAAAGGTATTTGTGCTTTTGCCCCATTTCATTCTCACAATAGATATACTTTTTTTAAGGCAAGAAATATCTTTCTGTTTTTCTGTAGAGGAAACTTAGACACAGAGTCAGAACAAGTTCCCATAAAATTATGTCTGTTGAAAAGGGCAGATTTAGAGCTGTGTGGGGTCACTTGCCTTGCTGTCACACTATTCTACTCCATTCCATGATCAAAAGCTCAAATAATATGTCACAAAATACATTTGGAGAAGCCTATTTTGTTATTTTTGAAAAAAAAAACTTCAAGTAAATGATTTTTTTCTGAAGTGACTTATTAGCCTTGTAGGAAAGAAAGGGTACCATAAAAGGGCCCCTTCAGCTTTATGAATTCAACAACATGGAGAGTTTCTAAATTGTGCCAATTGACTACACACACATACACACACACATATAATCATAATCATATATAATAATAATAATCACTATGATCATATGTTGGTTGAACAAATATAAACCAAATGTTCCCAAACAATAATCTTACAACACTTTACAACTGTAAATTGTTAAAGGTACTACATTCTAATACATCATATTTCTTCATGACACTACAACAAGACTTCTGGAGTATTTTTACATACAAAGTATGGTCCTAGAACTTTAATCTGAAAAGAACCCTTTCTTTAAAATCTAGAATTAATTAGTTAGATGGTTACAAAATGATGGTAAGAAATTCTTAGTACCAATAAGTATTTTAAAACTTCTTACTATTTTATTGTATTGGTGTTTAAATTTCATTCCAAGAATAGAGATGCTAGCCTTTAAAATGCAACAAGAAAATATATGTTTGAGTTGTCTTTATATTTTCACACTTTGATTTATTCTTCACATTCAAGTACATACTAATAGCAGTTTGAACACAGAACTTATGTGTGTGTGTGCTTGTATAGAAGAGTGTGTGTGTGTGTGTGTGTGTGTGTGTGTGTGTGTGTAAGCAATAGAGCATAAATGAAAATTTGTAAGTAGAATTAAAACCAAAAGTCTACTGCACTCAGGAGTTTGGCTCCAGGAAAATGTGTGAATTACAAGTGCTTTATCTGAGGTACAAAAACTGAACTCACTCTTTCAAGTCAGGCATATATGTAGGGACTCTGCAAGTCCATTCATGAAATGTAGTTAACTTTTAGAAGGAAGTGTGGTGCCCTGCATTAAGAGATGGGAGAGCCCAGGTGAAGGGGGGGGTGGGGGGGATAGCCAGATGACACAATATCAAGAAGGAGCACAAATATGAACTTTCTTCATAAACATTTCTAATGTAGCCTCATTTTCTCCAGACCAGTTTTGTGCATGGGTCAAGGAAAGACTTGGTTTTGTGCCAGGAGGCTTGGCAGTTGTGTGCTTGGCAAAGACAGTGAGTAGCAGAAAGAAAAGTTACTTCAAAAAGACTAAAACTTCAAAAATATTGCTTTCTGGGACCTTAATCCTTGACTATCACCCTTCAATCAGAAGCCTGAGCATCTCCTGGGAGCTTGCTAGAAGCCCAGCATCTTAGGCATCAGCTCATACCTACTACAGCAAAATCTTTCATTTCATATAAACACTAGGAAACTAATGTGTGCAACACTGTGCAGAAAGTGTGGCTGGAGAAGACCATGTGTTTATGTAATTCTCACCAATACTTTCATGTAAATATGATCTAATCCTTCTGAGAGATTAAAGAAGCAAGGAACAGAAAAGACTGGGGTTGTAGCTCCAGTGGTAAAGAATATGCCCAGCACACAGTAAACCTAGATTCAATCCATAACACCTAAATAATCAAATGATAAATGAGTAAAATAAGAAATTGATAAACAAAAAGATAAAGACATGCTGGAGAGTTGGTTTAGTGGTTAAGGTACTTGCCTAAAAAGACAAAGGACCCAGGTTCAATTCATCAGGACCCACATAAGCCAGATGTACAGAAAGAGAAAGACTTGATAAAATTTCTGGTAGATATAAAAAGCAGTCATTTAAAAACGGAGCTATAATTGCCAGGGGAGGAGGATAGAAATCAACAGCTCATATGTATTGGATATAGCCATAGAGAGAATGAAAGTCAATGAAATGGGGCAGGAGAGAGGGGATATAAGAGTGTATCATTAAAAAAATTAATAAATGATTTCTTAAGAAAGAAATTTAATGAATTATATCTTATCACAATGTATTTATCCAGAACAGGAAGAAAGAGGAAGGAAGAAGAAAGAAAAGTTTAAATATAGTGAAGAGATGAGAAAGATCCAACTCTTAACTTGATTCAAGTAAAGATAAAAATGAGATGGAATAGTCAAGTATTTTTGAAGTCATACTTGCAGATGACCTTTGCAGTTAGAACAAATGTAAGATGTCTTGCAGAGAATACATCCTGAGAACCAAATTGGATGCTTAAAATTAAATATGTTTTAGAAATACTATATTTACTTTTTAGAGTACTGGTGAATTAAAAAAAAAAACTTTAAAGGTACCAAGGAAAATGGAGACAACTAATACAGAAACAGTTATTAGATGGTATCCTGTGAATTTCCAGCCACAGATGACCTAAGACAAAGGAGCCACAAATTCTATGTGCACAAATTGGCATGGTTGCAAAACTGAAAGAGTTTCATTGCTGCATGGCTTTGCAGTCAGTCTCAGTGAATGTATGGGTATTTATCCTTGGTCCTTGCCTTTTAGTTCAGGCATGTGACTTGCTTTGGTCAATTGAGCTGGAAGCAACAACATGGCCACACCCATTTCCAGCCTGAGTTTTAAGAGTTCTTCCTCACACTTAGGTGTTTCTGCCATCTTCATGAAAAATCTAAACCCTGGGACTTCCAGTCAAGATGGCGACCTCCTAACTGTGCTGCACCTCCCCAGGAAAGAAAGGCAAGGCATTAGAGATTCACTGGGTCTTTTAGGGGAGAGTAATCTCTAATAGATCTCCAGTGTAAGGGCACAGAGGGGGGGGGAAAGGCAATTGCTCTGATTCCCTCACTAGCAGGTAGCCCATCAACCACCCCCCAGCAGCCTCTGTACCCATAGTCCCAGCTTCAGGACACTCCCGAACTTTAGGAAAGGGGACCCAGGCCAGCATAGTTCCACTTGCCTCACCGTACAGGGAGATCACTCTGATACCCTCCCCACACGTGACCTTGGGCAAGCTCTGCCAACTTGCCTATTCGAGCTCAGGCTTGATCAGTCCATCTGCCCACCACACATGCACCACCCATCTGCTCATGCAAGCTTAGCCTGCTCTGACCATTGGCCTGCTTACTGCTCCAGCCACCCGCCCATCCATGCACAAGCTCAGTCCCATTCCACCTGCCCATGCGAGCTCAGGCTCACTGTGTCTATCTGCCCGTGCTAGACCAGGCCCAATTCCCCATCTTCTGCACCAGCTGCCCGCCAGTGTCCTGCTGCACATGAGGTCAGGCTGCTTCTGTGTCCTAGTGTCCTGCCACATGCGAATTTAGGCTGCTTTGGTGCTTGGAGCTTCACGGTCCCTCTGTGAGCGAGATCAGGCTGCTTTGGCATCCCACTGTGTGAAACCTCTGGCTGCTTTGGCATTCCACCGAGGGAGAGCTCAGGCTGCATCAGCATCCGGCCTCAGGTTGCTTCAGGTTTCCACTGCGTGAGCTCAGGCTGATCCAACGAACCACGTGATAGCTTAGGACCACTCTGCCCATCTGCTTGCCTGCCTGCTAGCTCAGGCCAGCTCCCCCAAGAGGCACCACTTACCCTGCCCATCAAGACCACAGTCCTACTCTCCCTGCCCATACACTGTGATGGGCAGACCACAGTACAAAAGCAATAATATGAAAAATCAAATGAAAGTAAATCCAGTAAGATCACCCAGTCCTACAATGAACGTCTCTAATCAAAACATAGAAGACTAAGGTTAGTCTTAATCTTACCCTCTCCAGTGTCTTGTGGTTCAGGTGTTCCCTGTAAGGGCCTGGTGAAGGATCAGCCATTTGGTCTATCTTTTAGTAAGTAGAAGATTATGGTACCATTGCCGTTTGGGTCTAGATTTGTGTTTCTCACCCCTTTGATGCCCCCCCCTCCCTCCCCTTCCATCCTAATGTCTAATCTAGGAGATGCTTGCTGGGTATGTAAGGTATCTTCGGTAGATTCAGGTTAGGTGCTGTGAAACAAGCAAGGGGGCTGTTTTTCCTGATGAACCGGACACCAGCACAAGGGGGAAGGAGATCAGCACAGAGAAAAATCAACTCCTACCAAATCAGAGAGCCAGAGCCTCAGAGGCCCTCAACACCTCATCACTGAAGCAGACCAAAAATGAACCCAACATGGCTCAGGGAAATTTTGCGGAAGAGGGGGCGGAAAGAATGTCAGAGTCACATGTTGGGTCATGATATGCAGAGACATTTAGCTTACCCATAACTGTGGGCTAACTCCACAATGCATGACCCGTATACCTCAACAAGGAGGGGCCAAGGGGAGGGGGTAGGTCACGGATGAGCCTAATAATGGTACCAAACTGACTGTATTTGCTGAATACAGAACTGACTAATAAAAAAAAATAATAAAGCTTGTATTGTTTGAACATTTAAAAAAAAAAAACATAGAAGAGACATTAGGATCAGAACAACAAAATGAAGCTATGAGCAACAAGACCCTGATCAAGCTAATGGAAGAACTTGCAAAAAAGCAACAAAGGACTGATAATCTCTGTGGTGTGGACGCTGCCATCACAAGACTAGACCTAATAGATAAGAAAATGGAAGGAGTTCAAAGACAGTTAAGAGATATGAAGGAGAGTGAAAAAAGGAGGACCTCAAAAATCAGCTGGCAATGCTAAATGAAGGCAGAAAGAAATGCAAGGATGAACTCCAAGAAGCATAAAGAAAATCAGAACATGTTGTGAAAAGGGAACTTGACAGAGGAATGGAAACTATACATAGAAAAATAATAGAAAATGCAAAACTAATTGAACAAGTCCAAAAAACGTTAGAAGCTCTCAATAATAGTGTCAGCCATGTGGAGGATAGAAACTCCAGTCTGGAAGATAGGACAGAAGAAACAGTTCGAGAGTTAAAAAGTTTCAATAAGTTCAAAAATTTCTGTGAACAGAACATGAGGGAATTATGGGTTACCCTTAAATGTCCTAACATCCAGATCATGGGAATACCAGAAGGGGAAGAAATTCAGACCAAAGGCATGGAGAATTTATTTAACAAAATAATTGAAGGAAACATTCCCACTCTCTCAAAAGAAAAGCCCATCAAGATACAAGAAGCTAACAGAACTTCAAACAGATTGGACCAAAGGAGAAATGCTCCAAGACATATTGTCATTAAGACTCTAAATGTTGACACCAAAGAGAAAATCCTAAAAGCAGCTAGGGGAAAACAGCATATCACTTTTAAAGGTAACCCCATCAGAATTACTTCAGACTTCTCAATGGAAGCCCTGAAAGACGGAACATCCTGGAATGGAACACTGAATAGTCTAAGAACCTATGGCTTCTGACCCAAACTACTCTACCGATCAAAAGTATCCCTCATAATAGATAGTGAAAGGAAAACTTTCCATGACAAAACTCAGCTTTACAATTATATGACCACAAAACCAAACCTACAGAGAGTATTTCAGGAAATTCTCCACATAGAAGAATCAAATAACCATCTTCAAATACCTATAATAAGCAGATCACAATAATCAAACTCAAAAAAGTACAAAAAACTTCAAAGTCCATGAAAACACCAAACAACATATACCAACACAATATGGCATGGATCAAATCAAAGCTCTACTTCGCAAAACTGGATAATATAGAGGGAATGGATAAATTCCTGAACACATGCCATCTACCAAAGTTAAACTCTGAGCAGATTAATCTCCTAAACAACCCTATCACACTCATCAAGATTGAAAAAGCAACAAAAAACCTCTCCGAAAAGAAGAGTCCAGGACCAGATGGCTTCTCAGCTGAATTCTATCAAATCTGCATGGAAGAACTCAAACCAATCTTTCTCAAACTGTGCCACACAATTGGGGAAACAAGGAAAGCTCCCCAACTCCTTCTATGAAGCTAATATCACCCTAATTCCAAAACCAGGCAGAGATGCCACAAGAAAAGAAAACTACAGGCCTATTTCCCTGATGAACTTAGACACAAAGATCCTGAACATAATCCTCTCAAGCCAAATCCAACAACACATCAAAAGTATTATCCACCTTGATCAAGTGGGATTCTTCCCAGCAACGCAGGAGTGGTTCAACATATGGAAATCTGTCAATGTAATACACCACATAAACAAGGTTAAACACAGAAAACACATGATCATTTCGATAGATGCAGAAAAGGCCTTTGACAAAATACAACATTACTTTATGATCAAAACATTGGAGAGAATTGGCATGATTGGTTCATATCTTAACATGATAAAGGCAATATACAAGACTCCTAAGGCCCAAATAATACTTAATGGAGAGAGACTGGAGGAATTCCCACTGAGATCAGAAACAAGACAGGGGTGTCCACTCTCACCTCTGCTATTCAATATAGTACTGGAAGTCCTAGCTCAAGCAATAAGACAGAAGAAAGAAATAAAAGGGATACAATCTGGAAGGAAGAATTTAAGTTGGCTCTATTCACTGATGACATGATTCTATACATAAGAGACCCGAGAGAGACTCCATCCCAAAACTCTTGAAGGTGATTAACTCTGATAGCAAAGTAGAAAGATACAAAATAAATGCATAAATTCGTAGCCTTTTTATATGCAAATGACAAAGATACAGAGAAAGAAACAAGGGGCATGGTCCCATTTTCAATAGCAGCAGCAACAACAACAAAACAATAAAATACCTTGGAATAACATTAACCAAGGAAGTAAGACATCTATACAATGAAAACATAAAAACACTCAAAAAAGAAATTGAGGAGGACTTGAGAAAATGGAAAGACCTCCCATGCTCCTGGATAGGCAGAATTAACATTGTGAAGATGGCAATCCTACCAAAGGCAATATACAGATTAAATGCAATTGCAATCAAAATCTCAACATTGTTCTTCACAGAGATATAAAAAAAAATGATCTCAAAGTTCATATGGAAAGGCAGTAGGCCTTGGATATCCAAGCATATCCTCAGCAAAAGAAATACCTCCAGAGGCATCACCACATCTGATCTAAAGCTATATTACAAAGCCATAGTAATAAAAACAGCATGGTACTGGCATGAAAACAGGAGTATAGACCAATGGAATATTGGACTTTGGGTCAAGCAACTATAGCTACTTGATATTTGACAAAATCCTTAACAATATAGGCTAGAAAAAAGATCGCATCTTCAACAAATGGTGCTGGACAAACTGGATAACCATATGCAGGAAATTGAAACTTGATCCACACATTTCACCATGCACTGCACTCAAGTCCAAATGGATCAAAGACCTCAATATGAGACCAGAAACTACTACTGGAAGAAAATATAGGAGGAACTTTTCATGATATATGAATGGAAAAAGACTTCCTGAACAATAACCCAGTAGCACAGGATCTTAAACAGTCACTCTACCAATGGGACCACATGAAGCTGAAGAGTTTCTTCACAGACAAGCACTTAATAAGCAAAGCGAATAGATTACCCACAGAATGGGAGAAAATATTTGCTGAATATTCAGCTGACAGGGGCCTAATCTCTAGAATCTATAAAGAACTCAAAAGCCTAAACAATAAAAAGTCAAACACCCCACTCACAAAATGGGGCAAAGAGCTGGACAGGCAGTTCACAGAGAAAGAAATACAAATGGCAAACACACACTTAAGAAAATGTTCATCATCCCTAATCATCAGGAAAATGCAAATTAAAGCAGCTATGAGATTCCACCTTACCCCAGTAAGGATAGCAAACATCAAAGAATCGAATGCAAATAAATGCTGATGAGGATTTGGAGAAGTGGGAACCCTCATCCACTGTTGGTGGGAATGTTAGATGTTACAACCACTTTGGAAAGCAATATGGAGACTCCTAATAAAGCTGATTATAGAGTTACCAACAGACCCAGTTATTCCCTTACTGGGCATGTACCCTAAAACCTTCAAGCCTCAGTCCAGAGATATTTGCTCAATCATGTTTATGGTGGCTGAATTCATAATAGCTAAGAGCTTGAATTAACCCAGATGTCCATCAGGAGAAGAATGGATAACTAAGATGTGGTATATCTACACAATGGAAATCTACACAGCAGTAAGAAAAAACTGACACAATGAAATTTGAAGGAAAATGGTTGAACCTGGAACAGATCATTCTCAGTGAACTTATCCAATCACAGAAAGATAACTGCTGCATAGTCTCACTCATCTACAGCACCTGACTTTTATCTACCCAAGATGCTGACAGACCTAGCAAGCATCTCTAGGATTAGACAATAGGGTGGGTGGAGAGGGAGGGGAGGGCAAGTGAGGACAGGGGGACACAAATCTAGACCCAAAAGGCAATGGCATCATAAAATTCTACATCCTAAAAGGCAGACCAAATGGTTGAACCTTCACCCTGTCCTTAGAGGGAACACCTGAGTCACAAGGCACTGGAGAGGGTACGATGAAGACTGACCTTAATCTTCTACAGTCTCTCTCTCTTCTTTCTAACTCTTTTATATTAGTTATCATTTTCTTCCTCCTCTTAGTGGGCAGTGACCTGTAACTCCCAGTACCAGCATGTGGGTATCATCCACAATGAGCTTTTGATCTGACAGACCTACAAAGTTTCCTAAAAGAATGACAGATTTCTGTCAGAGTACTTGATGACCCACCAAAGGTTAGTGGTAAGACTCTACTGCTGAAGACACCACATGTGGTTGACACATAACATGGAGTGACATGGCTGAAAGCTGGAAGAGAGTCAGTCCCCAGACAGCCAGCGCATCTAGTGCCAGAAGGTGCTACATGGGCAACTGGGGGAAAATGACCAATATCTGACCAAGCAACTCATGGTCTAACCTACTTAACATCAAATAAACTGTTGTGATGCTCACACAGTGCAATAGTGGTGCACAGCCATGGTGAGAAACCAACTGCTCTTGATTTGGCTAACTGATCCCCTCAGTGGTACGGGACCCATAGCTGGAAACATGTCAGAACTATATCCAAACATGAGGCCACTCTCCGTTATCAAGCTACCACCAATCGTGGGCTACAAGAGGGCCTATACCTATTAAATTCTCTATAAAATAATAAGGGTTATCCCATTTATCTGGTGCTAACTTTACTGTCCATTGGAGAATCTGCTTCTCTTTTTCACATAGATGTAGATCCTAAGGAGAGACCACCCCATCATACCTCAAAAGGGCCCCAGTTGAAACTGAGAGTAATTGGAGAAACAAGCAAAGGTGCTGTTTTCTTGGTGAACATGGTACCAGCAAAAGGGTGAAGGAGATCAACACAGAGAACAATCAACTCCTACCAAATCAGATATCCAGAAACACATAGGCTCCCAACAGCTCATCACTGAAGCAGACCTAAAATGAACTCAACATGGCTCAGGGAAATTTTGCAGAAGAGGGGGAGGAAAGAGTGTCAGAGCCACTTGTTGGGTCATGATACACAGAGACATTTCTCCTACCCATAACTGTGGGCTAACTCCACAATGCATGACCCATATACCTCAACAAGGAGGGGCCAGGGGAAGTGGGTAAGACACGGACGAGGCTAACAATGGTACCAACTTGACTGTATTCACTGAGTACAAAACTAATTAATAAAGAAATAAAAATAAATCTATACTCTGGGTCTCCTGCTTATTACACACACACACACACACACGCACACAAACACACACACACAAACCAGTATGAGCATTTTAAGAAACGCAGAAGGAGAGCATCCCCTGCGCAGTCACTCCATCCCTCAAGTGCATATGCTAAATGATGGCTTAGCATAGTCTCCCAGTATGATTGTAGATGCATATGTTACACAGTAGCTGCAGGCTAACCCACTTATGTATAACTCAAGAATAAGAACAAAAATGTTGCTTCGTGTTGGGCCTTGCGAGACCCAGACGCGAGGCCTACTGCAACTTCCTGAGCCTAGCTAAAGTTTGGTGACCTGTCTCTGGCCAGCTATGACTCAGCAGGGCGCCAAATTGCCTCTGGCCTGCTACTTCTGCAAAAAAGTTAGAGTTCCCATACGCGCTTAGAACCAATCATTTCAAAAGTCACGGTATACTATTGGCCCTTACCTCTCCCCCCATCCTAGAATCCCCACCCTCGTTCTCGATACTATATAGGCAACCGCCTGTAACAATAAAGTGAGATCCTGAATCGACAAGACTCCCCACTCAGTGTGGTTTTTCTCCGGTGACTAGGAGAGGTTCTGAGTGGTGGACACTCACCATCCCGCTCAGCCCCGGGAAGAGACCGGTGGGACTGGCTCTCCCACAGCCCTACCTGCTAGAGAACCCGGCAGCTTCACATATACAAAGAGTTTATGACTCATAGATCCTCATGAAAAAGTTTACTAACATGGAAGAAGTAAATTAAAAGAAGAAAAATGTGAAAGTTGCAACCAACTAGACGGTATGAGATACTTGAAACATTTAGCACAAAGACTGAATATTAGATTGGACTACTGGGTGCTCATTTGATAAACTATGTTGAAGTCTATGTTGTATTAAAATATTGAATATTTTCTTAATTTCTTAAGACAAGCTAAAATAATATGTTTTAAAATAGAAAACAAATGAACATGTAGTACTTTTAAGGAAAGAGATTAAAAGGGAAGGGTTATTATATGAAAAGAAAAAGAACGAAGAGATTATAAAAAAACAAAAATTTACATAATAGAGATAAGTAAAGCCTTGGCAAAACCCTTGAATTCCTCTATGAAAAAGTTACATCATTGGATTATAGATTAACATACTAAATATAACTAGTTATCATAGAACTATACATAAATCCACAGAATTAATAGCATAAGGAAACCACAGTACTATTACACAAGCTCATTCATCACCAGTAATATATTTAAGTCAAGCAGTATCATATGTTGATGAGGACTTGAAGAAACTGAGACTTCCTGTGAGTTTGCTCAGACACCTTTGAGACCAATTGAAGATATTTAATAATATTGATGATTCAGAAATTCTACTTCCTGGGCTGTGCCAAAGAGACTCTGTATGACATAGTTGCAAGTGAGCATTTAATACATACCTACTTTAACACTGTTAAAAACAAAAATTTTAAGTAAACATGAATTAACAGAAAAATGAGTAAAGTTTTTCTTTTATTTATATAATGAATTTCATGATAGTTGAAATAAATGAATGCACTAGGTGATATATGGATCTCTTTGGTTCGAGTCCTAAAATGTAATGTGGCTCAAAATAAACAAATTGAATAGTAATAAGCATTCACATTGAATATGCATACATAATATTTGAATAATGGGAAACATTCACATGAGTATGCCTACATAATATTCAAATGTGTGAAGGACAGCACTATATCTTATCATTATATATCACTTGGACATGTAAAGTTTTACCTAATACCATTTAATTTTTTTTTTAATTTGAGTATTTCATAGTTTTTGAAAATAGTAGCAAGAGAGATACAACAATAATCATGAATATCATATTAACTTACTCTTTTCCTGCCAAATGTCTGATATGATTTTAAATATAAAATATTTAAATATGTTTCCTATTTATTCAAAATATTTATATTCTAAGCATTTAGTGCATTGAAGAGCATATGTCAAGCAAGGACATACAAGAATGATTAATTAAATTCAGACAGAACTTCCATCTCCATGAAGCAAAGTATAGCAAATATTTGAATAAAAATATCTTCAGAGCAGTTGTCTTTTGGTGATTATCATTTTTACATAACCATTAATTCATTCAACAAGTATTAACACTATCACACATGGGAAATGGGAGATTGCTTTTTGTTCTTGGGATACAGATGTGAACATCAACAACAATGATACTCATTTTAATAACAATCACGGGAACAAACACCTAGTATTTAGCAAGTTCTCACTACTTGTGACCCATAAGATAACGTTTTATGTGTTGACTTAATTCTGACAGCCATAAGAAAGAAGTAGGATTATTGTTTCCAATTCATAAATCTCTCTTCCTTTTTCTTTTTTTCTTTTCTCTTTTTTGTAGTTCCCAGCATTGGGTGTTCAGATCCACCTGAAACAACCATCCTCCTGAAGCCTGGGATGATAAAGCCCTCAAACACTCCCTACACTCCCCTTTCTTTATAATACTGTGAAACTTGTTGCTGTTTTCTCCTTCCCTTTAGCACACAAAAACAGCAAGAACAAAGGAGTTCATAAAGTACTGATGCCTATGCATACTTTTATTTCAAATGAAGATCACAGGCTGTGGAGAAAATGTGATACATAAATTGGGTTCAGTCATGGCGTTAGTAAGAGCACATGATATGCTATCTTTTTTATTTCTTTTTTTTTTTTTTTTTTTTTTGAGGTAGGGACTCACTCTGGCCCAGGCTGACCTGGAATTCACTATGTAGTTTCAGGGTGGCCTTGAACCCACGCTGATTCTCCTACCTCTGCCTCCTGAGTGCTGGGATTAAAGGTGTGAGCCACCATACCCGGCTGATGTGCTATCTTTAATGGACAATATGTCAGCATATTATTGCAGCTGTGAAAAGTTGTCTTTTTTGATCCAGTATAACAGGCTATAGAGTCCTCCCAGTAAGAATGCTGTATCTTGTTTTCCATTGCAATAAGATGATAAAATTGAACCATAGTTGTCTTAATTTTGAATGAGGCCCAGCATCCTCCAAGGCATCCGTACCGCCACTTCAAAGTACAATATCAACTGACCCCAAGCAAGGCTGCTATTAGCTGCACTCACTTTTGCCCTTGAAGCAAGAATAAACAAGTGGGAGGAATGACTTTGGAGGTTAGGGGGAATGTTCTTTAGAGAGAGACCTCCTCTTCACCTTTGGCTGGGAAATTTTTTAAGACCACTATTTAGGAAGCTTAGCTGGTATTTCAAGATCCATCCATGAAAACCTTCCTAAAGGTGAGAAGCACTGATTTGCTGTTTTCTCTGATGGTAGATGGGGATAACAGCTCTGTTGGACACTCTGACATGTCTGAAGTATATGGATGGTGTTGAGAGGGAGTCAGATAGCTTTGTTAGACAGTTTTAGGGAAAATAACTTACAAGAGAGACATGTTAAATGAATCCCTGCCTACTGCCTGTAACACAAGTGGCTCCTTTGCTCAAGTTACACTGTCACCCTTGGGCATCCACAGAAATGGAATTCAGGGTCTGCTAATCTCATCAAATCAGATCTCTCTCTCTCTCTCTTTCTCTTTCTAGGGCACTTCAGCCACTCTGAGCCCAGCCAATCTCCTTTCACTCCTTACACAGGTGTGCCAACCTCTTCCTGACATAATTCCCTGACTCCAGATAAATAGCCTTTCCTGAGTTCACAGGGGATTCCATTTCCAGCCCGTTGGCTGTTCACATCTCCATGCTAGGCTCCCCTCCTCGTCAAGACTATGATCTTCCCAGTCTGGAAGCTTAAATTGCCAGAGCGGGAAGGGATATTTCTCTGTTACTATGTTTTATGGCCTTCTTATTTCTTTGAGAAATCCCTTTTCCTGTTTTTGTTTCAAGGGCCCATGTTATAATCCCACTTGGGCTCTGGGTTTGAGAAACCTCCTCACCCTGGACCAGATGGGTGTTTCCACATTCCCTTCCTTGTGCTCAAACCTTCACATTCCTTAGTATCCCTGATATTTCTGAATAAAATTGTGATAGTTTACAAATTATCCTTCTCAGTTTTGTTTATACCAATTCTTTGGTTAAAAACAGACAGGAATTCAGGGTTTAGGATTTATGGACTCTTCCGAAGTCCATAAACCACTACAGTTCAGAAGTTTGAATCAGAATTCCCCCACAAACTCCTTTTCTTAATGCTTAATACCCAGATGATAGCAACTTGGGAAGTGGAGCATTGTTGGAGAAAGTGTATTGCTGAGGGCGGTCTTTGACATCCAACAGCCCCTAGATTATCTGTGTTACTTGACTCACTCTTCTGCTGCGGTTTTCCACTTGCTATGGCAGAAGTGATGTCCAGTCTCTGCACATACCATGCTTCTCACTGCCATCATGAAGCTTCCCCTTTCCTCCCATCAACTGTTCTTGGTAGGGTGCTTTATCCCAGCAAGGAGAAGATAACTACAACCCATGAGAGCAGCAAAAGAGAGAAAGAGAGCTAGACCTCAAGTTAAATGTGCTGTTTGGTACTTTTCTTCCAAGTGTAGCATAGGGTTTGCAGGAGTCTGCAGAGAGAGACAAAGAGAGAAGGGGAGAAATAGATACACATAAGCACACACACACACACACACACACACACACACAGAGAGAGAGAGAGAGAGAGAGAGAGAGAGGGAACATATCTATCGTCAGAAAATACGAATAGTATGGAAATGGTGATCTGGACAAATCCTTCACCTAAATTAAAGTTAGAAGTTTCCAGAACTTGGGTATACTCTGAAAAACTTGCAAATGCAACACAAAAGAAAATAAATTGCTCAACTTTAAAGAATATACTGCCTCAGAGAACCGGCCACTGAGAGTTTGAGTGAGAGGGTGGGGAGTAGATTGTCTCACAGAGAATTGCCTTCCTTCTTCATCTCTCCCTGAGCCTTACTGTTTGATCACCCTGACTGCTTAACATGTTTGACACAGAAAAGTTTAAAGAAGTGAGCAGGGCTTCACAAGCTATGTGGATGAATGGATTTGTCTACCAAGGAAAAAGTGCTACAGAAGATTGCAGGAGAATCTAAAGAATTTTTAAGAACAGAGGAATCTTGATTCATGTTCTCTTTCTTTATGATATTGTACTATAATATAAGCTTCCCTCCAATATACCCTGAATATTAGATACTAAGAATTATTCTAGTTATACTTCAGGCTGATTCTTCTATTTGGGGAACTGCAAACAGTCTGTGGTATATATACCTTTGGATAAGTACCAAGCTGCACATAAAACCAGCTGGAGAATGAGTGCCAAGTGACATTTCCGTGTGGAAGCAAGAAACAAGAGCAAGAGATGATGAGCAAATGACTCAGGGGTGCTTGCTCTTCATAATTATTATAGGGAAGTAGCTACTAGGTTTTCCATATGCACACCATGCAAATGTAAGCATTTGTGTTCCAAAGTTAAAGAAAGGCTCAACTAAAAGTCATGGAAAATCAGCCCCCACACACAGATTGGCCTTCTCTATTAGCTACATAGAACAGATCTTAGAGCACGTTTTAGTAAATAGATAGGCATAGATGTTAATACATCACTTTGCAAATAAAATATAGGTTAATTTTAATAGCTGGCATGCAGGTTCAGCTTGCCTTGTGAAGTTTAAATATGTTCAGTCAGAAAGAAATCAAGGTGAAACCACTCAGTGATAAGGTACTTATTTCTTTCTTCTTATGTCTTCAATGGCCTGTAGGCTGTTGTATATTCTTACAAAACCATGATAAGTGAAGGTAGTTTTCACGTGAAAGTAGTTTCTTGGCAAGTGAGATATTCATTTGATAAAAATATCTGCTGAGCTTTGACATTTATACTGAAGTATGTTTCCACATATCTGCTATAATGTGAGTATGTCTTTGTTCATTCTGACTCACAGATCCTTCAGTCAACAGAAGTGCTTTACAGATGAACAATTTAAGACTACAAAATCAAAGGTGGTATGTAAAACTGTTTTCTCAAGGATTGCTGGTCATCATACCTTGAGAAACCAGCCGAACAGATGTAGCCCTTTCATTTCCAGATCACCCTGGAAAGTGTACACATTGTCATTGTCATTCTGATCCTCTGAAAATAACAGTGTTTGCTAGAGGCAAGGTTAGGCACCAGTTTGTGCCTAAGAAGACCATTCCCTTTCTCCATTTAGTATCAGCAACTGTAAAACAGACAAAAGTGTAAGTTGTTAGGGCATCTATTAGACTATATTGTGAGTAGACATTGGCCACTATGTTATAGTTGAGCATATTTGGTAATATATTTTAAACAATAATTCTTCATTGAAGTTTTCTCTCTGCACTAAAAGTATAGGGCTGAACAGATGGCGAAGTAGTTGGGGAACTTGCTTTCAAAGCCCAGTGACCCAGGTTTGATTTCCCAGTACCCATGTAAAGCCAAATGCACAAAGGGGTATGGAGTTCATTTTCAGTGGTCTAAGGTACTGTCAAGCCCATTATTTCTTTGTCTTTTTTTTCTCTCTCCCTTTTTGCAAATAAATTTAAAAAATTAAAGTATAATTGTTTTCAAGGTAGCTTCTTTATCTAGCCAAGGCTGACCTAGAATTCACTATGTAGTCTTAGGATAGCCTTGAACTAACAGTGATACTCTTACCTCTGCCTCTGGAGCGCTGGGATTAAAGGCAGGCACCACAGTGTCAGTTTTAAAAACTTTTTTGTTTTGTCTTGTTTTGTTTAGTTTTTCAAGGTAGGGTCTCACTCTAGCTCAGGCTGACCTGGAATTAACTATGTAGTCCCAGGGTGGCCTCGAACTCACAGAGATCCTCCTGCCTCTTCCTCCCAAGTGCTAGGATTAAAAACTTTTAATAATTTCAAAGCAGTGGTCTACAAAACATCCCAGTGCCTTAGCATTTATAATCATTACCCATTAGCCACTAGATGGCAAGGAATAAGCTTCAAAATTTCCCCAGACTTAATTAGATGAAATGATATTAATGAGCAGATATATCTATATATTCTTTTTATGATATTTGTACTGCAAGGGCCAAATTTTAAATGAATTCAGACAGTTGGGAAGTGGTTAATATAATGATGAATCTAGCTGGAAGACAACTTTTATAACTCTCAGAAAGTCTCCCAAACGACTGTTCACTCAGAACTTTGTTTAGAGTATCTAATCCCCAAGCAACATAGGCCATCAAGGAAACAACTTGCATTTCCAGACATAATAGTCAGGAAGAAGTTGTACCTGTGGCCAAGCATTCCGTTTCTTACATTGCATGTCGAAAACTACCTGTCTTCAATTTAGAGGTGCCCCAGCCTAATTCAATAGGCCAAAGGTCCTAATTTCTAATTTGCTAAGCAATTTATCACATATTACCTATAGCATCTCAAGCCAGATCAAATGTGACCCCCCAAATCATGGCAATGAATCCAGACGTGGGAAATTGTAATTAATTCACTAGGATGATTTGTTGCTAACTATTGAGAAAAAATTTTAATTTTAAATATTATGTACATATTCTATGAAGATACCGTTTCATATAATATTTTTGTGAAATTATGTAAAAAGTGGCAATGCAAGGCTTAAAATGACCTTCTTAAAACAATTGAAATGAAATTAACAATTAGTTAGAATTCAGCTTCCAGTAGGGAGTAATTTGGATATCTGCACAAATTTTTCCACATGGGATAATATTCTAAAATACAAGTTGTTTCCTCTCCATTGAGCCACAGGAGGGCATGAAGGCTGACAGAGAAGGAATGATAACCTCTTTGTTCAACAAACAATACAGGACTTAAAAATCACCACCTTTGGCTTCAGAGAGGGCTCAATCATATCCACTTATTATTTATTTAATTTTGTTAAGCCTGTTTTCTAGTCAAGGCAGGTAAGATAATATAAGATAGTAATGATTATAACTACCTCACAATTGTGGAGGTGGAATAGCTAAGCATGGGACTTGCTGATGATATTTTTATGATTAAGTCCCAACCACAATACTTAGAGTAGAAATGCAATAATGTTACAAAACCTATAGGAAACCAGAAAAATCCTGAGGAGCTTGACATTCAATATTGTTACATGTGAGTCACCAAAAAAGCAAAGAAGAAGAATGAAAGAAAAGGCCATTTGTCAAGATAGAACTAAGCACATAGTGCCTGAGAAAAAGTACACAGAAGAAAAAACTCACTCCTTGCTTAAATTTTCTTTCACATTATATATTTAACTCATAATTTAAGAATGAAGCTATGATGACAGTAACTAATCAGATACTATAAGTCATAAGTCAATCTGTTTTTCAGTCTTATAGTATTTGTTGAACAAAGAGGTACCATTCCTTCTCTGTGAGCCTTCATACCCTCCTGTGGCTCAATGGAGAGGAAACTGCTGTTATTTCAGAACATTTTCTATGTGGATCTCCTCTTAAGCCTCCTGTTAAAATTCCACAAAATACAAAGATTTGTATATGATCTTAAGATGAATATGAATTAAAATTCTTATATTTCCTGTTATTAGTTTTCAGGTTACTTCTGTTTTGATTTTCCCATTTATGCAATGTAAAAACAAATACCCAGTTTCTTGAGATATTATAAAGATTGAATGACATAATTTAAGAAGACTCTTAACATAGTGCCTAGTCATAGTAGAAAGTCAATAACTAGTAACAGTAGTTATAATTATCAATGTCCCTATTGTTAGCATTGCTATCATATTATTTTTGTTAGACTATATATCCCAAGAACTATAACTTTTCATAAATTTGGTTTATTTTAGTGTCAGAAAAATAATATTATAATACATTAAGTGAATTTTAATGAACAGATATTGTGGACTTAATCTCTGTTATTTTGTTGCTCTGAATATAGGGAAAAGATCAAAATAGGCCAAAAATGGTTACAATAAAGAATGACTAATTTGGGCTGGAGAGATGGCTTAGCGGTTAAGCGCTTGCCTGTGAAGCCTAAGGACCCCCGTTCGAGGCTCAATTCCCCAGGACCCACGTTAGCCAGATGCACAAGGGGGTGCATGCATCTGGAGTTCGTTTACAGAGGCTGGAAGCTCGGGCGCGCCCATTCTCTCTCCCTCTCTCTCTCTCTCTCTGCCTCCTTCTCTCTGTCGCTCTCAAATAAATAAATAAAAACAAACAAACAAAAAAAGAATGACTAATTTGACACTAAGAAAAGCAGAGATGAAACCAGAGCACATGTCTGAGACTTGTAGATAAAGCTATAGGTTTGGATATTATACTGAGTTACCCAAAGGAAGAGCAGGATAAGATTCTTCAGACATGAAGACTCATGTATATATAGGTTGTAATTGGATTCAAGTAAAAGTAAAAGAAAAGCATAATAAGATTAGCGAAGTATGGAAAAATGTGTGCTAAAAATGAGGCTGAAGAGAGATTATTTTAATTTTCATTTTGCCATGTTTTGTAGATACTAAGTAGGGTTGTACCTTCAAAGCAATGCAAAATTACAAATAAGGCTTTATATTCATAAATTTTTTCTATAATAGATTCCATAAATCTAGAGAAGCTCTCATATCACCCAAAATTTGGCATCTCTGAACATAAGCGGGGGGGGGGACACACATAGGACACCAGAATTGACATCTTTAAACTTTCCAGATCTAACTATACAATCCAATGTTTACTTTATGTTTTTTCTTCTAATACTAAGGTAGGCCAGTGACTTTCCTAATAGGCTAATAGTGCCTCTGTCACCTAAGATGCAAGGTATCAAAATGAAATATTTTCTTTGTGATCTGGGCTCTCAACTGAACAGGGATAGACTGTTCAATTGAAAGCCACTCCAAATGGTGACATCAAGGTTGTGCACAAACAAATGTTGACTCCTGACTTGTCTCTGAAATGCTGCTTCTTCTCTCCACAGCCAGCAGGGCAATATTTTTATTTCCTTTAGTAACCCATCATAGATTTCAGTGAGGGAAAATACTTCTATAGCCAATTCTGTAGCAGGGAATTGAAGAAAATGGGAGGTCCTGTCCATTAGCTCATTTTAAGCCAAGGATAACAAAACTGTGGCTTTAAGAAGAAATGCAGAAATTTGACCAAACTCTTTCTAGGTTGTAACTTTTAAAAAGGCCTGCTTTCTGCTGACTAGTTGACTACCCTTTTGCCCTTGGCCTTTCATTCTATTTGCTCCTTAATTTCTTTTACTACCATGCTGTACTACATACAGATCACTTCCATTTTGAAATATTCACTGACTTTTTCATGGGAGAAACCACTGTCCTGCACAGGAGAAACTACTATCCTACACAGGAGAAACAACTATGCTACACAGCACCAATAGCTTGAATAACTGATACAAGGATGATTTTTGCTTTCTGAGAATTTTGTCTATCTATTCAACTATATAAACACACAGTTTTCCAATAATTAAAATTCAATTTTTATAAAACTGGCCACCTTAGATCAGTTACCTTAATCAGCTTGTATTATTTTTAATACCACTTGGTTATATTTCTTGAACGTCTGTTAACTTTCTTTTTATACTTTTTAGCCCTTTTAAGACTTTAGGTTCTTTTCCAGCAACTACGGATTTGAATTGTGCAAGACCTTGTCAACCCAATTATGGTTTTTACCAGTAGACAATAATGGGAGAGCCCTAAAGTACTTTGTAATGGTCTAGTTCTATTTAGGTTTAGTATCAATACCTGCTGTGGGCAAATACTGTCTTAGTAGATGAAACTCCTTGGCTTAATATCTGCTCATTGGAATTTACATGAATTGTTTCTGTGATGCCTAAAAACAGAGGGCAAATGCTGGAGAAAAATAAGAGTGAAAGATAATGATAACAAAACCCCTGATTTGCATTGGGACTATCTTTAAATTTATCTCACTTTTTTCAAGCTCTGTTGTGTTCAGAAAATTTTCTGTTTGCCATAGTTTTAAAGCAAATGTTTTCAGTTCCCTTTTATTTATTTATTTATTTTTTTGGTACTCTAAACTCAATGAGCTCAACAAATACTGTGTCATCTGTCAGAAATAAGTGGGTTGACAAACTATAAATTATGTCCAACTAAGAAGAAAATGTTCATGTAAGAAAGCATAATTCAGACAGATTAGATTAACAAATGTAAGGGTATGTTGATAAAGCTGTAAAGGTTGGATTATTAACTTGTTGATTGAACTAAGAATTGCTCAGAAATTTAACATTTTTCCAATAATGTTACAAAACTAAAATAACATTTCTAAAAATAACCTCTACTCTTCCAAATGAATGTCAATTTTATTTCCTTCCTTGTTTCATACTGCTTCCTCACTTTGAATTTATCTATTATAGGTACCTATACTTAATAAAATATCTTTGATGGTCTTAAAATCTCCAAGATGTACAGTCTAAAACTCATATGAAATAAAACAAAGAGAAAACAAACATGAAAAGATCAGATGTTCCCTCACCCTTACAACAAGGGAACGGGGAAAGAGAATATGACAGGGACAGGAGGGAGAACATGTTGTTGCTATAAGCAACCACTGTTCAGGGATATCCAAGATGATTTTAATATAATGCACACACAAACTATATTCCGACATAGTATATGTAACAAAAAAATGAAAATTTACAAGATGTTTTTAAAAGTGTACTCTACATGGCTGCCAAAAAGTGAATGGTTCCTAACGATTATTCTTTCTGTCAGCTTGTATGTGTACGGGGGGAGGCTAATGTTCTTTTGGTGTGACAATGTATGTATTTTTTTTTAGTCAGCTATTATATTCTTGTGATTAGAATCATGAAATCCATGGGGAAATAAAGGTGATGAAGAGCTAGAACCAAGGGGAAGACAGAAAGTGCCCCTAGTCGTAATGAAAAATACTATAATAATCCTTTGTTTATGTCTTAGAATGATTACTATTGTGAGTACTTCATACTAAAAGATCACTTGACTTGTCAAAGTCTGTAACGTAAACTAAGAAAGGAATTCCTCATGTGAGAAGCAGATTGGACACTCTAGTGAGGCCAGGCCAGCGTGCAGGCAGAGGAAGCAAGAGGAAGCGTATAATCCTGACAGCCTCCTGTGGGCTTTCTTTACTTTTGAGGCTATATTGCCAGGTGATTTTTCTGAATCTAAAATGTTCACTCATCTTTTAGTTCTATAAGCTCAACCCTGTATTTTTATCTTTTTGTTTGTTTGTTTTTTTTTATTTTTTCTTTTTTTCAAGGTAGGGTTTCACGCTATCCCTGGCTGACCTGGAATTCGCTTTGTAGTCTCAGGGTGGCCTCAAACTCATGGTGATCCTCCTATTTCTACCTCCCAGAGCTGGAATTAAAGGTGTGCATCACCACACCTGGCTTCTTTCTTTGTTTTTTTTCTTTTTGACAAAACATTCATGATTTACTTTTCATTCACAGGTCACTCATGAGAAGGCCTCTCTTGGATTTTCTATAAGTGGAGTGTCTAGGCTGTCTTCATGTTATCTCCAGCAACACTGTACCTGAACACTTGGCTCTGTTTCCCCCTCCTATGTGGAATTAATCAAGTAAGGTACAGAAAAATTTTAGGCAGTGCAAAATAAGATATTTTTAAATGAGAGAATCCACAGAAATTAGTATAAAAGTCTCCTCTTCATTCCATCTTTCCAAAGAAAATTTACAGTTTACTGAAAAGGCAAACCAAATTCATGACCTTTGTCTCAGATGTGTTTCAGAATAATGACTTTGTATTTTTCTTTTCTCAGCTTTAGAAGACAATATGGCAGATTCATTCTCTATTAGAGAAGACTCAGCCTTGAGTGGTTGTACATGCCTTTAATCCCAGCACTTGGGAGGCCAAAGTAGGAGGATCATTATAGTTGAGGACACTCTAAGACTACATACGGAATACTCACAGTGAATTCTATAGCATTATTCAACATATACAGCTGCGACAAAGCAGCTAAGCCATCACTAGAACAAAGAAGGGAAGGAATTACCTGAATGTTCCAGTCAGATTTTATTGCAAAATGAGTTATGAAATTTTCTTGTTTTTTGGTAATAGCATTATTTTTGATACAAGATGGTTGACCCATAGTGTTATTTCTCTGAATATTTTTAAGGCAATCATTTCACAATAGCTTCAAATACTGGCACACCACTACTAAATCAAAGCAAAATCTGTGTTGACCCAACATTCTAACACTTATTTCAATGAAGATTATTTACTTAGGAAAAGAAAGTCACCTATGATACATCTCCACATCTTCAAATTATGAAAGCTCTAAAGCAGTTAGTCTTCGCTACATGTAAGGACAGGGCCAATAGGAGTGGCATAGGCTTCAGAAGTAAGACTGACTGAATATTTACTAATACCACTATGACTTTTATAATCGTGAAGAAAATGGTTGTAGAAGCTTAGAAAACATTCTTCATGCAAACAGGAGAAACATTCAAAAAACTATCTACATGAAATGGTTACGTATGTTTTCTACTTTGGTAAGTTAGCACCTTTATGATTATAATACTATAAATAACATTTTAAAATTATCCTGACTGTGACATGCTTATCATCATCACTACACTAATACTAATGTTTTGTCCATTTTCTCTATATTCATCACCCCCCCCCCCACAGAAGGAATATACATGGTAACTTCAGTGCAAAATGGTACTGAGTAACTTGTTTACTATTTTCACTTACAAGTTTCTGTATTTATCAACTTTACATGTGGTTAAAGTGTCTTAGTTAAGAAAAATATATCGTTGACAGTAACAGAGTAATTACACAGTCATTGCTTCAATCTGGCTATATAAATCATTGTGATTTAACCTACACTAGTAATAAAAATAAATGATATTGTTTTTGGTTCATTACTGCTGATCTAATAAAATGTAATGAATTAAGAAATTTCCTAAGTGAAACAGTCTCATAAAACAACAATTTACTAATGGTGCTATAACACTCAGTATGAATGAATTAAGAAAGAGTAAGCATTTTAATAAAGGTACATTTTTAAGAAAATATCTTTCTAATGTTTTATCCTTTTGTTCTAATCCAAGTATAGCTTTTGATTGCATTAACAGAGATTGTTACCAGGAACTATACTCTCAAAATGATTGCTTGTTAATATGACTGTTTTAGTATAATATTCAGGAACTTGTGAGTTTCTGGGTAGCCTATGTGAATTTAAAGAGGAAGATATATTCCATTTTCTGGAAATGCCTATGTGAAAAGAACAAATTCCTGTTCATGAATTAATAGTTGTCCTGAAAGGAAAGAAATCCCTCCTTTGTGTCATCCACTTATAGGACTGCTTTAATATCTCTTATACAGTAGCTGACTTTCCACTTGATTTTTCCACGCTTTTTGGCTTCTTGCTTATCTGCCTCCTCCCTCTTGGAATGTATATCTCTAACAGGGGCAAAAGGAACTCATGGTCTTTTCCTCTGTTCCTTCACATATCAAATGCAAAATGATTTAAAATGTATGACTCCACATGTCTTTGCTTTAAGCAGTAGTTACCTGAATTTCATTGAGTATAATGTTCTTAATGAAATTATTCCTGTCATTTTTTAAGATTTATCCTTTTTCTGATCATGAAAATGACACATTAATTGCAGAGGTAGACTAAAACCTTCCCTCAAACTCCTACTGCTTCTGTGTCATGACTCCACATTTGGCATGCACACACTCCTTCCTATCATATATATCATGCTGATGTGAAAAATATTGCTTTTTTATTACTACTCTTTATTGTTGTCTCAGAGTGCCCATTCACCAAATAGACACAGGAAAAAAAAAAGCCAACCAACCAAATGGGAGAGAAAAAAAACACATGATCACACAATCTTAGTTATTCCCCAAAAGCTTTGGTCTGCCCTATAGTATCAGCCTAGTTCCTAGCTGACACATGACATTAAGACCCCAAAGTCCACCTGTTTTTTTTTTTGTTGTTGTTGTTAATTTATTCACATCTGATATTGTTGGGTGGTCAAAACTAATTGGAGGTGTGATCTTGAATAAAAAGGCCCAGATATAACCCAAATAATTTATGTCAACTGAAACAAACCAAAATTCAGAAGGATTTGATAATGCCTTTACTTGTGACCAAAGCTTTCAATGTTGTTCAACTTGGAAATGATTATTACATCATCCTTCCTGTGACATGGTCTACAGTTTCAAGTATTTTGAGCATTTGTTTGTTAAAGGTGATATGAGAATCCAAAGACACATGTGATCTAAGGATTTCTTTCTTCTTACTTTACTCCACATCTTTTAATACCATGGCAGCTGTGCATAACCCTATTGGAGTTAATTTTTAAAGAGTCACTTATCAAATTTCCCCTAATACATCAACTTGGTTTTGTAGAAAACATTCCTTATACATGTAATCTCATCCTTTTCCCCAACTCATCTTTTTGCTTCTTTCATCTCTCTCTGTCTTTCTCTCTCTCTCTGTCTTTCTCTCTCTCTCTGTCTTTCTCTCTCTCTCTCTGTCTCTCTCTCTCATGTGTGTGTGTGTGTGTCCTAATGAGTTAAAGTAGAGTTCATTGAATGTGCATGACTCTGGGGTTAACAGTGGCTAAATCATCAAAGAACATGTCTACCTGTTCCCTAGCAAACATAAACTTCCAATTGCCAGCCTAGGAGGAATAGAGTCTTGTGAGTCCCTTCCCCATCTGTGATAGTTAAGGTGTTGTCAACTTGATCTGTTTAGTAATCCATAGGTTGCTTCTAGGAAGGATCAATTAGAGGAGGAAGTCTTTCCCCAAGGTTGAGCCCTTCCCCCAGAATGGGCGGTCCCGCCCAGAGGGGGACTTGATACAAGGGAGCTCTGGGAAAAAAGAGTCCCTTCCTTCCTTCCTGCCCCCCGTCCATTTTGGCTGCCGGAGCTGCTTGCTACCTTCCAGCGTGGATTGAAGACCAGTGCGGACGAAAGACCAGCATCAACTGAAGACCCCCGTGGATTGAAGCCCAGCGGCTCCTCAGGAAGCCTCCAGGCTTTCCTGCACCATCTGCAGTGCCGGGTCGGGACTGCTGAGGCATCTGGCCACGAGGACTGAGCAACTACCAGGTTCGGTGATTCTCGGGCCTGCAACTGCTATTGGACTACTGTAAGCTGATCCAATAAATCCCCCTTTAAAATAATTCATTCTAGCAGTTCTGTTCCTCTAGAGAACCCTGACTAATACAGAATTTGGTACCAGAAGTGGTTCTAGAGAAACAGAATTGTAAGAATGGGTTTCTCTAGTGGGCTTAGTGCTATCTGGGGTTGGCTCTCCAATTTTGATGCTGCTAAAGGCCCCACTGATGATAAGGAGAGCGCTTTTCCTGGAAATAAGGGGGGCACTGATAATCCATGGTGTGCACTATTTCAAGAACTACGTGAGATAGATGTATTTGATGACCCTGAGTCATGTCTTGTGAAGAGCGAGGAATTTAGTAACTCTGTATTTAAAACATTTGAGTATTTGTGGAAAAGTAAGACCAATGATGAGGCTGGTTGGTTGCTTTTGGCATCTCTGGACAAACTAGTGAGGGAACAGCAGAAGCTCAAAAAGGAAAATTCTAAGCTTAAGACCCACATACATGATCTCAAGGTTTCTAAGGGTGCCCTGGAGGAGAGTCTCCTCTCTAGCCAGAACAGGGCTCGGATTGCAGAAAACCAAACCCAAGCTCTCATTGTGAGATTGGCTAATTTGCAACGTAAATTCAAATTCCAGCCTCACCAACTATCAGAAGTTAAAGTGAGGGCACTGATTGGAAAAGAGTGGGATCCTGTGACTTGGGATGGTGATGTGTGGGAAGACCCTGAAGAACCTGGGGACATCGAAGTGTTAGATTCTGAAGAAGATGTTTTGGATGAAAATATGGCCTGCCCTCCCTTAGCAGCAGTTGTATCCCCACCCCCACATCCTGAGGTATTATCCTCCCCACCCTTGCCTGAGGGAATTCATCCCTCTTTGTCTGGGGAATCAGCAGGAAGTGCTGGTGCTTCTCAGTTCCCACCCGTTTTTGCCTCTAGGCCTATAACCAGACGGAAGGCTAGGCAGGCCCCTAAAGGTGAGATAGAAAGTGTGACACAGGAGGAAGTGAGGTACACCCCTAAAGAACTTCAGGAGTTTTCTAACTTGTACAGGCAGAAGCATGGGGAATATGTGTGGGAATGGATCTTAAGGGTGTGGGATGATGGAGGAAGGAACATAAGATTAGATCAGGCTGAATTTACTGAAATAGGCCCATTGAGCAGAGATTTTAGATTTAACAATGCAGCTCGTGCAGTTGGAAAGGGTGCCAAGAGTTTATTTGATTGGTTGGCTGAAGTATGGATCCAAAGATGGCCTACTGTGAGTGAGCTCGAGCTGCCTGATATCCCTTGGCTTAATGTCGATGAAGGGATTAAAAAGCTCAGAGAACTTGGAATGCTGGAGTGGATTTGCCATGTAAACTCATCTTTGCCCCCACAATGGGAGCGTCCAGAAGATGTGCCCTTCACTAAGACTATAAGAAACAGATTTGTGAGGGGAGCACCAGCATACTTAAAGTCTTCCATCATTGCTCTTTTATGTAAAGAAGACCTCACAGTGGGAGCTGCAGTTGCTGCATTAGGTGATTTAGATGCAATGGGCATAACTGGATCTCGGGGTAACAAGGGCCAGGTGGCAGCACTGAATCGCCAAAGGCAGGGTGAACGTGTTTTTCATAATAGACAGCGTAGGCAAAATTATGCACATAAAGGTATGACTCGTATGGACCTTTGGAATTGGCTGATTAATCATGGTGTTCCCAGAAGTCAAATAGATAAGAAGCCTACTGAATTTCTTCTTGATCTTTATAAGCAGAAAAATTCCAGAGCAAGGGAACATAAAGCCACTTTGAATTATAGCGACAGAGAATCAAGACCTCTTAATCGGTTTCCAGATTTGAGCCAGTTTACAGACCCTGAGCCCCTTGATTGAAGGGGTGGCCGGGTCCCCTTGAGGAAGGACCCTGCTGCAACTGCCAAAAGTTTCAATATTAAACTTACACCTATCCTTCCTCAGAGGGACCTGCGGCCTTTTGCTAGGGTAACTGTACACTGGGGGAAAGGAAATAATCAGACCTTTCGGGGCCTACTGGACACTGGCTCTGAATTGACATTGATTCCAGGAGACCCCAAAAAGCACCATGGCCCTCCAGTTAAAGTAGGTGCTTATGGAGGTCAGGTGATCAATGGAGTTTTGGCAAATGTTAGACTGACAGTGGGTCCAGTGGGTCCCCGAACTCACCCTGTGGTTATTTCCCCAGTGCCAGAATGCATAATTGGGATAGATATACTTAGGAGTTGGCAGAACCCTCACATTGGTTCCCTGACTTGTGGAGTGAGGACTATTATGGTTGGAAAGGCAAAATGGAAGCCACTGAGGCTCCCACCACCAGGGAAAATAGTGAATCAGAAACAGTATCGCATCCCTGGAGGGATTTCAGAAATTAATGCCACTATAAAAGACTTGAAGGATGCAGGGGTGGTGGTTCCCACCACATCTCCCTTTAACTCTCCTATTTGGCCTGTTCAGAAGACAGATGGATCCTGGAGAATGACAGTGGATTATCGGAAACTTAATCAGGTGGTGACTCCAATTGCAGCTGCTGTACCAGATGTGGTTTCTTTACTTGAGCAGATTAACACATCTCCTGGTACCTGGTATGCGGCTATTGATCTTGCAAATGCTTTCTTCTCCATACCTGTCCATAAGGACCACCAGAAGCAATTTGCCTTCAGCTGGCAAGGTCAGCAGTACACATTTACTGTTTTACCTCAAGGTTATATTAACTCTCCAGCCCTGTGTCATAGCTTAGTTCGCAGGGACCTTGATCGCTTGTCCCTTCCACAGGGTGTCACTTTGGTCCATTATATTGATGACATAATGCTAATTGGATCAAATGAGCAGGAGGTGGCATCCACTCTGGAGTTGCTGGTACAGCATATGCGCATCAGGGGATGGGAAATAAATCCATCCAAAATTCAAGGACCTTCCACCTCAGTGAAATTTCTAGGAGTTCAGCGGTGTGGGGCATGTAGGGATATTCCTTCTAAGGTGAAGGACAAGTTGTTGCATTTGGCCCCTCCTACCACTAAGAAAGAAGCACAACGTCTAGTGGGCCTATTTGGATTTTGGAGACAGCACATTCCTCACTTGGGTGTCTTACTCCGTCCCATATACCAAGTGACTCGGAAAGCTACTAGTTTTCAGTGGGGCCCAGAACAAGAGAAGGCCCTTCAACAGGTCCAGGCTGCTGTGCAGGCTGCTCTGCCCCTTGGGCCATATGATCCAGCAGATCCGATGGTACTTGAGGTTTCAGTGGCAGACAGGGATGCTGTTTGGAGCCTTTGGCAGGCCCCCATAGGTGAATCACAGCGGAGGCCATTGGGATTTTGGAGCAAGGCCCTGCCATCGTCTGCAGACAATTATTCTCCATTTGAGAGACAGCTTTTGGCCTGCTATTGGGCCTTAGTGGAAACTGAACGTTTGACAATGGGCCATCAAGTTACTATGCGACCTGAGCTGCCCATCATGAGCTGGGTGTTATCTGACCCACCAGGCCATAAAGTTGGACGTGCACAGCAACAGTCCATCATTAAGTGGAAGTGGTATATACATGATCGGGCTAGAGCAGGCCCTGAAGGTACGAGTAAGTTACATGAGGAAATTGCCCAAATGCCTATGGTTGCTACTCCTGTTGCAATGCCTTCTGTCCCCAAGCATGCACCTATGGCATCATGGGGTGTGCCCTATGATCAATTGACTGAGGAGGAGAGGTCTAGGGCATGGTTTACAGATGGTTCAGCACGTTATGCAGGCACCGCCCAAAAGTGGACAGCTGCAGCATTACAGCCCCTTTCTGGGACAACTCTGAAGGACTGTGGTGAAGGGAAGTCTTCACAATGGGCAGAACTTCGGGCAGTGCATATGGTTGTGCAATTTGCTTGGAAAGAAAAATGGCCAGATGTGCGCTTATACACTGATTCATGGGCTGTGGCCAATGGTTTGGCTGGATGGTCTGGGACTTGGAAGGAGCACAATTGGAAAATCGGTGAAAAGGACATTTGGGGAAGGTGTATGTGGATAGAACTCTCTGAATGGGCAAAGGATATAAAGATACTTGTGTCCCATGTTAATGCTCATCAGAAGGTGACCTCGTTGGAGGATGACTTTAATAATCAAGTAGATAAGCTGACCCGTACTGTGGATAGTGGTCAACCTTTTTCCTCAGCCACCCCTGTCATTGCCCAATGGGCCCATGAACAAAGTGGCCATGGTGGCAGAGATGCAGGCTATGCATGGGCCCAACAACATGGACTTCCACTAACTAAGGCTGACCTGGCTACGGCTACTGCTGAGTGCCAAATTTGCCAACAGCAGAGACCAACTCTGAGCCCCCGATATGGTAGTATTCCTCGGGGTGACCAGCCAGCAACCTGGTGGCAGGTTGACTACATTGGACCACTTCCATCATGGAAAGGGCAGCGTTTTGTCCTTACTGGAATAGACACTTATTCTGGGTATGCATTTGCCTTTCCTGCACGTAGTGCTTCTGCCAAGACTACCATCCGTGGGCTTACAGAATGCCTTATTCACCGTCATGGCATTCCACACAGCATTGCTTCTGACCAAGGAACTCACTTCACCGCCAAGGAAGTACGGCAGTGGGCTCATGATCATGGAATTCACTGGTCTTACCATGTGCCCCACCATCCTAAAGCAGCTGGCTTGATAGAACGGTGGAATGGCCTTTTGAAGAAACAGCTACAGCGCCAACTAGGTGGCAATAGCTTGGAGGGCTGGGGGAGTGTCCTCCAGCAGGCTGTGTATGCTCTGAATCAGCGTCCTATATATGGTACTGTTTCTCCTATAGCCCGGATTCACCGGTCCAGGAATCAAGGGGTGGAAATGGGAATAGTCCCACTTACCATCACTCCAAGTGACCCATTAGCTAGATTTTTGCTTCCTGTTCCCGCAACCTTATGCTCTGCTGGACTACAAGTCTTGGTCCCAGAGGGAGGAGTGCTTTTGCCAGGAGACACAAAGAACATTCCATTGAACTGGAAGCTAAGACTTCCCCCTGGTCACTTTGGGCTCCTAATGCCCTTGAGTGAACAGGCTGAGAAAGGAGTTACAGTGATAGCAGGGGTGATTGATCCAGATTACCAGGGGGAAATTGGACTGCTTCTCCACAATGGAGGTAAGGAAGAGTATGCCTGGAGTGCAGGAGATCCTTTAGGGCGTCTGCTAGTGTTACCATGTCCTGTTGTCAAAGTCAATGGACGACTGCAACAACCCAATAGAAGTAGTGTGATAAATGGCCCAGGTCCTTCAGGAATGAAGGTATGGGTTACCCCTCCAGGTAAAGAACCAAGACCTGGTGAGGTGCTTGCTGAAGGTGGAGGAAATACAGAATGGGTAGTAGAAGAAGGCAGTTACAAATACCAGCTAAGGCCACGTGACCAGTTACAGAAACGAGGACTGTGATTGCAATGTTTCTGTCCTGCCTTGATAACAGAGTGTTTGTATGTATCTACACCAATATTACGATTATATCATTAGCTAACTGTTGAATTTATATTAGACCCATTATACTAGAGACTAAGTTTTGTGTTGGGGGGAAGATTTTGCGGTTCCGGTTGTACGTGGGATAGTTATGCCATGTTAGGCGGAATTATGAGCTTGTTACTGTTTTCATTTGAAAATTAAGTATGATGTAAGGAGACATGATTTGATGCCAAGTTGACAAGGGGTGGACTTGTGATAGTTAAGGTGTTGTCAACTTGATCTGTTTAGTAATCCATAGGTTGCTTCTAGGAAGGATCAATTAGAGGAGGAAGTCTTTCCCCAAGGTTGAGCCCTTCCCCCAGAATGGGCAGTCCCGCCCAGAGGGGGACTTGATACAAGGGAGCTCTGGGAAAAAAGAGTCCCTTCCTTCCTTCCTGCCCCCCGTCCATTTTGGCTGCCGGAGCTGCTTGCTACCTTCCAGCGTGGATTGAAGACCAGTGCGGACGAAAGACCAGCATCAACTGAAGACCCCCGTGGATTGAAGCCCAGCGGCTCCTCAGGAAGCCTCCAGGCTTTCCTGCACCATCTGCAGTGCCGGGTCGGGACTGCTGAGGCATCTGGCCACGAGGACTGAGCAACTACCAGGTTCGGTGATTCTCGGGCCTGCAACTGCTATTGGACTACTGTAAGCTGATCCAATAAATCCCCCTTTAAAATAATTCATTCTAGCAGTTCTGTTCCTCTAGAGAACCCTGACTAATACACCATCCATGATGAGATATGGAAAGGCTCAATCCTGTGTGGAACACCACAGCTGCTATGAGTTCCTGGTGTAATAGCCATATGGTATCCAGAAGCCAGCATTTCTAACAATCCTACAGCTCTTACTTTCTGCCCCCATTTCTCAGTGTTCCCTGAGCCCTGGGTGGGTGATATGGATCTGTTTAGGGTTGAGTGTATATTTACTTGTTCTCAGCATGTTCACAAGCTATATCTCTGTGCAGTAACCTTTTTCCCATTGCAAAGAGCAACTTTAATGTTCAAAGATTAGAACAATGTTATGTGGATATAAACATAAATATTTAGAAAGCAGATTGACAACCTATCCATTTAGCATAACAATGGCAGTAGGCTTCCCCCTAGGGCTTATGACCTCCCTATACCTAGGCTTTTTGACCAGGTTTTCAGTACCAGGTATGAATTCCTTCCTGTGGAAAGAGCCTCAAATCCAACCAGAGAGTCGTTTGTTACCCCTATAAAAGTTGTGCCACTATTGTACCAGTGAGCACATCTTTCTGGCAGGTGAGTTATGTAGCTTACAGAGTCTATAGCTGGGTCAGACTGGGTCCCACCCCCAGCGGCCTGCATAGTACGTTCCAGAACTATGGAAAGTAGCTAGCAGGGAGGAAGCTTCCAGATCCCAAGTTACTATTTATATACATTTCTGCTTACTCCATCTAATACTATGTTATATACAAATCCTATGGTAGAAATAGCCTTAGGATGTAGGATAATTTTTTTTTAAATTTTTATTTATTTACTTGAGAGAGAGAGAGAGAGAAGGGGAGAGATAGATAGAGAAGGAAGAGAGACACAGAGAGAGATTGGGTACTCCAGGGCCTTTAGCCACTGCAAACAAACTCCAGACGCATGCGCCACCTTCTGCATCTGGCTTATGTGGGTGCTGGGAAATTGAACCTGGGTCCTTTGGATTTTCAGGCAAGCACCATAACAGCTAAGCCATCTCTCCATCCCAGGATGTAGGATTTCTAATATATCTATGTGATTTCTCCAAATAGCTCTCTCAAAATACAATTTAATTAGTTTGCTATTGGTTGAAATTTCAAGTTTGCCACTAGCAAGATCTTTTACATTATTGTTAGATTCAATCTTGGAAGTGTTATTGGTAAAGCAAATACATGCTTTTACCTAATCATAGATTTTTCAGTTACACTTTTGCAGGCATCCCTTACATGCTTTTATGGGAAAAGTGTACACTCATGGAAGCCTTATCAATGTATTTTTATTTTGTACTTTGTTTATTATTTGATAAGCAATTGAATTATGTTTATTTTTTAACTCTCCTTCTTTGGTTGTGAAGTAAAACAAAACTTGTACTCAGTGGTGTTGGTACATTTTGTTGAGGAATTTGTTTCTTTTCTTGAACATTTTTCTACTGGAGTTTTCTACATAGACACTCATGTTAAATGCAGGGCCTTCTCCCCACCCCCAATCTGTATCAGATACACAAGGGAAAGTATTTAGTCTAATACCATTATGTACACTATGAACTATACATTTTAATAGATTCATTTTTACTAAATTGAGGTAGTTTAGTTTCTCCTGGGAGTTTAGTTAATGGCTGTCAAATTTACTCAAACACTTTTTATTGATTAAGTGATGAGATGATTTTCTTCTTTAACTGTTAAATGATGAAATATACTGATCATTGAATAACTCACTAGAGTGTATCTCAGGAATAAAATGTAGTTGGTAGGTTTATAATTACTTAAACATATGGTTGAACTTTATTAGTTAATATTTTAAGGACCTTTCTACCTTTGTGCAGGATTGTGGTCCATAGTTCTCTTTATTTTTACTTGACTAATTTCTCTGGCTTTAGCAGAATTGTTTGGATAGAATTATGAAAAGAATTATAAAATATGCCCTTAACCCCAGCACTTGGGAGGTAGAGGTAAGAGGATTGCCATGAGTCCAAAGCCACCCTGAGACTACATAGCGAATTCCAGGTCAGCTTGGCATAGAGTAAGACCCTACCTTGAAAAATCAAATTGCCGAAAGCCGGGCGTGGTGGCGCACGCCTTTAATCCCAGCACTCGGGAGGCAGAGGTAGGAGGATCGCCGTGAGTTCGAGGCCACCCTGAGACTCCATAGTGAATTCCAGGTCAGCCTGAGCTAGAGTGAGACCCTACCTCGAAAAACCAATAAAATAAAATAAAATAAAATTGCCTCTTATGTTTTTTAGAGAAATGTATAGAGTTGGTATTGATAATCATTTAAGCATTTGGCAGAAATTATCTGATTAAACCATCTGGGCCTTCTTTATCAAGGCTTTTTTAAAATTATGAATAAATTTGCTTAATTATTATAGGGTTATTTATACTATCTATCCCTCTATTGTCTGAGTCTTTGATCTTATCCCCTATTTCTTTCCTAAAAAGAGAAATTTGTATATTTGTTGTCTTTCTTTGTCAGTTATATTAGAGGTTTTTAATTTTATTGATCTGTTCAATAACTATCTCTTTTCCAACTGATATTACTCTATTGTTTTCATGCCTGAAATGCACTGATTTCAGGACCTATGTTTATTATTTCTGAAATTTTTGCTTGCCTTTAGATTTATTTATCTCCTTTATGTTGTGATTAACAGATAATGTAGATTATGATTTGAGACATCTTATCTGTTCTGATATAAGAATTTGTTGCTACAATTTTCTTTTTATAATGCAACAGGGTAGAAATTAATGAAATTGATGCTAAAAGAATAATACACAAACTTAATAAAATGAAGAGTTCATTAGTTTTTTGGTTTTTTTTAAATTTTTTTGTTTATTTCTATTTATGTATTTGAGAGTGACAGACAGAGAGAGAAAGAGTCAGAGAAAGAGAGAGAGAATGGGAGCACCAGGGTCTCCAGCCACTGCAAATGAAGTCCAGACGCGTGCTCCCCCTTGTGCATCTGGCTAACGTGGGTCCTGGGGAATCAAGCCTTGAACCAGGGTCCTTAGGCTTCACAGGCAAGTGCTTAACTGCTCAGCCGTCTCTCCAGCCCAAGAGTTGATTAGTTTTTGTGAAAGAGAATAAGATTGATAAACTATTAGCCAAACTAAAAAAAAGAAGAGAGAAGACTCAAAGTCAGATGCAAACTACAAGAAACCCCAGTGAAATTCAAAATACCATTAGAGAATATTTTGAAATCTTATACTCCAAAATTATTGAAAACATAAAAGATATATAATTTTCTGAACACATATAACCCATAAAAGTTAAATATCAAAGATATCAAAAACTTAAATAGGTCCATTATAAGCAATGAGATTGAAAGAGTAATTGAAAATTTTCTCACAAAGAAAAGTTCAGAACAAGATAAATTTACTGCAAGGTCTATCAAACTTTTAAAGATGACCTAATACCAACATTTCTGAAGTTGCACCACAAACTAGAAAGTGAAGGAACACTTTCAAATTTATTCTACTAAGCCAGTACTACACTGATTCCTAAAACAGATGAAAACATAACCAAAAAATTATGCTACAGAATGATTTGCCTGGTAGAGACAGATGCAAAAATTCTCAAGTTTCTCACAAACAGTTCAAGAACATACTAAAAAGATTATCCATAATGAGAATATGAGCTTTATACCTGAGATGCAAAGTTGGTTCAACGTACGTAAATCAATAAGTGTAATATACCATTTAAATAAATTTAAAGAGAAAAATCACACAATCAGGCTGGAGAGATGGCTTAGCAGTTAAATGCTTTCCTATGAAGCCTAAGGACCCTGGTTTAAGGCTTGATTCCCCAGGACCCACATAAGCTAGATGCACAAGGTGGCGCATGCATCTGGAGTTTGTTTGCAGTGGCTAGAGGCTCTGGCGTGCCCATTATCTCCCTATCTGCCTCTTTCTCTTTCTGTCTCTCTGTCGCTCTCAAATAAGTAAATAAAAATATTTTAAAAAATCACACAATCATCTTAACTGATTCAGAAAAAACATTCAATAAATTTCAGTATGCTTTCATGATGAAAGTCCTGGTGAAAGTAGGAATATATGGAGTATACCTCAAAATAATAAAGGCTATATATGACAAACCCACATTCAACATCATATCAAATTTAGAAAAACTGAAACCATTTCCTATAATATCAAGAATGAGACAAAAATGCTTATTCTTTCCACCTTTATTCAATATCATGCTCAAAGTCCTAACTAGAGAAACAAGAAGACATAAAAAGGAATAAAAATAGGAAAAGAAGAAGTCAAACTATCCCCATTTACAGATGATAGGATTCTATACACAATAGACCCAATAGAATCTATAAGAAAACTCCTGGAGCTGATAAATATTTCGATAAAGATACAGGGTACAAAATCAACACATAAGAATCAATTTCATTTATATATACCAATAAGGAGCTCAGAGAGAAAAAACATAAGAATATCACCCATTTATACTAGCTCCAAAATTATTAAATCCCTAGGAATAAGCCTTGCCAAAAATACGACATTACCTGAATAAATGAACATTTGAAAACACTAAAAAAAAAGGAATCAAAGTGGATACTTGATAATACAAAAACCTTTCATGCTTCTGTATTTGCATGATCAATACCGTGTGAAAATAGTTGTATTGCCAAAAGTAATCAATAGATTCAATGCAATCCCCAACAAAATCCCAAATAAATTCCTTACTGAGCTGGAAAAAAATAACAAGTATTCATATGAAGTTGCAAAATACCATAAATATGCAAAGCAATACTAAAAAGAAAGAACATAGCACGTGGTATCGCAATAGCTGATCTCAAATTATACTTCAGAGCAATAGTGACCAGAAGAGTTTGCTATCAGTAGCAAGACACACAAATAGACCAACTGAACATAACAGAAGTCCCAGAAATGAATTCCCACTGCTTTGGCCACCTAATATTTGAATCAAAACATCCAGCAGAAAACAGATAGCCTATTCAACATATGGTGCTGGTAAAACTGAATATTCACCTGCAAAATAATAAAATTAGATCCAAATCTTCCACCCTATAAAAACATCAATTCAAAATGGATCAAACACTTTAATATAAAACCTAAAATACTGCAACTGCTGGAGGAATAATTGGAAAACACATTCGAAGATATAGGCATAGGCATGAGCTTTCTGAACATGACTATAGTAGCACAAGAAATAGTCCCAAACATTGACAAATGGACTGCTAGAAAGTAAAAAGTTTCTGCACAGCAAAAGAAACCACCGGTAAAGCAAACAGAGAGAAATGAGAGAAAATCTTTGCCATTTATACCTCAGAAAGCAGGTTAATAAACAGAATTTATAAAGAATTGCAAAACTTGAAAACACATCAAAATAAAATCAAACTACCAATTAACTGAGCTAACAAAACAGACAGTTTCACAAAAGAGGAAACACAAATGGTAAGTACTTTCAAAAATGTTAAAAACCCTCAGCAATGAGGGAGATGCAAATTAAAACTACTCTGAGATATCAGATTACACAACTCATAATAGTCATCTTCAAGAAAACTGACAACAAATGCTGGAGTAGATGAGGGGAAGGAAGCACTTTTATTCTCTGATGGTGGGAATGTAAACTGGAACAGCCATACAGAAATCAGTACAGAGGTATCTCAAAACCTAGAAATAGAGAACCCATATGACACAGTTAAACCACTCCAGAGCAAATACCCCCAAGGACTCCACCCACTATAGTAGAGACACTTGCACACCAATGTTTATTATTGCTGAATATATAATCCCCATTTTTGCTACTGTTGTACTATTATGCTTATGTATATTACAAATTAGACAACACATTGACATGGTTATTATTTTATATAATTACTATTTAAAATTAAGGAGTGATGGAAGTAAGCATATATTTATAAATTTTTTATATTCTCTTTATTTTCCTTTCTGATTCTCTTCTACCTGTGATTTTAAGTTACCAGGTGTTGTCATTTTTAACAGCAATACAGCTTACTCCTACACACTTCCATTGTGCTGTTGTTGTCAAATACATTATGACAAGTAACATCATTATGTGCATATTGCTTGAAGAAATTGATCTCTAAGTAGATAAAAGACTTCAAAACACAATCATTGTATATTACTTAAATAATTGCCTTCATGTTGACCCCTTTCTCTCTCTTTCACTTTCTCTCTCTCTCTTTCTCTTTCTACCACACATACACATATAAATTTGGCTTCTGTCAGGTTCCACTTGCTTCAAGCTTGTACAGATCCATAGACTCCTTGTCAATCAGGTCTACTAGTAACAGATTTACTCTCATTTTATCTGAGAATATCTTTATTTCCTCTTCATTTTTAAGGCTAGCATTGATGAATATAAAACACTTTGTTGACAAGAAATGTATTATGTTGAATATGTTACTTTACTCTCATAAGAAATTCTGTTCTGGGATGGGGAGAAAGCTCAGTCAATAAACTTTCTCTACAAACATGGGAATCTAAATTCAAATGACAGTACTCACAAAATTTCAGGCATGATGGCACATACCTGTAATCTGAGCATTAAGGAATTGGACGATATCCCTGGGGTTCACTGGTCAGACAGCTTAACATAGTGAGTTCTAAGCCATTGAGAGACCCTGTCTCAAAGGAGGAGGATGGCATTACAAAGGAATGACACCTCTGGTTGTCCTCTTGCCTCTACATGCACATGTGCAGCTGCACACACACATTGTCATGCATAATCACATGTACAAGCATACACCCACACAGGCTTGAACATACAAACACACCCATATGACCATGAACACACATACACACATGCACACACATGTATGTACACAAATGAATAAAAGAAGTCATGTATTAATCTGACTCCTTTCCTCTTGTACATGAAGTAATTTTCCTCATTTAGACTTTGTGACCACCTCTTTGAATATGGCTTTCAATTCTGACTCTGGTATATGTTGAAGTGGGTTTCTTTTGTCGTTATACTGCTTGGAGTTATGTGAATTTCTTAGTAGGGATTGAAATTTGCCTTCAAACTTTGGGAGTTTTCAAGAGTATTTTTACATGTGCTTTCTGTGCATTTCCCTTCATAGCCTCTTCTTCTAATATATACATGACATATATGTTGGTGTCTATAGTGTAGTCTTACATTCCCTGAGGCTATGATTAGTGTAATATGGTGGATTGAATCTAAATGTCTTCCATAGCCTCAGATATTTTTAAAATTATATATTTATTTAGAGAGAATGGACTTGCTATGGCCTCTAGCCACTGCAAATGAACTGCAGATGCACGCACCACCTTGTGCCTCTGGCTTATGTGGGTTCTGGGGAGTCAAACCCAGGTCCTTAGTCTTTGCAGGCAACCACTTTAACTTCTCAGCCATCTCTCCAGCCCTGCCTCAGATATTTTTGATTAAGTTTCCTGCTTAGTCTCCAGCAGGCAGAGCCATACTTGAGGAGGCGTGTGACTGGAGGTAGATCTCAAGGCTGGCCTACTGTGTGTTCAGAGCCAGCTTGACCTCGGGCTGTTTGTTCACTCTCTACCGTGCATGAATGATGAAGTGAGCTGGCTTCCTCCACCATGATGTTGATTCCCCTTTGAACTGTAAGCCTGAATTGAAATAAAACCTTCCCTCCCATCAGCTGCTTTAGGTTGAGTGTTTTGTCCCAATAATGAGAAGGTAACTGCAACATGTTACTGATTCTCTGGTTACCTCAGTGCTCTTCTCTTGCCTAATCTCTTTCGGTCCATTTTCAAGTTTGCTGGTTCTTTATTTTGCTTGCTCAAACTTTTTGCTGAAAAATTTCCTGAACTTTTCATTTGGGTTATTATATTTTCTATTGCCAAATTTCTGTTTAATTAAATAACTATTCATATTTCTATTTGATGAAAGTTTGTTAAACTTTTCTTTTGTTCATGCAGACTGGTTTCCTGTCATTCTTCAAACATACTCAGAAGACTTTCATTGTCACTGTGTCTGCTAAGTCCATCATCTGTGCCTTTCCAAGGCAGTGTCTATTGTGCCTTTTTTTGTGTGTGAGTCATGTTTTTATATTTCATCATGTAACATATGTGTTGTAAATTTTCACAGCATATATTTTGTAATTAGAGTTTCATTGCTGGAGCAGCTTATACGAAGAAAGGCTGTTCAGGCTTACAGTTTCTGGGGGAAGCTTGTCATGGTGGGAGAAGCTGGCTCACTTCATCATACATCCATAGCAGCAGAGAGAATATTGAGCTAAGCTGGCCTTGAACTCATAGGGCTAGACTCAGTCCCAAGTTTGACCCCTGATGATACACTTTCTCCTCCTTCCGCAGGACTCCAACTTCCAAAGACTCCACCTGATAGAGACTAAGCAGAAAGCTCAAACACAAAAACATGAAACCATGGGACATTTACGTTCAACCCACTACAAGGCATGTTATTTTATAGTGACTAGATAGTGATATTCCCCAGGGGTAGTTAATGATTGCTTGATTATTTACATGTCATGACAACATGAATTATGAAAATATTTCTCCTGCAAATTGAATCATCTGATTTTCCTAAGTAGACTTGTTTTCCTTTATTTTTCTAGTTTAGACTGCCTAGGGTTTGACCATGGCTCAGCATAATCTACTTACTGGTCAAAGGATATCTGTAAGTTTTCTTGTGTAGTCAACTACTTATCTCTTATCTTGGGATACGTTTTTTTTTTTTAAGTTGTCGTAATTCAAGGATCCTATTTATTTTCCTCCACATTCAATTAGAAACTTGAAAGTGGGTGAACCTCTCTTATTTTCTCTGAAAGAGTATAATGATGGACTTATATATACTTTTCCAAACTGCTGGTAAAGAGTATGTTTTCATTCTTCTTTCAACTTTTTTGTATTATTTTTTAAATATTTTATTTATTTACGAGAGAGAGAGAGAGAGGAAGAGGCACAGAGAAAGAGAGAATGGGAGCTCCAGGGCCTCCAGCCACTGCAGATGAACTCTAGACACATATGCCCCCTTGTACATCTGGCTTATGTGGGTCCTGGGGAATCACACCAGGGTCCTTAGGCTTTGCAGGCAAACACCTTAACCACTAGGCAATTTCCCCAGCCCTAAGTTTTCATTTGTAATCTGGCTTTCTCTGAGTTGCTGCTACATCAGAGTAACTTACTATTCAGTGTTTAGTGAGAGGTTAGATTCAGCCAGTTATGCTAGCCTTACATTTATGATATTGTGTGGGCCTGGAGACAAGTTATGCCTCTGCAGCCCTGTGACCCTGCTCCAGTTATTTCTGAATGTATGGGGTATAGAGTATGCACACATCCTTCTCTCACATTAGTTATCTGTGATCCCTCTCTAATTGCTTCTGAATGTGTGAGGTCTTGAGTATGTATACAGCCTTTTTCACAAACTAGTTATCTAGTATCCTGCCCTGATTTTTCTTGTTATATGGGGTCTAGCATAGGCACAGAACTGTCTTACAAACTAGTTATCTTTGATCACAGCAGGGCTCTTCTTAGAGATCTCAACCTTCTGGCTGCTCTACTTTTTTTTTTTTTTTATTAAATCAGAGCTACCAAGATTGTTTGGATAATCCAACAAGATTATATATATATTGCCAAAAGATCCTTATGCAAGGATTTCTTTACTGTGTTGCATGTAATGATAAAATATTTAAACAGTGTTATGAAGATTCTTTATGGTCTCATTTTCATATTTCTTCTCCTACCAAGTAACACCAAAACCAAAGCCTGTGATCTGTTTCTCATAAGATCACATGAATGACACTGGGGTGGGTGGGCAAACCCTTATCTTTTTTTTTTATTTGATTTTTTATTCTTTTTTATTTTTTTAAACCCTTATCTTTTTTTAAAAAAATCAGTTTTGGGGCTGGAGAGATGGCTTAGCGGTTAAGCGCTTGCCTGTGATGCCTAAGGACCCCGGTTCGAGGCTTGACTCCCCAGGACCACACGTGTCTGGAGTTCGTTTGCAGTGGCTGGAGGCCCTGGCACGCCCATTCTCTCTCCCTCTCTCTATCTGCCTCTTTCTCTCTCTGTCTGTCGCTCTCAAATAAATAAATAAAAATAACAAAAAAATTTAAAAAAAAAATCAGTTTTGTACTCAGTGCATACAGTCATGTTGGTACCATTGTTAGCCTCCTCCCTGTCCTCCCCACTCCACAGGGACCCTCCTCATTGGGGAATATGGGTCGTGCATTATGGGGTTAGCCATCAGTTATGGGTAAGAGGCAATGTCTCTGTACATAACGACCCAACATGTGGCTCTAACATTCTTTTTGCCCCCTCTTCCGCAAATTTCCCTGAGCCATGTTGGGTTCATTTTAGGTCTGCTTCAGTGATGAGGTCTTGGGAGCCTCTGTGTCTCTGGATATCTGATTTGGGAGGAGTTGAGTGTTCCCTGTGCCTATATTTCACCATTGTACTAGTACCGGGTTCATCAAGAAAGCAGCACTCTTGCTCATTTCTCCAATTAATCTTCATTTCAGCTGGGGCCTTTTGAGGTATGATGGGTGGTTCTGTCCTAAGGATCTGCATCCATTTGAAAAAGAGAAGCAAATTCTCCAACGGAGAGTGAAGTTAGCACCAGATAAATGGGGATAACCTTTTTTTTTTTTAGAGAGAGAATTTAATAGGTCTAGGCCCTCTTGTAGCCCATGATTGGTGGGAGCTTGATAATGGAGAGTGGGATCATTTTTGGATATGGTTCTGACTTGTTTCCCAGCTCTAGCTATGGGTTCCATTCCACTGAGCAGATCAGTTTGTCAAATCAAGAGCAGTTGGTTTCCCACCATGGCTGTGCTCCACTATTGCACTTGTGTGAGCATCACGTCAGGTTGTTTGCTGCTGAGTACCTTAGATCACAAGTTTCTTGGACAGATGTTCATCATTTTCCCACAGTCACTCATGTAGCACCTTCTAGCACTAGACGAGCTAACTGTCTGGGACTGGCTCTCTTCCAGATTCCAGCCAGGTCACTCCATGTTTCATACCAACAGCAGATAAACCCTCATCTTTTGTGCTTCCTCCCCTTGACCTAGAATTTTTTTTTTTTTCTCAGCTGCTCTTTTTTTTTTTTTTCTTTATTAGTTAGTTTTGTATTCAGCAAATACAGTCAGTTTGGTACCATTATTAGGCTCATCCGTGACCTACCCCCTCCCCTTGGCCCCTCCTTGTTGAGGTATACAGGTCATGAATTGTGGAGTTAGCCCACAGTTATGGGTAAGCTAAATGTCTCTGCGTATCATGACCCAACATGTGGCTCTGACATTCTTTCTGCCCCCTCTTCCGCAAAATTTCCCTGAGCCATGTTGGGTTCATTTTTGGTCTGCTTCAGTGATGAGGTGTTGGGGGCCTCTGAGGCTCTGGCTCTCTGATTTGGTAGGAGTTGATTTTTCTCTGTGCTGATCTCCTTCCCCCTTGGAACTAAGAAAAATTAAAGAAACAAGCAAGGGGGCTGTTTTCCTGATTGACCTAGAATTTTTATTCTATAAGCTTGTCTGGAATAATAGATCAGGCTTGAAGCCTTTTTAGCCTGGAATAGCTGACATCAAACTTCTGTTATCTAAGTGGATGCTATGTTGATGAAGAAAGTGTGGTTTCTCTGCTGCACTGGCCTGAGATGGAGCTCCTTAACAGGGAGCTTAGTGAGTGGTGGTGGGGATGACTTGAGCCTAGGTGCTGTATTGAGGGTGTGGAAACCATCTTGGCTGCATTAACTAGGGTAGAATTCATGTGGTACAATGTTAAGAGTGGCATAAGTCATCTTTCATAAACTATCACTTCGTGATTGAATAGATTTTCTTGAATGTATATTTATTTACTTTATGGGTTCCCTTAAGGATATTTTCGATTTTTTTGGAAAAATAAATTCATGAATTAACTTATCAGTTAGCAGGGCAAGGAGTCCACTGTATCCCTTACTCCCTCATTCTTGATACCGTATCTCATTTGGCTCTTTTTTGTTTGCTTGTTTTATTTCTGCTGAAACTTTTCATTCCTTTGCTGAGATTTTCAGACATTTAAAAGTTGTTTTGTTTTCTTTTTAATGAGAATATTTATAACAGTCACTTTAACATTTTTTGCTGTTGGTTGCAACATCTGTTACATTTTATAATCAGTTGTTTTTCTTTCCTATGTGACTGTTTTCCAGGTTTTCTTTCTTCATGGATTAAGTAACTTTGGCCTAGACATCATACTTTTCCTGGACATCAATGAATGCCGTGCAGATTCTGAATTCTATTAATATATTATTATGTATTTGTTTCTATTGTTTTATCAGATTACTCTCTGAGCTGATCTTGAAGTACAAATTCTCTTTCCTGTGCTTCAGATGCAGCTTCTGCTCAGGTCTTCTACATTTTCAGGCAGCTCTGATTCTGTTCCTTGCATACACAGTGCCAGCATCACAGTGAAATGTAGGCAGACAGATGTGGGCTATCTTCTCTGGCTTTCTCTTTTGGGTGGCTACTGCAGTCCCTTCAGTAGTCATAATCTCCTGATCACTATGATTTACTTCAGTTTTTATCTCTAATGTAAAGTAATATCTGGAAATTCTGCTCCTGAGACATTACCATCTCCATTTCTGTTACTGTACTCTTGAAACCAAGGGCAAGACACCAGCTTGTCTTGCTTAAAAGACTGAGTAGCCTTCCCCATCCTCCCACATCTTCTTCTGTACCTCGATTTGTTTATTGTCCTCAGCAAGCTACCTTTGCAGGTAAGAACCTAAGTAATGTTTCAGAATGGATGGAAATCCCCACTTACTTACTACATGAGCTATTCTTTTTTAAATTTTTTTTGTTTATTTATTTATTTGAGAGCGACAGAGAGAGAGAGAGAGAATGGGCGCGCCAGAGCTTCCAGCCTCTGTAAATGAACTCCAGATGCATGCACCCCCTTGTGCATCTGGCTAATGTGGGTCCTGGGGAATTGAGCATCGAACCAGGGTCCTTAGGCTTCACAGGCAAGCGCTTAACCGCTAAGCCATCTCTCCAGCCCTGCATGAGCTATTCTTGATCACATGTTTCCTGAGCCAGCCCTACTATACTGGCTTTGTGGAGGCTCATCCATGTACAACCAGGCCACATCTTACTTCTAGTTTACACCACATGCCTCTCCCCATCTTCCTTTGATGCTGTGGTATATACAATGTGCTTGGTGAGCCCACACACTATCTATACATGCACTCGGAACTGCAGAGAAATCATTGTTTTTTAAAGGGGATATGTCACCTCTGGGGCTTTACAAATGATGGCAGATAAGAAACTGGTTTTCCCTACCCTTTCTGGCAGATAGTTAACAGAATATTGGATATGCTTCTCAGTTAGGCTCCTAGTGTGTAACAGTTACTCCTGATTGAACAATTCTTTGTGTCCTTGTTTTGGGTCTTTTGCTTTCCAGGGCCTCCCTGTTCATCTGCATTAAGCTCCTCCAGCAAACCTTCAAATTTAAGCTTTACCTCAGATTCTACTTTATGTGGAAAACTACATGAATTGACTCAAATATTTAAGACCTTAAAAGCCTTAGGATTTCCAATGGCTTCCAGCACATTAGGAATACTCTCTAAGCTACTTTCTCTGGAAACCACGTACTCTAATTTTATATCTAACCCTAGCCCTTTGCACACTAGGATTAAGCCATTCTAGCCTTCTTTCCATTTTTTTTAAACTACCAAGCCTCTACCTATCTTCAGTACAGATAGCTCATTAAAAAGCTACCACCAATCATGGGCCACAAGAGGGCCTACACCTATTAAATTCTCTATTAAAAAATAAGGGTTATCCCATTTATCTGGTGCTAACTTTACTCTTTGTTGGAGAATCTGCTTCTCTTTTTCAGACAGACAAAGATCCTAAGGAGAGAACCACCCCATCATACCTTAAAAGGGCCCCAGCTGAAACTAAGAATAATTGGCAAAACAAGCAAGGGTGCTGTTTTCTTGGTGAACCTGGTACCAGCACAAGGGTGAAGGAGATCGACACAGAGAACAATCAACTCCCACCAAATCAGATATTCAGAGACACAGAGGCTCCCAATAGCTCATCACTGAAGCAGACCCAAAATGAACCCAACATGGCTCAGGGAAATTTTGCAGAAGAGGGGGCGGAAAGAATGTCAGAGCCACACATTGGATCATGATACACAGAGACATTTCCTCCTACCCATAACTGTGGGCTAACTCCACAATGCATGACCCATATACCTCAACAAGGAGGGGCCGGGGCGGGGTGCGGGTAGGACATGGACGAGGCTAACAATGGTACCAACTTGACTGTATTCGCTGAGTACAAAACTAATTAATAATAAATAAATAAATAAAGAGAAGTTTATCTAAAAAAAATTCACTATGTTTTTTGAAAGACTGTTAAATTAGCTAGCTTTGTTTTTCTGTGTCTCAGTTTCATGTAGTTTTCTCTGGGAATTGTTTAGACTCTCTATGCCTAAAATAGCCCAGTGTATATTTTCTTGACAATTTTACACTTTTTCTCCTGTCAATTATTTTTTTAATATTTTATTTTTATTTGTTTTATCTACGAGAGAGAGAGAGAGAGAGAGAGAGAGAGGGAGAGAGAGAGAAGTGTTCATTGGGGCTTCCAGCTACTGTAAATGGACTCCAGATGCATATGCCACCTTGTGCATCTGGCTTATGTGGGTCCTGGGGAGTTGAACCTGGGTCCTTTGGCTTTGCATACAAGCACCTTAGCCATTCAGCCACCTCTCCAACCCTACTGTCACTTGTTTTTGTCACACATTTTACATTTGGGTCTGGATTCCTCAGGGTTAGCTATGTGAGTTTTAGGTTGCTGTATCTTGTTCACTGCTTGTAGTGTTTGTCACAGAAGAAACACTTCGTAAATACTTGGTCTAGAAATAATATGAACCAAGCTGCTGTGGTTCTAACTAGCTCTTTCGTTATATCTTCCAGTGTAACTATCCTGTCTTAGGATACCCATCTTTATTTTGATTAATTCTGTTATATGTTTATGTCACCCTCTCTACTCTCTGTGGATTATGGCTCCTGTTTGACAAAGGGTGTTATGATTGATGTTTATGTAGTAAGTCCTGCTAATGAAGAATTTTAATTGTACTGAGATTTTTTTGGATACAGGGAGTGATGGATACTATTTCCAACCTTAACTGAAGATGTCAAACAACTTCACAAAATTGTCTCTAGATCTGGTTAAATATTTTTAGGATTTACAAGAACCTGGATGGAACTGTCCCCTGCCAACTACTGTTTATCTGTCCACATAGCCTGCATGTTGCTTTGGTTTACTCCTTGAATGAACAGAGATCTATCCAAATCCAGTGTTCATCCTGTGATATTGAGTTGTATATACAATATAACTTTTATCCTGGTGCCTTGCAAAATCCAAATGCTCTCCTGTTCTCAGATCACAGTGAAGTTGGTATTTTGAAGTGGATGATTCCATCAAGACAACTTCTCTCTGCAGTACATTCAATGAGTGGAGGTTATCCTGACCTGACACGAGCTTCACTACTTTTGTTGTCCAACAGTATGTGTAGATGGAGCACATATTAAATTACAATCCTTAGTATGTATTGTACTTTCAAGGCCCATTCTAGCTCCACATCTATTTATTTTCTTACCTAGCATTTATTGATGGTGCTACAGCTGCCATGATATAGTCTACCAGAATTCTAGCTTTTTTTTTTTTTTAAAGCACTTTTATAGTTGTTTGTGCTGGTATTGACCTTGTGTTTCTGAACCAGGAAATAGAGTATGAGGAGAGAGATGAAAGGTGTTTCTTGACAACTTTCAAGAAAGCAGGATAGCTTCTTTTCTAAATTATAACAAGAAAGGGCTATCAATTGTTTGTTTCAGCTCAGTTTCATCAGCTTTAATGGTACTGAAAATTTTGTCCAAATTTTGGCAAAAGGATGGCAGTGAGAAATAGTTTTCAAGATTGTTCTCAGTTTTCACTTTCCTCTATCTTAGATTTTGAAGAGAGTTAAATCCAGCCTGTAAGTCAGGACCTCATTTTAAAACAATACTTGCATTTGATGCTCATGAAGATTTAATTTTATTTTCAAGCTATTTTTGTCATGCCCGTGTCACTTTATTTCCCTTTTTAAAATTAATTTCTAAGTAAGCATACAAAGATGTTTCTTTGCTCATGTACACTGTACTTTGCCCACATTCACCATCACCCTATCACCCTTTCCTTGATCTGTTTCTTTGCTGTTGTTTGATTCTACCTTCCGAACTGAATATCCTCCTCAGGAGTCTGTGACAGTGGGAAATATACAAAGCACATTTAGAGTGTAGAAGGAAAGGAGCAGAGCTATCCACAAAACATATAATTTATTTTTGAGTTCAAGACATGTGCCAGGAATAGTGGTGAATCATTTATTGGGTTTTCTTCTCATTGATCACAGAGTTAAATGATCTCATCCCTGGACCATACTGAAGAAACTATGGCTACTAGAGATTATTTGTTCAAGACCCACAGTCATGTATTATTTATTATTATTATTATTATTTTATTATAGGGTCTTACTTTGTAGCTTAGGCAGGCTTTACAATCTTGGGAATCTTCCTCCTTCTCTAATCCAAGAGCTGGAATTACAGGTATGAGCCACTACACTTGACTAGCCATATTTTAAGTGAATAATAATAAGAAAGAAAACTACAACTCAGTCTGATTCATTTGCTTTTGCCTAGATTTTCTTGTTTATTTTGAAATAGGCATCCAGGCAAATAGATATTAAATATAGTTTCACCCTCCAAATTGAAAAGAGATGTTGCCAATATTCACGAGACCTCATCAGAGCCCTGCTGCCTCCCCAGATTGTGAAATTTGGTACCTTCACTTCTTCTCTATTTATTTTCTCTTTGCATTCATGCATATGTACATGTGTGTGTGTGTGTGTGTGTGTGTGTGTCTGCAGACACGTGTGGAGGTCACAGGATAACCTTTGGGTCCTCATTTGAGGCAGGATATCTCTCTCTAGATTCTTGCTTTGCTGTTGTTTTCTGCTGTATTTTCCATAAGCTTCTAGGAAATACTCACATGACTGTCTTCCATTTTGCTGCCATCAGCATCAGCTGGGATTACAGAAGCTTGCCATGGCTTCTGGCTTTTTATGTGGGTCCTGGGGACAGAACTTGGAAACTCCAGCTTAAATCCGCAAGCACTTTTTTCCCACTGAGCCATATCCCCAGAAATTAGAATATTAATGGGAGGCTGGGCGTGGTGGCGCACACCTTTAATCCCAGTACTCGGGAGGCAGAGGTAGGAGGATCACCATAGTTCGAGGCCACCCTGAGACTCCATAGTGAATTCCAGGTCAGCCTGGGCTAGAGTGAGACCCAACCTTGAAAAACCAAAAAGAAAAGAAGAAAAAAGAATATTAATGGGTTTCTTGGCTATGAATTTGACTTCCACATTTCCAATTTTTAATTTTTTTATGTGAGAGACAGAGAGAGAATTGGCACACCAGGGCCTCCAGCCACTGTAATTGAACTCCAGGTGTAAGTGCCATCTTGTAAGCATGTGGGACTTGGAGAGTTGAGCATGAGTCCTCTGGCTTCCCAGGCAAGCACTGTAAATGCTAAGCCATCTTTCCAGCCCTGCATTGGCATTTTTTTTTAACAGGACCCAAGAACATAAGAAGCATACAAATTTAATAAAAGATCCCTTCTCCTTCACCAAGAAAAGCATGTTTTTACTCTGAAGAATCCTAGATTCGTCAATGATTCTCTTGAAAGAACTGACTCTTGAGAAGCTTTGGAGACAGGTCTAGTGTTGGATGAAAGGGGCCATGACCATGTGGATGTTAAGTCTCATGAAAAGGATGGAGACAATGTTGGAAGACTGAATATGGATAAATTCAAGAGAGGAAGCCTGGAAAATGGCACTGATCTGCTACAATTAAAGCAGATTAGTGGAATGACTCCAGCTGAAAGAGTTCTTCTTTGATCCCAAGGAATCACCCCGGAGCTGAATGAATAGGCTTATCCTAGGGGAGGCTGGGCATGGCTGTTCTATGACACTCTTCCTCCAGGATTTTAGCAGCCATCAAAGGGGGAGAGCAGACAAAAAGGCAACTAAATGCAATGAGGAGTAGAAAGCAGTCCATTTTCATGCCATTGATTTTCTACAGTTTGTTCACCTGTTTGTTGAGGGTCGTTTCATTTACTTGCTATTCCCTTTTCTTTTCCACTGCTCAGCACTTCTCTCAAGTACCACTAAGTTATTGACTGAGAGTGACATTTTCTGTGTAAGTTAGGCAATTGGGAGAGAAGAGGTGTACATTGAAGGACAGCAGGCAGTGTTTAGTGAGTTATTTTACTCGTGCATAAAAAGTTCATTGACCAGAAAGGGTTAATGCCTCTTCAAATGACTTCACTTAATCCCCAAGTGCAATGGGATCATTTGAAGGATGTGGCTCATTGGGTACATGTTATCTGAGCAGCTCATACACCTCTTCACCAAGCCCAGTGCAGTGAGGTTAAACCTAAGGGTACATGATATAAGGGGTAGAGTCAAATAAAATCTCAACCTTTCCAACTCCCTTGAAGTGCTCTCTTCACTGGACCAAGTTTCTCTTTTCCAGTCTTCTTCCCTATGAGGACATTTAATATGAGAAAAAGTAAAGCATCAGAACTTAAAAAAAATTACAGTAGTTTATTTTTCAGATTCATAAATGAAAAAAATTGGAAACAGATGAAATGGCTTTAAGAGCACATTATGGCAAGCTTTTATACATGATTAAAATGCAGCAGAGTAGTAGAAAAGCAATAGGTTAGGGATTGCATGTGGAATCTCTGCTCTTCAATATGAGCACAGACATTTCTTTTGAAATTAGAGATTAAAATGAACATTATCAATTACATCCAGAGGACATGCATTGGAAATATATATGCATGATAGAAATCAAAATATTTAGGAAAATGATAATGAAGAAGAGAACTGAAAATTAATGAATTGAAACTTTTATATGCCACATAGGTCATATAGTAGTGATATTAGCAACCTAGGATTGGCAATTAAGGGCCCGTGTTTGCTTTCTTCTATCATATTTAGCAGGGTACATTCCCACACATGTAGCCTGAGAATTAACATAAGAGTAGTTACTCCTAATGTTTCTTCATAATAAAGTGTGAGGGTCCACATAAGGTGTTCAGGACTGTGGCTGGCATGTAGTAGATGCTCACCCTGCATTGACTCTTATTTCAGCATAGCATTGGGCCAAGTCAGAACTGTGGGTGAATGTGAGGCATGTTTAGGTCTGGGGATTACATCTAACAATTTTAATACATGATTGTTTTTATTAAGTACAAATTTTGTATGGACACATCCTGTGTTGGTACCAGCATTTCACTCCTCCCTGCCACCACTCCACTGAGGGCTGTCCTTAGTGGGATTGCTGTATGAATTGTGAGAGCAGCAGAGTGTCAATGTGTGTGTGTGTTGGGGGGGTGGTGATTGGGGGGAATGTCTCTGGTTATTCCCTCCCACCCTATGGCTCTTACATTTTTTTTGCCCCCTCTTCTGCAAAAAATTTTCTGAGCCTTAGTGGGTTACTTTAAGTCTACCACACTGCTGCGCCCTCAGCAGCTTCTGGATTTCTGCTTTGGTGCATTTTGAGTGTCCTCAGTGTCCATCACCGTGGAGCAGTAATCAGGCTCACCACGGAAGTAACACTCCTGCTCATCTTGCCAATTCCTCTGTAGTTTCACCTGGGCTTAGCTGCAGTCTAGAGATGGTTCATCTGCTGATAGGGAGCCATCTAAATATTTTTGTCATGTTCATAGATATTGGTTGTCCTAACTTCATAGAGGAACATTCCCTGTTTTACAAGTATGTTAAAAAGCATGAGAAAAAAGTGGTTTCATTTCTATGAGTTTTGATAGAATTTCCCTTTTGGGGAGGTTTTTCTAATTATGTTTTTCAATCTTGATGGAATTAATAGGTTTGTTTAAGAGATTTATCTTCTCTGCCGGGCGTGGTGGTGCACGCCTTTAATCCCAGCACTCGGGAGGCAGAGGTAGGAGGATCGCCGTGAGTTCGAGGCCACCCTGAGACTCCATAGTGAATTCCAGGTCAGCCTGGGCTAGAGTGAAACCCTACCTCGAAAAACCAAAAAAAAAAAAAAAAAAAAAAAAAAAGAGATTTATCTTCCCTGGATTTAGTTTTGGTAGGTGGTATATGTCTAGGAATTCATCCATTTCTTTCATATTATCCAATTTTATGGAATAGAGATTTTGAAAATATGTCCTGATGTTCTTCCAACTTCACTGGTATCTGTAGTGACCTCTCCCTTTTCATTTCTAATTTTGTTAATTTGAGACTTCTCTATTTCTCATTTGATTAAATTAGCCAGGGTTTAATCAATCTTGCTTATTTTTGAGAAAACCAGCTCTTGGTTTCATCAATTTTCTTATTTTATTACTTTCCAATTCATTAATTTCAGCTCTGATCTCAATTCTTTCTTTCTGTCTAGAACTCTTAGCACTGGATTGTTTTGTTTATCCAACAGGTAGTGGATGGTTAGGTTATTGCTATCTCTGTCTTCATGATGAAAGCTTTCAGTGCTATAAAATTTCCCCTTAGGATGGCCTTCCTTGTTTCCCATAAGTTTTGGGTGGTTGTGCTCTCACTCAGCTCTAGAAGTTTTGACATGTCCTTTTTGGTTTCTTCCACGACCCGTTCATTGTTTGATAGAATGTTGTTCAGTCTCCAGAAGCTGGTGTGATTTCTGCTGTTTCTTTTGTAGTTAATTTCTACCTTTAATGCATTGTGGTCCAATATGATGCAGGAAATAACATCACTTTTCCAAAATTTATGGAGGTGTGTTTTATCCCCTAATATATGATCTATTTTGCAGAAGGTTTCATAGGCTGCTGAGAAGAATGTATATTCTGTAGAATTAGGGTGGAATGTTCTATAGATATCTGTTAGGTCTAATTGATCTACGGTGTTGTTAAAATCTATTATTTCCCTGTTGGTGTTCTACTTGGATGATCTGTCTATTGAGGATAGTGGAGAATTGAAATCCCCTTCTATGATAGTATTGGAATTTATTTCTGGTTTGTGGATGAGTAGGTTTTGCTTTATAAACTGTAGTGCACCAGTGTTTAGTGTGTATAGTTTTGTGATTATGATGTCCTCTTTTATCATTCCCTTGATGAGTAAAAAGTGTGCTTCTTTGTCTTTTTTGATTACCTTTGGTTTGAAGTCTATTTTGTCAAGTATTAATATAGCCACACCCACTTGTTCTTATTTCCATTTACTTGGAAAATTATTTTCTATCCTTTCACCTTGAGGAGGTGTCTATCCTTCATGGTGAGGTGCGTTTCTTTTTATTATTATTTTTTGTTTATTTTATTTATTTATTTGGGAGTGACAGATAGAGAGAGAAAGGCAGATATACATAGAGAGAATGGGCGTGCCAGGGCCTCCAGCTGCTGCAAACGAATTCCAGATGCATGTGCCCCCTTGTGCATCTGGCTAACGTGGGTACTGGGGAATCAAGCCTCCAACAGGGGTCCTTAGGCTTCACAGGCAAGCGCTTAACCACTAAGCCATCTCTCTAGTCTGAGGTGGGTTTCTTGAAGATAGCATCGGGAAGAGTCCATTTTTATGACCCACCCTATTAACTGTGTCTCATTATGGGCGTGTTGATACCACTAATTTTTGATGTTATAACTGTGAGATCCAATTTAATTCTTACCATTTTGGAGGCTTTATTGGGTTTGGTGCTTTCTTGGACTTTGAATGTTTTTGTTCCTTCTATAGTTTTGGTTATTGTGATCTTCCTCTTGTAGGCTCTTGAGGTTAGTTGTTCAACACTTCTATGTTGGCTATTCCATAAAGTATTCTCTGTTGGTTTGGATTTGTGTTCATATAATCAGAGACCAGGCTTATATCATAGAAATTTTTCCTTTTACCGTCTGTTATAAGGGGTACTTTTTCTGATTACAGCAGTTGAGTTGGAAGCCTTAGTTTTATTTTAGATTTTGAAGTGCTCCATTCAGAGCCCTTCTGGCTTTCAGGATTTCCATGGAAAAATCTGAGGTAATTCTCATGAGATTGCCTTAATGTTATAAATTGTTTCCCTGTTTCTGCTTTTAGCAGTCTTTGTTTCCATCATTTAGAGTTTTAACTATGATGTGCCTTAAATAATTTCTTCTTTGCTACAATCTGTTTAGTGTTCTATGAGTTTCCTATACCTGGATGGATTTCTTGACAGAGTGGATATGTTTTCTCCCATAATTTTGCTGAATATGTTCTCTATGACTTTGGCCTGAATTTCTTCCCCTTCTGGTCTACTCATGATCTGGAGGTTTGGTCATTTTATGGTATCCCAAAATTCTCTAATATTATGTTTGCATGATTTTTTGAACTTATCAGTTTTTTTTTTTTTTGACTCCTGAACCATTTCTTCTGTCTTGTCTTCTAGATCTGAGGTTCTGTCCTCCACATCATTAATTTTGTTAGTGAGGGCATCTAGGGAGGCTTTTTACAAACTCTATTTTATTTTCATTTCCTATTGCATTTTCCAGCATAGTATCCATCTCTCTTTCAAGTTCAAATTACAGATCATGGCTTGATTTTCTTGATTCTTTTTTTAAATTCATTCCTGCATTTAATCATGTCTTCATTATGCTTAATCAGCTGGTTATTGAGATCCTCTTTTGGTTAACTCATCTTCAATTCACTTATTTCTCATTAAGGTCTCTCTGGTTTTCCTCAATTAAGTTAAACTTAGTGACAAAAGCTGTGTGCTATAGGAGATGATTCCCCTCAATTTCATTTATGTGATTGTTGGTGTTTTGATGATTTGCTCCCAGTTCAGTGATTTACTTGGTCAGGTAAATAAGATTTTGGGATTTAATTTTTGTTGTCTTCTATATCTTTGCATTGGAGACTTCCATTATGGAACTAGGCAGCCTTGGTGGAGATCTCTCAGCTTATGTCTCATTGTTTGTTGTTGTTTGTTTGTTTGTTTTGTTTTTTGCATTGGGATCTACCTATCTTGAGGTAGAAGTCTATTTTATTAAGCAGGATTCAAGTATTTGCCCTTGTAGTATCTTCAGTGTGGGTTCAATTTTGGGTCTGAATCAGATTGGAGTGATATGGTATTATATCCACAGATTTGTAGGTGGTGGGGGAAAGGCAAGTAGGCTTGCACCTCTGGGCTGGTGGCTAATAGGAGAACTGTGATTGCAGTTCTGGAATCTCTTCAGCCCACTATCATAGCTGTATCATGCCTGTCCATTCCAGAGGCCATAGAACTTAACCCTGTTTCCCTGCTGTACACAGATGAGCAGGTTGTAAAGGACTCACTGGTACCCCCACTGGATGGTTGCCCGAACTTCCTGTTCTCTCTCTTTAAGGCAGGAGCAATGTCCCAGGAAGGCATAGGTAAGCAGATGTCAGCAACGGAGGGAGGGGGGAGTAGTAGCAAGAATCAGGGGTGTGTGGCAGCAGGCTCCATAGTCCATGCTAGATCAGGGTTCCGTGGCGTCAGCTGGTGTTGGAGTATTGGTAACTGGACCCAGTCAGCAACATGGCTTGGCAGTATCAGAGGAGGCAGCTGAGACCCAAAAGATCTCCTGATGCAGGAGGCAGGAGGCACCAGAGAGGGGCCCCTTGGGATGCTGTAAGCATGGAATAGGTGCACAGTCCTTAGTCACATTGTGCTCTCAGCTGCTCTGAGCACACAAGCCCCAAACATACTGAACTCCTCACCACCCTGGAGTTCACAGGCTCCAGAGACCTCATATATGATTTTTACTGGCAAAAGATGAAGTAATACAATAATGAACAAAGTTCTAAACAAAACAAAACATGACTGAAATATTTAAAATTATTCAAAGTAGAATATCACAAATAATACAAGAAAACTGATTAAACAAATTCATGGAAGATGGCATGCACAAAGAACACAACAAAAATCTGTTAAGATCATGTTGAAAAGGTATGTCCTAAATGACTATATGTCCTTACAAATGTGTTCACTCTTTTATCTTGGATTCTAAAATTTTGTAATTAAGGGATCAGTGATATGGTATAAACTGTAAAAGAAACTTTTTGATGTGATTATTTAGATCAAAGCTATGTCCACAGGCAAGACTGATTCAAGACTCATGAATGTGGTCACTAAAACACTTAATGAGGACATAATCAGGTCAAACATATCTTTTGCTTCAAAAAGATTTCTGCATTCAGATTGTCTGCATTACTACCAATACTACCTTTTCATTTATGATATTATCCTAGGCAACAATTGTGAGGAGTTCATTTATGATGTCAGTGACTGGGCAGGTTACTGGCCACCCACACTTTTCATTATCAGCACCATAGTATCCAAAATACCTACGAAAATCTTGTGTGTTTTTGCCAAGGCATGTGTGTATGTTGTTTTGGAAAGAAAGTATATAATTCATATAAGATTTTAAGAGGTATGTGGTATAGAATAAAAAGGTAAGAATCATTAACTGTTTAGGTCTTTGTTTTGTCTCAATTTTTCTGACTGAAGTTCTTATTTACTTTGCACCAGATTTTTCTGTCTGATCCCCTGACAAGGTCTACTTTGTACATGCATCATGAAAACACTTTATTTTCTTATTCCTGGATTTTTATCTTTTTCCACAACTTCAGTGAGTCAGGAACAGATTCTGGTAGGATTTTTATTTTTAGATTTTGAACTTCACAGCTGCTGTAGCTATGTGGACATTAGGTTTTCAGACTGAGAACACAAACAGCCAAGGACTTTCTTTACTTCAAGGAGTTAAAGTATAGATAAGGAGAGGTCTGGACTACACTGAATCAGCTCCTGTATGATATTGATATTGAACTTTTTATGGTTTTATGTCAAAATGCCCATATTTTTCATGACAGGGAAGATATAGTTTAGATGATATATTATAGATCCAGTTTATAATCCCTGAAACATCTAAAGGAATGCTATGTACATAGGAAATATGTAAATATTGGAGGGATTAATTTGAGCAAATTCTCTTTCTCCTTCACACTTTTTTATCCTCCTCTATTTCTTTTCATTTACATTTATTCTTTCTCACATAATAATAGTATTTTTAAGCTTTCAGAAACAATAATTTTTCTCCTTTTTTATAATACTTACTTTTGAAAATGCCTAAGTCATCATGACTTAGTCTTTATCATACTGACAATAGAAAGGCACTTTCCTTATCTCTATTTTTCTAAGCACCAGAGAAGGAAAAAATCACATGACTGATTTCATTGGATTGCTAGATTTTAGTTATGGACAACACACTCCTTTTCCCTTACATTTCAGAGTAAGGAAAGTCATGAGGCTCTCCAGGGGAAATTCTGTACTTGGTCATTATTTGGATACACTTGGGTTTTCACAATTCATGAGGGTGCTTCTGGTACCCAGTGTGTAGACCCTAGTGTACAAGATGATCCTTTAAAACAAAACAAAAAAATTATTTGAATCCATATGTCGATAATGCTGACATGGAGAAACTCAGCCTATTTGGTTTGCAAGTGTAACTCCAGCCTTCTGACTGCAGCTTGGCATTTTGCTTTTCTCTCTGGAACTGGACAGCACACAGAGAAGGTGGATTCCCACCTGCTGTCAGCCATGTGATAAAGCTGGCTGGGCAGCTGTGCTCCCACCACTGTGGTCTGTTTGTTGTCTGTTTGCTGGTAATGGGAAAGGGGGTGACTTCAATTCAGAGGAGTCTTAGCAGTCCTATTAGGACTTATCTAGGCTATGTCCTTCACTATTGCTTTTATCAGTAATAAAGCTGACATTTTGATCTCTAACTGTCTGCCTCCTGTATCATTCTCTGTAAATTGGTTCTGATCTCAGGTTGGGAGCAGTGGCATTATTTTTGACCCCCCTGAAACCCAAAATCTGTTACTGTCTGATGGTGTAGGATCTTAATGGCTTACCTCCAGGATTCTTGGCTTTTTATGTCAGGAGATCTCACTCTGTCAATGACTGCCAAAATATAATGCTAACTAGTTAAAATAAGGTTCCACATGTTAGGATTAAAATCACCACAATTATTATCAATTTCAAGCCTTCCCTTTTGAATATAGTATTTTATTTCTTTTTATAGATAATACAAATGAAAATGTATTACAAAGATGTGGCTATGTGATTTTTCTCCCCCAAATCGTACTTAATTCCTTACCTAAAAAGCATAAAACATCCAGATGTAACAGTAACCATTTTATAACTAATTCCATGAATTCCCTTCTTGCAATATATGGGCTAAATATTGTTCAGTAGGAAGCAAAGTGAAAGAGAGTTTGTAACTGAAAGAACAGGAGAATGAGTGGATGTTCTTTGATGTCCAGTGTGGTCCTAGATGAGCCACTATAAGGACACACAGTAATGGAACTGATTAAGCCATCCAGAAAGCTGGTCTCCTTGCCTTGGTCATATCCATGTGTTAGCAGAATAATCTGTTCTTACCAACAGAGGGCAAGGTTACTTTATGGGATGTAAAAAGGAAAAGTACTGCACATGGTAATGTCAGACACCCTATACCATCACCAAATATACTCTCTCATAAAGGACACAAACTAAGAACTCAAAGGTTCTCAAAAGCGAGACACGATGGAAAATAACCTAGTAGTTTTGAGCTCTCTTTCCAAATGAAGCCCATGTCTGTGCTGCCCCTAAGTAAGTTAATGACCATGCTTAACTTCAAAGTGACAGCAATCCACCTTTGTGGGAAGGACAAAGGATCTGGGAGGCTGTGAACACTGACAGGTGGCATTACCAAAATTCTAGAACATGATAGTTGCATTTGATAGCAAAACTTTACAGATGTCCCATAAAGGACATTGATAATTTACAATGTGCCCTAAATTTGCCAAATAGGATAACAAGTAATATTTTTAGCATGTGTTCATGGTACAGGCTTTCATATTTAGTGTTCCCAACTCTCTGTGACCTGTGCAGCCACAGTAATCCCTCTCTCCGTGATCATGTCAGGCACTGCCATGTACAAACATGCTGAATCATGTCATTCAAGAAAACCTGAGCACTGTAACCCCTAGTTCTCACAGGTGCCCACTTAGCTGTTCCACTACTCCAGTGGTATTTCCCCAAGAACAAATGTACTTCTTGCTATAGTTTTGAACTCATATCATTACTTTTAGCATATTCAATTTAGAAAGAATGCTGTGGAAAATGCTAGCTGCCAAAAGATGACTAAAGGGAAATAAAGTTTTTCTTTCAAGCTTGTTAAAAAAAAGAAAAAAAAAAATAACTCCTTCCTAAACTTCTAAGTCAATTTTAATAATATTTATAAACAGAACTTAAGGGAGAACATGGTTCTATTTTAGACCATGTGTCACATGCACAAAACTTTGAACTTTTCCAAACCTCACATCTTTTTTTTTTTTAAATTTAACTAAAAGGAGAGAATAATCCATGCTGTCCTTGTAGTCATCATTGCTCTCATAAACCTTAAATGACATTTCCATGGAGATATTTTGGGCAGAGTAAAATCTATAGATGAGGGTATGTAAATAATAAAAATAAAAGAAGTGTAAGTGGAAAATAAGAACCAGGGTGGGGTTACAGGTGAAAATGTCAGCATGGATAAGGTGGATAAAATAATGTGTGCCAGTGGAAGTTATAAGGCTGTAGAAGCAATGATGGACTCTGAAATAGTAGGCAGTATGATTTCATGAACACTACTCAAGCCTAACAGTGGGGAAGGAACACAATTTTCCAAACACCCTTTGAGAACGGAAAGTTTATGATGGTTTTAATGTGATGTTCTAAATCATAACTTTTTACCATTAAGCAAATGTTCCATGATAATGTGGTGACTTTATACCTTTCTTGTTTAATCATCTAAATCTGGGCATTCTTAGCTATCTCAACATACATGAGTTTTATTAATCTACAAAATCTTTAGAGATACTGGACATTGAACAGACAAATCTTTGTTTTGTTCTTTAATACTGATAATAGAACTATTGGAAGCAATGGGACCAGGGGAATTAGAGGAAATGCTCATTAAAACAAATTTAAAAGGTCTAATGATTAAAATATTGATTAATTAGCCAAACATTGATTAGCAGTCACACTTTATCAACTACAAAGTTTCTAATTACTGCACCATTATTCCATAGATTGACCTGTTCTTTTCTGTCACTTATGATGAAGAACAATTTTTATTAAGTGGGTTTTGGATTTTTGACCTGTAAAATTTTAATAGGAAGTGCAAAGTGGGTGTCGTGTGTGGTTTGGCATTTTATTCACCAAGGGACAGATAGTTACTGTCTCTACTTAACCAGAAGCACAAGAGAGCAGGAGGGACACAGATACTTAAGGATTAAAATCATACCACCTTCCCATCAAGGGAAAAAAAGCCACGTGGATGAATGGGAAACAGAAAAGTCTTTGCCTTTCTGGTTATTATGTAGGAATGAGCAATGGGGGAGCAGTTTCCACCATGGCGTGTTAGTAATGGACTGGGCAGAAACAGACATCATGGGTAATATAAACAAAAGTTTATAAACAACAGCTCAATGCTCAGCATTAAATTAGACATCTCTGTTACACCTGCCAAAGCTCAAGGAACATTGCAAAAGATGAGCACTAAGGAATGTAAGCACCCAAGGATGAAGAGGAGGGCTTTGGAATGCAATATTCAGGAGATACGGCAACCATTGCAATCAGTATCTTACAGCAGCTGTCATTACCTACACAATATTTAGCTTATTTGGCCATGAATGATGAAGGAAGGCAAAAGTAAAATAAGGACATCATAATAGTTGATGAACTGGCTCTAGGGAGGAAAGGGTTCGGTGGAAGGGATATGGGACAGTGAGGCAAAGAGACAGTGAGGAAAGGGGATCATGATTAAAACAGTTTGAACATACATAAACTTTAGGATAAACAGTAGTTATAGAGTTAATTTATGTAATTTGGGAGATTGTTAAATCATGTGTACAAGACTGTGGCTCCAGTTTGTGGATCACAGCCATAGCCAGATAACTAGAGAGTAATGATAAGCAGGAAGCAGGGGGTGGGGTGAGGACACTTGGGAACTGGCACCTGTCTGTCTGTGCTCTGCCTTCCAGAGCTTAGGTGACCTGTACTTGATCTAGCTCTGTTGTCCACAAGCAGCCCATCCATGGAGGGGGCCAGATGCAGACAGAGGAGACTCTGTGGAAGCTGCAGTGGCTGAAGTCCAGCACCTGCTCCACAGCACAAGGTGAATTGGAGGACCATGACTGCATGTGAACTGCAACAGACCCCAGAGGATACACCCAGCTTCTCCTTTCCTTTGACCTCCAAGCTCTTTTGCAAATATCCTCCAAGTCAACATTAACCCACTAGCATCAGGAATGACACTTTTATGAAATAAAACCCAAGCTTAACTAAATTGGCATGGTAAAAAGCCAGACATAAAGTGTAAAGGATTCTAACCTGCAGTTCTGCAGATCCCAGTGTCCAAATCTCTGGGGACATGTTGTAACAAAAAGATGTCAGGGCCAGCTGTTATTCTGAAGGAGGAGGCTCCCCATCAAAACGACAGTATCATTCTTCCCTTGTGGAAAAAGAGAAACCTTTTCTTTTCTCTTTCTTCCTTCATTCTTGCTTTAATTCCTTGTTTTTCTTTTTTCTTTTTTCTTTTTTTACAGATGTCAAATAGGAAAAAAAGACACCAAACATGATTCATACTGGGCCAAAAAATACTCATCTTTAAATATTTCAACCAGGCAATTTCTGGACAGCTTGCAAAAGAAGATCTTGTTGATTTCAATAAGTGTCTATTTAAATCTGCTGAGGTAGTGCTTATGCCCTGATTCTCCAAAAGAAAAGGCCAAGACGCCACGCAGGGTTACAGTCTCTATATAACTGTCTGGACGTGCTGCTCCGGGTTTCCCCCTGATGAGATCAGCTCTGAGGCCAGAAAGCAGATTTACAGCAGGAACATAAATGAGCAGGGGGCACACCTTCTTGAGCATACATATGCTTGACAGGCAAAATGTGCTTACAGCCTTCTTGCCAAATAAGTAACAGCATGCAAGCGCCTTGTGCCCCATGGAAAATGACATCCTGAAGACAATTCAAAGCACAGCATTAGACTGACAAGACCCACAGCCCTAGTCTGGACAGGGCAGGATGGAGGAACTTGTAAGGGACACCCTGTAGAGGAAGGACTCCTATAGGCTTGACTTCTAAGTCCCACCAAGAGGTCATGTTTTGGAAACAGCTAGCTTTTTGCAGAAGAAACTGGAAGTAGACCTGGCATTGTGCCCAGATGGGAAATGCCGTTCTTGCTTCTGCATTCAAGGAGGCAAGAAATAAAAAAAAAGAACATAATTCCATAGGACTATCAGTAAACAAGGCCACAGTCTGAAGAGTCCATGACATTTTCTTCATTTGGGAAATTGAGATAGAATAGCACGTAGGAAGGAAGGTCTTTCTGCCACTAGCTATTTCATTGTGCTACTTGGTAATAACTTTTGTTCAGTAATAATCTCAGCCTAAAAATACAATTGGTAAGAAATTAACTGGATAATTCAGGACATTTTTCCCCTTAAAGTTACTTGAGCAGTTTAGATAATACTAAATAATAATTTAAGATATTTTTCCTATTTATATTTGTACATGCGGTCATAATTTTATGGCAAGATATGTGTGTACATTGCACAATGTTGCATGCTGTGGCTCTAAATGTGATATGTGAGTGGTCCCAGTGATACTTACAGGGAGTACTCATAGCATGTTTTTTATTTAGTGCTAAGAAAAAATTTAGAAAAAATGCCAAAGAAGTGAGCTAGAATGAAAATTTTGTGGATATTCGAGAAATATTTGGAAGCAATTTTAAAAGCCCACCTTAATAAGAATAAAAGAAGAAAATAAAATAGTATTAATTAATTTCCATGCATTCACATTTTATGATTGCATTAATTTATAGGTTTTAAAGCATTTCTTCTATCAAGGCCTTTTGACTAGGCCTCACCACATATTAATGAACCATGTCTTTATTTCTCTAAGAATTTGCTAATGACCTTAGGTATACTTGTATTTTTTGTGCCACTTCATACAATTTTTCTGTATAGAAATGATGACTGCTTAAGGGGGGATACTCTAGTTGTGTGAGGAAGACAGCAATTGATGAAGAGATGATGCCAAGTGGGAGAAATTGTCACCTACACAGCTGTATGTCCTATGAGAGCACAAGAAAAGCATTCAACATATTATCCCCACATGACATCATTCATGAAAATCATCTCAGTTTTTCTCTATTCTAAAAGTTTTCAAGACATATGTAACATTTGTGTGGATAACAATGAAATGTAGCAGCATCAATGTAGAACACCTCTACCTTTTATTGATATTTTAGGAATTATTTCCATTATGAAGGCATACTTCTTTACACATTTGGAAGTTATATAAGTGCTCACTTCTATATTACATATAACTATACCTAATGTATAGGTATTATAAGAAAGTTATGTAAGTGTTTATTTCGATATTAGATATAAATCTACTCTATGGTCATTTATATACTAAGATATACTCTGTCATATAATTTGTTATGCCTCAAATGTTGAATAACTGAGATAAAGTGATGTCAAAGTTGTTTTTCTAAGTAGTCAATTTTACTAATGTGAATACATTATTCTTTCCTCACTGCTTACTGTTAGTTATTTTATTACTTGGTCAGTATGCTGATAGTTACTGGCTTAGGGGTTCTGTATCCACATCTTTTCTTTTACACATTCTATGGGCAATACTTCATTTCTGCACCTTGCATGTCCTTTCTGAAATGTAGCAGATATGTCAGTACTATTCAGATCCCCACTTAAACATGTCTTTCTGTGAACTACATGAGGGATTACAAGCCAATGATCTTTAGTTGCCAATTCCTTTCAAGTGTTTTCTTCAACTGTGGAAAATCCCTGTTAGGGTTGGGGCTTTAGCTCAATGGATGAGCACTTGCCTAGCAAGTACAAGGCCCTGGGTTTGGGCCTCAGCACCAAAAAAAGAAAAAAATCACACAAAGAACAAAAAACAATGAAAGGAAGGAGGAAAGAAGGAAGGCAGGCAGGCAAGAAAATTCCTCTAGCCAAGGTTATACCTTTCCTGATAGAAGCCAATTTATGTGACTAAATCTATGGGTGCAAATATAAATACCTGGTGGTTTGGGCTCAATACAAATAATAATACCTGCTCTATTTTTTCCATAAAAATAGGCAGTAGTTTTGTCAGATATGCCTCACAATGACTTTTCTTCTTCCCAGTTCTATGTTTTCAATCCTTGCTTAAAAATATTCTGTATCCTGGGCTGGAGAGATGGCTTAGCAGTTAAGCACTTGCCTGTGAAGCCTAAGGACCCTGGTTCAAGGCTCAATTCCCCAGGACCCACTTTAGCCAGATGCACAAGGGGGCACATGCATCTGGAGTTCGTTTGCAGTGGCTAGAAGAAACCTTGGCACATCCACTCTCCAATCTCTCTCTCTCTGTCTGTCACTCTCAAATAAATAAATAATAAACAAAAATTTTAAAAAATATTCAGTGTCCTTTACATTGCTTTTCATGTGCCCAAATGCCTGACAAAAAGCAACTTAAGAAGGAAGAGTCTATTTTGGCTTGTAGTTTGTAGTTGATATGCTGTAGTCCATTCTGGTGGAAAAGATATGGCAGCAGAAGAATGCGGCAGCTGGCCACATTGAGCTCACAGTCAAGAAGCAGAAACATGAATGATGCTGCTCAGCTCACTTTCTCCTGTGTATTCCTTCTAGGACCCCATCCCATGTGATGGTGCCATGCACATTCAGAGTAGATCTTTCCTCCTCTCTAAAAACAACCACATGAGCATATTCAAAACGGTGTTTCCATGGTGATTCTAAATCTAGTCAAGTTGACAATGAAGAAGATTAATCCACATATACCCCAAACTTTCCTTCTTCCTGTTTCTGGAAGACGTAAGTGACATTTATTTTTGGGAGTGGGCTGAGAAATTCTTCAATAAGTTGGGGTTTGGGAGTTAGAGCAGTTACTATTCACTTGGCAAAGGGTGCCTGTCCCTCACAGGTGTATATGGAGTGCAGTCTTTAGCATTATGGGTATACTGATTGTTAAAGATTATATGGAAGAAAATGCTGTACATGGAAGTATGCTATAGCAGTTTAAGAACAGAAAGAACAGGGCCTGAACATTGCATGTGTGCTATGAAAACAAGCTTTTTTCACTGGCTTACTGATCTACTGGCCCTGGGTCCCCAACTCCTAGTTACCCTGAGTCAGAAAGTACATGTGAGGAAGTAGTCACTGAAGATCCTGCAAAAACCACACTTGCTTCCTCCTTATCACAATAAGAGTTTTACCTCAAGATGGGTAGACCACAATGAAAAAAAAAAAGTCAGAATACAGAAATCTCAACCAAAGAGAAATTGGAAATTTCTAGAATTGAATGATAATGAAAACACAACTTACCAAAACATATTGAATACAATGAAGGCAGTACTAAGGGGAAAATGTATTGTGCTAAATGCCTTCATAACAAAAATGGAGAGAGCTCAAATTAATAACCAAATCATTCACCTAAAGGTATTGAAAAAAAACAAGAAGAATCCAATCCTAAGAGCTCCAGACAGGAAGAAATAATCAAGATCACAGCAGAAATTAATGAATTGGAAACTAAGAAAACTATTAAGAAAATTGATGAGTCAAAGAGCTGATTCATTTAAAAAATAAACAAGATTGATAAATCCCTGGCCAACTTGATCAAATAAAAGAGAGAGAGAGAGAGAAATCTCAAATTAACAAAATTAGGAAGGAAAAGGGAGAGGTCACAAAAGACATAAAGGAAATCGAATGAATCATCAAGACATACTTTCAAAACCTCTACTCCATAAAATTGGGTAATCTGGAAGAAATGGATGAAAGCATTCTTAGACACATACCACCTACCAAAACTAAACTCAGAGCAGATTAGTCTCCTAAACAAACCTATCACACCCATCAAGATTTAAAAGGTAATCAAAAACTTCCCTGAAGAGAAAAGTCCAGGACCAGATGGCTTCTCAGCCAAATTCTCTCAAAGCTTCACTGAAAACTGAAACCAATTTTTCTTAAACTGTTTTCCATAATTGGAGAACAGGCAATGCTTCCCAACTCCTTTTATGAAGTTAGCATCACTCTAAAACTAAAACCAGACAGAGATACAACAAGAAAAGAAAGCTATAGAACCATATCATTGATGAACTTAGATGCAAGGATCATGAACAAAATCCTTACAAACTGAATTCAATAACACATCAAATGCATTATCCACCTTGCTCAAGCAGGATTCATCCCAGAGATACAGGGATGGTTCAACATACAGAAATAGATCAGCGGAATGTTCAAGATAAATAAACTTAATCACAAGAACCAAATGAAATTCGCAATAGATTCAGAGAAGGCCTTTGACAAAATACAACATCTCTTCATGATCAAAACACATAACCCACAACCCCAAGGAGAATACCTGCAACCCCACTGAGGAGGGTCTCCAGTGGAATGGAGACAGGGATGACAGAAAAGAGAGTACTAACACATGATGTATCCATACAAAATGTTGTTAATAATAATAATAATAAAGTATTTATAGAAAAGAAAAATATTCTAGAAAGAATAGGCATGGAAGGTTTATATCTCAACACAATAAGGGCTGTATATAAAGTGCCTAAAGCTCAAATCATACTTAATGGGAAAGACTTGAGGAGTTCCCATTGCAATTGGGAAAAAGACAGGGATGACCAAGCTCACCACTGTTCTTCACCATAGTACTAGATGTCCTAGTCCAAAGAATACGACAGGAGAAAGAAGGAAATAAACTTGATACTAATTAGAATGAAAGAAATCAAATAAGCTCTATTTGCAGACAACATGACCCTATGAGTAAGTGACCAGAAATTCCCCACCTCAAAATTTTAAAGGTGATTAACTCCTCCAGCAAAGTGGCAGAATCAAAATCAACACAAAAATCATCAGCTTTTCAACATGCAAAGGACAAACATACAGAGAAAGAAATCAACAAGGGTGTCCTATTTTCAATAGCCACGAAAAAAAAAAAAAATCAAATACCTTGGAATAACACTAACCAAGGATGTGAAATAACTATATAATGAAGACAAAAAAAAAAAAAATTCCAAGAAAGGAATTGAGGAGGACATGAGAAGAGAGAAACACCTCTCATGTTCTACATAGGTAGAATTAATGTTGTGAAAATGACAATTCTACCAAAAGCAATGTATGGATTTAATGCAATACCAATAAAAATTCCAGCATCATTCTTCACAAAGATAGGAAAAAATAATCTCAAGGTTTATATGGGGGCTGTAGAGATGGCTTAACAGTTAAGGTGTTTATCTGCAAAGCCTAAGGACCCAGGATTTATTCCCCAGTAGCCATGTAAGACAGATGCACAAAGTGGCACATGCATCTGGAGTACATTTGCAGTGGCTAGAGGCCCTGGGATGCCCATTCTCTTTCTATCTGCCTCTCTCTCTCTCTCTCTCTCTCTCTCTCCCTCTCTCTCTCTCTCTCATAAATAAAATATATTGGAAATTGTTTAAAACATTTATATGAAATTGCAGCAGTCCTCTGGTATCTAAACATATTCTCAGCAAAAGAAACACCTCTGAAGGTATGATGATACTGGATCTAAAGCTATACTACAAAGCCATAGTAACAAATACAGCATGATCGTGGCATAAAAACAGACATATAGGCCCATAACCAGAGTTGAAGACTCAGGTCTTAAGTCAAGTAACTATAGCTACTTCATCTTTGACAAGGGTGTCAATAAGGTAGACTGAAGAAAGGACAGCATCTTCAACAAATGGTGTTGGAAAAATTGGATAACCATGTAGAAAAATGAAACTAGACCCATTCACCTCATCCTACACAAAAGCCAAATTTAAATAGATTAAAGACCTCAATATAAGACCTGAAATTCTTCAACTATGGAAGAAAAAAATGCGAGAAACTCTCTTCAATATAGGCATGGAGAAGGACTTCCTGAACAATACAACAGTAACACAGGAAATTCTACAATTACTCAACCAGTGGGATCACATGAAGCTAAAATCTTTTGCACAAACATAACATAAGCAGAGCCAATAGATTACTGACAGAGGAAAGTGTTAAAAAGCAGCAAGAGAGAAACAACTCACAACATACAAAGGCAATGCCATCAGAATTATGTCAGAATTCTCAATGGAAACCCTGAAAGCCAGAAGGGACTGGAATATAATACTTTAAAATCTAAAAAAACTATGGTTTCCAACTCAAGGTACTCTACCCAGTAAAAGTATCCTTCATAATAGATGGTGAAAGAAAAACTTTCCATGAAAAAAGTCAACTGTATGACTAAATGAACACAAAGCCAAACCTACAGAGAATACTTGAGGGAATATTCCACAGAGAACAGTCAAACAACCAATCTCAAGAGCCAATAAGAAGAAGATCACAATAACCAAGAGACCAGGCCCAAAATAGTATAAAACACAAAAAAGCACCAAACCCCATAAAACACTCATCATGGCATGGATTAATTCAACCTCAAAGGTTAGAAAGCAATATTCCAAGCAAATGGAAATGAAAACCAAGCAGGTATTGCTATACTAATATCTAATAAAATAGAGTTCAAACCAAAAATAATCAAAAAGGACAAAAAGGCCACTTCTTACTCATCAAGTAAATGATCCAATATGGTCACATCACAATCATAAATATGTAAGTGCCAAACACAAGTGCACCACAATTTATAAAACTAAATCTACTTGACAATAAAACAGAAATAAACACCAACACCATCATAGTCAGAGACTTCAATACTCCACTATCATCAGTAGACACATTATCAAAGCAGGAAATCAACAGGGAAATAATAGAGCTCAACAACATCACAGATCAACTAGACCTAAAGGATATCTACAGAACTTTCCAACTCTATAGAATACAAATTTTTCTCAGAAGCCCATGGAACCTTCTCCAAAATTAGCCATATATTAGGCCATTAAGCATGCCTCCATAAAGTCAGGAAATTTGAACTAACTCCCTGCATCATGTCAGATCACAATGCTTTAAAGCTAGAAATTAACAAGGGACACCACAAAAATTCCACCAACTCCTAGAGACTACACAACACTTTTAAACAATGACTAGATTGTGGAAGAATTTTTTAAAAAGTAAAATTCCTAGAATTGAATGTTAATGAAAACAAAACCTACCAAAACTTATGGGACACAATGAAGGTAGTCATAAGGGGAAAATTCACAGCTTTAAATGCCTTCATTACAAAGACAGAGAGATCCCAAATTAATAACCTGACTGTCCACCTAAAGGCACTGGAAAGACAAGAAGAATGCAACCCAATGAGCTCCAGATGGACACAAAACTGAGCCCAAATTGAACTGGTACCATAGAATATTATATCCTAGAAGTTAGACTAAAAGGTTGAACCTTCAAAAGGACCTTAGGGCAAGCACCCTTGAATCAAAGGGCCATGTAGAGGGTAAGATGAAGCCTAACCTTAAATTTCTCCTGTTTATCTTTTTTCTCAGTCTTTTTCTTTTTTTTCTTTTTCCTTGGAACTGGCCTGTAACTCCCTATACCACGATGTGGTTTACATACACAATGAGCTATTGATCAGAGAGACCTAATAGATATCCCAAAACAAACAAGACAAACTTCTGTCAGAGCACTTAATTACCCACCAGAGGTTATTGGTAAGACTCTACTGCTGAAGGCACCATACACTGTCTGCAAGGACCATGGAGAGACCTGGTTGGAATCTGGAAGAGAGCCAGTTCCAAATTAGCCCATATAGTGCTGGAAGGTGCTACATTAGCTACCAGAGGAAAGTGGCCAAAATCTGTCTGAGCAACTCAAATCTAAGCAACTCAGAAGCAAACAACTTGACATGATGCTCACACAAGTGCAATAGCTACATATAGCCATGATGAGTAACCAACTGCTTTTGGATTGGCTAACAGATCAACTCAGTGGAAAGGAAATCATATCTGGAATTGGGAAACAAGTCATAATCATATCCAGATAATGATTCTGTTTTCAATTGTCAAGCTTCTATTAATCTTGGACTATAAGAGGGTCTACAACTTTTAAATTCTCCCTTATTAATTTATAAGTGTTATCCTATTTAACTGGTGCTGACTTCACTCTCCTTTGGAGAATCTGCTTCCATTTTTTTCAGATGGTTGCTGGACCTGAGGAGATAAACAGTCCTGTGCACTCTACTCTGGCTCCAGCTGAAACTGCAGAGTAGCTGGGGAAATGAGCAAGAGTGCTGCTTTCTTAGTGAATCTTCTATCAGCACAAGGGAGAATGAAGAGACACTGAAGACACTCAACACCTAACAAACCAGAGATCCATGGGTTCCTACATGCCCATCACTGAAGTACACTTAAAATGCACCCAACATGGCTTAGAAAATTTTGTGGAAGAGGGGATAGGAAGATTGTTAGAGCCATGAGTTGGGACATTATGCACAGATATTGCCTGTCCTCCATAACTGACTGTTGCCCCCATAATTTATGACCCACAATCCTCATGGGGTTGACATGCATGCCCAACGAGGAAGGCCTCTTCTGAGAAGGGACAGGAAGGAGGGAAACAATGTATGTTGTTTACATATTAAATATGTCCATATCTAATAAAAATAAATCCAAAAAATAGTTTACCCACAGAATGGGAGAAAATTTTCATCAGCAATACCATTGACAGAGGCCTAATATCTAGAATCTATAAAGAGCTCAACAAACTAAACAATAAAAAAATGAAACAACTCATTCAAAAAATGTGGCAGAGAACTGAATCAGGAGTTCTCAGAGAAAGAAATACAAATGGCCAATATACACTTAAGAAAATGTTCAACATCCCTAACCATTATGGAAATGCAAAATAAAACAAGTGTGATATTCCACCTTACTCTAGTAAGGATGGTAATCATTAAAAAGTCAAACAACAACTAATGTTGGTAAGGATGTGGGGAAAGAGAAACCCTTATTCACTGTTGGTGGGAATGCAAACTTGTATAACCACTATGGAAATCAATATGGAGATTCCTGAAAAAGATGAAGATAGAATTACCGACTGACCAAGATATTCCCTTACTGGTCATTTATCCTGAATGTTCCATGCTTCACTACAGAGATATTTGATTAACCATGTTTATAGCTGCTCATTTCATAATAGCTAAGAACTGGAATCAACCCAGGTACCCATCATTGGATGAATGGGTAACAAAGTTGTGGTACATTTACACAATGGAATTCTACTCAGCAGAGAAAAAAATGACACAATGAAATTTGTATTAAAGTGGATGGGTTCAGAACTGATAATACTCAGGAAATACACATAATCACAGAAAGATAAATGCCACATGTTCTCACTCATCTGTGGTTCCTAACCTGGATCACCTTGAGTTGCTGACATACCTGATAGGCAAGTTGAGGCCAAGACAATAGGGATGGAATGGTTTGGGGTTAGGAGAAGGGGAGGTTGGAGGGAAATAAACACAAACTAAACCAAAAATGTACTGGCATCATTAAAACTTTTCTCCTTGAAGGTAGACTAAAAGACTTAACCCTCAAGTATAGGGGAATTTTCTGAAAAGAAAGATTTTGGATGAAGCCTAACCTTAAAAAATTTTGGCTCTGGTCTATAACTCCCTGTACCAGAAATTAACCTTTCTGCATTATCTACTGGGAAAAGTAGCCATCAATGGTGTGAGCAAGCAGGGGTCTAAGTTACTCAGAAGCAACCAGCCTGACAAGAAGTACACATCATCCATTTCTTTCTGGTAAGAGTACCATTGTTACTACATGCAAAGATAATAAGGATATCCTTATTAAGAATCAATCTCTCTCTCTCTCTCTCTCTCTCTCTCTCTCTCTGGTACTGCCAACACATTTCCTCCAGGAAGTTAATTTTATAACTCAGGAAAAGTAAGTTGGAGATACTGGGCCTAATAAGGGAAAGATAACACTTTATATATGTGTTTTGATTTAGGTGGTTTGATTTAGGTGTCCTCCAATAAAGAATACTAGGTCCTCAGCTGGTGGCAATTTGGGAATTGGTCCTCCTGGAGGAAGGTGTATTGTTGGCGATAGGCTTTCCAGTGTTTAACACACTTTCCTGTTGCCGTTGTCCATCTGAGATTAGCCAAGAGGTGATGTCCACCCTCTGCTCATGCCATCATTTTCCCTGCCATCATGGAGCTTCCCCTCATGTCTGTAAGCCAAAATAACCTTTTCATCCACTAGCTGCTCTTGTTCAGTGTTTTCTGACAGGAACAGTGAATTTGGCACTAAGAAGTAGGATGAATGATGCTAGAAATCTGATTCTGTCTGTGGCCTTTTGGAACTGCTTTGCAGGAGGAATGTGGTGAATTTGAAATCGTAGCCTAAGTGGCAACTAACAGGGCTGTAAGTACAGCTTGATGGACTATTCTGGTCAGAGTGGAAAGACATGAATGCAGTAAGAACTATAGACTGTGAGATGTTGCTTATGAGGGCGAGCAAGAGCTTTACCTGGACTGGGCTAGAAGCATTTTATGTGAGATGCTTGCTGTATTCTGCCTGCCTATGTCCTGGAAACTTGTGCAGGGTTGCATTGCATAGAGATGGACTGGTGTGAGCAGAAGGATATGGCATAGAAAGAAATAAAATATTTGAGCAGAAATTGCTGCCCATTCAACTGCATTTGTTTGAGAGATTACAACCATTGAGATTGGACCAGCTGACCTGCATTGGGACAACAGGAAAAATGAAGATTCTTTTGAAGAGATCTGAATGCTGAAGGAGTGTCCTGTTCTTCAAAGTCTGCTTTATTCCCTCCTGGATTAACAAGTTGTGTTGCCGTTAGGTTCACATTCCTGGCAGAAATCACCTGTCCAAGAGGAGCTTGTGCAGAAAATAATGGTTTATTTTGGCTTACAGGCTTGACGGGAAGCTCCATGATGGCAGGGTAAAAAGGCATGAACACAATGGAAATCAATATGGAGACTCATGAAAAACATGAAAATTGAGCTACCAAATGACCTAGCAGTTCCTTTACTGGGCATGTCCCAAGTAAAGGCTCCACTCTTCACTGCAGAGATATTGATCAACAACGCTTAGTATAGCTGCTCAATTCATAACAGTTAAGAAGTGGAATCAACCCCAATTTGTAGGAAAATGGATGGACTTGGAACAGATCATACTAAGCAAACTCACACAAATGCAGAAAGACACACACTACATGTTCTCTCTCATCTGTGGTTCTTAAATTGAAACAGCTTGGGATGCAGGCATACCTGACAAACAACTAAAGAAACAGATAAGAGAAATGGAAGGGTTTGCGGGAAGGGAATGAGAGGGCAGGGAGGAGATATACATAAAACCAAATCCAAAATGAATTGGTACCATAGAAATATTCCTCCTGCTTAGCAGACTACATGATATAACCTTCAATAAGGAGAGTGGAGGAATCATCTGGTAAGAAGGGCCCTGGAGACTGCACCAGCAGTTAAAGGCACTTGCTTGCAAAGCCTGCTAGCCTGGGTTCAATTCTCTAGTATCCATGTAAAACCAGATGCACAAAGTGGCACATGCATTTGGAATTTATTTGCAGTGGCAAGAGGCCCTGACATGCAAATCCCCCTCCCCTCTCTCATTCTCTATTTCAGTCTTTCTCTCTCCTTGCAAATTACATATATGAAATACATGTGGGCATAAATTATATATATGTCTAGGATTTCTTGTTTGTATTTATAAATCAGTCATAGTTTTCATAATGATGTATTTGATATCTCCAATTTTCACTTGAATTTGCCAAATTTCTCTCTGTAATTTTGTCCATTTCTTTACTTATTATTAGGGCATAGAAAGTTACACAGACATTCATTTTTATTCTTCTTGCTAGGTATGATCATTTACTTTTCTTATTCTTTAACATGATTAACGTATTAATTTACTCTTTGGCTAATATTGCCATAACACCTTGCTCACATTATTACATTGCTGCTCTATCATGCATTTTTCTTGCAGGTAACACTATGAAATTGAATTTTTAAAATAAAATCTGAGAACTTCAAACTTTAAACTAGTAAGCTTGATTCATTTATATTTATTATGACTTTAGAATTAGGACTAACTTCATGTTCTTATTTTATATTTTGAATTTTTCATGCAGTCTTGTATTTCATAGTCTTATGCTTAGTTGCATTTGCTGAATAAAATTCTTGTTTAATTTTATTTTTTGTTCTTCCTACTCTTATAAAGGTTTCTAGTTCATTTCTATTATTTTAGCTGTTACTCAGATCTTTAACACCTATAAAGAAAAAGGTATTTTTTTAATCATAGTGGGAGATCACATTATTTGTGAATGATTAAAAAACATTTTATTTATTTGAGAGAGAGAGAGAGGCAAGCAGATAGAGAGAGAGAGAGAGAGAGAGAGAGAGAGAGAATGGGTACGCTAGGGCCTTTAGCCACTGCAAAAGAACTCCAGACACATACGCCCCCTTGTGCATCTGGCTTATTTGGGTCCTAGGGAATTGAATCGGGGTCCGTAGGCTTTGTAGGCAAATGCCTTAACCGTTAAACCATTTCACTAGCCCTATGATTTTTTAAATATTTATTTATTTGCAACCAGAGACAGGGAGAGGGAGAGAGAGACAGAGGGAGGAGCAGAGTTACATACAGAGAATGGGTGTGTCAGGACCTCCAGTCACTGAAAACAAACTTGAGACACATGCACAAGTTGTGTTTCTGGCTTTACATGGGTACTGGGGAACTGAAACCTAGTCATTAGGCTTTATAGGCAAGCACCTTAACCACTGAGCAATCTCTCAACCCTGAATAATTTCTTTGAATTCTCTCTATCAAAAAACAAAGTGAGCCAGGCATGGTGGTGCACGCCTTTAATCCCAGCACTTGGGAGGCAGAGGTAGGAGGATTGCCATGAGTTCAAGGCCACCCTGAGACTACATAGTGAATTCCAGGTCATCCTGAGCTAGAGTGAGACTCTACCTCAAAAACAAATTGTTTTGTGCATTTTAGTAAAATATCTCACTTCTATTAAATCAATGCAATAAATAAATGTCCTCACTAAATCAGTGAGTCATACATGTGATAAGTTTCATGAAGCCAAGTAGCCTATGAGTGTGATTTCAATGTGTGATCTAAAAGAAAATGTCAGCCGGGCGTGGTGGCGCACGCCTTTAATCCCAGCACTCGGGAGGCAGAGGTAGGAGGATTGCCGTGAGTTCGAGGCCACCCTGAGACTCCATAGTGAATTCCAGGTCAGCCTGGGCTAGAGTGAAACCCTACCTCGAAAAACCAAAAAAGAAAAAAAAAAAAAAAAAAGAAAATGTCAGAGTTAGTCTTCAATATTATTGACCACAATTAATTTATTTTGTTTTTCCAATACATGTTATTAAGACTAAGAAATAAAAGTAGTTCTTCTTTTGTTTTCTGATTAAAGGATTCATGATAGTTTTCATATTTTCCCTTCTATTAAATGCACTAGTATCTTGCTTGTTATGATTTAGGAAAGATGCTGTTTGAAACAGTTATTGAAGGTTGCTGTCACATCCAAAGTATCATGCAAAACTTTGTTCCCTTTGATAGAAACTCTTACTCTCACAAGTGTAGTTTATGACTGTGGTGGTTTGAATAGAATAGATGGCCCCCAATATATTCAATTGTTTATTTGTTTGTAGTTTCCATCTAGCCATCTGGCTGGAGGCTATGCCATTGTGTGGATCTTAAGGTGTGGTGGTGGGTTTCAGATTTCAATCTAAAGATATGCAAAGCATGCCTAGCTGGAGTTCCTGAAGTGTGCTCTGGCTTTTGACCTTTAGGCTTGTACTGCTCTCTCTCTGCTTGGGCCTGTGAAAGCAGGCAAGTTTCTTCTGCTTTTATGGAACTTCCCCTGAATCAGTAAGCTCCAATAAATCCTTTCCTCCATAACTGTGCCTGGCCTGAAAGTTCATCTCAGTGAACCTGAAGCTGACTGCTACAGAACTTGGTACCGAGGAGTGGGGTGAGATGAACCTTACTATGTGGATGTTGATCTTTTGGAACCTTTGTTTTGGAGGAATAGGCATGGACTTGGTGCTTGCAACTGAAGATGTCATCTGGAGTGGTAAGCCAAGTTTTATGGACTATTCTGATGAGAGTCTGAGAATGCTAAGTGCAGATAGCATTGAACTTCAAGGCTTGGCTTATGAGCTTTCTAAGGGGAAGGAAAGACTGCAGAGGACTTTGTTGGAACTGGGCTACTGGCGTAAGGGCTGGCTGCATCCTGCTGCCCAGGCCCAGAGTGTTTGATCAAGGTTAAATTTGTACTGGACTGATGTGCTTCGCTAGAGATATTGGACTGAGAGATTTAAGATTTTAAGCTGGAAAACCTCAAGCAAGTTAAAATTACAGGCACTGAGACTGGTTTTAGGTTACTGAACCTGCTATTGTCAAACACATTATCAATCTTAAGGAAGATGTTCCAACTGCTTTACATTAAAACAATGGAAAGGATGCCTGAGGAAAGACTATCATAGAAATGCAAACACTTTTGGAAAGAGTTGACTGGAGAAGGAACCTGCTTTTCAAGGCTATGATTTGTTTCGTCCCTGAATTAAGAATATGGCTGTGTCCTGCACACCTGGTATTGGTTTCAGAAGCATGAAAAATGCATGGAGTGGCCGTGAATTGCACATGCTTCCAGGAGCCACTGCTGAGATGCAGCATGAGGTAGGGCCTGATGCCCTGATAGGCTGAAAGAGCCTTTGGAAAATGTGAAGAGTGGTCATGAATTGCACATGGTTCCAGGAGCTGCTGCTGAGATGTGGCATGAGGCAGGGCATGATGCCCTGATAGGCTGAAAGAGCCTTTGGAAGATGGACCATGGTTTGCATGAAGACCTGAAGATGTTTTGTATATACCAGGACTGTGCAAGGGCTACCATAGAGCACACTGTTGGCCTGGGATGGAAGTGTTCCCCGGGTACTCTGCCCAGCTGGAAGGGTGGAATTGGAAAGTCTGGAGACTGTTAGTCTCTGGGTATATTGAACTTGAACTGCAGAAGTTTGATGTGTGTTTGATGGTGGTTGAGTTTGCATTGTTTTAGTCTTTCCTTGCTGTGCCTTATACCAGTTGAAAATGTTTACTCTGTGCCTTTATATGTTAGAAGTCTTTAACTTGTTTGATTTCACAGGTCTTCATATCTTAAATTGGTCAAGACTGTGGGGACCTTTGAAATTGAACTAAGTACAATTTATAATGTGTGATGGTTATAAATCTATTGGGGGCCAGGGGCGGAATGTGGTGGTTTGAATAGAATAGATGGCCCCCAATATATTCAATTGTTTATTTGTTTGTAGTTTCCATCTAGCCATCTGGCTGGAGGCTATGCCATTGTGTGGATCTTAAGGTGTGGTGGTGGGTTTCAGATTTCAATCTAAAGATATGCAAAGCATGCCTAGCTGGAGTTCCTGAAGTGTGCTCTGGCTTTTGACCTTTAGGCTTGTACTGCTCTCTCTCTGCTTGGGCCTGTGAAAGCAGGCAAGTTTCTTCTGCTTTTATGGAACTTCCCCTGGATCAGTAAGCTCCAATAAATCCCTTCCTCCATAACTGTGCCTGGCCTGAAAGTTCATCTCAGTGAACCTGAAGCTGACTGCTACAATGACCAACTCATTATATTCCTAAATTATCTCCTTATTCATCTAACTTCCTCCTATTTCAAAACATGAAAGACCTGGAACCTCTCAGTTCACTTTTGACTCTAAAATATGCTAGATCCATTCTTAATTTTCAGACACAGTCTTTTGGTAGCTTATGATGTTTTCTTTTTTCTTATATTTGTGTACAGTATATGATGTGTATGTTCATTTTAGGCACAAGCGTGTATCATGTCCCATAATCAAGAGGGTTCAGAGGCCAGAAAGGAATTTAAAATGTCCTTCTCCATTACTCATTTCCTCGAGACGGAGTCTCTTCTCTGAACTCAGAGCTGCTGTTTTTATAAGCCTCCCTCCAATTCTCTGGTTCTACTACCCACAAGATTTTTGTTTTTACAGGCATGTGTGGCCATGGCCAGCAATTTATGTGATGTGGGTGCCTGGGAATTTAACCCTGGTTGTCTCAGGTCCTCTCAGACCCTCATGAACCCAAACTTGGACTACCATTGTTAATTTAGCCTGTTTTTAGGATTTCTATATATTTGTACTTGAAAATAATGTGACATACAAAAATATTTGAAAGTTTTTGAGAAAGAAAAATTTCCAGAATTACACTTATAATCAATTTCATAGTAGTTTAGTACAAATAGAACAGATTTAAAGTCATTATGAGGCAACAAATTTTTCTCAGATTTAAAATGTTTTATAATTAGTAAATAAGTTCATGCATAAACTAAAACTTAAGGTTTCATGTAATTAAAAATCCAATCTATATTGTGAGGTAAAAAGCAGAGATTAGGCTGGGGAGATGGATCAGTAGTTAAAGGTGCTTGCTGTGATGCTGGGCATGGTGGCACACGACTTTGATCCTAGTACTCGGGAGGCATAAGTAGGAGGATCACCATGAGTTCAAGGCCACCCTGAGACTACAGAGTGAATTCCAGGTCAGCCTGAGCTAGAGTGAGACTCTACCTCGAAAAACAAAACAAAACAAACAAACAAAAAGGTGCTTGCTATGAAGCCAGCCAGATTTGATCCCCAGTACACAGTAAAACCAGATGAACAAAGTGGTATATGTAACTAGAGTTTGTTTGCAATAGCAAGGGTGGGCACATCCAACCATACCCATCCATTCTCTCTGTCTCTCTGTCTCTCTCTCTCTCTCTGTCATGAATAAGTATATAGAATACTTTTAAGATAGCAGGATGTTCATTTTGTGGATACCATGATCTTAAGAAAATGGGCAAAAAGTAAAGCATCTGAACTCTCCTCCCTAGATGGCTTTCATTCTTTGAACAGCTGACTTATTTGTCTCTATTGCCAGACCATCACTGCTTTCTAGTCTTCTGAACAGGGGACAAACTGTTGACATCTTATGATTTATGTACACGTCAGCATCCAATTCTCAGAGAGACACTTCTTTTTCTACAATGATGGAGGTGTCTGATGGACTCAACTTGGGTGAGGCATTTGCTGTCAGCAGCACTAGTGACTGGAGAATGGAATGGGATGTGTCTTACTTGTCTTAGGAGCCCTACCATGAATTTCTCAACTTCAGACAGGAGTTAGGTACCATTATACTGCATACTGAGACAAATGTTCTGGTATGATCCAACATGACATTTTCCATTGTATCTAGAACACATCAAGGAGAGGATGGGGAAGGAACTCAAAGCAAGGGAGACATTTCCTTAAAAAAATACCTCATTGGCTATGCTGGATCAATAAAAACAATTGAGGAATATCCCTGAACACAAATAATAATATACCAATATAAATAGCAAAGAAATGCAAGCTTGATGCATGCCAAAATATCTTTAAAAAGTCACAAGTTCATTCTAACCTTTAACTCTTAAGAAGTTTACTGGCTCCTCCTAATAGATAATGGCTTTAAAATGTACAATGGTCATATTTCTAAACTGTAGATAGAATATTCATCCCTTCAAGAAGGAAACTGATATAACTGCCAAAATAGCTTGATAAGTTTCTTAGGTCTCTTTGATTAGAAAGGTGAGACAATGGGTTGGAGAGATGGCTTAGAGGTTAAGGTGCTTGCCTGAAAAGCCAAAGGACCTCAGTTTGATTCCCCAGTACCCACATAAGCCAGATGCACAAGGTAGTGCATACCTCTGGAGTTCATTTGCAGTGGCTGGAAGCCCTGGCACGCCCATTCTCCCTCTCTTTCTATCTCTCCCTCTTTCACTCTCTCAGATAAATAAATAAAAATAAAATATTTTAAAAAGGAAGGTGAGACAATCCAGTTTAAACATACCTAAAGCTAGCAATTGGAATGTGTATAAACTTATTTCAGCTTTTGAACAGACATTGAGAGCAAGGATCAGATTCAATGGGGATATCTGGTGACTTGAAGACAATATTCGATTATGAGTTTCTCATGCTGGGCTGGGCAGTCAATGTTCAGTAATAAAATTCAATAAGGAAAAGCTATAATGAAAGAAATATAATGTATGTACCAGGATGAAAATGCACAGTGTAACTCCCTCCTGAATCTTTCTCCTGCTTTGAAAAGCATCTTGAGAAATTCATCACACTCCATATTCAGGCATGTTCAATTCTAAACCTGGGTGAATTTTGCAGCATCCGCATAGCACGCTTTGGCATGCCATTGGATTTGCTTCACCAGTCCTCATATACTGTAATGTAATAATGTAATAAGAAATATTCTGAATGCTCCAGAGAGGGTTACTCTTTTGGTCTTTGTCTAAACCCTTGGAGTGCCTCCTATGGTAGCAACTCAGTCTACAGAAGGCAGTGAGGAGAATAATGAAGATACTAGTACCTTCCAAGCCCTTGATATGGTAAAGATAAAAATAACAGACTTGTTAGACTACACATTAAATCTAATATTTGTGTCTACAAAATTGTAAAATGGGATAACATTGTTCATGCTCAATGAAAACTATTTCTTCTCCTTTGTGTCTTTTTGTTGTTGTTGTTTTCTCAATGTAGGATCTCACTCAAGCACAGGCTGACCTGAAATTCACTATGTAGTCTCAGGCTGGCCTCGAACTCACAGAGATCCTCCCTAGTGCTTGGAATAAAGTGTGCCACCATGCTGGGTAGGGAGAGAAAGAGAAAGAAAGAAAGAAAGAAAGAAAGAAAGAAAGAAAGAAAGAAAGAAAGAAAGAAAGAAAGAAAGAAAGAAAGAAAGAGAGAAAAATGGGTGTGCCAGGGCCTCTAGGCACTGCACAGGAACTCCACATGCATGTGCCACCTTGTGCATCTGCTTTATGTGGGTACTGGGGAATCAAATTCAAGTCGTTGAGCTTTTTAGGAAAGCATCTTAATCGCTGAACAATCTCTCCAGCCCCCTTTGTGCCTTTCTCTCCTTCTTTCTTTCTTTCTAATTATGGACATACTTAGTATGGATACATTCTGTGTTAGTACCATCCTTTCCCTTCTCCGTGCCCCCATTAGGCTGGGGCCCCTTCTCATTGGGGTCGCAGGTTTTCCCGGTGTGGTTATGGGTTATGCCTTGTGGGAGCAGCAGTCAGTTATTGGGGAGAGGCAGTGCCTCTGGGTATGATGCGCAAACTTGTGGCTCTTAACAATCTTTCTGGCCCCTCTTCCACAAAATTCCCTTAGCCATGTTGGTTGTGTTATTAGTCTACTTCAGTGACTGGCTTTAGGAGTCTACGGATCTCTGCTTTGGTAAGTGTTGCATGTCCTCAGTATCTGTCTCCTTCACCCTGGTACTGATTGTCAGGCTCAGTATGGGAACTGTATTCTTGCTCATCTCGCCAATTCTTCTGTTCTTTCAGCTGGGGCTTGGCTGAAGTGCTAGGGGTAGTTTATCTGCTCTGGTCTTACAGGCATCTGAAAAAGAAAAGCAGATTCTCCAATGGAGAGTGAACCTGTGCTGACTTCACTCTCCCTTTGTGTCTTTCTAGTTATGTTAAAATTGTCTAGAAATACTTCTTCAAGCCTCATCATTTAAAAATGGAATGAAGGGACACCTGCAGATTTGATTCCACCCTACTTTGGAACCAGCCTGTAAATCTCTGTTACATCTGTGCAGCTAAAGACAAACTCAGAGGTTAGAATCAAGATTTCTCTGACTTTGCACAGAACTCAATATGCTGGTATTATATACGATAGCCTTTCTTCTAATAGATATGTGGGGAAAAGAATTGGACAGTGTGACACACAGCTTATGCTTTCAAAAAGGCCCATATGTCTAGAAAGATATGATTATACATATATGCTCAGAATAAAATCATCATTGGCAACATCAATGAGATATGTTTTGAAGGGACTGTACCTTGTCATTTAACTGAACACAGTTGAAGGATTTCAGGTGCTGATTTGTAAACTAACAAGTTAATAAAAAAGCTCTTTGTTGCTTTACAAACGTGAAGTGTTGTGATTCCTTTGGGAATGCTGAACAAGCAAATATTTTTGTTAGACATGGCAGCATTTCCCAGGCATATGTTATTATCATTGGTTTCTGTGAAAATACTGAGTCTTAAAAAAAAAAAAAAACTTAGCATGTAAAAGACTTGGCAATACATCCCAGCTAGCTTCCTGGACTCAGATCTATTAGTACGAGAATTACATACAAATCCCCCATGGCGTGCATGGGAGAATAACCCTCACACTCTGCATATGCAGCAGTTATATTAACATGATAGATTTTCAATGCTCTACAGGATCCATTACTGTGTTTTGGGCCAATAGTCCATGAATTTGAGGGATTTATACAATGGACCATAACAGCTCCTTAGGAACGATTATATCCCATTGGACCAAAAAAAAATGTCTTTTTTAAATCTTCCTATTAACCTGTTTGCTCCATAGACCATAATCCTTTGAAGGTTAAATTATGTACATGGCAAAATGGGCCAAATCACCTCATTTTGTGTTTTAAAATGTATTTATAATAAAAAAAAAGCTCTCCAAAATGGGAGAAAAGAAATTAGGCCCAGGAGCATCAAATCAAGGTGGTTTTCCAATATGAGCAACAGGTATTACTTGTAAGTTTTGCCAAGGACAGAGATCTTGATAAGCTAGAGATAATTTCCCATTAGCACCACTTCCATTCACAACCATCTAAAAATATATCAAACAATTGAAAATGACCAAAGTAGTAATACCATGAAGCAACAGTTTTCAATAGCTAGGAAGGCACCAAGAAACACAATAAAGACAAATGATACCAAATACATAGAAAATCACTTTTAAATGCTTTCTTTTTGACTGTATACAAAACGATATATAAAAAGAAAATAATACATGAGAAGAATTAGATTACTATTTAAAATAAGTGCAATGCTCACAAATACTCATTCCTACCACTTTGTTGTACACATGGCATTTAATGTATTTTAATTAAGGTATCAATGAGGTATAAATGACTAAGACGATATCATTCTGAGATCATAGAAGTCTTCTGGTTATAGTGGTTTCAAATTCAAAACCCACTGTGATTAGAAGTCGCTGGGAAGGAGAATTTGGTACTGAAGGCATTGCTCGCTCCTCATGGTGGTAAAAACTTACCTGCTCACCCCATGTATTTAGAACAGGATCAGATAAAGCTGCTACTCATTGGTGTCAATTAATGATGGTTCATAATATTTACAATTTGAAATAAGTTTGCTAAATTCATCAATTTTAAATTTTTTTGAGAGAAGAATGGGCAAGTCAATATAGAGAAAAGTTTACTTGATTTCTAGTTAAGGCATCTGTTGAATTTGTTTCTGGTATTTTCTGTACACTCTGTTCTTTCCAGAGAATTTATATTAGTGATGTTTGCTATTTCCCAGTAAGTTTTTTTTTTTTTTGGAAAGTATATTGAGGTCTTTGAAGAAAAGGGTAATATAAAACTGAAAAAGAGGAGAAAACAAGCATGTAACTCTCACAAAACCCTTTTCTCCTTAGAAAAAAGCAGAAGTAGCCAAAAGAACGTGCAAGACAAGAAAAAGGTCTTCTAGCTGACAAATCTGTGTTCTTGATAAAATGCATTCATTACTGTAGCACCAAGCTGAATTCTTATCAGCACTCTGGTGGAGGCATGGACCATTCCTCAGTGCTGCCATTCTCCTGCACATAAAGATCTGTAAATGGATTTAATTACAATATAGATCCCTTCTAATCTGTATGCTATGCCAGCTCATTTGGGAGCCTATGCATTATTAAATGTGTTGTGATAATTAGGAAGACCACACTTTTAAAGTGCTACTTAACTAACCTAAATACAAACAACCAGCACAGTCTCGAGAGAGATTTCCCTCCAATGACAGAGACCAAAAACTAGCAAAATCCAAACTAACTTTTCTTGTCTCTGCCCATTTTTTTAAAAATTTTTTTTGTTATTTTTATTTATTTATTTGAGAGCGACAGACAGAGAGAAAGAGACAGATAGAGAGAGGGAGAGAGAATGGGCGCACCAGGGCCTCCAGCCACTGCAAACGAACTCCAGATGTGTGTGCCCCCTTGTGCATCTGGCTAACGTGGGTCCTGGGGAGTCGAGCCTTGAACCGGGATCCTTAGGCTTCACAGGCAAGCGCTTAACTGCTAAGCCATCGCTCCAGCTCCCACTTTTAATCAACTCAGTGTTTGTTATAAAAAATACCTAGAAGAATTGGGGTTGAATTTCCTGTTGCAGACTTCTAAGACTTCCAGCTGCCTCTTTGTCATCATTTGAAGTTGACAGCTCTTATGACAGACAGCTCATGCTAAAATGCTCTCAAACACACCATCTGGGTGTGGATAATCTCCTGGGCATAGCTGAGCTGCTTTTAGGACACACCCTTGAGGTACAGATGGGCAGAGCCACTGGACAGAAACACACTGTAGTCTCCTCTGATTATAGGGTTCTGACTACACAAATTTCAAGAGGTACGTTTTACTTCCACAGAGAAGCATCACAAACCTCTCTCCCTTACCTTGAATGCCTGAGGCTAGCACCTTCCAAAAGGCAACACTAAAGTAAATGAGACATTGTTCAATTCCGCTTCAAGAAACTGAAGTAATGCTCATCTCATCTCCAAAAGACTACCTAGGTTATTAGGCAAGACTTAAAAATCTAGTTGTGAATATTTAACAATGGAAATGCCAATGGACACAAATTAATGAATATAAAATTGGATCTTTTGACATTAGGCCTGACACAGCCTGCAAGGGGAAAGCTTCTGCTAAAGGATTTTAATTTATTTTATCCCTTAATAACTCACTAATGGCAACAATTTTTAATGGGCTGATCTTCTAAAAGATATAACTAATGTAGGAGGGTTTTTATATTTCTTATTACAAATTTGATCATTATTTTGCTTCTAGGATTACATTTAGGAAAGGCAATAATATTGAGAGTTTAATATCTAAAAGTCTCTCAACTTCATACTTCAGGTATTCATGACCTAATTTGAGCTCTGTGCACCAGGCCAGCATATGGGCTGTGCCTAAAACTATAGAGAGTAACATGTTAGAGAGAGAACTAACCTTCCTTCCCTACCTTCTCCACACAAAATTTACATTGGTCACACTTTTGAGCATTAGGGAAAACTAATATTGCCCTTGATGGGAGAAAGGATACCAAGCTCATTAATATTGTAAATAATATGATCAACTGGGAACCTAATGTGTCAATGATGCATTACAAACTTTTACTTTTAAAATCTCTCTTAGCAATTACTCAACGAGTATTTATAAATTACAGTCATACACACACACACACACACACACACACACACACAACAAGGAAACCCACTGGAGCGATTACCTATGCATGAGTGATTTCACCTTTCAGGACATTAGTGAAACTAAGAGATCAGATGAAACTAGTTTGCCTTTCACTGTGGTGTGGACAGTGAGTACTAATTATGCTTTGAAAAAATGGGAATGAGTAGTCTCCAAAGATTGTGTGCCAGTCATTGCAATTTCTAATGAAGTAAAGAAAAATGAATAAAAGGGAAATTATAGAAGAAACTTGATGATAGCTATGAGCAAATTGGTCCAGGAGATTCTCAGGAAAGTAAGTCCCCAAAACAGTGCCTGAACTCTTTTAAAGTAGATGACAAAAATCACTAGATGCTAGCATCACTTCCTTGATTGGTGCTACTTGACAACCAGAATCTTAATGGCATCATCTACCTCTAAAGCAGCACAAGTTCCACCCTTCCACATGCCAAGTGTATGCCCACCATCTTTTCAGACACAGCCTTGATAATATAAAGAGAATTGTATAGACGTTTCTCATTTTACTTTGTTCAGAGAACAGATAATTTGAGAGTGAAAAGGAAAGTTAGGATAATCACTTAGAAAACCACTGGCACAAACATTCTATGAAAGCTTGTGCAATTATGTAATTCAGATTCTCTTTGTGAGGCATCTGATGGTCTTATGGCTAATAATGATAAGATATAAATAATTTAAAAATACAAGATAATCCTGAATCTGCAATCAGCATAATAATTATCTCAAGCAATGGGCATAGCTTAATGGTCATAAGTGCTTTGAAAGAGGGACCACAAATTTTATTTTGTTTCCTTATAAAGATATACCTTTGTTCTCCCTTCTCCATGCTGTCTTCCTGCTCAATCCTAAACTGTTTCTGTAAGAAAAATGGTACACTATAAAACATTATACAGTGAGATATAATACTTTACAACTCATTTAAAGTTCTAAAAGGATCAACTATTTGAATGTGAAACATTCTTTTGTTTTCTTTTTTTTTTTTGGAGACACATTTAATGTTATTCTTACATTCCTTTACAATGTCTCATTCATTATGCATTAAAAAAGATAAATCCCACAAAACTAACTGTGATGGTTAAAAAAAAACAAATAAAAACAAAATAGTCTTACTATTTGAGGAAGTTCACACCCCCTTTATTCCAGATGCATCAGCTTCTTCATAGCTGAGAATGTCATACTATCTTTAGCTCTTTTGCTCTTGCACAAGCTTCCGTCTAAGATTTCCTCACCAATGTTTCATTCAGCTCTTTCACTCATCTTACTTGCCCTGCTCTCCAACATCCCATCCTCTATTGTTGCTTTTTTTCTGAACACAACCTACAAGTTTTTGAATTTCTATTATTCATTTATTTCTGTACTTAACAAATCTGTTATCTCAGCGACCTCTTTGTCTTCTACACTCATTACTTTCATTCCTGAGGTCTGGCGCATCCAAAACAGTCAGTTCATAATTGGTGAATGAATAAATGAATGAATGAATGGTCACGTGCATAGAAAGAATTTAGCCACTAACTCTTGGTTCAATGACTAGTTGTGATCCTGAGTATAGTTCTAAAATCTTAGGATAGATGTAGTCCTACTAACATTTTTATTGCAGTCAAATACTTCTTGGATGGGGGCATTGTGACCTTGAACATTGGACAGCAATACTTATCTAACAGAACAGTGTGAGATACAGATCATTGCACTGTGTAATGCACTGGCTAGTTTTGACCCAAAATAACCAAAACCACACTGAAGCCTTTTCTAGTCAGAGATGTACCTTACAATTCATGTGAAAAAATCTTTAATGTATTCATTTATTTAGATAATATATGGATTAAAAAGAGTCTTATCTTCAAATTTTATCTGTTAGGGTCACAAACTCAGTGTTACTTAATGCTATCCCTTTAGGAGAATCTATTTAAAATAAAAATAATTATTTAAGAATATTGCTTATATTTGAAATTTTGAAAACCTAATCATGGTAGACATTTAATGACTTTGTTACAAATCTGAATGTTAAATTTCAGAAATCCTCCTTGCATTAAAAATGAATTAACTGTGTGATTATTAATTGTGCATATTCCAATCCCTTTGTGCTGTTCTGCATGTTTCTTGAATCTCATTTGAATCCTTTGGCTAAGTAATGTGTCAAGGGGGGTACCAGCCTGAACGCCTGAGTTATTTAAAAGGCAGGACAGCACTTCCAGATTAGAATACCAATGAGTGGGGTTAAAAAGGCTCTACTGTAGTTGGAGGGCAGCTCTCAGTCTGAGGAGTACCTGAAAAGGACCTCTATGGACTCATTTTCAGAATCACATTGTAATGTGGGCTCATGTCAATCATCAGAACAGACAGCTTCATCCCATGATATAAACTAGTTATACATTCAAGAGCTGCCAGAGGATCTTCATTAAAAAGGGACTTAGCATTAAAGGAAGAAGGTTGTTTTATTATAACACTTCAAACACAGTTTTTTGTTTTATATGTTCTCAGAATTCTTTTTTGTTCTTTGTTACAATATCAAAAAAGTACCACAGAAGAAGAAAAACATTAAATATTCCATTTTTAATAGGAATCAAGGATGCTTTCTGGTTTAAGGCATTAAAATCATATACATTTTTCCTTAAATTTATTCATTGCTTTGAATAACAAAAAGAAATCTCTAGATGTAATAGGAGGATGTTTTTAATCTTTTGTGGGAAGGGATTTGCAGAGCAGACTACTCAAGGTAAAATATCTACTGGCAAAGTATATCAGTGAGAGCTTTATACATATAAATTTGTATAAAACCTTTGGGCTCTCCACAAGCTTCCAGATACCAGTTAGATATTGCAATTGGTGTCATTAAAATTTAATATAGTTAGGAGAAAAACAGAATCACTATCCATGTAAGTAAATCATTGACACTGTAATATAGTATTTGAAGAAAACTTAATAGAGGCTTAATAAAATAGATAATGGTATCATTCTACCTATTTTCAAAAGTGTCCTGCAAAAACCTTTACTTAAATTCAAGATTCGGGTAACCTAATCAAAATAACAAGCATATATACTTATTTATCTGAATCATTCAATTTCTACTATGGAAAGTGTTAAGGCAAATAGCTTGGTAGATGGAATTCAAATGATTGCATAATATAATTGTATCTGCTATCAGGTCGGATGATATTTGTGTGTAGACACTCCTGAAGAGTCTACTCACAAAGGACACAAAAACTAATGCAGCCAATGAATTTTCTGGGTATGATGTCAATATGTAAAAATCAATTGTATTTCTACACATAAAAAGTAACTCTCTGAAAATATGAAATATACCCATTTTCCAAATGGCATCAAAAAATAAGTTACTGAGTAACTTATCCAAGGAGGAGACAGGTATGAACACTAAAAAGAAGGAAGCAGTGATGAAAGAAACTTGAGGACACAAATAATTGTAAATGTTGTTTATAGTTTGAAAGTTTAACATGGTTAAAATGTTTTGATTTGAAAATCGTCAAGATTACTAAATATACATGCATCCAAAGAAGAAATACAATGACAAACAGGTGTGCGGAAAGATATGCAATTGTACTAATTAAAGAAAATGTGAATAAAAATCACAAAAGATGTTACTTCATACCTGTATATAAAGTAGAGGTATAAAGAAAGGATAAGATGTTCTGGCAAGAATGTGGAGAAATTAGAATCCTTATATGATTCCTACATTCCTACTTACAAGTAGAATTATAAAATGATGTAGACCTGATAGTAACATTGTAGTACTTTCACACAAGTATAAAAATGATACCATCACACAATCGAACAATTTATTTCTTGGAATATAGCTAAGAGAATTAAAATTCTTAATTGGCTGAGTATATATCCTCCTATGTTCATTGCGGTGTTAGTTATAATAAGAAGTATATTGAATCAATAGAAATGCCCCCCCACCAATGGATGAATGAGTGCAAAAAATGTGTCATATGCATATAATTAAATACCCAACCTTTATAAAGAAGGATGGCTTGTAATATATGATAATATGGATAAACCATATGGACATTGTGGTCAGTGAAATGAGCCAGTCACAGAAACACAAATACTGCATGCTGCAACATCTATGTAATATCTAAATGGTCAAAAGTTATGGAAGCTTAAAGCAGAATGATGGTTGCCAGGGATGTGGAAGACAAAGAAATAGGAATTTTCTGTGTTAATAGGTTTAAGGTTTAGGTTAATAGGTTTCAGTTTATGAACAACAACTTCTAGAGCTATATTATTTATGCTTGTGAAATATTTTATAATCCTGTATAGAAAATTGAAATTTTTATTGTGTTATTTTTAGCTATTAAAAATATTCTTACTATTTATTTGCAAGGAGAGTGAGCATATGGGTGCATCAGGGTCTCTTGCCACTGCAAACAAATTACCAATGTGTGCACCCCTTCATGCATTTGGCTTTATGTGGGTATTAGGAAATCAAACCCAGACTAGTGGGCTTTGCAAACAAGTAATTTTTGTTGTTGTTGTTACTACAAAGCCACCTCTCCAGCCCTTTTTTTTTTTTTTTTTTTTTGAAGGAGGGTCTCACTCTAGATCAGGCTGACCTGGACTTCACTCTGTAGTCTCAGGGTAGCCTTGAACTCACAGAGATCCTCCTACCTCTGTCTCCCGAGTGCTGGGATTAAAGGCGTGCGCCACCACATCCGGCTTCCAGCACTATTTTTTAACTTATGAGATAGGTCCTCAAGTAGCTGAGGCTGGAATTATGCTTACTATGAAGATATGGCTAGCCTTCAACTCCTGGTTGTCCTGCCTCCATCCCTCAGTGCTGAGGTTACAGATGTGTGTTACAACTCTAAGCACAGACAATTGTAAGAAGACATTTCATTTTAAGTGTTCCTGTTACCATACAAAAAACACAAATAAATAATATAAGCAATTATGTAGTTCCCTGTAAAGAAGATATTTGCTATATAGACTGAAAACAAGTTTTCTGACATTTACTTTAAATGAAACTGATTAATTATTATGAATAAGTTTCTCTTCCCAAACTTAACTTGCCAATGACAGAACACACGACTCAGATTGGTCCCATTATTTAAAAGGGTTCTTGATAGAAGCAGACACATTTATCACATTATCACATTTATTTTCAGATAATATATGCTAAGCTACAGTTTGCTACTCTTCCTTATGACATGACCAGCCGTATTTTAATTTCTAGCACTTCTCCTCAGGAGTCTACTTGGAAGCAGAATCATTAAAATTGCTTGTGAAAACCAGGGACCTTGCCTGGTGGTACATTTGCCCATCTTCAGGAGGAAAAGAGCTTAATTAAAGATCTTCTAATGCCCACCATGAAAGAGCCACTGTCTTCACTGTCTCTCCCATGCAAAGGTTTTCCTGCATGAATACTCAACTTTCATCTTCCGTCCTCACAAAAATGTTCTCAAAAATTCATCCTTTCAATGTTGAACTGTCCATAGCACTCAAAGCTTCGCAGGTGGTACAATTTTGATATTAAGTTATTAAAAATTTGGTCAGCACCATGAAAATTGAGCTGCATATACACTGTCCTTGAATTTACTATTTCTTCTTAAAAGCTTCAGGATGAACGAAGGTTAACTCAATAAGTCTTTGTGCATTCAGAACGTTTAAGTACATAAATCATTAAAAAGATTAAATCATATTCTTACAGCAAATGTCTAGGATTCATGCTTAAGACTTATGAGTTGTGAATCCCTAATTAAATGAAATTTTGTTCTCTCTAATTAGTTTACAGTAACACAGGAAAAGCTTGTTACACATTTTACAGTTATATTTTAGATTTCAATCTCCATGAGTTAAAGGTAATTTATTTAGCACTGCTTATTAACACGTTGTATTCTTTTACTTTTGTCTATGTTCTTCGCAAATCAAGGAAAGCAAAGTTGAAAACCAGTGAAACCAATGTGATCCTGATCATACTTATTTATTACTGTCTAACATTTAGTGATTTTTGTTCTACATTCTATCATCATGTGGGATCTACTTGAATTCTTTCTACCCTGTACCCAGGCCTCCTTTGCTAGGTAAGCATCTATCTTAAATTACATATTTCCATTACTATTATATATATTGGCCAACAAGGGATTTTAACTATATATAAGAGCTATATATATTTAAACTATATATAAGAGCTATTGTGTTAACACAAGAAATAAAAGAACTCTAAAGTTATGCAAATAAAAAGTATTGAAAGCCATTGTCTTAGTTTATGTGAAAATATTTTAAGAAAAATCTTAATGGAGTTTCTTGTTCTATGTAGAGCTTATTTCTTTGGTTTCAGTGTGTGTGTGTGGGTGGGGAGGGTCTTTCCTTATGAAGCATCTGATGACAAACTGTAAAGGAATAAATCCATTTGCTTTATGATTATTCAAATGATATGACCAAAACTTACCTAAAGGGGAAATACTATAGCTGTATGCTATTGGAAGCCAAATTCCTGCTTTGTTTGGATTTATGAAAAGAAGTTAATAGGCTAGCAACCAATATGTTGAAAACATGATTGAATAAAGAGGAAAATACACACTAAAGGAAGCAAATACATGAATGTCTTTTTCCCCAATATTTTATGCAGTATTAGATATATGATATGTATCATGACATATAGCATATATGAGACTAAATTTGTATGGTTATTTAATAGATTTTTTCATATGTTGTATGACTTATATGGTCATATATATGTATATAAATATATATATATATATATTTATCTGAAGAATCATCATGATATTTGGGATAGATGGCTATTTTGAAAAAAAAACTGCTTTCTTCCTACAAGGAATGAAGTGTTAATGTTTGTATATACACACAAAATATATGTATATAATTTATTATATATATACTTTTATTTTAGCATAAATACTATATTCACTTTTATGCACAAATGTATATATGTATTAAAATGTAAATTTTGATTTAGAAGTTATGGTGTATTGAATGATGATGTAATCAACATAGCAGTGATTTAAATAAATTATAATGTAGAACCAAAGCCAAAACCCATTTAGATCTATTCAAGTGTGTCCTTGTGTCCATTCTGTAAAATAATATCCACAACTTCACTGTCACAGATTAAAAGGGAAAGGAAAGTAGAGGACAGAAGCGGGGAGGGACACAGACGCAGAGGCAAGAAAAAATAAACATTGGTGACCCGCGCTGACAATACTTCCCTGAGCTTCGCGAAGCTTTAGATGATAGTATTCAGTAAAGGATTGCAGTAGCCACAGTAAAGACGCCATCAGCAGCCACTTCAGACACTGAGATAGAGCTTTCCTCGGCGGATGGAAAGAGGTGATAAGTGGAGTGCTGCTGCAAGCAGCAGGCCTCACAAAGCTTTCTCTACTTTATATATTGATGGCCAACTTGAAAGAATGTGCAGCAAGGTGAGAATCTTGCTGGTGAAACAAAAAGCCAAGGAAAGGCAGTCAATAGAAGGTGGGGAGCAGTGGAGGCATGATTACAAACCTTGAAGTTAAATGGCATTTTGCAATTCATTGTGATACAAAGAACCAAAAAATAAATAAATAAAATAAAATACTGAACAAGAAGACTTATAAGAATTCTCCATTTACACATATACCTACAACAAAAAGGGGGGGTGGCTGCATCAAAAGTACAAAGCTTCAGTTCTGATTATATTTCAACGCACCCTCCAGAAAAAAACGGAAATGTTTAGTCGTGTATAAATACTTTTTGGCATGGGTATAATAATCCAAAATTTAAAACAATTAACTATTCCTAAAATCTGTGTCTAGTATATAATTTGTACTTTTGTGAGGAATGCAGTATATAAATCCCGTGAAGCTTTTCTGAATTTGTATCTTCTTTAATATTTCAGGTAGTTTTCCAAAAATCTAGGCACAGATGAACTAAAATTATCTTTCTATAATTCTGCTATTTGCTGTAAATGATAGATATAAACTATGGCTTATTTTATTTATGAAGCATGTATGTATATTTACCTACTTGAAATATGTAAATACAATGCTATTTAAATATATGTTTACATTAAATTAAAAATAAATTTTAATTTAAAAAATTGTGGTATACTTAATGATGGTAGTGGTAAAAACAGTGAATTACATAAATTAAAATGTAGAATCAAATGCTAAACACATAGAGGCATTTCTATTTAAAAGTACGTGAAATTTCAGCTTAATATTTTTATGTCTTTTGCAAGATGACTACATTTGCTTTGTGTTTTGATTATGGTGTTGTGGGAGTTATTACACCCAAGCAATGAAACTAGAATAAAAATATTTTTCTTTTTTTATTACAATACAAAGGCATGATCATAATCTGTTTCCTTTAACCTTGAAACACAATAAATTATAAACTTCAGATATTCAAATCAATTAGGTGAATGTACTTGGAGCAGGATAGTCTTCAAATTATAGCATTCTGATTCCCCATAATCCTACTGGGACATGGCTGCTATTTAAAGAAACTCTGGTTTGAGAAATGACGATATGACAAAGAAATGTACACAATCCTGAAGGGAGCCAAAAGGACAGATGCTGCAGGCTATGTGAGCTTCTGTTAAACACGAGAACCAAGGGGCATGAACTTAAGCTAGAGAATAGCCTGCCACTAAAAAGTGCTTCCAACTGTTTTGCAATTGCCCTTTGCGAAATAAACAGTCCAGAAAAAAATAAGCAGCATATGCAGCAAGAAAGTGGACAAGTGGCCATGGACAGTGTGATGGGCAATTTAATGACTAGAGAAGCCTTGGTATTCCAGTTTTCAGGTTAAGTAATGTGTACTGATAACTCCAAAAAATGTCATTTTCATAATGGAAAAAAATTGTATGAGTAGTTTTAGGCATTTTAAATCATACTATTGGAAGTGATTGCAATGGCAAACACAACCCCAGCACTACGGAAAAGAGGTGGAAGAACCTTAAGTTCAAAGCCAGCCTAGGCTACTGAATAATTTAGACCCAGCTCTTAAAATAAATGAATAAATAACTATATTATTGATAAAATATTTCATGTACTTTCAAATATTTTATACATTTAATGTATTGTGGTTAAAGAAATATTTTGTTGAAATGACCAATAAATGAAATTTGTGTCCATTTTGAAAAATGTTTTTAATGTACATATAATTTTTATAATTTACATAGAAATCATGTATACTTTTATTCTCCTTATTTAATCTATCTATTAACACTATTTTTTGAGGCAAGCACAACAGACTGTCTTTTTAAATGTGAAAGCGAGAGAGAGAGAGAGAGAGAGAGAATTGACATGCTAGGGCCTCCAGCCAGTGCAATCAAACTCCAGATGCATGCACCCCCCCCCCCCCGTGCACATGTGTGACTTTGTGTGCTTATATCACTGTGTGTTTGGTTTACGTGGGACCTGGAGAGTTGAACATGAGTCATTAAGCTTCACAGGCAAGCGCCTTAACCGCTAAGCCATCTCTCCAGCCCTAACACTTTTTTTTTTTTTTTGAATAACATGTTATTCAATTATTGTCCTCCTCACAGGATCTGTTTATACAGCAAAGTTTCCTAGTTAGCAATAAAATATATCACTTTCTCCTTGTGAAACACATAGGAAGGCATTAAAATCCACAACTTTATAGAATTTTGTTATAGCTGGAAAGGGCCTCCTCATAAAGAGTACCTCATTTTGTAAATTTTAAAATAGAAATCTGAAGTATTTTATTTCCAGTTGATTCCTAGCCCATCCTTTTTCTTTTATTAGGTATATGATGATGCAGGTAAGGTGCTCACGCTTGGCCTTGCACAGAGATGACCTATAACTCCAGCTAAAGCTGTGGCATAGGTAAGTGTACACATCGACTTTGACAGGAAGAAAAGAGACAGAGCAATGGTATGGAGTTCATGAGTTTTGGCCACTTTCTAAAGTATTCAGACTTTTTAAGCAATCATGCCAGTGCCTTATTTTGTTAGAAACACTAACCCAGCTTGCAGTTCACTACTGCAGGTTGGTGAGAGCTGAATTGTTTATTGTCTATCAGATTAGGTGTTGCTTTGGAGAAAAGAACTGTCGCTCATCTTTGTATACCCACTTCCTCTCACACAATAGGTTCTCAATACAAAGTGCTCCATACTGGATGGACAAATTCATATCACATAGGTACTCATGAAGTAACAGGAAAATTCCTACTCAGAAAACTCACTTTTGAGTGATCATAATGTGCGTTTTTTTAAAAGCAAGCAAATGCTTATTGCATGCTCCACTCTTTACATGTCTTGCCTAGTATAAGGGAGGCAGGTATGTTATTTCTGACTGGCTTTGGGGCCAAAATGTATCTTCAAGCACAAATGAACATAGTTGTGTTGTGAACAGGTTCTCCCTGGTTTCTCATTAGCTGTCAAGAGTGACCTAAAGGTTTTTAACCTTAAGGACAACATCTTTCATTTACATGGTTTTGCAGTGGTCTCTGTCCTGATAGACCTTGTCTTGCTTTACTAACCAGCCTAGCTTGCCTGCCCTTTGAGTATAGAAGAGCAAGAATAAAGACCCAATTAAGCTAGTTTATACACGTTAACATGTCTGGAAAATGGTATATAGGTGATGGCTACAAACCATTTGTGATATTTTATTCAAGGAATATTTTTTCATTTATAAAAAGTGTCTATGGGAAGGAGAGAAAGGAAGAGAGCTGTGAATTCAGCCCCTCATATCCCTTTACAGCAGCTGTTAAGCCACTGCATTACTGAGGAGGGAGCGAGGATAATAGGATCAGTAATTGGCAGGGCTGTCCAACGATACCCTCCTCTCTCCCACCACTTGGCCCTGCCCAATTTATCTCTTCCATACCCCATGATGCCTTGTCTCTCCACAAACTTTTAAAAAGTTGCCCCCTGTATCGAGTGCCTTGTTATGTAAGGATTTTTTCTTCAAAGCATCAACCTGAATGTTCTACTTGTTAAACCAATATTAAAACAAGAAAGAATCCTTAGTTTAAAGCATCCGTGTTGCTAGTCCCTCAGCTGGATGGCCACTGCCAATGGTAAGTGGAGAGAGAAAAGTATAATTAAAACTTAACTTTCAGATGGATCTCATAGTTTATACACAGTAAGACGCTTTTCTCACCACGTGAACTTGCAGGTGACTGCTCTGAACAAAATAGGTGCTGACTCCTTTTATGTGAAACCCTTAAGATAACTTTAACATGGTCCCTTGCAGTTTAATTTATCATAAATTCTGGCACCATTTATCACCCAATGCAAAATGCTGAAGACATGGCTCTATTAATTCTGAATAACCCCTGAATTAAAAAGCTGTTAAATGAGTTGAGGCACACAGTGCTGGTAACAATATGTGGAAGTGTGTTTGCCTGGAATAAATTACTTTCACAGTCATCATTTGAAGAGTCCACATTTAGGGAAATATGTTGAAATGTTTACATCTTGATTCCCTGACTAAATCCACAGGCAATGCTAATGCACTTTTAATTTGACCTCATAGAGTACCTGAGGAAATGCCTGATCTGAAATTCTTGGTATCAAAACAAAACTCCTTTATTTAAAAACTGAACAAAATAATATATCAATAGAGGCGTGTAAAATATAGTAAAAGATTCCAATTAAGATATGTTTCATTTTCTTGTTTTAATCTTTCAAGAAACAGTTTGCAATATTGTCATGTAATCCAGTACACTATTTCAACCTCTGCTCTCCCAAGTATTTTAGCATAGCCTATGTACAGTACTTTGAAAAAATAATAGTATAAAACTATGAGCTGAAACATCAAAAATGTTTATTCTTATTTTTAAAAAGTAGTTGCTAAACAGAAGTGTTAAAAGAGGGTTCTATCACAATCTTGTATGTATTTGTACTCTGAATGTAATCTGTACATCATTAACCATAGAGACTGCATTTACAATGGAATTCACTTAGAAATTTTAGAATATAGTATCTGAAATTTGTCCAATCTACACTTTAATTTAAAAACTCATTTCTGTCCTATGTGTTAATAGAGCACTGTCCCCCATGTATGTCCCCTTGCCGTGTTTTAGCAGATAGGAAGGATGTTCTTAATCCTTACCCTCCTGAGGGCACTTTGTAATGTCTTTAATTATCACCCTTGTATTGTGATTAGAAACAAAGACTTTTCAATAATAGTGTCCTGTTGCATGTTTAGAAATATTTCTGGATGAAATCTTTAATAAAGGGGATTTGTGAATGAACTTAATTAGCCCTGTTAAAAACATCTAGCAGATAGCAATCTCTTGTCTACAGAGAGGGCCCTGCCATGGCGTGGGGGCAGACTCCGTGGAGAGATTGGTTCCCAAGCAAAGCAATGACACTGTTGTTAAAGAAAGCAAAAGCTTTGTTTATGTGTTCATCAAGTACAATATCTGGTTTACAGGAAGCAGTTATTCAACCATTCTCAGACACATCCAGATTATCTTGTTTTGCTATATGTATAAAAATATCTTTAGACACAATACTGTACACAAATGAATATTTTTAATTTTCAATGTGGGGTTACACCTTTCTCTTATTTTCTCTTTCCTTTTCTTTTTTATCTATGAAGGAACCTATAAAACTAGCAAAAAGCTAGAAAGAGGCTATGAGGAAGGTAGGAGAGGGGAGGGCTTAGAGGGAGGGAATAGTAGATAAGTAAGTGAAGGGATGAAATACTAGGATAGAATGGTCTAGCTGGGATCAACAGAGGTGAATAACAGACAAGAAGTGGTGGAAGGAGGGTTAATCAAAACTAACATATATATGATATATAAGTGTCTAATATTTATTATATATATATATGTACATATATATATATAATTTTGTATGGACACATCATATTTTGGTACCATCATTTCCCTCCTATCTGCCCCCATTCCACTGAGGGCCCTCCTTATTGGGATTGCTGGTATTCACCATGAAGTTGTGGGTTATGAGTTGTGAGAGCAGCAATCTGTCATTGTGGGGGCAGGGGACAATGTCCCTGCATATCCCCTCCCACCCTGTGGCTCTAACAACTTTCTGTCCCACTCTTCCCCACAAATTTCCCTGAGCCTTGGTGGGTGTGCTTTACATCTACTTTAGAGTTGAGGTCTGAGCAGCTTCTGGATTTCTGCTTTGGTGTGTTTTGAGTGTCCTCAGTGTCTGTCTCCATCACCCTGGAGCCTGGTTGTTAGGCTCACCATGGAAGCAGCACACTTACTCATCTTTCCAGTTCTTCTGTAGTTTCACCTGGGCCCTGGCTACTGTGCCAGTGGTGGTTCATCTTCTGGAAGGGAGTCAGCTATCTATTATTGTCTTATTGATAGATTTTGGTTGTCCACAGTTCTCACACTTTCCAACAACAACAACAACAACAACAACAACAACAAAAACCAGATTATCTAGTGGAGAGTGAGATCAGTATCAGGATAGGTTGAAGAGGATTAAAAATGTTTGGGCAGAAGTACACTGTGGGAGTAAAAATATTATGCCCAGAAGCCATAGGATGCTATAGAAAGTGTCAGGTTTGGGAATACCTCCAAGTGAGTTATTGGTCAATGAAGGTATTGGTAAGCCTAAAACAATACAGATTATTGCCAGGACTCTTGGTCCACAGCCTGAATTATATAGTAAGCCCCTGTTGCTTAAGATACCACATGCTTTGATTATAGGATACTGAGAAATCAAGCTAGAACTGAGTTGGAAGCCTCCTTCCTGCTGACCAGAAGTCATAGTGCTAGAAAGTGCTATGCAGATTTCTGGGGGAGAATAGTCATTGATGGTCTTAATCAGCAGTGGATCCTGCAAGCTGGCAACCGAGGCAACATGTGCCCACTAGTGCAATAGTGGCATGCTTGTTATGGAGGTGACCAAGAACCATCTGCTCTCTAACTGGATTTTAGACCTGCTCCACAGGAGGAAATGTTTTTATCCATGCATCCCTCGTATTCTTCCCTTTGTTAGCTTAGTCATCCCAAGAGGAGTTTGACAGTCTCTACATTATTGTATGAAACAGAAACAGAACAGATGCAGTTTTATAAAGTACTTCTGAAAAAAAAATAATGACAGATAGTTCTTGCCTGTTAAAGGAAACTTCAACTGGATATTATAAGCAATCTTCATTTTCAACTTGACCATATTTAGAGTCAAGCAGGTGGTAGTAAGTACATTTTCAGAGGAGATTAAGTAAGGGAGCTGAACAACCCTGGATATGCTCAGTACCATGCATCAACTGGGAGCCATTCTAGTTTAGGAGCTTAACATTTGCTTTATGGTTTTATTCCGCTTTCTGTTATAAATAAATATAACAATTCAAGTAAAGCATAAGTAAACTTGCCCTCCTGTCATTTCTGCACTTTGAGAATCATAAGACAATAGACTAAAAAAGCCACTGACTTACAGAGTTTCAGTGACAACTGTCCAGCACTCTAACCCCTAAGCTAAGCTCATCCAGAGTCCAGATAGGCTCTAACACTCTCAAAACCCATAACAGTATCAGTGCAATTTTCTCTTACCATTTTATTCTCTCTAGACATGCTTTCTGCTAGATAGGTGGCCTTTAATATTACAAGCTAAAAATCTTCAGAAAAGAACTAGATAAGAAGAAGAAAAACTGTCAAGTTGGATGCTAAATTTAAAGCATTTTACTCACTCCTTTTTCCCCCTTAGGTTCATATTATCACTTTATTGACCTACTTTAATGGGAAAACAGATAAAAATTCAGGGGTAGTCTATCTAAGTAAAAATGCATCAAACTGGTGAAAAATTCAATGAGAGGCTTTGTCTCAAAAAGTCAGGCACAGAAAGATATAGGAAGACACTCAACATAGACTTCTGGCCACCACACCACACACACACACACGCACACACACACACACACACACACACATGCATCTACACAAATGAACTTGCATACACTCATGTACCCAGACCATACACACATACACCAAAAATTGTAGGCATTTTTCCAACAGCTAATTTTGTGGTAGTTTGTTATGACAGTAATAGCAACTAATACACTGACAGTAAAGTATATGTTTTCTGACTCTTTATTTGCTCAAATTTCTCCTTTCCTCTTGCTATTCATTGCCACTCTAGTATTTTTCCTTAAAATTACCTTTTCCACATTAGGAAATGTTCCTAATAGGTTTCTACTTTTTATTTAATTATATCCTCAATCTACTTACTTTTGTGAAATAGGGATAATCTTGTTCAAACAAATGCATTGTGCACATGCTCTCGTGTAGGGTTGAGTTGTTGGGGACTGAAGCTAGGCAAGGCAAGCACTGTATAGTGAGTCCCATCTCTATCCCACCTACCCTCCTCATATATCACTTTTGTATTCAGGTGCTCCATTCACTATGCACAATTATCACTTATTCTTCTGGTGTCAATTAAGCTAACACAAAGTAAATATGTACAATAATAAATGTATAATATATGAAAACAAAATAGGAAACCAAAACAGAAAGCATATCAAATTGCCTTTTACACACTTAATGTCTGTTCTCATAAACTAGTGCTACTCTCAACCTAGTACACAGTAGTTTCAACAATGGCCAGAGGATAATGCAGAGATGCATAGCTGCCAAAATTGCCAAGAATAAGCAATCAGTGTGTGTGTGTGTGTGTGTGTGTGTGTGTGCGCGCGCGCGCGCTCAGCCCAATAAAGGACACCTCCATCACCAGGGAACCTTATAGAAAACAGGCAAAAAAAATATAATAAGAGGATGGGAGAAGTACAGTGAAATGCTATTTGTTGAACATGACATAGGCATTGCACTCACCAATCAACAGGAATGGTTCCTGGACAAGATTGAGCGCAACAATATTTCATCATAGATGGAGGAAAAGTTAATAAGCACCACACCTCCGAGAAGAGCTAATGCATCAAATAATTACTTGAGGGGGAAATCTTGCTTTTACAAGTAGTTGCCACTGGTACATTGCCCTTACTGCAGTAAATAACCTCGAACCCATGATCATGTAAACAACCATAATTCAACTGAGTCATTGAAAAGAAAGTCATGAAAGTAGGATGAGGGTTTAATTTGGAAGACGGGTAATTAATGGGTGAGGAAAGAGGATAAGAAAGGGTAATGGGGGTTGAGAAAAATATAGTATATAGACATTTGAAAATGTCAAACATAAAAATTTAAAAAATAGAAAGAAGTTCTAAAGAAATCATACAGTTGGCTGGAAATTCACAAAGTATAATAAACAAGATCACTATTTATAGATCCATTCAGAATGTATGGTACTCAAAGAAGAGGATCTCATAAGCCCAGTGAAACTCCAAAGAGCTTTAGAATTTGAAAGGGCAAAGTATAAAGATAAAAATGAACAAGGAGTTGGAATTAAAGGATCCAATTGGAAGTAAATGTACAGAACCACTGCATTTCCACTTCTTTCTCCCATCTATGTCCATAGAACTTCAGCTTTCACATGTCTCTCAGGGGGAAAAAAAAATCACCCAAAATTAATGAAATACTATCTGTAGAGACTACTATAGCTGATACAGAGCTCAAAGCAATGTTCCATTCTGGAGTGGAGAATCTGTATATCAGAAGACTGTCACACTCATCAATGACTTTTCTGTAATGATGTCTGCTAGTGGAAAGTGAGTTTCCTCTCATGCCATTCTTAAATCTTCTAGCAAACATCAGACAAACAATGAGAGAAATAATTCCATTTTAATGTCAATCAGGTTAAAGGATATCAAAAGAAACAAAAGTATTGCAATAAACACAAGACTTTTGCATTTTGACATAATAAGGGTCTGAGGGCATGCTTCACTGGTAGAGGACTTGCCCAGCACACACACAGATCTGGGGTAGATAACCACCACTGCTGAAAGAAACAGTAAAGGGAAGGATGAAAAGAAAAATGGAAGAGAGGAAGTGAGGGAAGAAAGAGGAAGAATAACTATAAAAAAAGCATAATGCTATAAAAAGACAAGGAATTTTAGAAGACAAAGATGAGGATCTAAGAAATAAAGCTCTGATATGAAATTAATTTATTTTATACAAAGAATTGAAGAAAAAAATATTGGTCAGGAAAGTTGAACACCATCAGCAACAAATATGAGAAAAATTATTTAACAGTATGAAGGATTAATCTTGGAAACCTACGGTTATGTGTTATAAATTCCAAAAATCAATGAGGTAAATAAGTAGGTAAATAAATTTTTTTAAAATTTTCCCAGAGTCAAAGGTACAAATCTTTATTTATTTATTTTTCTTTATTAGTTAGTTTTGTATTCAGCAAATACAGTCAGTTTGGTACCATTATTAGGCTCATCAGTGACCTACCCCCTCCCTTTGGCCCCTCCTTGTTGAGGTATACAGAAATCTTTAAATGAATAATGCTCAATAAATGCCTAGCACAACTGACAGAAAGTAATCAAAACTACTTTGTCATCATTGCTCCAGTCATTGAAAAGTTTTCAAGAAACCTCCAGAAAATGAGAAAAATAGAAAGAGAAAGAAATTGAAGTATTTTAATGAAAATGATTCTGGCACCAATATTAACATCTTGCATAATCAACAGCAAAGGAGAGAAAATTTCAATGTTCTTTGGGAAATATGTTTCAACTAATAATTTTATACCTAGCAGAATTATTGTTCAAGTATGAGAGTATGAAAAATATAATTTTAGATATAAAAACCTCATAGAGTTTGTCTCCAATATTCTTACTTTCAATGTTATTTAAGGTTGGTTCTGAAACAAAAAAAGAAAAATAAGAAAAAGAATAATAAGGCATTCAGCATAGAATGAGTACAAACTAGAAAAGCATGAAGAGAAAGAAAGATTCTTGAACCTAGAGAAAATTGAGTCTATCTGGGATGTGAAGGAAAGAAAACCCTGAATTTCAAGTTATATTTTATTTTGAACTTTTACAATGAAATGTACATTTAAATAATCCTTAAATATGCTAAAGTACTTTTTAAATGAAAGCCTTAAGAAACACAAAGGAAATAAGTTGATTAGAAAAGACAATATATCTGAATAAAGTCTGTAGAATAGTTCATAATAATGTACCATGCCAATGTTAATTTCTTGGTTTTGCTCAACAAGTTTTGTATGCAAGTTGTTTACAATAATGGAAGCTGAATAAAGAGTATACCAGAAATCTCCATACCATTGTAATTAAATAAATTAAAAATAAAAATATAGAACTTTGAAAGAAAGAGATAATATGATAGCTTCATGATACTACCATGTGCAGCGAGCAAAAATTGCCTAGTCAAGACAGCAATAGTGGGAAATAATAATGCATTTGACAATTAGTAACTTGGTCTATGGTGTGAATAGTTTTGTCTACAAAAAAATCAAGTTTATTTAAGTGAAATGTATGAAGTAAATATCAAAGTGCCAATTCCAACCAGGACCAATCTCAAAAATTGTATTAATGCCTGGGACTAGAATGAGTTGAAGAAATTACTGAAAAAAAAGCATCAACTGGGATACATGTGTACAAAGAGAGAGAATGTTTACATCATTTAGAGTGGTTGTGGAAACATCAGTAAAATCAGCTGGAGCTTCTAATCATGATAATCCTACAAGGCAGCTACAGCCTAGGAGGTTTCTGTGTTTTTATCTCACTTTCCCATAGAGCTGACATAAGGTAAACAAAATACAGACCATAAAATCCAGGTAAACTGTTATGAAGAGTGCATGCTGTTGATATCATCCCAACGTATACATTCTTGTCAGTTTATAATATGTACAGTGCCAGCTAGCCCTGAGAAGAACAGAATAATTCTGAATGATGGAACCATGTTTCATCTACTGCTCATAGACACAGGAAAATGACCGCTGCTAAAGATCACATGGATGTGGTCTCTAACGTGGTTCACAAAGACTTAAAATAGTCTACTGACAGGGACTCCACAGCAATAGTGAGACACAGAAAGTCTTATGTGGTCACTCATGAGTATTGGAACTTCCAACTGGGAAATGTTTTCCATAAAATGGAAAATCTGTATTGGAGAAACTTATGCTTTAAGCATTTCTGATTCTTAAAATATTTTTGACTAACCATTTATTGCATCAAAAATATTCACTTTTGGCCTGGAAAGATGGCTTAGCAGTTAAGTCTTTTGTCTGTGAAGCCTAAGGATCCAGGTTCCATTCTCCAGTACCCACATAGGTCAGGTGCACATGGTGGCACATGCATCTGAAGTTTGTTTGAAGTGGCTGGAGGCCCCAACATGCCACCTCTCTCTCTCTCTCTCTCTCTCTCTCTTAAATAAATATAAATAAAGCATTAGAAAAATATTCATTATTATGCTGTTAGTCTCTAATACTATACCAAAGAATAGATAAACTATTGTTCCAAAATTAAGCTAGTCAACAGATCACTAAAGAAATCATTGAAATACTTCACATTGAGGAGTTATGTGTCAGTCGTCTTCTTGTCATTCAACAAACCATCTGAGAAAGGCAGTTTCAAGGGTGAAGTGTTTCTTTTGTCTCATTATGCAGCAGCAATATCAGCCCATGACCTGATTCTAGGCCCATGGACAGGTAGAAATATCATGGCACAAGGTCATGACTAAAGAGAGCTCTTTGCCTTGTAGCATCAGAAAGCAGTGGAGGGGACAGTATCTGAGGACAAGATATATCCTTCAAAGTTATGCCACCTGTTACTTACTCCAACTTGATCATAAATCCTAGATCCCTTCCAGCTGGAAACTCATCAGTGAGTTAATAATACACCATCTGTCACCCAGCCTTCAACAACTGAGCCTTTGGGTGGGGGGAACTATTTGTCTAAGCCATAACACTAATCCCATGTGGACAGTCATGCTTCTGTAAAGCAGAGTAACTTCTAATTCTCATTCAAAATAAAAACAGAAGACTTTCAGTAGAAATTTGGAAAGGCCTATTTCATGAGACTCTGCAATGAAAGAAAATGAAAAAATAAAATCTACATAGAGAGAGAACTCCATAAACCCATGGGGCGCCCTGTTAACTCTGCAGCTGAATATAAGGAATACATGCATGTTAGGAAGCTTTCAAAGTCCAAGAAAGAGCCACTCATAAGAAGTAGATGGAAACACCACAGGAGCTCACTAAGGCCAAAGTTATTACTATTCCCAACAAGAGTATAAAAGCTGGTTATGAGGTTCGTCAAGGTATTGGAGAAAAATTAGCTATTTTTATAGATTGCTCTTTTTCTGCTCACAAAAATTAAAGCAAGACGTCAAAGGATCAAACTGTTTCTAAGTAACAACCAAATCTTAGCACAAGATTTTGGTGAATATTCTATAACTTAATATCTTTCATCTATACAAAAATAAATTATCAGCATACAAAGAAATAATACAATAGATGTATAACATAAAACATAGCACAGAAAATTAAGTCAATCAAAACTTCCTCAAAACTTACAAAGCAGATACAGCTAATAGAAAAAAATTTAAATGACTATTCCTTATCTTTAATAAATTAAAAGGGGATTATGTAGAGACAAGGATGAGATAAATAAAAACTAAAATCAAGCCTATAGATGTAAAAATTATATACTTCAAGTAAGAAAAAATATATAAGAAATTAGCTGAACAGTAGATTAGAAATGGCAAGGGAAGGGATAAGTGAACTTCAAGTAACAGATTTTATCCAAAATGAAAAAAGAGAATACAGACGTGGTGGCACACACTTTTATTCCCAGCACTCAGGAAGCAGAGGTAGGAGGATCACCATGAGTTCCAAGCCATCCGGAGACATGGAACCCTCCTTCGAAAAACAAACAAAAAATAAATAAATAAATAAATAAATAAGATGAGAGAGAGAGAGAGGAAAAAGACACAAGAATTTACTGACAAGTTGTAGGAATACTGAAGTGACTGGGTTTTCACATAATAGATAGTTAAAGTGAAAGGAGGATGGGAATGATAAAAAATATGAGAAAACAATAGTTGAGAAATTGTTCTAAATTTGATGCAGAAGCTAAAGAAAGAACATCAACAAAATTTAAATATAAGAAAAGTTCTTCAAAGCCTATGATGAACAGATTGCTTCAAAGTAGTAGTAAAACAAGATATTTTATATACTGCAAAAGAAAAAGTCACTTTTGTATATAGGAACTATAAAAAGAATATTACAGTCTTCAAAAATAATTTGAGCCAAGAGACAAGTGTAACAGTAATTTCAAACCATTGAATGGGAAAAAAAAGGTCGAAAGACTTACAAGCATTAAAAAGATACACAGAGCTGGGTGTAGTGATGCAAACCTTTAATCCCAGCACTGGGGAGGCAGTGGTAAGAGGATTTCCATGAATTTGAGGCCACCCTGAGACTACATAGTGAATTACAAGTCAGTCTGGGCTAGAGTGAGACCCTACCTTGAAAAAACAAAAGACAGAGAGAAGGGATATATCACTGTAACAACTGTGCTTCCATATCCTTTGAGGCAAAAGAAAAATCATATTAAATGTACATCTGGATCAAACAAATTAATGAAAAAAACAGTAAATAGTGTCTACATCAGTGAATATAAACAATTAATTATTTAAAAAGATAATTAACTACTTAATTCAATAGTAATAATTATCTGTTGAGACATGTGGAAGTAAAATGTGGATGACTACAGTTCAAAAGGAGATAATGGGGAATGAAAGTTAATGGCTGAAAACTTGAATAGAAAATTGTGAAGAAAGAAAATAAAGATGATTAATTTCTGTTGACCTGTGTCTATTTTTCCATTATGTGAAATACTAATTTAAAGGAAAAAAAAAGTTAAAGTGTCCAAATTTAGGACCATGATACACATTTTAAATAGACACAAATATAGTGAGAGAATAGAGGACATATTGTGTTAATATTTATTTAAAATAATTATAGCCAATTAAATTAATATATGGCAAAACATGTGCTAGATTAAGAACTTTAAATAATAAAGAAAATACGAGAGTCATTGCATAAAGAAAAAATGAGTCCATTTCACAACAGAACAAATGAATACTAATTTTAAGTAACTAAAACATAACTTTACAATACATGAAGTAAAAACATAATCACAAAAGAGAGTTCAACATATAAGGACACTTGACCCATATATTTACAAGAAGCACTATATTGTTGCAAGTTGTCAAGCAGTCTAAATAAATGTGAAAAGCCTCAAATAAAAGAATTTTTGCTTTCTGTTGTAGTTACCTTCATATTGCTGAGACAAAAAACCAGCCCAAAAGCATGTGATGGGAGGAACGTTTTTCTTTTGGCTTACAGCCTCAGGGGAAGCTCCATAATGGCAGGGGAAGGTGTTAAAGCAGAGGCCAGACACCACCTCTGCCACAATCTGAATTAACGCTGGTAAGCTAAGGCTTAATAAACCTACAGTTCCAAACCCAGCAACAAACTCCTCCAGGAAGGCTCTACTTCCCAAATTTCCATCAGCTGGGGAACAAACATTCTGAATACTTGAGTTTATGATAGACATCTGACTCAATCCACCACACTCTCCCTTAGTGGAATTAAAGTGAAAAATAAGCTCAGAGCATCATCTGAAAACCTGTGTGATTACGAAATAAATATCATACTTAAAAATTACAAGTCAGCAAAAAAAAAATCATAAAAATACTAGCAAATACTAGATTTTATCTGAAGAAAATGTAAAAATCACAACATATCAAACACTGTAGAGCACAGAAAAAATATTCCCAAGGAGAAATATCTATAATAGGCATATAATAAATGACTGAAATAAATGATCTCATGTTATCTCTAAAGAAACAAAAAGGGAATAAACACACCATAAATTAAGAAGCAAACAAATAAAAATTACAGTAACGTAAATAATTTAGAAACCAAAAAAGATGTTAAAAATCAAAAAAAACATATAGCTAATTCTTTGTGAAGATTAATAGGGTAAATAAAGTGCTTCTGGACAAATTAGGAAATAAGAGAAAATCACAAATAACAGTAAGAAGAAAAAGACAGGTGATATTATTGTGTTTTCTGTAGGCATTAAAAATATAACAAAGCCAGAGAGACCTATGAGGTCCCCAAAACCATGCAGGCCACTGCCAAAACACTTGATTTCTTGCCAGAGTTAAAAGGTGAGACCTTATTGCTGAAGGCACCACAGGCTGCAGTCAGAGGACCTGAAGATACCATGCTGGAACAAAAAAGGGAAACTGGCTCCCACCTGGCTAGACTTCACAGTAGTAGAAAGCCCTATGGGAGTATCTGGAGGAAAATGATCATCAACAGCATAGATAAGCAGGAGACCCTGCAGCAGACTACAAAATCAACCACGCAGTCAAGAAGCACACAGTTGTGCTCAAGAAGCACACAGTTGTGCGATAGTGGCACACAGCCTCTGCAGATAACCAACTGTTCTCTCATTAGGCCAGCTCAATGTATTTATATATGGAGATCTCATATATGGAACTAGAAACCAAGTCAAAATACCATGGTCTGGAAACTCAGACTTCAGAAAGAAGTCCCCACTGTTCTCTAAAGAAGAGTGGGCTTGTGGACCAAAAGAAAATAAATAAAATAAAATAAAAATTCTCTCAAATTTTCATAACCCCTTTCACCCAAGCTGCTCTCATTCTTGATTGGAGAATCTGTTTTATTTTACATATAACAAAGAAAATAGGGGAAAACCAAGATTAATAAAACAAGAAGATAGCTATCTTCCAGGACCCAGGAGAAATTGCAGAGGAAGCAGCAACATGAATACTGTTCTCATTGCTAACCTGACAACCAGCTCCAAGGCAATGGTGAGTGAAGACATGGTGATCAGTCAAAATCTATCAAAGCAGAAATCCAGAGGCTACGAAGAACTCAACGCTAATTCATACTGGCAACAGGCCTGTCATGGCCAAAGAAACATTGTGGAAGAGGGTGGAAAGATTATAAGAGCCACAGAGTAAGTAGGAATACCCTGAACCATGGTAGCCCCCACTAGCCATAGTGACTGACTAGCCTTCATGACTCACAGTGAATATTATAACCCCACTGAGGAGGGTCTCCAGGGAAACTGGAGCAGGGTAAGGTGATTAAAGAGTATAACCTGTTATAATATATATAAAATAAAAAAATTTAAATTGATGGGAGTGGGGGAGAGGAGATATAAAAGTATAACCCGATAGTAATATGACATACATGATTTGTTCATAAAGTTCATAACTAGTAATTAAAAAAAACATCAGCCAATATTAAGAAAAAAATATTATAAATATGTTAAGATTAATTTTTTTTTTGAAAAGGGGTCCTCACTCTAGCCTAGGCTGACCTGGAATTCACTCTGTAGTCTCAGGGTGGCCTTGAACTCACAGTGATCCTCCTACCTCTGCCTCCCAGGTGCTGGGATTAAAGGCATGTGCCACCACACTCGGCTAACATTAAATATTTTTGATGTTACGTTTAATGATCACATTCTTGAAATAAAAACAGCAGTAGTAATGGCACACTAACAATGGTCACACCAGACCATGGAAAGGAGAAATTGATAGCAAACATAACCCATGTCTATGACAGAAATGGAACCTCAAAAACCTACCACTGACAAAAGATACATACTTCAAGAAACTGTTAATTATATAATAATAATTATAATAGTTACAATTATGTTACTATTTATATGCAGACCCGAAATCATAGACAACTAAATATTCCAGCTGATTCTTTAAGACTAGCAGCAGTCTGATTCAAATCCAAAGTAACCTACTTCAAGAAAATAAAATTACAGATCAATCACTTTTATTAACATAGATGGCAAAAGTCTTAGAACATTTCTTGTTTTTAATATTTTTATTCATGCATATGAAAGCTGAGAGATAGAGAGAACAGACACAGACAGAGAGAATGCTGTAAGGGCCTCCAGCTGCTGCAAAGGAACTCAAGTTGCATGCGCCACTTTGTGCATCTGGCTTTCCATGGACACTGGGGAACTGAACCAGGAATTTTAGGCTTTATAGGCAAGTGCCTTAACTGCTGAGCCATCTCTCAAGCTCTTTGGCAAGCTTTTATCAATTTAACAGTACAAAAAATATCTGAGTTAACTTAAAGAATGCTACTTTGCTTTAAAATAAAAAATTATATAGACTTTTCTATTAAGAAAATAAAAAAGAAACTATTTCAAGAGAAACAGGGAGTCATTTGGCAATACTGACTGACATTCTGAAAAAATATGCCAACAAACTGGGAATGGGATGCAATAACTGTCAACCTTTGACAGTGGGAATTAGAAAAATGTACAATTAACACATCTTATTCTGAAATGCATACGCTTTTTGTGTAATTCTTATTCAAGGCAAGGAGTTCACTCTTACTGCTATAATTCAATTTCTGTTCTGCCAAGTGATTGATATTGTAGCCATTGCTACAAGGCAAGAAAAAGAAAACAAAAACATCATTTACATTGTAAAGGAAAGAATTTGTCTTTGATCTGAATTTTCAGGTGACATGATTGTCAGGTGATTGGAGGTCTTGTTTGATAATGGCCAGGGTCCTGATCATGTACAAAAGGTACACATCAGTGGAGGAAAGAGCGCATATGCCATGTGGCTCACACATACGTAACTCTTCAAATTCACTCAGCTGCATTCAGAGCTTCCAATGTGTTACAGTTTGAATTTGAATATGTCTACATTTTGTCATAATTCATTTTATTCAGAAATATGTCTTTAAAAAGAATTCCCAAATTGGAAATATTTATGTTCTATAGCTACATATTCTAAAGAAAAAGTTTCTCATGAAGCTTGATACCTCTTTGTGGCCAAGATTTAGGCAATGTAGACCAGTACACCCATTCCAGTTGCTCCTATAGGGGTTAGGCATACAAGTCTTCTGTGACTTCTAGCACTTTTTCATTATTCTGCTGAAGTGCCCTGGAAATCAACCAGAAATGAAAAAAAAAAAAAAAACTTTTGAAATTCCACTATTCAAAATAACCACAGACCACATGGTAGAAAAATCTTGCAATTAATCAGATAATTCACATGAACACAAGAGCAAACAAATAGTTAAAAAACAAAAACATGTGAAGAGCTGGGGAAATGGCTCAGCAATTAAAGGCACTGCTTGCAAAACTTACTGGCATGGGTTAAAGTCCCAAACCACCGAAATAAGTTGAATGCAAAAAGGTGCTACAAGTATCTAGTGTTTGATTGCAATGGCAAGAAGTCTGGAATTGCACCCTCCCCACACATGTTCACACATTCATGCATGCAAATGCATAATAAAATAAAATATATGCATGTAAAAAGTAATCTGGAGGCCCGGTCACACCCATTCTCTCTCTCTCCCTCTCTCTCTTTCTCTCTCTCTCTCAACTTCTCTGTCTCTCTCTGACATACAAATAAATAAAATTTTTAAAATACATGTGCACAGAATGAAAAAATGTATAGTCACAGGGAGGAAAAACTATGGCAGCCACAACGTCTTCAAGGAAATAAAAGTGTGGTAACACTTTTGAATAAATATTGACATATATATGTATAAATGTGTTATCTAAACTTGTAGTGCAAGGTTAAGACCCAAAACACCAGAAGGCAGAAACAGAGCAGTACAGGAGATAACAGTGAACACAGTGTGTGAAGGGTCAAATACATTCATTCTTATTCATGATCACAGGTAATAACAACTCTAAGGCAGGCCAGCAAAGAAGCAGTAACTAAAGATATTGGGAGATATAAAGGAAGCATCAGAAAAGCATAGAAGAGAGGCATAACATATTCTTTCCAGGGAGCGGTTATAGACAGAGAAAGCTACATGTTAAAATTGTGCACTACCTAAAATCAATTATGTTCATATATATAAAAAGTTACATTTAGAGACATGGCTAAATCTAGAAGGAAGCCAGTGCCCATATAGTGCTGAAAAGTACTATATGAGCTGCTGGGGGGAAATGGCCAACAGAATTATGAGCAAGCAGGGGACACTGCTAAACAAAAGCAACCAAAGTGAGGCAATATCCACCCAAATCTCTCTAAACTAGCAATGTTTATCTCCTTTAACCTATAGTGGTCTAACTTTTTCCATTGGAGAATCTATTTATCTTTTCCAGAAAGCAACAAGAACTGAGGACAACCATAATAGATAGTTGAGTGCCTGGCAGGAGATGAACCACTGCTCCCACAGTAGCTAGAGCCCAGGTGAAACCATGGAGGAACTGGCAAATGAGAACGTGTGCTGCTTCCACAGTGAGCTTGACAACCTGTGCCAGGGTGATGGAGACAGACACTGTGAAAACTCAAAGCACACCAAAACAGCACTCCCGAAGCTGCTGAGACCTTAACACTGCAGTAAACTTGAAGCACCAATGAAGACTCAGGGAAGTTTGCAGAAGAGGGTACAAAAGAAAGTCAGAACCATAGAGCATGAAGGAATATCCAGAGACATTGCCTTCCCTACAATGGCAGACTGCTTCTCTCACAACTCATAACCCACAACTCCATGGTGAATACCAGCAATCCACGTAAGGGGGAACCTCAGTGGAGTGGGGGCAGGGAGAAAGGGAATGATGGCACCAACTATGTGTTCATACAAACTTTGTACTTAATTTTATATATACTATATATTATATACAATATATATTATATATACTATATACAGTAATATAATAATATATATACTATATATAATTTTATATATACTATATAAAAAGTTAACAATGTAAATACGTATTTTCTTTAATTTTTACCTTAAGTCTGTAGCAACACACTGAAAATTAAAGTATGTTTAATAAATGTTCCTGTGTGCTAACTTAAGATAATAATGCCACTGTTTGTTTTTTTAATTTTAAGGCAGAATTTTGTGCTTTCTATTAAATACTTTGAACAATTGTAATCACTAGTATTGTTTCCAAGTGCAGAGAAAACATCCACGCTTCCTTTTGTTCACTCATGTTTCATAACTCTCTCTCTCTCTTTCTTTGTCTCTTACACACACACACTACAAATACACTACACTACACACACGCACACACACACACACATACACACACATACACACACAAAACTTCGGTAAGGTGTTAATGTGTGTTAATAAAGATGCTACCTAGTTTAACTAGGAATTTTATCATGCATTTACTTCATGGAAATAATATTATTTCTAGAAATAAATGTATGTGTGTTATAAAAACTAACTGAGAAAGTTGATGTATAGCTTTTAGTCTCCAAAGAATCTTCCTGAAGAAACCACACAAAAATCTTGCTCTTGATATTAGACCCCCAACACAGATAATAAAGATTAATACCCAAAAAAGCATGTAATTAAGCTTTGGTTTTTCAAGCTGGATATTGACATATTGGACAAGTGACCAAGAAATGCAGGCTATAAACTGTTACAAGTAAACTAAAAATTAATTTGGCAATAGAATGAATGGGGTATCTTATATTGACATGGCAAGTTAATACTGTTATTTTGTCATGCTGCAGATTCAAAAGAATACTGGCAATAGCTTCATACATGGAAGTAGCTTATCAATATAATCATGAAAGATGTATTTACTAGTACAGACATACTAGGTTTGTTAATATTGCAAAAATCACTGCTTTAAAATATTTCACCAATATCATTATTTATACTTGACCTTAACCCAAAGACTTTTAAGCAATTGTATCATTAGTTGTTTGAAGAAAATTGTGTTACTGCCTTGTAAATTTTCTTTATAATCTATGGATGCCATCTGTCAAAATACAATCTGAGGGAAAGTGTTGAAATTACATGCTGCTCTAATATAATAAGAGTAAGAGAGAAAACAAGAAAATGAAAATGAAAACAACACAGAAGTACATTAATAAATTAATTTGCATGATTTTTAAAATTCAACTTGAAAACAAAAATAAAAAGGCAAACGTAATGATTTCAATTTTCACAGAAGCATGTTACGTTTTTAAGATAAACATTTTTCTGCAATTGAATTCTTAAGAAAACATGTTATGTGATGGCTTATAAGGTGACATTGACAATTGGCAGTGACATTTTAACAGAATTCAAGGGAAGATTTCTGACAAAACTGGAGACATTTTTAATCTTCTATTTTCTTATTTAAAACCTCAATGAAAGTTAGGAGTAAACATTAAAGACTAAGGTAATATAGCACTTATATTTATTTCCTAGGAAACTTACTATGCAGGAATAGAACTCAGGATAACTGATGTTCAGTATACAAGAAATAGATTGAATATGTTATTATTCATGGTGTCTATTGTATTAGTTACTTCTCTGGCTGCTATTCACAAAAAGAAAAAGAAAAATTGCTGATAGAACAATGTAAGGAAGAAAAGCTTCATTCTGGCTCATAGTTCAGGGACCACAGTCCACCATGGTGAGGAAGACAAAGGTAACTGGAGTAGTTGGCGGATGCAGTCAAGGGAATGTAAGGTGGCTGATTACATTTGGGTTGGTCATCAGGAAACAGGAGAACTCAGCTGAAAGCAATATAGACCTTCAAAGACTATCCCCTTCTGATTCCCTTCTTTGCTTTAGGTCCCATTTCCTGAAGGTTCCACACTCTTTCAAAATAGCACCACCATTTGGGGAACAAGTGTTTAAACTCATGAGCCTATGGACAACATTTTACTTTAAAACTATAGCATTACTTGATTTCCTTTCCATGAATCTCAGCAATCTTCAGAATTATGTATGTTGTGCAGTTAAGGTGGGTATAGTGGCACTCACATGTTATTACTTGAGAAGATAAGGCAGTAAGATGGAAAATTGTGGGTCATCCTGGACATATAATATATATAGTATATGCATACAGTTAAATGATTTTCTTTTATTATATATATATTTTTATATGATATATAATGATATATAATAAATAATAATTATATATAATGAGGACTATGCAGTCTTATATATTATATACATATGCATATAATATGTATGCATATTATATACATAGAATTAGTAATAATAAAAATTGTGTGCTTAACTTCTATTACTAATTTTGAGTATCTGTGTGACAGAGACTGTAAGAAGGCATGACTGGTTTATGGTATTCATTGAATATACACAAAGTAAGCTTACCTACCAGTACACTAACAACAGGAACCAAAATTGCTTCAATGTTAATCCAATATTACTAGAGAAAGAACAGATAAAACATTTCTATTAGTGCTCTCTGCCTTGACTGCTCTTTTCTACCTAATCACAGGTAGTTTAAGCAGGCATGTAGTATGGCTCTTATGGTGGTTTGATTCAGGTGTCCCCCACAAACTTGTAAGTTCTGAACACGTAGGTCCTCAGCTGGTGGCAACTTGGGAATTGGATGCTCCTGGAAGCAATGCATTATTGGGGGCTGGCTTAAGGTGTTATAGCCAGGCTCCCCTTGTCAGTATTTGGCACACTCTCCTGCTGCTATTATCTACCTGATGTTGGCCAGGAGGTGATGTCCACCCTCTGTTTATGCCATCATTTCCCCCTGCCATCATGGAACTTCCCCTCAAGTCTGTAAGCCAAAATAAACCCTTTCCTCCCTCAAGCTGCTCTCGGTCCAGTGTTTTCTGACAACAATGTGACGAAAGTAGGAGACTTAAGTAGGAAACTTAAACTTAATATCTGAGGCTATCAGGATATTTACATTCAAAACCACCACAATCTGTTTTCCAGGGTCCCATCATCTCACTCTGCATGTCTTCGAGTACCAGTGTTTCTAATGGTATTTGTTTGTTTACTTGTTTGAGGTAGAGTCTCATGTAGCACAGCCTAGCCTCAGACTCATTGTTTAGATAAGAATTGAACTTATGATGCTAGGTAAGCACACTACTACTTTGACATATCCCCACATCCCTAATGGACCTTCTTAAAAAATCATATACGCACACATGTGTCTTTACATGCTTAGTGACTGGTCTTTTGTCTAAAGGCTTAAAATTAACTTATATCCTGGGGCTAGAGAGATGGCATAGTGGTTAAGGTGCTTGCCTGCAAAGCCTAAGGACTCAGGTTTGATTCTCAGTACCTACATAAGGCAGATGCACAAGTGTGACATGTGTCTGGAGTTCATTTGCAATGGCTAGAGGCCCTGATGCACCAATTCTCTCTCTACCTTTATCTTTCTCTTTTTCTCCCTTTCTCTCAAATTAAAAAAATAAACTTATATGCTAACTCATCTTTTCTTTTTAAAAAAATATATATTTCAAAGCAGAGAGAAACACAAGAGAGACAAAGAATGGGTCAGGGCCTTTAGCCATTGCAAATGAACTCCAGATGTATACATCACTTTATGTATATGATTCTATGTGGGAACTGGGGAATCAAACTCCAGTTCTTAGGCTTTGCAGGCAAGTGCCTCAACCACTGAGCCATCTCTCAGGCCCCTAACTCAACCTTCCTAAGTCTTCATTGGTATGTATAATTTGTTGCATTTATTTTCCTGACCAGTCGAAAACTAGAATTTTTGAGTTCCAGTGAAAGCAAAATGTAGAAATTGTGAGGTAGAAAAAAATTAAGAATAAAACACTGAGAGCAAACCAATGTAATTCATGTTTTAAAATCCTTTTTATATGTTCTCTTTAGTTTATGTTCAACCAAAGATATTTAAGACATAAAATAGTCTGAGCTTCTCAATCTATGCAAAAGAAAATCAAAACAGGATCACATGTGAGTACAGACACCTGAAGAAAAGATAGCTAGATGATAGATAGATAGGTAGATAGATAGATAGATAGATAGATAGATAGATAGATAGATAGATAAAGTGATAGATAGATACTAGATAGATATATCTAGATGATAAATAGGTGATAAATAGGTCATATAAGTTGAGAGTTAGAAATGCTATAAATTTAGAGGGGCTGATAGTAAACTCTGATCAGAATTAGAGTACCATTAACAATTCAATAAATTAACTTTATGATATATACATCACCATAACCACCATTTACACTGATGATTTTATTACATATATTATCTAATAGGTAAATATTTAACATCATTCTAAAGTAGTCTCATTTTTTCTTATTTTGTTTTAATTAATGCCAAAAACACACATGAAATTTAGAAAACTATGTGAGACATTGTGTGCTCTTTAAATTTTTTCTCCCATCTAAAACAAAAATGATACAGTGCATAGTAAGGAATCGGGAGCTGTGTTGCCACCAATGTAAATAACCCTTCATTCATGTGCAATAGTATAGGGTACTAAAATAAAAGAAATCTAAAAATACTCCTTGATTCTAGATGCTTTTGAGTCTTCTGTAATGGAAATTCAATAAGAATATGCAAATATATCCTTTTTGTTTCTCTCTCGTCCATCTTTCCTTCTATCTTTACTTCTCTTTATCTCTAGCCAATCAGTAATCAAAGGGAGACCAAAGCCCTAAGAGAATGAAGCACCAGAAGGTGAAAACAGCCTGGAGCCAAATAGCAGACGTATTTGAACATATGGAAAAAGAGGGTATTTGAGGTTAGCTGGGAAGATAAGATTTCTATAATAAAGAGAGAAATTTCGTATATAGTGGAGTCATGTGGAAAAAGAACAAGAAAATATTCTCCATAAAATCTATTTCTCTGGCTTTCCTCACTCCATTGCCTCTTTGCCCTTCTGTGTTACATCTACAAAATGGACCGATGATTTTGTTAGACCAAGAATTATATAAGATCAGGATAAATAGACTTTCACAGCAAATTAAAAATAGTCAGAATTCATCTAAAATTATAATAAAAAATAAAATAAATTTAAACTTTTGAACTAAAAAAAGTATCATGCTAACTGGATAGTATTTATCTGTGACAATAATAAGGGAGTAAAAAATAATTGGACCTCAAATATACTAAATTTATAATTGAATGCCCTCCTTGTCGCCATAGAGCTACTAAAAATCATGCAGAGCATGTAATTTTTTTTATTGGTTTGGAGTTTAGCCATTGCTCTTATTTTCAAATTTTAATGACTGTGCTAACCCTTCCTATAAAGTCTAAAGAACTCCTATTTTCTTTTCTGAAACAGCAGGAATGTTCTGTGCATGAAACTAGGAGTAACATACTTGGCACAGCATGGAGGATAAAAGATTGTACTCCAAGGACTTTATCAAATCTCGATTTTGGTATTGAAGATGAAATTAAAGAACATAGGTCTTGGATAAGTCTTATATTTTGAATTATCTTGTATTTATTTTATTTAATATAGATTACATTGTAATGGTTAATTTTTGTTACCATTATGACTATATCTAGTATCTCATAGGAGATAAACCTCTAGGTAACTATGTGTCCTGTTGCCTTGACTCAGTATGATATCTCCTCTACATGGTTGTTTGTACCTTCAAACTGTCAGTACAAACCCTCTATCCTGCAAATTGTTTTGTCTGTTATTTGGTCACAGACATGAGAAAAGCAACAAATACAGAAAATTGTTGCTGAGAGTAGGTAGGACCTCTGCTGTGATAAACAATGGCAAGAAGTTCATAGGCAGTGGAACAAGTTTGTGGGAGGAACATGGAAGAGTTTGGAGCTGCGTGATACAGAAAACCTAGAGTGCTATTAGCAGAATTCATATGCCATGCTGTTGGAAATTCAGAACACCAGAATGCTGAGATAAATGCTGATTGTGAAGGCCCGACTATGGTAGTTTGAATAGATTGCCCCCAATATATTCTGTGTTTTATTAGTTTGTAATTTGCATTTGCAGCCAACTTGCTGGAGGCAATGCCACTGAGTGGATCTTAAGGTATGGTAGTGGATTTGAGATTTCAATCTAAAGATATGCAAAGTGTGCCTAGCTGGAGTTCCTGAAGTGTACTGTGCTGTATGGCTTTTGGCTTGTGCCTCTCTCTCCTCTCTCTCTCTCTCTCTCTCTCTCTCTCTCTCATTGGACCTGTGAAGTCAGGGTAGCTTCTTCTGCCATTATGGAACTTCCCCTGGATCTGTAAGCTTCAATAAATATCCCTTCCTCCGTAACTGTGCCTGGTCTGGAAGTTCATCTCAGTGAACCTGAAGCTGTCTGCTATACTGACTAATGAGATTTTATCAAATTAAAAAAAGAAAAGTAGGGGAAAATGTTGTTTGGTAGAGGAACATTTGAAGGCATCAGAACACTCAGGATGTGCCATAGTTACTGCTCATTGTTCTCCAGTTTTACAGTGAAAAGAAAAAAAAAAAAAAAAAAAAAACAGTGAAGCAGAAAGATGAGAAACCGCATGCAGTTTACTGAGGAAAGACATCTGAGTGAGTATAAAAATACAGACCAGGCAGGTGCAGAGAAAACAGTTGTAATTGTGAACAAGATCAGGTTCATTAAAAAGAAACCTTGGGTACCTCATGCCATGGTCGTGGGGTAATACAAAAGTAGCCAAGGGCAAGCTATAGTCCATCAAATGCTCCAACTTGTGAAAGTGCAAATTCATTAGACCTTGCATTGAAAATGCCAATATGGGAGGTCCTTTCTCAAAGACTACTCCGCAGGAAAGCATTACACATGTCTAGTCCCCAAGTCACACAAATCCCCTAGAGCTGTGGTACAAGGGAACCTGACTCCACTTTGACCTGGCAGCATAAATCTCTGGCATTGTCCACATGGTTTGGTTTTATATGCTTGCAAGATACAAGAGTTACAGGGTCATTGAGTATTGCACCAAGGTTCTAAAAAACTTGTGAGGCTATACAATGTATGACAAGATTGCATTCTTTGAAATATGGCCATAAGAGGCCACTGTACAAAGCTGTAAAGGTGAAGCCTATATTGTAATAGAAATGCATAATGCTGAATATACCAATGTCCCATGGTTATTGCTCACTGTATTTGTCCAAATATACAATGAGAGAATAGAGAGATATTTAAAAAGAGCAGTTCAGTGAGAAAAGGAGGTATTAAAGTTGTGGAAAGGTATGTTCAATTTGAGGACAAAAGCATGGCCTACTTAAAGCTGAGGACCAATCAGGTCCAGACAAATTGGCTGTAACAGCTAAAGAGATCAGTACTTTTAAGAAAAAGTGAGTGTTTTACAATCTTGTAGACAATAGGAAAGATATCCTGAGGGCAATAGCTGACCCATTAAAGAGTTCATCTTGTGAAAATATAAGCATATTTGAAGAGAGAGCCTGAACTGAAATCCTGTCCAAAAAGGCTCCTACCAAAAATCCAAGTGCATAGGGAAATGCTCCCCCAGATATAGCCCAGGGAGGAGTGTTCTACAGCTCTGGTAAAGTGGAGTGGCAGGATTCCTCTGGACCTGACAATAGAACTTGGTGTCATTGTCCTCGTGGTTCTGCTTTGGAAGGTACGTAAGATATGAAAGTGAGGGATTTAATATTGAGGCTTAACTTAAGATTTAATGAGGCCAACCAATGTGTGGCAACTCACAATTCTTTGCAAGCAGGACAAAGAGGCCACTGAATGACATTGAGAAGAAGACACTCAGTTACAATGGAGACCCAAGTATATTAGAGACACCAAAAATGTGGGATGTCTACTGTGGTAATTTGAAAAGATGGCTGCCAATATGTTCAGTGGTTATCAGTTTGTGGTTTGGATCTGCAACTAGCTAGAGGAGGTGGCGTGGGGCAAATCTTAAGGTGTGGTGGTGGGTTTGAAATTCCAATCTAAAGATATGCAAAGTGTGCCTAGCTGGAGTTCCTAAAGTGTGCTATGTGATTGTAGCCTTTGTCTTTTGGAGCTTGTGGATTCTCTCTCTCTGCTTAGCTCTTCTTCTGGCATTATGGAACTTCCCCTGGGTCTATAGGCTTTAATGAAAATCCCTTCCTCCATATCTGTTTCTGGTCTGGAAGTTCATCTCAGCAAACCCAGAGCTGTCTACTACAGGAATTGATATAAGCATGTGGGGTAAGATGAATATGGCCATGTGGATTTTGGACTTTTGGAACTTTTGTTTTGGAGGAATGGGCATGGACTAGGTGCTTGCAACTGAAGATGCCTTCTGGAGTAGTAAGCCAAGTTTTGTGGGCTATTCTGATGAGAGTTTGAGAATGCTAAGTGCATTGAGAATTGGATTTCGGGTCTCAATTTATGAACTTGGAGGCTTGGGTTATGAACCTTCTAAGGAGAGAAAAGATGCAGAAGACTGTGTTGGAAATGGGCTCCTGGCATGAGGGCTGGCTGCATTCTGCTGTGCAGGCCCAGAGAAATTGATCAAGGTAAAATCTGTAGTGGACTGATATGCTTGGCTGAAGATCCTGGACTGGAGATTTAAGCTTTGTAGTTGGAAACCTCAAGGAAGTTTAAAATTACTGGCATTGAGACTGGTTTTAGGTTATTGAAGTTGCTATTGTCAAACACATTAGCAATCTTACTAAAGATGGCCCACCTGCTTTACATAAAAACAATGGAAAAGATGCCTGAGGAAAGACTATGATAGAAATGCAGACTCTTTTCGAAATTGTTGGCTGCAGAAGAAACATGCTTTTCAAGGTTATGATTTATTTCATCCCTGAATTAAGAATATAGCTGTGTCCATCACACCTGGTATTGGTTTTGGAAGCATGGGAAATGCGTGAAGTGGTCATGAATTGCACAGGTTCCAGGAGCCACTGCTGAGACACAGGATATAGGCAGGGCGTTTAGGACCCTCATGAATAGGCCAGAAGAGCCTTTGGAAGATGGACTGTGGTTTGCATCAAGACCCAAAGATGTTTTGGATATACCAGGACTGTGCAAGGGATACTATAGAGTGAACTATTGGCCTGGGACAGAAGTTTTCCCTGACTACTGTGCCCAGTTGGAGGGGTAGAATTGGAAAATCTGGAGACTGTCAGTCTCTGGTTGTATTAGACTTGAACCGTGGAATTTTGATGTTTGTTTGATGGTGGTTGAGTTTGCATTGTTCTAGTTTCTGTTTGCTATGCCTTATACTAGGTGAAAATGTTTACTCTATGCCTTTATAGGTTGAAAGTATGTAACTTGTTTGATTGTATAGGACTCACAGCTAAGAGACAATCTTAAATCTCAGCAGAGACTTGGGACTTTGCAACTATCTTAAGTTGGTAAAGATGGTGGTGAGCTTTGAAATTGGACTGAATACAATTTACAATGTGTGGTGGTTTTGAATCTATTGGTAGCCAGGGGCAGAATGTGGTAGTTTTAATAGATGGCCCCCAGTAGATTCAGTGTCTTATTAGTTAGTAGTTTGTATATATAATCACCTGGCTGGAGGAGGTGTCACCTGGTGAATTTTAAGGTGCGGTGGTAGGTTTGAAATTCCAATCTATAGATATGCAAAGTGTGCCTACCTGGAGTTCCTGTAGTGTGCTTTGTGGTTGTGGCTTTTGGCTTTGGGGGCTTGTGGCCTCTCTCTCTCTCTCTCTCTCTCTCTCTGCTTTGCCCTTCTTCTGCCATTATGGAACTTCCCCTGGATCTGTAAGCTTCAATAAATATCCTTTCCTCCATATCTGTGCCTGGTATGAAAGTTCATCTCACTGAACCTGGAGCTGTCCACTACCTCCACCAAAGAAAACTTCGGGTGTGGAGTGGAACTGAAGCAATAGAAAGGCTACAGGCACTATGGGTTGGTGGAGTTGGAAGATAGGGCCCCAAGACTGCTGGAAACCAGAAGCCAGACTTGGAGTTGCACAATTTGTGATTTGACCTGCTGGATATTGCTCTGGCCCAATATTACTTTGCTATGCCCCCATTCATCCTTTTTGTAATGGGAATGCTTTCTCTGTGCTATGTATATTGGAAGTTGCTTCTTTTTTTGTTGGTTGGCTGTTTTTTTTTGGTTTTTTTCTTTGATATTTCAGAGGCTCATAGTAAGAGATTTCTTGTGTGTCTGTAGAGAATCTACACCACATCGGGCTTTTGAACAATGTTAGAACTGTTAGGATTAAAGACACTCTTAGAACTAAATAAGCCAGGCGTGGTGGCGCACGCCTTTAATCCCAGCACTCGGGAGGCAGAGGTAGGGGGATCACTGTGAGTTCAAGGCCACCCTGAGACTCCATAGTGAATTCCAGGTCAGCCTGGGCTAGAGTGAGACCATACCTCAAAAAACCAAAAAATAAAAATAAAAATAAAAATAAAAAAATGAACTAAATGTATTTTGCATTTTGAAGTTATCGTCAGCCCATAGAGGAGGAGAGTAAAATTTGTAAAGAGATATCCTTTGTGTCATGTTTACAAGGAATTGACTTGTGATGGTTAATCTCCACTGCCTAGTTGAATGAATTTAGGATCACCAAAGAGACATGCCTCTAGGTATGTGTGTTGAGAGTGTTTTCTGGGAGATTTAAGAACAAAGATCTGACCTGAATATAGGCAGTACTATCAAATGGGGTGGAAACCTGAAGTGAATAAACAAGGAAAGGGAGTAGAACACCAGCATTCAGCATTCTCTGCTTCCTAACTGGATGAAATGTGGCCAGCTACCTTATGCCCTCAAAACCACACCTTCTTGGCCATGATAAACTATACACTTTGACCAGACTGTGAGCCAAAATAAACTCAGAAGGCCCAGGAAAGAGTCTTCTATAGCTCTGGTAAAGGGGACTAGCAGTATTGTTTTGGAGTTGGCCACAGAACTTGGTATCATTTTCCACATGGACTGATTATGGGATGCATGTAAGATGCCAAAGTTAGGGATTCATTAAGTCATCCATTAAGTTACTTTTGTTAGATTTTTGGTGATTGAAATGATAAAAGTAATGAAATATAGTGTGTAGAATACATATTAAAGTATATTAAATAGATTTGGGAACTTATATGTTCTCAGATGAAAAAAAAAAAAACAAGAAAATGTTGGAGCTGGAGAGATTGCTCAGTGGTTAAGGTACTTGCCTGCAAAGTCTAAGGACCTAGTTATGATTCCCCAGTGCCCACATAAAGCCAGACACACAAAACAGTGTATGCACCTGGAGTTTGCTTGTAGTGGCTAGAGGCCCTGGTTCTCTTGTTCTCTCTCTCTCTCTCTCTCTTGCTCTCTCTGCTTGAAAATAAATAAGTAATTCTTTAAATAATACTTTAAAAAAGAAAATATTGGCCCTTCAACATTATTAAACCATAATCTCATATGCAGAGTGAATTCCTAAATAATGGTTTGTATGAAGAAAAAACACAGACTGACAAAGATCCAAGGAAATCTGCATTAATTAAAGGGGCTTATAAACCTTTGCAATATGCCAAAATAGTTCTGGATACTGGAAAACAAGGATGAATAATGTTTATTTCTTGCCTTCTTGGAACACACATCTTTGCTTGAAAGTCTGGTAAACAAGAATGATGCCAGATGCCTTGACAGAGTTGTTTACAAAATCATGATGATGCAAGTGTCTGTCCTTCTGTCCTGCCTTCAAACAAAGTGCTCTCAGACACTGTAAGAACAATGGCAACCTTGTTGCATGTAAGTGAACCCAGTAAAGTCAGGCCAGGGTGGGGCTGGTCCATAATCTCCCTCAGAAATGGATTCCCATATTAAGTGTGCTCACTGGCAGGTTACTTTTCTTTGTATTCCCTAGAGATCATTTTCTTTCTCAACAGGGAAGTTGATTCAATGATCTAATTAATAACACATTTTCATGTTGGATACGATAAGTACAATGGTTGCCAACTAAGAGATGTAATTTGGCAGCAATGCACAAGAGATCATGATCTTCAAATTATGTTACTTCTTTGAATTAGTGAGAAGACAATGGTAATAAATGAAGGTCTTAGTATAAGGCCTAAATGCCACCTTTAAGATTTCAGAACTAAATGCATAATCTAGGTTGGTATTTTGTCCCACAGATAGCAGAATTGGGTTAATTGAACAAATTATTATTCAGGTTCTACTATTGTAAATAAGATACCAAATAAGAGTTACAGTGCAAAATTTATTAACTAGTTTGTAGTAAAATCACTAACACAGAATTTATTATAGAAATTTGATAAACAATATTTGAGGCTATATACTCCCAGGACCTGCAAAAATAGTCTCCTGGCTATGTGTGGTCTTCCTTTCTCCTACTGCTGTATCTTTATTTTGAGTTCCTAACTAGCAGAATGGTACAATAGTTGATGACATCATACAGAGAACAGGGAATCCCTTCATCTTGTCCTCAGTTTATTCCCACATTCACTGCCAAACAGAAATCCCATTGGTTAATGTATCACTTTGTTTATAACAAACATCATTTCCTTGGTGAGGTATCCCTGATGGATGACTTTTATTCAGCTATATTGAATATTTACAGGAAAATACAGAACTCTAAAAGTTAATGCTACCTTCCTCTTTAATTGTAAATATGACATTGCACTGTCATTCAACAAAATAGCAATTTGTAGCTTGTAATTCTGGAATTGAGAACAGTCAAGGCAGATGTTTTTCCTGTTCTGACTTAATAACGTACATTTCACTTATGGCTGCAATTATCTGAATGTTTTTAATTGTTATTTAATATTCATTTTAAAAAGTCTTGGATCTCTAAATAACAAGCTTTGTGAACACAAGATTTATGTGTTAGAATCGCTACTACCTTGCCCAGAAACTTATCCATAGTCAGAGGCCAAGCCAATATTCTGATGAGGATGATGGTAACTTGGAAGAAACTGCAAATATTATGAATAAGCTCCTTTGTTTTAAGAAACAGAAGAAGCAGACAGACAGGTCCAGATGTGTTTGTTATGGACAAAATTGGGTCATTAATCTAAAGATCTCTAACCAATAATATTAATTAAGTTTCTAAGCATCTTGCTGAAGTATAATTATCCACACTTTATAGACTAGGGAAAGAGGCAGATGGCAGTAACATACTAGGCCTTCTCAGATACTTTCTTTACACTGCAATAAAATGGAAATCAAGCATCCTGCCTGGAAGAAAAGTCTGCATCAGCTCTTTTGACTCACCTCTGTTCCTTGTATGAATAGCCTGGTAGTGGCATTGTCCCAACATTATCTCCTTTTTCCTTTTTGTTCAGAACACTGGATAGTGCATCATCTGAGTCAATCAGATTCTGACTCAAAAACTCCTACTTATAGAGAAATGAACTGAGTGAGTTGCAACGTAAAAAAGGCATCTGGAGTATCACATATGATCAACCAATGATAGTGAGGATTTCCTAGACGATAGTCAGACTTCTGTCTTTGTAGAATTACATGGTTATGTCTAAACTATCTTCAGTCTTATTAGAATATAGCTTAGAAATCCTCAGTTACTGGGCTATAGGGATGGCTTAGCCATTAAGGCACTTGTCTGCAAAGCCAAAGGACCCAGATTCGATTCCCCAAGACCCATATAAGCCAAATGAAAAATTTTGGCATATGTGTCTGGAGTTCCTTTGCAGCAGCTAGAGACCTTAGTGTGCTCATTCTCTCTCTCTCTCTCTCTCAAATAAATAAATAAAATAAAATATTTTTTAAAAGAAATCAATTATTCTGAAGATGCCCTTCTTCACCCCCACTTTGAGTGAGCTGTGTTATGTATGGAAAGAGAGGAAGGCAATAAATTTCTTTGGACTCAATTTTTCTCAACTTTAAAATGATATGATTAACCTAGACAGTCTGAGATGCTATCTCTGTATATTGTTATATACTCATGGTAACCATGAGTTTTATTTCAGTGTCTTCTCAGACAATCCTCACCATCAGCTATCAGGCTAGATATTTTGTGTAGACTCTCATTTCAATCTAGCAATTATTTTATTTCAAGGAACAGAAAATAGAGACTCTAGGATGATATATAACTAAACAGCTCAGAAGCATAAGAAGCACAGTTCAAAATCAAGCATCTTTGTGACTCTAAGCCATTGCAATTCCTCTGCCTTATGCATAACCATTCTCAATTAAACGTCTTCAGAAATTTAAATCTAGCTTTTCTCCTAATTCAGGGACATGCTCACTACCTCATAGTACTATCAAGATTTTAAAAAAATCAGTATTTAACATCCTCAGTCTTTTTTTTTTTTCTGAGGTAGGGTTTCACTCTAGCCCAGGCTGCCCTGGAATTCACTATGCAGTCTAAGGGTAGCCTCGAACTCTTGGCAATCCTCCCACCTCTGCCTTCCGAGTGCTGGGATTAAAGGCATACGCCAGCACTCCCAGCCATCCTCAGTCTTTTTACACCACAAATATCTGGTTCAGATCATTGACACACAGAACAGCCCTGGCATCCCATCAGCAAAGGCCACATGTAACACAAGATAGAACTTGGGAAAATGAAATAACTGTTATTTCAGAATGTTTACACTGAGTAAAATGTATAAATGTAAAATATTCCTTCTCTATGTTCTCATTTACTGTGCCAATCCAATTTAGCTCTTACCTTTGGAGATTAAGCAAGATTTAGTTTGAATTTATTTGAAATTATCCCACCAAAATGATAACCTTGGTTTTACACCCAACCATCATATCCATGTTTCCTTTACATTGTCCAAATTTCATCCTCTTAAACTTCAAGTGATTGAATTCTTCCCTTCTCCCCTCTCACTGTTGCTGTTTATGTTAACCACATACTGCTTTTGTCTTCTTTTTATTAGTTAGCACACCTGACCTGCTGGTGGTGGCTTTCCAAGTAATGACCTCTGTGGATCACACCTATGCATGATTCCAATCCTCTAACCTGGGCCTGCTAGGATTCTTCTCTGTCTTTCTTGACGTGTTATGACAACAACTGTCAACACTGCTTCAAGGGAAAGGTTACCAGGTTCGTGTACAATGTAATGTTTTTGATTATAAGGTCATCTCCGATATTTTAAATTGCAGTACTGTATTAAATTTGAAAATGGTGATGATGATGTTAATAATAACTCTTGTTAACTTGTTAGTTTGGGGACAGGCTCTCACTATACAGAACTTGTTAATTTGTTTGGGGGATAGGTTGCCACTATACAGTAAGGGTGGCCTCAAACTTACTCTGTAGACCAGGTTAGTCTAGAACTCAGAATCCTCCTCCTTCAACCTCTCAAATACTGGGATTACCTGCGAGCATCATCACATTGAACTAAGAATCTTAGTAATTCTTAAAGATCTTTGTGAGTCCAGACTCCCTTAAATTTAGTATGTGTTTCCTTCAAAGGCTTCCTTTGTCTTCTTTACATGTAAATATTTTTAACATTTTAAACATCACCTTGCTATTGATATAAATTCTCCCTAAAATTTGTAACTTGTGACATGTTGCATAAAATCTTTCTATCAGATCTTATTAAACATTCGACAAGGCTTTTTCTATACCTCCCTGAACTATGGATCTTAAATATCAGCAAAACCTTTTCTTTAACCCCCCAAGACTTTTGAATTTCCAAACATAAAATGCTCAGGAAAATAGGCTGTAACACAGGCCATATTCTCTGCCTGCCTGTTTCAGTTTTGTTTACATACAAGAGGAATTTAGAAATGAAAAGCTTTTGAAACTATCAGAAAATTCCAAATCCAGTCTTGGTCAAGAGCTTGAGAGCCTAATATTATTAAAGGTTTATGAATCAGCTTGGACTTTTCTCCACACTGACCCTTACTTACCCTCTGCCCTTTACTTCTGGGCAAAAATAAATTCTGTTTTTCACATAACATTTTATTATTTGTAATAACAACAATGTTGTCACAAAATATTAAATCATAGTAGATAGGGTTATTTTCATGTTTGGCCTTGTAGCTTATTAGCAAGGAAAAAATAGAGAAAGAACCAGACACTAATGCCAAAAATTAATTTGCAATAATTATACTTTTAATTTTAAAGATTTTTTGCGTTTCATAAAACACTTTCACATAAACAGTATTTGGTGGCTCAGAGAAAAGATAAGCTGAGTTTTAAAGGGGCTCCGTAGTTTATGCATTGTGTACCTCTAGGAAAATTATGTTATGCTATAGTTTCCTCATCAGTAAATTTTCTCTGATGATCACTAGAGATGGCTCAAATGATAATGAAGAAGATTAAATGAGTTAATGCTTATTAAATGCTTACACAGTGCTAGCATGTGGCAAGTGTTAAATGAGTATTTTTAACTCAAAGAAATAATACTTTTATGAACACTTCAAGCAAAGCTTCTCATTATATTTGCAGAGTAGATGTAATAAATCCTGTAGTTGAAGGAGATAAAGGGTGGGTCCAAGTTCATGTGCCTGCTGAAGATTATTATCACTGATTCAAACCCAGCTCTTCTGTTCCAAGGAGAATATCCATGTTTCTTCACAGACATTAAATTCTGTAAATTTAGTCTTCAAATTATGTATACCTAATCACTTATCTCATTTGTGATATTATGCAAAAGCCAGTAATTGTGTTCATGGATTTTTCTGTATAATGAGATACGTTCATCCAGCAACCCTCCATAAACATGTTAGCAAGTGTAAAACCCCATACATTCAACACATTATAGACCTCACAACCGAGCTCTGAACCCACTTTGTCAATGGCACTTAAAAACTGTTCTTGGGCAAGATTCCTCTCTAATGAGAGCCAAGAAAACAGTTAAAAGTCAGTGTGATTATACTGTGCCTTTTATGGTCTGGAAGAAAATGAAGACTGGCCACTGAAGGTCATTCTACAATAGTTCCAGAATAACTTCTGCTTATCAATAGTCTAACTTTTTTCATGGTGGCAGTGGGGCTTTGCAGCCTGAGGTGTTTGTCTCATTGCCAAACACTTATTTTAACTATTCATGTACCAATCACTGTGTCAAGGGACAGGGAAATAGCAAAGTCCTGTCCTGTTCTCTAGATGCTCACAGACTAGTGATGGAGATATAGCCATATAGATAGCATTACAGCCAATGATGATTTCTGTATTATTAGTGGAATTGTCCAAGTATCAACTTACTTGTGAGTTATCAATCTTAGGTGTAGTTACAGAAAAGAGTTAAGGGAAACTTCTACCTTGTAATGTATACCCCCTTTCACATAAAAAGATCATTAACTGGTTTTTTAATACTAACATTCTTAAAATATAAAAATCAAAGTAAAACATAATTCAAGAAAGAAAGGAAAAGCATTTGTGCCAAAGAACATAAAGAAATGACTGAAGGACTGTAGGTAGAAGTGGATATAAAGAATAGGTCTGGGGGTTGGAGAGATGGCTTAGCAGTTAAGAAACTTGCATGCAAAGTGTAAGGACATAGGCCCAATTCCCCAGAACCCACGTGAGCCAGGTGCACATCGTGATGCATGCATCTGGGGTTCATTTGCAGTGGCTAGAGGCCCTAATGTGCCCATTCTCTCTCCTCCTTTCTCTCTGTCTTTCTAGTAAATAAATAAAAAGAAAATAAAAAAGAATGGGGCAGGGGAGATGGCTCAGTGATTTAAGGTGCTTATTTCACAAACATGTCAGCCAGAGTTTGGCTCCCATCACCCAAAAAAAAAAAAAAATGGCAGACACACAGTGGCTCATATGTCTATAATCCTAACACATGTATGAAAATGGGAGGAAGAGTCAGAAAATTCTGAAGCTCGTGCCCATGTGTCCAGCCTTGTCAGCAGTGAACAGCACCAAAGACCCTTTCTAAAACAAGATGAAAAGAGATAACCAACACCCCAAGGTTGTATCTGATCTCCAAACATGTACATGTGGCATGTATATGCTCATACATGTATGCATTCACACATGGGAATTGTTTTATAAAGAATGGATGTAACAGTAATGAGAAAGTCAGTATTTGATACTATCCATGCACATGGAAAAGACAAGTTTACTGATATTGCAACTCTTATAAAGGTAAGCTTTGCAAGGTCTTGATTTTTTGTTTTTATAGCATGTGTAAAGCAGTGTGTAAAGTACTTCCGGCTTTTTAAGGAGCATGTGCACAGTTTCAGAGGTGTACAGCCAGGTGCCAAGACTAGAGAATGGTTACAGTTTCCCTTTAGCAAGTTCCTACAATGCAGTGCAGGATGCAGTGTGGAGAATTAGGCTGCATCACTCAAATTTTAATGGGCTCTGAAAATGTTTGTAGGACTTTGCATCTCACATTGTAAAAGATGCTCAGAGCTATCATAACAATTTGGATCACTTCTGAAATTCCAATCAGTCATTAGTTAAGTATCAAACAATTTTAAGTGTTAGGTATTATTCTATTTCTAGGAAATTTTCCAGGAACAAAGCATACACATGCAGTCATATATTCAATTCGGCTTGCGCCAGCTTTCAGGAGCTTGTACACTTAAGAGAATTTTTCAAGCAAGATAGAAACATTCATATTACAGCAACTGACCTATGTTACCAATCAGGGCTTTCTCTCCTAATTACCAGCACATCACTGGTAAAATCTGCATCCCACAGAGATTATATTTGTTTTAAATAAGTAAATAGTATCTGGAACATTGTATATAAATCACATTGCATATAGATTATATTTATATAGAACAAAGAGAACAAGACACAGTTGATCAAAGGCTACTGTGCAGAGCCCTGAGGTGAGAGTGAGCCTGGTGTGACATCGGGATGTCCTTATTCTAGGTGTGTGTCTTCATTAGCAACATGTGGAATTTTCCATAAAGTAGCCAACTGAGAGTTTTTGACAGAAGCTGATTCTCCATGCCTCTGAATCCTGCACATATGAAACCAGTAAAGAAAATGGACTCAGCACCTCAAGTAAATATGAGCCCCCCCCCCCAGTCCATTATTACCAGGGGGATCTGAAGCTCTAGCCTGCACAGAGCCAGTGCTTTAGACAGAACTGTCCAAGTCCAAGTCCAGTGAAATCTGCCTTCAGTGAAATAGGAGTCCATTTCAGTTCTTCCTGTCATGTTTCACAGTATGAAACTCCTTAATACTAAACCACAAAGAGAGCAACAAGCCTTTATGATAGGTTTCCCTCTTATGTCCACTCTCAGCAAATTGGCATAGTATAAGTTTTTATTTATACACATTGATCTTTTAAGTGGTGTGAATCCTTAAAGGTTAGAGGCAGTGCTTTCCTGATTTTGAGTTTTACATATCACCGCCAGTGGCATACATCTATTTAATAAATATCACAACCCTGACGGGGCCATTAGTGATTAAAGTTTGTGAAATTTCACATGTAAATTTTGAACCCAGTAGGTAGATGGGACTTTTTTGTTCTCACAACAGGCTAAGCTTCAGTACTATTAGAAAGCAAAGTGCAGACAAAAGTCAGAACCAGGGAGGTTTAGTGTCGCTCTTCTGAACTCAACACACAAGCTGAACACAGAAAGGTCAGAACACATCGTTACAAAGACCCCAGCCTTCATGATATTGCAGAATTCTATCTCTCCCTTTGCAGCCTCCACACTATAAGAAAACCCAGTCCTGGAAAAACAATGGTTTGTAAATGTGTCCTTTAAGCATTCAAGCATAAATGATCATGCAAGGAACCCAACATTTAAATTGGTGGGTTAAAAAAAAGATAGCATGAAAGTAAGATGAGGATTAATGGGCAAAAAGAAGTGTTAGTGGGAGGGGAGGAGGACAAGAGAGGGTTATTTGGAGAAATAAAATAGAAGTACACTATATACATATATATACTATATATGTACATATATGCATATGTACATTGTACATATATATGCATATATGTATGTGTGTTTGTGTGTGAAAAATAAATAAATAAAATTATTTTTTAAAAAGAGTAAATGTAAAAAAATTCTATGTGATAAAACTCAGCAATGTTCCTCATGGAACAGTGTGATAAAATAATAATATTCATCAAAAATCTCATCTAGTATACAACCACTATATTTAGCAATAAAATTATGAAAATATTTTAAACTAACTAAATAGTTACAAAAATAAATTTTAATAACTGTGAGACACTTCTCTGGGGGTCTTGTTCATCCTGTGTCTTGGACAGTGTGCGTAATCTTGCATCAACAAAATTTGCTTTACTCCAGTCAATGGTGTATTATTAACAAGCTAAGTTTTCATTATTTATAATCTTATTCACAGTCTCTCCAGTGTAACACATGCTCAGTAATTAAAATGTATGGGTAGTATATTTTGCAATACAAATAGCATGGGGTATTCTTTGTGAATTCCATACAGTGTTAATAAAGAGATGAAATAGTTAACACATGTGATTTGGGGACGTCTTGAGGTACAGATTATTGACAGCATACAGCATCAATAGAATGAACATATGCCACTTTCTCTTAACTCCACTTCAATTCTTTGATAGGTGGAGTGGCGATCAATACAGTAAGACTCAGCACTTTTCCATCAAATTTGTATTTGACAAAAACATTGAAAAATAATACCTCTTACTTATCTAGCACCAAAAAAGTGTATAAGCATGTATTCTAGTCATCTTATAGACATAGGGTATGTTATATCTACAGGTCTCTGAGAAAGATTAGTATAACATATTTTATTAATTTTAGTTATCTGCATTGCAATCATAGAATGGCAAAAAGTCAATAATTTTCTGAAAATGTGAAGAAATGAATAAACAAAGTAGAAAAATGAATTGTTTAATGAATTTGTGTAAAATTTTGCTTTAAAATGATTTAGTAGACTCAGCAGTGACTGGCTAATTAATGTAATATAAAACGAAAAACTCTAGAATCAAACATTGTATATTGAAGTTTATTTTTTAAAATCCACTTAAAAATATTTTGTATTGTAATATCTCACTGAAAACAAAATGCAACACTGATAATATTTATAGGAAGAAATTCAATTGCATTTAACCTATTTTATAATAGAATCTTTTTAAAATTAATGTGTCTTTCCAGTAAATTTTTCAATTAGTGTAAGGTAAAATATCTTTGAAATGGACCAGACTTCAAATAATTATAAAACCTTAACATTATAAAGTCATATTCTCTCTATCTAAATAGCTACAGCCATGTAATAGTTAAAATTCATCCATTTTAATATCACTAATTATTTTCTCTCTGTAGCTTTGATGGGTTAGTTATAGCCTGAAATAAAAAAAACACTGTGGTAAGGACAACTGTACAGCAAGGTTAAGTGCCTTCTTGTCTTCAGTACCAATAATTACCTTTAAACAAAAAAAAAAGCTGTTTTCAGATTTGACAGTTAATTTACTAATGAGTATGTGGACCCAATTTATAATAAAGTAATATTGACCAGAAATAATCTTGCATTGGTACTCATCTGAATTATTTCATTGTTCATGTCCTCTATTAAATAAATTGGAAAGGATTAATTTTGCAAGATGGGATTGTCAGAGACAGCTGCATAAACTAGATGCATGTCAGCACTAAATTTAATTATTGATCACAATACAATAGTGCTGAGTGTTCCAATCCCCAAACAGCTTCCAGGAACTATCAGCAGATGCCAAATAGAGAGACTGAAGTAAAAATCTGATTGCAGATGACTACATTTTTAATAAATAAATATTTCATCAGCACTAAATAAAAATTTAATTTTACAGTACTATTTAGATCACTCATTGAAGTGTGGAGCAAATGAAGGATGAATGAGAGTGACTTCCTTTACAATACAAACTTTATTTTAATGGTTTAATGTCCACAGTCAGTATCTATGGGATACCTTTGATCCTGTCATTCTGTAAGGAAATAAGATATATAAAGAGAAAAGTCACTTAAAGAATACACTTAATGTTGAAAATAAAATATAAGGTGACATCTGACATTCTTGAATTCATATCTGGGGCTCAAGATCATATAGCTTCCCACTACACGTTTTACACTAGTGTACTTCTGAGATTAATATTGAACTATAATGTGAACTATGACAAATTAGAGTTAGTTGAAAAGTAGGAATTTGAATCAAATAATTGGCTTTGAAATAAGAAATACACAGCAATCTTTTCAACTGAAATGAACTATCTAAATATCAAGTGACTATTATTGATGAACAAACTCAACTATTCACAGCGGCTATTACCTTACTTGATAAATCATGTCTACATAATGTAATGTCTTCCTTAAACTTAGCGATCACATAGATTTACAATTGCTTTTCCTAGAATTAAAGTTAGAATCAGTGAATATATAGATATATCTATAAGTAAATTAGATAATGAATTATGCTACCAAGATGTGATCTTAATTTCTAAATTTCAGAAGTGTTCTCAATGAAAATTCAGGTAGTGATTAGAATATTTGATTACATGGCCTTAAATGTGAGTTTAAAACTAGAAAGTAAAAAGGTAAATTAGGGGCTAGAGAGATGGCTTAGTTGATAAGGTACTTGTTGGTGAAGCCTATGATTACATTCCTCAGTACCCACATAACCAGTTGCACATGGTTGCATGCATCTGGAGTTCTTTTGCAGTGGCTAGAGACCCTGGCATGTCCATTCTTTATTCCTCTGCCTCTTTCTCTCTGTCAACAAACAAATTAAAATTACAAAAGCAGAGCCTGGCATGGTGGCACACGCCTTTAATCCTAGCACTTGGAATACAGAGGTAGGAGGATCACCATGAGTTCAAGGCCATCCTTACACTACATAGTTAATTTCAGGTCAGCCTGGGCTAGAATGAGACTCTATCTTGAAAAGCCCCCCCCCCCGCAAAAAAAAATTTATAAACATGCAATTAAAAACTTATAAAAATGTAAATTAGCCTTTTTAGCATAGTTCCCTTAGAATATTTATTCTATGACCATGTTTAAAGAAATAAAAATATTAATAATATGTGGAATATATTGTGAAGGGACTCATTTATTTTTAATTCACTAAAAATCAGCATAATTGCTCTACTAAAAATAAATCCTGAAGGAAACAAAGTTACTTATCACTTTATCAAGAATTTATAGAGTGAAATTTGTGCAAATGCTGATTAGATCACTCTGACACATTTATCCCATTTTAACTTGATATGAAACTTTGGAAATTAATATATAGCTTTAATTTTGATACAGTCTGGGAAGAGAAAAAGTTATCATTATCCTAATAAATTTCTAACATGTATCTTGACAAGTTTTCACTTTCCTCTGACCTTTTGAACAATAGTTCTACACATAATTCTTGATTCCAAAATTCATCATTTTGGATTGAAGTACAATTTCTTCTTCTCTGTCTTGCATTTTAATCCAGTTACTAAGTTTTGCATTGCTGTAGTAAATAACTAAATTAAATGAGGAGGCTGAGGTCCATCTCAAAACTTATGACTATTTATGTGACAGAATAACAGTATTTACATCCATACTTCAGGGCTACATCATAGTGGTTCAAAGCACAAACAGGCTATTAAAGGCTATGTCCTTTCAGCAACTCACTCAATTTGTAGGGAAGTGTGCTGTCATGCCACTGGAGACATCAGAGCATACTACATGCACTGAGTAGCATGAAATTCGTTCATTACAATCTCAGTCCTATTTCACAAACTTACAGGGAAGTAAAACAGGACGCGTTTTGTGCAAGGTAGGACTATTTGTATCACAAGTTATAGGAAATTAAAATTAAACTGGAAGCCATGAATTGTGTTCATGGACTATGGAAGATGGCCTCCCAACACAGTTCAGAAAGGCCTCAATTCATTTGTTTGCAGTTGTCTCTCAGCCTAGCCCATTTCTGAGTGTGAGTGTTAGTTACTTGCCATGTTGCTGTAACCCAATACCTGACAAGAAACAAGGTAAAGGTAATGCAAGAATACAGTTCAAGAAGAGGCACGATACAAATAGCCGAGACATGAAGGCATCTGGTCATGTTATATCTGTAGTGAGGAATCAGAGATTGGACATGAAGTAGGTCTAGCTATAAAGCCTCAAGTCCAACCCCCGTTGACCCATTTTCTCCAATGAGGCTGTCCTCCCAAAGGTGCTACAACTCTCCTAAAACTGTATAAGAGCTAAGAACAAAATATTTAAACACATAAGCCTAAGTGGATCACTACACATTCACACCGCAATGAGTCTCATTCCTTTTCTGCATATTTTCATGATGTCAAGATATTTACATGCCTGCTAATACAAACATCTATCCAAGATTCTGCAAATCCAACTCACAGGTTAAGTCTTACCAATTTCCTGCTTACTTATGGCCCATAAGATTCTTTAAAAAATTCTTTTTACATGCCTCACTGGTTGAAGAAAACAATCAACAAATAAAATCTCCAATTTCTATAAATAAAGTTTTATTGGAGCACACCCATCCTCAGTTTCAGGTGTATCACATGTGACTGAGTCCATGGCCTGAAATGGCCTGCAGAATTGAGCATTTGTTATGGGGACAGTATTATATTCCCAGTGATGTTACAAACACCTAGAGTTCAGCCTTGAGGGATAGATGTAAAATAATGTCATGGAAAGAGACATGCTGAATGCTCATTGTCCTGAGCCTGAATCTCTGTATTAATTGAACCACTGAGGCAGAGTTGAAGCGGTGACTCCAATTTACTGACTCTGTTTTTCTGTTCACTGTGGAATTTACAAAACACTTCTTGTGGTGGTTTGAATAGAATAGATGGCCCCCAATATGTTGTTGTTTGTTTGTAGCTTGCATCTGCAGCCACCTGGCTAGAGTCAGTGCCATTGTGTGGATCTTAAGGTGTGGTGGTGTGTTTCAGAGTTCAATCTAAAGATATGCAAAGCGTGCTTAGCAGGAGTTCCTGAAGTGTGCTGTGGCTTTTGGCTTTAGGCATGTGCTTCTCTCTCTCTCTGCTTGGTCCTGTGAAGGCAGGCCAGCTTCTTCTGACATTATGGAACTTCCCCTGGATCTGTAAACTTCAATAAATATCCCTTCCTCCATAACTGTGCTTGGTCTGCAAGTTCATCTCAGTGGACCTGAAGCTGTCTGCGACACTTGTGATTATTGAGCACATAGAATATTTTTACTATATCTAATTTTTTGTTTAATTAGAAAACTGGTATTGAATTCGGTATACTTTTATTTCTTTATCAACTTTTGTGTATGTATGGTATCTGTATGCATGGTTGTCTGTGTGTGTGACTGTGAAAACATAAGCAGGGATGTCAGAAGGTAGACTTCCACTGAGCAGATCAGTTAGCCAAATCAAGAGCAGTTGGTTTCGCACCATGGCTGTGTGCCACTATTGCACTTGTGTGAGCATCACAACAGGTTATTTGCTGCTAAGTAGGTTAGACCATGAGTTGCTTGGACAGATATTGGTCATTTTCCCCCAGTCGCCCATGTAGCACCTTCTGGCACTAGACGTGCTCACTGCCTGGGCACCCACTCTCTTCCAGCTTCCAGCCATGTCATTCCATGTTATGTGTCAACTGCATATGGTGTCTTCAGCAGTAGGGTCTTACCACTATGGTCGGTCAAGCATTTTCTAGCCACCCAGTCACTCTGCAGACTAGATACCAAAACCTAATAAATACTTTCTTCTGTATTAGTTATATTATGAACATTTTTTAATAAAATTACATAATTTTAACTTACATAAATCTTTCTTGTCTATGTTCATGCTTGGCAATAAGAATATGAGACCATACAATTATCTAATGTACATACATCCATTGCCTCACTGGGCAAAACGGGGGACCACCAATGTTGCAGAATGACAGAAGATATGTCAGCTAAAACACAACAAATCTCACCACTTACTTAAATCTGTATTCATTGTGTGCTTATGACTTATTTCACTATTATGACAAAATATAAACATACAAATTAAATAGGAAAGATAACAGAGTTGGTTGGTTGGTTGACTGTAAGGCTTGTTTTGGTTATATTGAACAGAAAAGAGTAAATGCAGGAAACATCTCTAGTATTTGATGGGATATATAATACACTCTGACATGCCACCCTTTGATTACCGCCCAGATATTTAGGACATATAATGTGTTCCCAACCAATGTAGTTTTTGGTATAGTTTATTTATCATTTATCTTGACATAAAGCATTTGACTTTTCTATAAGCAACCTACTTTTTAAGACGATAGTTTCCTTAAGAAATTCTCTGACTTTATTTCATGTATAAACACATTTCTCATGAACTATAATAGAATGTTTCTATAAATTTATTTGACATTTATGTTATTACTGAAAAACATTTATATTTGTTATCACTGAAAACAAATTATATTCAAGTCTGTTACCTTTAATATAGGTGTCAGTCAGTCTCCTCAAACCTTCATGTGAAGAACTCTGTTCCAGTAAGTATGGTATGTTAGAAATTATATTACAACACTATATCTTGACTGCATTCATTTTGTATAGTTCAATTTATGTAATTTTCACTATTTGTCAACATAAAAATGAACGGCTGCTTCAACCTCCTTTTTAATTTTTTCTGCTTCAAAAACTTCTGTTCTCTGTATGAATCCTCTTTTTTTCCCATAGGGCCTTTGAAAATAACATTTTCACTACTGTACTATTTATATTCAATTAAATTTTTCTCTAATACATTTCAATATAACTTCACTAAGTGTTATATAAACATATTATTAACATATAAAAAAAAGTCAAGCAGGGGAAATGCCTCATCTGTTAAGTGCACTTGCTGAACAACAGGAGGGCCTCTTGGTCCAGAGACTACCAAGGTTAACTTCTCAGAACCCATGTACAAAGCCAGGCATATTCACACACACACATCTATAATCCTGATAGAGACACGCAAATTACGGAGAGCAGCTCCTAGTGGATGGAAAGACCCTGTGTCAAGGAAGTACACAAGATGCTCTTTGTTCTCTTCAGGCCTCTGCACACAAGAACATGGAGTGCATATCTACACACACACAAACATACACCATGTACATACACACACACACACACATGCACACACTGTACAACATACCACATACACATGCACACACTACACATCCATGCATGTCAAAAGGAAAGAAAGAAAAGAAAATTTTCTTTTATTTGTCTCAGTCATGCTGTGAAGGCCAATGAAGTTCCAGTATGAGTCAAGCACAATTTCCTGAATATGCCTTCACTGTAAAAGTTCTAGTATTTTATGCAATAAAATCCATACACTAAGTTCTGCCTTAACTGGCAATCAGACTTTAGGTAACTACATTCAGTTTCAAAAATACCCCCAATTCCCAAATAGGACAGTAAAGAGCTCCTGGGCATCAGAGAAAGTCACTGTCACAAAGATCTGGTAAGACAGGTTAGGCATAGAATTATCCTCAGAACAGAGCAAATTGATTTAGTGTGCGTATTTGAGGAAAGTAAACAGCAGAGGGTAAATAGTACAATCCAAGACTGCACACAGATTAGGAAAAAAACATTTCTCAAGAAGAAGCCAACAAACAGTGGAAGGCAAAGGTCAGTGTTTATCCACCGCTCGTCCTGCACATATGTATAGTGCATTAGGTGGCAGCACCATTCCAAGTTCAGAGAATGTACCCAGAACAAAAGCAAAGAAGCTCTTGGTCTCAAGGGTCATATATTCTCCTTCGGAAAGGGATGTACAGATAGATGTGCAAAAAACTTCACAAAGTACTATGCTAAGAAGCTGATGGCAATGAATTGTAAATAGTGTCTATGCTTTTTTGAAAAGGATGGTTAGGGAGGGACACTGTTAGTGAATGACATCAAGCGCACCATAGTGAGGAAGAGGGTACACAGAGGAAGAATTGTTGGTGCAGAGGAGAGTAGCAAACACAACTGCTGAATTTAGTGTGTCTGCGGAATGGCAAGGGGCAAGGTGGATACATGACAATAAGAGATGATAAGACTGCAGAAAAAAAATCCAGATTACTCAGTATGCCAAGTTTCTTGAAATTTTTTAGCTAACCAGAATATAATTTGATAGGAAAAAAGAATATGTGACATGATCTAACTTTTTGATTTTAAAGATCATTTTGGATACTCAAAGTCAGTAGGTACTATTAGGATGAGGATTAGCTAAGGAGGCTTCAGCTATGTTCAAAGAAAGGGATAAGGAATGTGGGAATATGGAAGTTTGGACCAGGTTGACAATGGTGATATATATATATACATAAAATCAAAGATAGTGCTTACAGAATTTGCTATAGAGTAGGTTTGTGGAAGGAAAGAAACAATCTCAAATACTTTAGATGCAACTAGAATAGTTATTTTCTGAAATGAAGAAAATGGAGGTCATTTCATGAAGAAAAAAACAGAATTTCATTTCCAGACCAGTTCAATTTAAAGATGCCATTAAGATATATAAACAGAAATAATGAATATTCAATCATTTTCAGAACAATAAATATTATTTGAAATAACAATCCGGTAGTCATAATTGTATAAGTAATATTTAAACATATAGGGTACATAAGACCACCAGACCCATCAATATAATGAGAGAAGATCCAGTATAAGAATAAAGAGGAACTGGAGAGATGGCTCAGTGGCTAAAGGGACTTTCTTGTAAAACCTGGTGGGTGGGGTTCAGTTTCCCAGTACCCATGTAAAGCCAGATGCACTAAGTGGTACATGCATTTGGAGTTCGTTTGCAGGGACAGGAAGCCCTGACCTGCCCATTCTCTCTCTCTCCAATTAAATAATTTTTTTAATAGTGAGAACTGGAGGATGAGATGCAGTCAGCAATGGAAGTTTATGGAAATAGTCCACAAGACAGGAAAAGTACCAAACACGATGAGGACCTGGAAGTCAAGAGAAGCAGTGAGTTTCAAAGAAAAAGGAGTGCCTGAATTAGAGGTTCATACTTTTAATCACAGGATTAGGGAGGCTGAGGTAGGTGAATTGCCACAATTCTGCCAGACTGGACTACAGAGTGAGTTCCATGTTAGCATGTGCTAGAGTGAGAGCCTGCCTGAAAAGAAAAATTCATCTATAAAGGATTGGTCAATTCGGCCACACGCTATCACCAGATATAATAAAATAAAAAACAAAAGTGGACTATTGGATTTCGGAATGTCTAAATAATGTTTGCTTTCACAATTAAAGTTTTAGTGGAGAACAGGCTGTAGGTATTGTGGCTTGCCGATTTCAGTAAATTAAAGAAAGGAACCACTAAACTACATGGGAAGCAGTAAGTTAGTTGCACAAAACTGCTGATTTCTGTCACTGTGACAAAATAGTTAAGATAATAGCATTAAGAGTAGTATGTTAATTTTAACACACAGCTTCACAGACTTCATCCATGGTCAGCTGGCTCTGGTGTCCTTGGGCGTAGGACATCACAGCAGGAGTCAGGGCCAGGGAGGTTGCTCACCCTGTGGTGGTTTGGATCCCAAAGAGCCAAGAAGAAGCAAGGATGTGGAGCCCTGGTCCCAATGTGCATTTCAAAGGGCACAGTCAATTACCTAACTTTCTGTCACTGGGGCTCACCTTATGAACCTCCACATTTATAATCTAATTCATAGCAAGAATTAATATATTGTTGCTTACTATAATATATGCTGTACCTAAATCAAGCTTGGAGAATTTTTGAACCATTTAATGCAAAGAAAATATGTCATATGTAGGTCTGAGGCAAACATAAAGTGTGGAGTTAGGATTCGTAAGCTGAATGCCACAGCAGAGACAATTTCATGATTTATGTGAATGCATATATGTACATACACATAGTACATACACATACTTACAAACATATACAGAGAGAGAGAGAGACATACGCACACATTTTCCATACCAGCCCAAGAAATGAAAGCATTGCAAATGTTATGAGAGGTGACAGAATCATTATGGAAATTCTATGTATTTATTGAAACTTACACCAAAATTTTATGTGTGACATATGTAATAATTTCTACTAAGTAAAAATTTTACTATGAACTTATAAAACAAAAACTCCTTTTACAGAAAATTCCAAAGGTGTCATGAAAGGGGGCATATATCTACTGTCAGGACCCTATGAATTCAATTACCTGGGAGGAACCATGTAACAGATAAGATTATTATTTTAGTGAGTAAGGTTGTTTCTTTGCCTAGCTTCTAAAAAAGACATATGACAGAAAACCAGTAGAGAATAGAAGTTCAAGGAGGAATATCTAGCTGTGTGGGTCCATGTGCTATTGGGCACAGCCTGCTCCGTCTACTTCAAAGGTCCTGCAGGTCTGCTTTGTCTGGCATTGAAGTACAAGGACCAATGTTTATTATAATGAGCCTGACTCATCATGAATTGGCTAAATTATCTCAAGTGTACTCGCTTATCTATAGCACATAACACAGTTTTGAAAAGATGATTATCAAAAGTATGTGAAATAAAGAGGCTTGAGAGAATTGCTTCAGCTATTTGAGATATTTGTTTATATCAAAAGACTCATTGGTTCCCGGTTCACCAAGAAAACAGCACACTTGCTTGTTCTGCCAATCATTCTTAGTTTCAGCTGGGGCCCTTTTGAGGTATGATGGGGTGGTTCTCTACTTAGGATGTGCATCTATCTGAAAAAGAGAAGCAGATTCTCCAACAGAGAGTAAAGTTAGCACCAAGTAGATGTGTTAACCAATTTTTTTTTTTTTTTTTTTAGAGATAGCTTAGTGGAGAGTGGGTTCATTTTTAGATATGGTTCTGACTTGTTTCCCAGCACCAGCTATGGGTTCTGTTCCACTGAGCAGATCAGTTAGCCAAATTAAGAGCAGTTGGTTTCCAACCATGGCTATGCGCCACTATTGAACTTATATGAGCATCACCTCAGGTTGTTTGCTGCTAAATAAGTTAGACCATGTGATGCTTGGGCAGATATTGGTCTTTATCCCCCAGTCACTCATGTAGCACCTGTGAAGGAGGTAGACACAGAGAACAATCAACCCCCAACAAACCAGATATCCAGAGACACAGAGGCACCCAAAATCTCAACGTGGAAGCAGACCTAATATGAACCCAACATGGCTCAGGGAAATTTGCGGAAGAGGGGGCAGAAAGAATGTCAGAGCCACACGTTGGGTCATGACAGGCAGAGACATTTCCTCCTACCTGAAACTAAAGGCTAACCCCACAATGCACGACCCATATACCCCAGCAAGGAGGGTCCCTGTGGAGGGGGGAGTACAGGGAGGAGGCTAACAATGGTACCAACTTAATGTATTCACTGACTACAAAAATTTTTTTAAAAAAGACTCATTGGTAACAGATATAGACAGCACTATCAAAAGCTGTATAGCAACTAAAGTGTTTAAAAAATATTTAGTAAATAATATGAAAAGTCAATATTTTATAAATTAATGAAATTACTAAAAATAATTATTGACTGAAAGTTCAGTTTTCTTGGCCATGGGGAAAAGATAAGTAAGACACATTTACCTTTTAGAGCTCTTATTCCAGAAGTTAGCCAAGAGACTGTTCTATGAATAAGAAATTGGTCTATGTAATTACATACCTAATAGTTTCTCAATAACTTTTCAAGACAAGTAGTAATTGCTCACATGCTCATAATCCAAATATCACTTGGAGAGTGGACTGAATTTGTTCCTCTTAATAAGATGCTATAAGCTACTGTGTAGAAGTGAGCCTAAATTTTGCACCATGAACAAAGACATTCCTGATTTCTGTGGTTTTCTAAGTTAAGTCTATCAAGCAAACTGTATAATACTTGGGAGTTCTGAATATAGAGGCTACATCAAAAATAGAGTTCTTTGCTGCAGACAGGAGAATGAGATATAAAGAGATCATTTATCTGGTTACACTGAAAATGTGTGAAATTTGTTTTATTTTTCAACAAAAGACTACAAGTACCAACAAAACTCTGCAAGACACACAAGCTGCATTTCTACTGCCTGTCCAATGCTAACATTTCATTATCTGGTCACTGTACACTTGAGCTGATTCCAGATAGCAGATCCATGCTTTACATATGCATAGGGGACAGTCATAACACAAATATTTACAAATACCACACCTCTATACATCTGATGAAAAATTCAAGTTTCCCACTACAGTGAAAAAGAAAATTGCATTGATTATTTTTCCCACAACTGAGGCATCCACGAGTCTCTCAAGACATGAAACTTTCTACTAAATCTCCACATCTTAGAACCTGGTCACATCTCTTATTTGCCAAAAGCATAGCTTTCAGAATTTTTTATGTGCTTATAGTCCTTCTGTCTTAAATGAATATCCTCTCTTTAGTCAAAGTGGTCTAATATACAGCAATCACCTTAAAACACAGTGAATCTTCCCATTGTCCCCAGTATCTAACAAGATGGTATCAAAGACGGCCTTTCCTAGCATCTCTGTGTCTACAGTGAGCAATTTCTGTCATAATGCTTCCCATTTTGAATTAAAGTTATATAACTACCATTAGTGTACTGCCTGAGAATAAATGATGCATCTTAAATAGCATTATCAAGTATCACATCCATTAGTAAGCACAATACTGATATTGGCTAAGTTATATAAAATAAGTTTCCAAGTTCCTTTAAAGTTTGGCTCCTGCTTATGTTTAAAAACTTTATTTTCCCCATTAAACTCCTTCTTTTTACAAAATCTTCCCTCAAAACCTCATATTCTACTTTTTTCCTCAATTTTTATTAACATTTTCCATGATTATAAAAAATATCTCATGGTAATACCCTCCCTCCCCCCACTTTCCCACTTGAAATTCTATTCTCCATCATATCCCCTCCCCATCTCAATCAGTCTCTCTTTTATTTTGATATCATGATCTTTTCCTCCTCTTATGATGCCCTTGTGTAGGTAGTGTCAGGCACTATGAGGTCATGGATATCCAGGCCATTTTGGAGGGAGCGAGCACGTTGTAAGGAGTCCTAACCTTCCTTTGGCTCTTACATTCTTTCCACCACCTCTTCCGCATTAGACCCTGAGCTTTGGAAGGTGTGATCTAGATGTTACTCAGTACTCTACTTTTAACAAGGCTGGTTTATCCCTTTGCCTTAGCTTGCTCTCAAGCCTCCTACTGATTCAATGCTCATTATGAGAGAGATTAGACTACACTTTGTATGTGCCTTTTGAGGAAGAAGAATGAGTCTAGGTATGCCTCTGTGAGGAGGTGTATTATAGGTGTATCCATGTGAGGGTGTTGAGTATATTGTAGGTGTATCTGTGTGAGGGAGTTGTGTTGTAGATGTGCCTGTGTAAGGGTATACAGTGTATGGTAGAAGTATATTATAGGTAGATTATATTGTAGATATACCCATGTAAGAGGGTAGAGTATATTGTAAGTGTACCCATTTTTTTCATGTTCACTTAATTTCTGGCAATATTACTATCTTTTGTTACATAATTGTATTTTAGAACCAGTGGCCCCTTTGCTGTCATTGCTATTCCCTTCAGAGCATGATAAAAAATATTTGTTAAATATCCAGAATATTGAAAAGTGGAATATACAGTCTTACCACGAAATTCTGTAGACATGTGATCATAACAATGATGCCGGCGGCTGCAGTAGCTTAACGGAAACCATGACTGGCTAGTTTCCTTTTCCATCCACAACTCACCCAAGCAGGACATACTAACCGCCAGTCCGCTTTGTTTTGTGATTGATTGCTATGAGATATCTTATTTTATCTCAAATAAATTTCATTGCAATATTTGTTTTCTTAGGGCCACAAACACAGTCAAGCCTTCCCACATGGTTACTGATTTCAAAGGAACTACAGTCTTTTCAGAGAACATTCAGCAAACCTCCAGAAAGCTATGAAAATTGGATCCTTGGAGCTCTTGAGTAACTGGGAAGTTTTCATGCCATATTGTTTCAGCAGCTCAAGCAAGGACTCTCATCCTTTGTCAGCTCCTTATTACTCAAAGAACAGAAGTGAAACTGCCAAAATGCCACAAGGGAGGCCATTATCATTGTCAGGCCAAACTCCAGTCTCATTAATAATACTAGTGGAATATCACACAATTATACCTATGACTATTCATCTCAGGGTTTCACTCTCTTTATTTGAAATGACCATTTCTCTCCATTAGAAGAGACTTTTAATTGTTTGTTGCTTCAGTACTTGAAATAATTTGGAAATGATCTGTTCTCTTCCTGTGCACCATTATCCTTGAATAATTGATCTGAATGGTAGGTAAATGCATTCTCTAGTTACAATGTATTTTCAAGCAGTTTTCAGGCTCAATTTAAGGTATAGTTGACATTCTATTACCTAGTTTATTAAGTTCTGATATAACAGGATAAATCAAACCTCTTATTCCTTGTGTGTCCTAGACAAATAATCTGCAAGGGTTTTCTGTAAAGACACGGGCTCTGTAGGCTGTCTGTCTTCTCTTGCAGCTATATAACTTTGCCATTATAGTAAAAGTAGCTGTAGACCATAAATATGTGAATGGACCATGGTTTGTCCCCAATTTTTTAAAATTTATTTTTGTTTATTTTTATTTATTTATTTGAAAGCGACAGACAGAAGGAGGCAGAGAGAGAGAGAGAGAGAGAGAGAGAGAGAGAGAGAGAGGGTATGCCAGGGCTTCCAACCACTGCAAACGAACTCCAGATGCCAGCGCCCCCTTGTGCATCTGACTAATGTGGGTCCTGGGGAATCGAGCCTCAAACCGGGATCCTTAGGCTTCACAGGCCATCTCTTCAGCCCCCCATTTTTTTTAATTTTTAATTTTATTTTTAAGAGAGAGAGAGAGAGAGAGAGGGAGAGAATGGGAGTGCCAGGGTCTTTCAGCCACTGTGAACAAACTCCAGACATGTGCACCCCCTTGTGTGCATGTGCAACATCGCATGCTTGTGTCACTTTTGCATCTGGCTACTTGGGACCTGGAGATTCCAACAAGCATTCTCAGGTTTCACAGGCAAGTGCCTTAACTGCTAAGCCATCTTTGCAGCCCTCCAATAAAATTTTTATTAACAAAAACAAAATATAGGCTGTACTCCTGTCCTAGAGGAATGGTTTTGTTAGTTGATCAGATAACACAATTATCCTGAATTGGAAAAAAAAAATTCAGAGTAATTATATGTTTGGACAAATAAGTAAAGACCCTCAAGAGCTCCTTTACCTAAATCTGAATTGAAATCAACTTAATTTTAGTTATAAAGTATATCTTGTTGGGTATTGGCTGTTTTTGAAACAGAGGCTTCAAAATTGAATTACTTCAATTACATGGACATTTGTGTCTATCCCAAGTGTTATGGTTTGAATTGCACCTTCACAAAGGAGTTATTGAAGTCTTAGCTCTCCACAATAGTAAATGGGATCCTATATAAAAATAGAATCTTTGCAAAAGTAATCATTTAAGATGAAGTAAAGTGTTGGGATAGCGTTATCCTTTAATTCAATAGGATTGATGTTCTTATAAAGAACAGAAAGTTAATGTGAGATACAGCCACAAGGAAAGACCACATAGAGAGGAAGGCAGACTTTGCAGTAATGTATAATAAACCCTGAAGTGTTTACTAGTTACTAGGAGCTAGGGGGAGCAAAGCAGTTTTCTCCCTAAAAGCTGTTTGGTGGGGGTACTTTGTAACCACTTCAACTTTGGACTTCTGAGTCTCTATAGAAAAGAGGCAATAAATTTCTGTTATTTTAAATCATCCAACTTATGGGGACCAATTTTATTAGAACACTGGGAAACATGTATGGCCAATAACAACTTAGTGATAAGACTGTAAGAAAACTAGTCAGGGACTCAGTGTCTTGCCTCCTAATCACTTGAACCATAGGCCTTATTGGCTATAGCCCAATGTTTTATGAATACTTTATTTGGTAATATTTTAATTGCATACAATGAAATAAATAGGACTTCAAATGGGACTAATTTATATTATAATATACCTTTTAGTCTAGCTTAATCTGAAATGTTCAGCCTAGGTTTATATGTGAATATTTAGAGCCCAGCTTATGACATATTTTGAAGGTGATGAAGACTTCAGGAGGTATGGCTTAGCTGGTAGAAAAAAAGACGACTGCAGTGGGATTTTGAACTTATTCCTTGCCTGGTTTTGACTATGTTTGCTCTTCTTATTGGTTCACTGGTGAGGAGAACTAGCTCATGCATCTACCATCATAACTTCTGCCATGCCTTCCTCACCACAATGTATTGAAATCTCTCAGAAACCATGTGCTAAGATAAGCCTTCGCTATCTTAAGTTGCTTCTGTCAGAAACATCATCACAAATATGCTATAATAACAAGTAGAGTGTAGCAAATATTATACAAATATTTACATATAGTAATATGTGTTTCTTTAATAGTATATTAAATGTCAAGATTAAGTAGTTTGGATAAAACTATTAAAGCATTGCTCTAAGGATTAGCAGGAAAATTATTTGTGCTATCCTCAAGTATCATCAACTGGCGCAGTGTCCTATGCTTGCCACCCCAGATACTTGGGAAGCTTAACAGACAGGATCACTTGCTCCTGGAAGACTGAGACCAGTCTGAGCAACATAAGGATATTACCATAGGGAAAAAAAAAAAAAGACAGAAAGAAAGAAAGAAAGAAAAAGAGAAAATCAAATTAAGGCAGGAAGGTAAAGCTAGAGGATGGGGAGAAGTGCTATGTAATGCTGTCTTCTGGATATGACATGGCCATTCAAGGCATGAGTTCACACTAATTTTCATTACTGTCACAAGAATGGGCCCATCGACATTCTGTCATAGATGGTGGAATTGGTCAAGTCTACCATTCCTCCATGAGAAATTATTGGCAGTTAATGACTTTTAGGAAGGAAAACATTTTCTTTAGTTGTAGAGCCCCTATCAGGACTCTCGTACCTGGTAGATAATACCAAACCCATGTTCATGTAGACAACCCTAATTAATCTTGCTGGGGTCACACACACAAAAACAAAAATAAAAAGACAACAAAGTAGAAGAGAAACTAGTTGGAAAGGAGGGGGTTCAGTGGGAGAAAGATGCATAGGGGGAACAAGAAAAAGTAATCAAAATGCGTTGTATACATTTACAAAATTGTCAACGAATCAAAGAAAAAGAAAGAAAAATCCAAAAGAAAGAGGGGATGGAAGGAGAGAGAGAGGGAAAAAAGGAAGGAAAAGGAAAGGAAAGAGGAATGGACTTAATATTCCTATAGATGAAAAGGCCCAGATACTAATAAACTAAAATTTTGCATGTGATTCATAATGAAAAATTACGCTAATTTTCAGTTACAAGTTGATAAAAATTTAATATAGCTTTTCCTCTCTAAGTCTGTGAACCCACTGGCCCCCATACACTGATCTGTTGGGTCTTGGCACTCAGTTTAAGAATCTTTTTCAAAGTTTTCTCATCCAAATACTAAAAGTTAGCTCTCCATAAATTTTTTGTTATAGCCAAGAGAAGACAAGTTAGAGGAAGTACCAGATGAGAGGCTTTGCGTTCAAGTTGTTCCAGAAGTTGTGTTTATCACTTCCACATCCAACTGGAATGAAGTTGCTCACAGACCACAGTTAGCTGCAAGAGAGCCTGAAACCCAGTCTACTGCTCCACAGCCTTGTGCTTACCTGACATTATCAACTAGCAAAGGAAAATATTGAAGATGGATACTTGGAAAACATTTCATAGTCACATCACAGAACTTATTTCCCTTGTGATAAGGACTCATCTCTAGTAAACTGGGCCTGTTTATTTTTGTTTGTTTGTTTTATTTTGCTTTGTTTAAGATACTGGCTGAGAGAAAATACCTAAGCTAGGAATTTAGCTAAGTAGTAGAGTACCTTCCTCAGGTCTAAGGAAGAATTATACTGGTTGCCTTAGGCATTGTTTTATACTACATTATGTATGCCCTTGTGTAAAACAAAGGTCAAGAATATAAACAAGAATTTCACAGCTGCTCTTGGTTTTCTGTGGGCTTCCCATGAGCCTTTTCACCTCTTTTTTTTAAACACCTGTTCCACACAATGCAGATGCTACTAACCTATGTAACCTAAGTTACAAAGATGAGCAACCAGGATTCACATTGGCCTACCTCATTAACTGACTAAACAGTAGAACACCTTAGGATTTTGACCTATGCCAAAACACAGTCAAATATTATAACCAGGAAATGCAATTGGAGGAAAACAAGACCTTTCATGGGAAGACAACTTATTCATAAAAGCAGAGACAAGTGAACTTGGAGTTTATGAATCATGGCTCATACCAGTAGTCTCAGAATTCAGGTAGCTGAGGCAGGAGAACTTTGTCATGGCACTAAATCCATCATGGGATACACAATGGGTTCGAGGCCACCCAGAGCTACAGAGAAAGACTTTATCTTAAAAACATAACTAACAAAACAAAATAAGAGCTTTTACTTAATAAATGAAAACCTTGAAGGTAAGGTCATTAAACATGAAGATTTTCTTTAATTGTCAGTGGAAAAGATGGGTTACTGTCAAAAATAATATGATTAATATTATATTTATTTTGTGAAATTCAAATTATTAAATATATAAGTGTTTTCATGATTTAATTATTTGTTGTCCTTATTTTTCTAAGTAAGATACATCTGGTATAAATAAGGGAAAGTTTTTTTTTTGTTTAGAAACTGTATATTCTTTAAATATTGTGATGTTTTGAAATAGCTGTCAAGCATAAACTTTGGTGTTCTGAATGCTAGGTTCCCAGTTGATAGAGATTTGGGAATTAATACTTCTTGGAGGCAGTGTATTGCTGGGGGCAGGCTTATGGGTGTTATAGCCAGCTCCCATTGCTAGCATTTGGCACACTCTCCTATTGCTGTTGTCCACCTTATGTTGGCAAGGGGGTGATGTCCACCCTCTGCGCGTGGCATCATTTTCCTTGCCATCATGGTGCTTCCCCTTGAGTCTATAAGGCAAAATAAATCCTTTTTTTTTCCCCACAAGCTACTCTTGGCCAAATGATTTCTGCCAGCAATGTGAACCTGACTGCAACAAATATTAAATAACTTTCCAGTAGACTTACATGTTTTACCACTTTTAAGAATATTTAATTCAGGCTGGAGAGATGGCTTAGTAGTTAAGGTGCTTGCTATGAAACCTAAGGATACAGGCTTGACTTACCAGTACCCATGTAAGCCAGATACAAATGGTGGCACATACATCTGGAATTCTTTTGCAGTGGCTAGAGGCCCTGGCATGCCAATTCATTCATTCACTCGCTAATTCATTCATTCTATCTCTGCCTCTTTCTCTCATAAATAAATAAAATTAAAAGACAAATAAAAAAGAACATTTCATTCTATACATTATGAAATCTACATTGACAGTAATTCTGGGAATAGCCTAACATTTGTAACATGCAAATGAAAGTAGCAATACATGTCCTATCTAGAGCTCTTAACATTTGTCTGTATGGCTTCACAAACAGTTTGTGCATGTAATAGTAAAACCAACACTGGTCTGCAAGTCAGTTAAAACATGCTGCACATATGAGCTTTAATAGAAAGACTCTGACTGAATTTTCTACTTTTGAATTATAAGAGGGTATCTTCAAACAATGAAAATGCAATCCATCCATTCCCCAGTGGGGAAAAGGTATATAAGTTAAACAAGAAGAGTATCATAATGTTGTTTCATATTAAGTCATTGATTCATTGTTGTTGTTTATGGTTTTTGTTTGTTTTGGTGCTGGGGATCAAATTGAGGGCCTTGTGCATGCTAAGTAAGCACTCCATGACTGAGTGACTGAGGTATAGCAGGCATCCCATCATAAGTAAACTACAGGAGGATAACAACCTGCTTTGGGTAAGCTGAAGATAGCTCTACTGCATGATGCCTTCTGCTACTTTGCACGATGCAGCAACATATATCACCAGAACTTTTCACCCTTGCTCTTTGGATGTATTAGACCCCAGGGTTCTGGGAAAACCATCCTGCACAAGCTAGAGCTAGAACCTAGGGCATCACCCATGCAATGTAAGTATTCTACTATTAAGCTATATCCCCAGTCCTGTTATATTTTGTCTTGAGATAGAGTCTCATTAATTTTCCAAGGCTGGTCTTGAACTGACTGTTGCTCTGACTGGCCTGAGTATGCTATCCATTTGCCTCATCCTCCTGAGTAGTTGGAATCACAGGCCACCAACCACATCCTCAGCTGCCACTGAAATCAACAGCCATTGCTTAAGCACTTTTTTACATACTGGATACAGAAGAAGCTATGACAATGTTGAAGGTGGTGAAATTGCTGCCATGACATTCAGTCGTTTTAGTTTCAAAGAAAGATTAAAAATACTGTAAAGGCAATGAGCAATGAGGAAGCAAAATCAATAAAAATAAATAAAAGCCTATTTAGAGTCTCAGGATATCATAGGACTTGTAAGCAAATGGAAGAAACAGACTTAAACACAGATGAAATTCAAAGTTGAAAGGGTAATTTACAATAAAAAAGAGACAGTATCAAACATTAATGGAAATAGAAATAGAGCCTATTCTGCCCCATTTTCTTTCTTTTCATATATATATATATATATATATATATATATATATATATATATATATATAATAGATAGATAGATAGATAGATAGATAGATAGATAGATAGATAATAGAGAGAAAGTGTCAGAGAAAGAGAAAGAGATAGGTAGACAATGGGCACACCAGGGCTTCCAGCCACTGCAAACAAACTAGATATGCCATCTCTCCAAACCCTTCCTCACTTTCATTGGATTGTTTGATTAATATTGAAACTTCTGTGTTCATCCAAAAATTAGTTACAAAATGCCCAGGAAAAGAGTATATATCTTATAATCAATCAGTTCATAGAAATGATAAGAAATGGGCTTTTCAGGAAGGGAGCAGGAGCTGGGGTACCTTTAAGGAGCTGGAGAGTAGTATTTTGGTGTTTTTAACTGTGCAGAGATGTGGTTCGAGATTCTCCCAGGAGTCAGCATCATGGGTGTGTGCTTATTCATTCCCAGAGTGGCTACTACTTACATCCATAAGTTCTCCAGTGGAAGCAAGGAACAAAGAGTTGCCCATATTAGATATCAGTGGGAGTTGATGGAATGAGACAGTTGTATCTCTGGACTCAATCGTTGCTATGTGTCCAAGGGCTTGGATAACATGATTAAGGAACTATTTTCCTGATTGATGAAAACAATGGTCATCTAATCTTGCTGGAAGGCTATGCAGTATATTATGTAATAACTAATAAAAATGAAAAAGAAAACTCAATGAAAAAAGAATTATAAGAAATGTATGAATGGCAAATCAGTATTAATATTAAATAAATTTGACAATAGAAAGAGGAGCTTGAGAATATTATATTTCCATTTTAGAAGAAAATTTCATGAGTAATTCAAGCCAAAATTAGTTCTATATATGTAGAAATCTTCAATGGATATTTTTCTGGTTTTTATAGTATTATTTTCATACAAATTCTTGCACAAACTGAAATATTTTAAACATCTTCATAATATAAATTATAATATTAACACCCTCAGATTTCCAGTAATAAATGAGATAATGAGCATCACAGAAATGCAGCCTTATTCTCACCAAATCACAGTCCAAGGTGCAGAAATCAGTAATCTTGGGGCTTTTCTAATGAGACTGAAGAGGAGTAATGACAGCCTTTTTTCTTCCTAACTCGGTGATATAGTACATGCTGGAGGAATCTACAGTGGGCCCCACATGTTTAAAGACACATTTTATATTTGTTAAATGTATGTAATATGTTTCCAGAGGGAGAACCTAAATACCTTGATAGAATCATAAGTGACTAAAAGCCTAAACTAACAAAAAAATTTTGAACTCTATCCTATATTTTAATGAATCAGTTGTGAATTTTAAATCATTTCCTGGCTGTACTCAAGTTATAAACAGGAAGAAAATCATAAGGGGAGAGCAGAAGAGAAAATTATTTTCTAATTCTGTGATTATGGATAAAACATAGACAACGAGTTGTAAGAATAAATGACCTTTATCTACCAAAGTAATCTGAATGTGTTTCCTACACATTTGTGATTATTCTATGAGAAAGCAAGTTATGTGAGAAAATTGTTCAAATAAAAGTTAAATGAGACAAAATGTCATTTGATTTAAAATGTAATGTTACAGCAATAAATTAATGCAGTATAACCTGCTATAAAACATGCAGAAGAGATCCTTTTAGTATTTTTCTTTTCCTCTGACTGCTATTAAGACGCATGAAGTAGTGCTGCTGCAGCACAAGACACCCCAGCACTGTCGTAGGCAAGACTTTCGGGTTTAACCTGACCTCCCCAGAATGGATATCCACACTACAGTACGCTAGGAGACCTTTTTGATACCACTTTGATAATTCTTCGCAAACCTCCATTAGAAACAGAGAAAAGCCACTTCAAGAGTGTGCACTTACAGCTTACTGTTTACCTATACACTCGTAAGATCAAAACCCCTGTCTTACTGTTTTTGTTAACAAGGAGCAGTGAAAGTCTTCCCACATACTGAGTTTTGGTTTCCATTTTACAATCTGAGATGACAGACGGCACAAAAATGATGAGAAAACTGTGGGGAGGCTTCCAGAAGATTGATTCTCTCATCAGCTGATTCTTTTCTAGTTAGTCTTTTATTGACTACAAAGGTATAGCCAATGCAGAAAAGGAAAACCAGACTGCCCTGTTTAATCCCGAGGGCATTGGCAAAAGGTGATCACTTTTTGAGAAAACAGAGGCCTACAAGGAAATCAGCACACCGTGTGAGCCGTTAAGCTGATTTAAACACACAAGGGATGCCTGGGGTTGAGCGCAAGATCTCCGAGGTGTGAGAAGAGAATGAAACCATTCCACAGACTAATATTACTGAGCTTTAGTAGCAGGTGGTACAGTTGATCAGTCAGGACCTGTCATTTGGAGAATAGACCAATATATCTGAGAGACATGAAAAATCCTTCATTTTTTTTCTCTCCTTCTCGAAGAGTAAAAATATTGTGAATTCAAACTTTTTGACAATTATCAGTTACAAGTTATCACAATTCAGGCACCTATTAGATGTAAGTGAAATCAAAACAGATAAATTTTCTGATGCTTGTCTGTGATTGTAAATTGTAACTTATGGTGCCTGAGTCAGACACTTAGTTCTTATTTAAGCCCATGTGGAATAAAACCATTGCACACTGTCAGTATAACCTGAAATACAGACAGCCCAGAAAAAATAAACAAACAACAATATGTGGAATTTTCATAGCCAGAGAGACAAGGAGCGATTCACAGTCCACATTTTGTTTGCTGATTCTGTGGTTTGGCTGTTATTACTTATACAGTGTCAGACAGAAATCTTCAACTTGACAATCTCCACTTGCTGTTCAGAGTCTTAGGGGAAGGGAGAATGTTGGTGAATTATCACCTTATGTTTATAATGACCATAATCCTATCATCTCCATTGGCTAATTTCTTCAGACAATTCAGCAGCAACTTAAGACCGAAGTTACAAATTAAATAAGACAATATGAAATATTGTGCGTTTGACAAGCTATTTTCATTACAACTACCACAGCACCAGGAAAATTGAGAATCCTAATGCAAACTAATGAGGATGTTATTGAAATATTTTATTAAAACAAAGATACGATCAATTTGAGCTTCACTGAACACCAAACCTGGATCTTTTGAACTGAGAAGACTTACTCTGCTGTAGCGTTTTAATTTACAATGGGCTATGTGTAGAGATTCTAACCATGACAATCTATGAGATTTGCATAGAATAAATTTGCAAAATCATTTACTGTGTCTCACATTTATTGTCAAAATTAGAACCAAGGATTCCAAGAGCTTATAAACACAAAGTAATTCTATGCCGTATATTAATTAAAATATCGACTGTCTGTAACCCAGACATCAGTTAGGGAGCCCTGATGAACATAAATGAGATCTCTCCTACAAAATCCAACAAATACAATCAGCATTGTAATAGCAACCTTACTTTGAATGCCCACCAGATGGTCTGTATTTTCCTCAGCTATACGAGACTATGTGATAGTTCTTATTATTGCATTGTTCTCTTTTTCAGGATTTTGTGGAATGTTGTAGTAAAAATTGAAGTGTAAAAACATTCATTGCTTTTCATCAACTCATCTAACTTCCTGTTTACTAGATGCTATCAACAGAAGATCCTGTAAATAATTTACTAAATCTTGAGAAGGGAATCTGTTTCAGAAAGGATTTATAGAGGATAAAAATCTGATTTGACTTACATTTTCATGTATATTTGTGTATAGGATGTATATGTGTGTACATATTTGTATGTATGTGGAGGCATGTGTATGCATGAGTGTGCCTGCATACATGTGTGCCTGCATGTGGAGGTCAATATCAGGTGTCAAACTTGAGTGCTTTTCACCATACATTTTTGTATTTAACTTATTTATTTGAGAGAGATATAAATAAACAGACACAGAGAGAAAGATAAAGAGAGAATGGACATGCCAGGGCCTTCTGCCACTACAAATCAGCTCTAGACACCTGTGCCACTTTGTGCATCTGGCTTTATGTGGGTACTGGGGAATTAGACTACAGAGATCAGGTTTTGCAAGAAAGCACCATTATCCATGGAGCCATCTCTCCAGCCCCACCACACTTTTGAAACAAGCTTTCTTACTAAAGGCGGACCTCATAAAGTCAGCTCCGCAAGCTAAACTCCAAGAATCTGTCTCTGTCCTCTCAGTGCTGGGATTATAAAATAATACCACCATGCCCAGCATTTTACCTGGGTACTGACAACCCCAGCTCAGGCCTCATTCTTGCAAGATGAGCACTTTATCCACTGTGTTGTCTCTCTAGCTTTTTTATTTGACTTTTAATCCATTAAATTGTACAGCTTTTTCAAAAAGCAAAACAACTTAATGTACTGCCTCTCCTTCATTTTGAGCCAATTAAAATTGCAATGAGGCTTCCATGAATGAGCTCAGATCCTGAAATTATCTTCTCAAATAACATCTTTGTTTTTATGCCTCTTTTACCACTTTATATTCACAGATTTTTTTTTTTTTTTAGTGTCCCTAATCCGTTGATATCTGTACTGTCATAGTGAATCCTTATTTATCTCTCACCTATCTTTCTAGCTCTGGTTAGTCATCAGCAAAATGTGTTCTTTACCATAGTATGATGATGTCTCTGGACTTTTTGGGTTATAGTAAAACATCCAATGAGCACATGCACATACACCTTAAAGATGGGAGTAGGAAGTTAAGCCATGCAGCCCCGTCATTCACATCTGGCACAGAAGTCTTCCAGGATGATACCTCAGACTCCTGATACAGTTCTCAACCCTTAGAGTATAGAGCTTTGAAATTACCAGATCAAGGATGTCCTGCACAACAGTATGTCGTGCATCACTCAGTTCTAAACCTAAATTGTGCCCAACATTGACTTCAAGCCAGTGCTTCTGATATGCGCATGATACCGCTGAAAAGTCATGTAAATGATGCCATGCTGTGATTATCTATACTGACTGTCAACTTGACGGGATCTGGAGTCACCTAGGAACCAATCCTCAAGGTATGCTTATAATGAATTATCTAGATTAAGTTTATTGAGCTGGGAATACCCATGTTATCTGTAGGTGGCATTCTTCCATGATCTGGGCTCCTGGAGAGAATAAAAAGCAGAAAGAAGCCAGGCATAGTGGCACACGCTTTTAATCCCAGCACTTGGGAGTCAGATGTAAGAGGACTGCCATGAGTTCAAGGCCACCCTGAGACTATATAGTGAATTCCAGGTCAGCCTGGGCTACAGCCATACCCTACTTCAAAAAACCAACCAACCAACCAACCAAATAAACAAACAAAACAGAAAGAGAGATGAGTACTAGCATTCAACATTCTCTGCTTCCAGACTGTGGACACAATGTAACCAGCTGCTTCATTCTCCCACCGCCATGCCTTCCTTGCCTGGTGAACTATGAACTTAAAAGTAAACTTTTGTAAGGTTTTTGGTTATAGCAACAAGAAAGTGACTGAGACAGCGATAGTATGTGAACCTTCACAGAAGAAGTACTGGTCCCTTCATGGAAACTTCATCCCATATAAAGGAAACTGTATGACTGATTAAGCAACATCCCATCCCTGGCAATGTAGGAGTGGAACAAGCCCTTCAGATGCTGAGGATCAGTTTCACGGACTCAGATCATAGTGGGTTGCTATGGAGCACTGCCTTCTCTGCAAGGCTGGAACGCAAGGGTTAATTCTTAACGAACTTTAATCCTTACATATCTTGCAAGTTGTTTGGCTTATGTACCCTTCTAGAACATGCATGATATAAGCTTTGGCCCAGAATAACTGTACATAAAGAACTGCGTCCTAGCTTTCAGAGTAAAATAAAATGTACAATAGGGATATTATAATTCTATAACCAAGCAACTAAGTGTCAATGGGTCACAGCTGCTCAGCTTTGGGTAATCACAACTTTCACACTGTTCACACCATGTGTATAAGGCGAATACCTCATCACATCATACCCATATGAGGTAAATTCTAACAATAGCCAATCAAGTTCTTGATGTATATAATTTACTTTTCTCTGGCTATAAACATAATGGACACATGTGGTCAGGGAATTTAAAACAACTACACTCACGTATTTTGCTCAGATTTAGAAACTTTTTCTAGGAGATGTAAACTTTGATAAACTGAACTCATCTCAGAAATGCTCACGCACATCAAGGATTAAAAATCAAAATGAATAAAACTTCTAATTTTTCATATTAAAGTGTTTACACTTTCTGTGGTATATATCTTCTTCATCTCTGACTCACTGGAACTACATGGTATTTATTTAAATGCCTGCTCCTCACTGCTATGTGTAACTGAGAAATCCACTAAACTTTGTCTAATGACTCAAATTTAGTAGGATGTTTAACTACTCTTTCAGCTATTCTTAATTTATGTTCTACTTCCTATATCAATTACACATTTACCCTCTGTTTTAAGGCTTTAAATTCTTTGAATATTTGCTGACAGAAGGCATTATGCTCTTATAATTAGAGATTTTTACAAAAATAACATTTTTAGCCATTACTATCTGTGGTGGTTTGCTTCATGTATCCCCCATAAACTTAGGTGTTCTGAATGCTAGGTTAACATCTGATGGAGATTTGTGAATTAAAGCCTCTTGGAGGCAGTGTATTGTTGGGGTGGGCTTATCAGTATTATAGCCAGTTTCCCCATGCCAATGTTTGGCACACTCTCCTGTTGATATTGCCTACCTTATGTTGACCAGGGGACTGATATCCACCCTCTGCTCTTGCCATTGTTTTTCCCTACCAGTGTGGAAATTCCCCTCAAACCTGTAAGCCAAAGTAAACCCTTTTTTTTCCCACAAGATATTCTTGGTCAGGTGACTTCTGCCAGCAATGTGAACTTGTCTTCAACAAAAAAGTTGGTACCCAGAGTGGCAGTGCTGTAGACACCTGACTGTGTGGCTTTGGCCATTTGTAGCTGATTTTCAAGAGAATGAGGAAGGATTTGAAACCCTGGCCTAAAAGACACCTTGCAGTGTTGTAAGTACAGCTTGATGTACAATTCTGATCAGAGTTGAAAGACTTGAATGCAGCAAGAACTATAGAATGTGAGGTTTGGCTTGTGAGTGTGATAAAGCTTTTCTTGGACTGGGCTAGAAGCAGTTTGTGTGAGAGGCTTGTTGTTATGCCCATGTCCTGAGAACTTGTGCAGGGTTGCATTGTGAAGAAGTGGACTGGTATCTGCAGAGGGATATGGCACAGAAGTGAAATCTTTGGACTGAAGTTTCTGCCTGTTCAGCTGCAATTATATGAGAAGTTACACCTTTGAGATTGGGCCAGGTAACCTGCATTGGGACAACAGGAAGTATGTATACTCTTTTGAAGGGGCCTGAATGCTTAAGGAGTATTCTGTTCTTCAAAGTCTGTTTTATTGCCCCTGGATCAACAAATTGCTATAAATTGCCACCCCACCTGGTATGATGGAGTATAAGAAATTCAGGAAAGAGAGGGTCATTGAATTTGCAACGTGGCCTTGTGTTTTGGAAACAGCCAGTTGGCAGTGTGCAGCAGGTTTACTGGATGTCCACATGGAGACCCGATGGAGCCATGAGGATGGACCATGGGTTGCAGTGGAGACCCAGTGTGTCAATCCAGGACCACGAGATGGCTGTCAAGGAGAAATACTGACCCCAGAAGAAGTTTCCAGGACTGAGAGTAGCCTGGCTGGAGGGGCAGAATTGGAACTCCAGAGACTAGTTGGTCATTAGAATTATGGGACTTGGAGACTTGTTACTCACTAGAGTTGTTGGACTTGGAGCCGCAGAGTTTGATGTTTTCCCTGGTTGTTTTAAGTCTTGTATTGGTTTATTTCTTTGCTATACACAAAGCCATCTTTTGCAGTATGAATGTCTATTCTGTGCCATTGTGATTTTCTTTTTTTGTATTATGGCTCAGTTAAAAGACGTTGGATAATAAGGATGTTTGAACATCATTGGGATTGATAAAAATCATGGGGACTTTTAGAGTTGGATGAATGCATTATATTTTATATAATGTATGGTTATCAGTTTATGGGGGCCAGGGAAGTAATGTGGTGTTTTGATTCAGTTGTCCCCCATAAACTTAGGTGTGCTGAATGCTAAGTTCCCAGATCATGAAGATTTGGGAATTAATGGCTCTTGGAGGCAATGTATTGTTGCAGGCAGGCTTATGGGTGTTAAAGCCAGCTTCCCCTTGCCAGTGTTTGGCACACACTCTTGTTGCTATTGTCACCTTATGTTGGCACGGGGTGATATTCACCCTCTTCTTATACCATAATTTTCTCCTACCTTCATGGAGCTTTCCCTTCAGCCTATAAACTAAAATAAACCTATTTTTCCCATAAGGCTGTACTTGGTCAGGTGATTTCTGCCAGCAATGCAAACCTCACTGCAACAGTATCTGTTGCCATTTCTGTATTTTCATTTGTTATTCTCATTTTAATCATTCCTTATTCAAAAGAACATTCTTTTTCTCTTCCAGATCTATATTCTGTTAGTTTTCTCTCTTTGTAATTTAGTTATGCATTTCTCCTCTGCCCTCCATTCATAAATATATTTCATTGAAACATTATGGAGTAACACACCTCTAGAAGCCCTCCAGTCATCTTTGCTATTTTCTTCTCCTTTATACTAACCCTCTCAAAGGGAGAGTATCTTTAACTTCTAGTCTGTCCATTTGTTTATCTCTTCATTCCTATGAACCATAGTTCCCCATTAAAAATTATCTCTAAGAGATCCAATACAACTAGTTCCTAATGGGGGCGGGGGTGAAGTGTGTTTAAAAACTTTACAAATAAGAGGTAATTCCTATTAAATGTAGTCAAATTTCCTATCCCCTTTGCTGCAGTTTATCCTAGTCTGTTAAGCTGAACCACACATCACAAAATTCCTCCATAAGAAAACACATTGAGGGCTGGAGAGATGGCTTAGCAGTTAAGGCACCTGTCTGCATAGCCTAAGGACCCAAGTTCTACTCCCCAGAATCCAAATAAACCAGATGCACAAGGTGATGCCTGCAACTTGAGTTCACTTGTAGTGGCTAGAGGCCCTGGTGAGGCTATTCTTTCTTCTTTCTTTCTTTCTTTCTTTCTTTCTTTCTTTCTTCCTTTCTCTCTCTGTCTCTCTCTCTCTCTCTCTCTGTCTCACTCCTTCTTTCTCTCTTTCTAATAAATAAATAAATTAAAAGTGTATAAAAATATTTTTAAAAACACACGATGAGGGCTAGAGTGGTGGCTAGATAGCTTAGCAGTTAAGGTGCTTATGAAGCCTAAGGACCCAGGTTTGATTCCCCAGAACCCCCACATAAGCTATGTGCATATGGTGGCACATATGTCTGGAGTTTGTTTGCACTGGTAAGAGGTGCTGGCATGCTCATTCTCTCACTTTCTCTCTCCTTATAACAAATAAATTGTAAAAGTGTTTTTAAAGGCTTCAAAAGGCCTGGAGAGATGGCTTACTGGTTAAGGCTCTTGCCTGTGAAGCCTGACTCATGTTTAACTCTCTAGGTCCCACATAAGCCAGATGCTCAAAATGACACAAGTGGGCAAGGTTGCATGTGCACACAGGGGGTACACACATTTGGAGTTTGATTGCAGTGGCTAGAAGCCCTGGCATGCCCATTCTCTCTCTCTGTGTGTCTGTCTCTCTCTCTCTCTTCTCTCTCTCGCTCACTGTCACTCTCTTGCATTGAGAAAAAAAGGCCAGTCTGCTAAGTAGGTTAGACCATGCGTTGCTTCGACAGATATAGGTCAATTTCCCCCAGTCGCCCATGTAGCACCTTCTGGCACTAGACGCGCTGACTGTCTGGGGACTGACTCTCTTCCAACTTCCAGCCATGCCATTCTAATTTGCATGTCAATCACATAAGGTATCTTCAGCAGTAGGGTCTTACCACTAGCCTTTGGTGGGTCATCAAGTACTCTGACAGAAATCTGTCTTTTAGGAAACTTTGTAGGTCTCTATGATCAAAAGCTCATTGTGGATGATAGCCCCATGCTGGATCTGGGAGTTACAGGTCAGTGCCCACTAAGAAAATGAGGAAAAAGATAACTAATATACAAGAGTTAGAGATAAGAAAGAGAGAGACGGGGAGAGGGGAAGTGAGGGAGGCAAGATGTAGGAGATTAAGGTTAATCTTAATCTTACCCTCTCCAGTGTCTTGTGGTTCATGTGTTCCCTGTAAGGGCCTGGTGAAGGATCAGCCATTTGGTCTGTCTTTTAGTAAGTAGAAGATTATGGAACCATTGCCATTTGGGTCTAGATTTGTGTTTCCCACCCCTTTGATGCCCTCCCCTCCCTCCCCTTCCATCCTAGTGTCTAGTCTAGGAGATGCTTACTGGGTATGTAAGGTATCTTCGGTAGATTCAGGTTAGGTGCTGTAGATGAGTGAGACTATGTGGCGATTTTTTTTTTCTGTGATTGGGTAAGTTCACTGAGAATGATCTGTTCCAGGTTCAACCATTTTTCCTCAAATTTCATTGTGTCATTTTTTTCTTACTGCTGTATAGAATTCCATTGTGTAGGTATACCACATCTTAGTTATCCATTCTTCTAGTGATGGACATCTGGGTTGATTCCAGCTCTTAGCTATTACAAATTGAGCCACTATAAACATAGTTGAGCAAATCTCTTTAGTCTGTGGTTTGAAGGTTTTAGGGTAGATGCCCAGTAAGGGAATAACTGGGTCTGTTGGTATCTCTATACTCAGCTTTTTCAGAAGTCTCCATATTGCTTTCCAAAGTGATTGTACCATCCTACATTCCCACCAACAGTGGATGAGTGTTCCTACTTCTACACATCCTCGCCAGCATTTACTTTATTTGATTTTTTGATGTTTGCTATCCTTACTGGGGTAAGGTGGAATCTCATAGTTGTTTTAATTTGCATTTCTCTGATGATTAGGGATGATGAACATTTTCTTAAGTGTATGTTTGCCATTTCTATTTCTTCCTCTGTGAACTGCCTGTTCAGCTCTTTGCCCCATTTTGTGAGTGGGGTGTTTGACTTCTTACTGTTTAGATTTTTGAGTTCTTTGTAGATTCTAGAGATTAGGCCTCTATCAGTTGGATAACCCACAAATATTTTCTCCCATTCTGTGGGTAATCTATTGGCTTTGCTTATTGTATGCTTGTCTGTAAAGAAACTCTTCAGCTTCATGTGATCCCATTGGTTGAGTGACGGTGTAAGTTCATGAGCTACTGGGGTTTTGTTCAGGAAATCTTTTTTCATTCCTATATCATGGAAAGTACTTCCTAAATTTTCTCCAGCCTACTTAGCAGCAAATAACTTGTTGTGATGCCCACACAAGTGCAATAGTGGCACACAGCCATGGTGGGGAACCAACTGCTCTCAATTTGGCTAACTGATCCCCTCACTGGTATGGGACCCATAGCTGGAGCTGGGAACCAAGTCAGAACCAGATCCAAATGTAAACCCACTCTCCAATATCAAGCTACCATCAATTGTGGGCTACAAGAGGGCCTACACGTATTAAATTCTCTATTAAAAAAACTTAAGGGTTATCTCATTTGTCCTGGTGCTAACCTACTCTCCGTTGGAGAATCTGCTTCTCTTTTTCAGATAGATGTAGATCCTAAGGAGAGAGCCACCCCATCATACCTCAAAAGGGCCCCGCCTGAAACTAAGAAAAATTGGAGAAACAAGCAAGGGGGCTGTTTTCCTGATGAACCGGATACCAGCACAAGGGGGAAGGAGATCAGCACAGCAAAAAATCAACTCCTACCAAATCAGAGAGCCAGAGTCTCAGAGGCCCCCAACACCTCATCACTGAAGCAGACCAAAAATGAACCCAACATGGCTCAGGGAAATTTTGTGGAAGAGGGGGCGGAAAGAATGTCAGAGTCACATGTTGGGTCATGATATGCAGAGACATTTTGCTAACCCATAACTGTGGGCTAACTCCACAATGCATGACCCATATACCTCAACAAGGAGGGGCCAAGGGGAGGGGGTAGGTCACGGATGAGCCTAATAATGGTACCAAACTGACTGTATTTGCTGAATACAGAACTGACTAATAAAGAAAAAAGAAAAAGAAAAAAAAATAAAAGGCCAGTCTGTTGGGCGTGCTCCAAGCCCAAACCTCCCAAAAAACTTGAAAAAAAAAAACACTGAGAGCTGGAGAGATGGGTTAGTGTTAAAGCACTAGCCTGCAAGGGCTAGAAACCTGAGTTTGATTCCCCAATACCCACATAAAGCCAGATGCACAAACTGATGCATGCATCTAGTGTTCATTTGCAGCAGCTGGAAGTCCTGGCACACCCATTCTATCTGTCTTCTCTCTATTTCCCTCTGATTGCAAATAAATAAATAAATAATAATAAACACAATGAGCCAGATTTTCTTATATTGTGACTGACCCATATTGAGTCAAAATACTGAGAGTATGAACAAAAATGTAGGCAAATTAAAATCATACAAGTAACACTTTCCACTGTGGTTACAGAAACATTGTGTGCACACATGAATGTATTTTGTTTCTATTTCCTCTTAAACATAAAGTGCTTTTGATGAGATGTAGAGATGAAAAGCACATTTTATCCTATAACTGTACCTAAATTTATCTGTCATCTGTCTACCATTTATCTATCTATCTACCTGTTTTTCTATGTAAATTCAGACATTTAAAAAAAAAACCTTTGCCAACTGTATATTCATGTTGTTTTGCATTACAATTAATTAATTCTTTATAGTGTTTGAATGCCTTGCTGAATGAAGTCTTTATAAGATTGACACTGTGACAGTTTTTGCTTTCAGCTATGCATATATTATATATGACATGAATATTTCATGTAAGTACCTCACACACAGATGAAAAAATATGATTGTACAATTTGCCATTTAACTTCAGGTATGAGGTCTGAAACTTTTTATATATTTTATTTATTTTCAAGAAAAAAGAGAGAGAGTGGCCTGGAGGGATGGCTTAGTGGAAAAGGCACTTGCTTGCAAAGCCTAAGGATCCAGGTTCAATTCCCCAGAACCGATGTAAAGTCAGATACACAAGATGACACATGCATCTGGAGTTTGTTTGCAGTGACTAGGGGCCTGTTTCCTTCTCTCTCTCTCTCTCCCTCTCTCTCAAATGCATAAATAAAAATATTTTTTAAAATGAAGAGAGAGAAAGAACGGGTATGCCAGGGTCTCTAGCCACTGCAATCTCCAGATGCATGCCCCACTTTGTGCATCTGGCTTTAAGTGCATACTGGGGAATTGAACCTGAGTTGTTGGCATTGCAGGCAAATGTCTTAACCATTGAACCATCTCTCTAGCCCGAGATATTTTGTTTTTAAAATAATTACTTAGATCAAAGATAAACAAATTTTCTTACTGCTTATTTAGATGCAATGACAAAGAAGGAAACTCTTCCAGAGAATACATGCAAATAAATTGAAGAATAAAATAGTAAAATGGTAAGCTTATATATCAATAGTAGCAAAAGATATGTTTTAATATTCCTTTGGACTAATAGAAGAAAAACGCTATAAGGAGCCAGAATAAATTTTGTTTCCAATGGAAGAAAGAAAAATTCCTTATAAGAGTACATAAATTGTAAATGACATTTAACAGATGCCACATGTGAAAGTGCCTTCAGTGCACTATTTCCAATTTGCTTAGACGACTTCAAGGTAAAATATCAAGATAAACACTCATAACTTGCCCTAGAATGGCCAAGATTTAAAGAGGAAACAGTATTTTCTGATTTAACTTGTTACTATTGATTCACAAGGGAGAAGTTGCATTCAAATATTCATTTCAAGATCATATACCACATCACAAAACATCAAAGTATATCTAAACCATATTTAAACAAAAGAAAAATGGAACTAAATCTGTCATAATTCACATGCAAACATATGTGTTCCAGCTCACTCTGACAGCCTAAAATAGAAATATTTTGCTCTTTTAATATATACTTGTTAAAATTCCAATTAAGTCAATCCAGAGAAGAAAAAACTATCAAATATTGTTTTCATACTCCTTTTTAAAGGACTCAATCACCAAACATATCACACACGCATAATTACTGGTTTATCACATTTAATCTTTCTTTTCAGGCCCTGCCTCAGTGCAGCTGGCATTGAACCATGATGATATGCCAAGAAAACCACCAGCTGGCAGGGCTCTGTGGTACAGCTCACAGGGGAGATTTTAATAGAGCCCTCACTTCACCAGTTATATGAGAATGCCAAGCAGGTGCTTCAAATACCGCCAAAACATTCTTCATATTTATACATCTTTTCAGAAATAGGGATATGCAGCAAATTCAAGTTCAGTTTCCATAGTATGAAACAAAGTGGGATTTGGGATAGTCTTTCAATAATTATGTGTGGAGCTATAACTAGTTCCACACTATCACAGTCATTTTACTGCTAAATGAATTACTTTTCTCTACTAAATTTTGGAGCTGACTACATTTATTTTTATCAGAAAGTTTGTATCACCTTAATAAAACATATGAGATCATCAAAATATTTTCACGATGACAAAAACTCAGAATAGAGTTTAAACATTCAAGGATGGACCTAAATCCAGATTTACTTAACTGAGAAGTTTGAATAAAATGAAGACAAAATGTGGGGGGAGAATGTACTATACAAATGTGAACAGAATATGCCTAGGAAGCTATCTTAATACTTAATAAAATAAAACTTAAAGTCAAAAAAAACAACTGTAGGAAAGAGAAAAATCAGATTCTAAATTTTGTAAAATGAACAACACAAGTATTATGTACACAGTAATAGTGAAATTTAGTTATAAATCTTTATATTGAATTATGTACCTAAGAAAATTACAAAGAAGAACTATTACAGTTGAAAATTTTAAATTACGTCAAGAACAAACATCCAGACAAAAATATGCAGAGATACAAAAATTTTGAAAAACCGCTTAACAAGCTCAAGATTGTAGATTACATGACTTCATTCAGAGGCAAAAGAAGCATATGAATACTGACGACATATACAATATTAATAAAATGTGTTCATGGATTTGGTTATGAAGGTAGTAGCAATAAATCCCAAAGAACAACATAATTCACTTGTTATTTATCCACAGGGCAAAACATATTTAATAATAAAAACATAATTTAAAATTGTAAGCTGTCAGGCATGGTAGTACATGCCTTTAATCCTTGCACCTGAGAGGCAAAGGTAGGAGGATCGCTATGAGTTCAAGGCCACCCTGAAACTACATAGTGAATTCCAGGTCAGCCTGGGCTACAGTGAGACTCTACCTCGGAAAAAAAAAAAACAAACAAACAAACAAAAAAAAAAACTAACCTATATGAATGAATGTTTTTTTTTTCCAAGAAAATTGCAAAATTACAAAATTAAGGAAAGATAAAAAATAGGCATTGCAGGCAAGTGCTTTAAACACTGAGCCATCTCTCTAACCCAAGACATTTTATTTTTAAAACTAATTACTCAGATCAAAGATAAACTGAAGAGACACAAAAATTACTATGTTAGCTTATAATTCTTTGTACAAAAATTCAAGCACAAATGGTTTTGTAGGTCCATCTAAGAAACTTTTAGTGAAAATTTTTGTTTCAAAGTTTTTTTCCACTTTTTAGAGAATGATAGTCAAATTTCAAAAGCTCATTTATAAGGTTTATCTGATAATAGTATTGGTAAAAAAAAAACCATGACATCAATTCAGTTAGAAACATATGCAAATTAATAAAATATCAAGTAACTATAAGCTGAGAAAATATGCTATGATTAAGCACAAGATATTCTGGAAAAGCCTATGTGTCTCGATATTCAAAATGTATCCATGAAGTTTAAAACAAAATCTATGTATGAAGTTTAGCACATTATTAATAAAGAAAAGGAAGTGTAATTTTTTTCATGAAATTTTAGAAACATTTTCAAAAGAAATGGTTGGAGGAAGCACCGAATTCTCCTAAAGTCTAGAGAAGTGCAGCAGTTATCTTCTTGTTGCTGGGACAAAACACTTGACCAGAAGCAGCTTGTGGAAGGAAAGGGTTTATTAGTGGCTTACAGTTTTGAGGGGATGTTTCATCACGTTGAGGAACGCATGGAAGAAGGGGAAAGCTGGACATCGCCTCTTCTCACCAGCAGAGAGGAAGGAGAGAGATTGAGCTACTGGGGAAAGTGGGGTCCGGCTTTAACATTCACTGTCTGCCCTAAATGACACCCCTCCTCCAAGAAGGCTTCAATTCTGAAAGGTTGCACAAACTTCCCAAATTGTGTCTCCAGCTGAAGATCAAGCAAGAAGCTTAATCACAAATGAGGCTATGGGGGACATTTTACAATCAAACCTTACTTATTACTGCTTAACATTTTACTAGAAAACTTGGCAACTTAAAACAACTAACTTTTACTAGTTCTTTAAATCAAAAAGTGAATTGAAAAACTAACTACTGTTTCTACCTCAGAGTCTCTCAGAAACTGCTATTAAGATGTCCACAGAAAAGGTCTGGAGGTTGAAGCTGAGTGTTTACACTATGGAAAATAAGTCCCAAACCCTTTTAAAACATTTGTAGTGGGTGGAATTGTGCCTAGTCCTGGGCAGGGAGAGGAGAACAGAGAGACTGAGTTCCAGACCAGCCTGAGCTATATAGCAAGATATTGTCTCTAAATGACACTACAAAAAAGTAGCAGAGCAGATTCAGCCATCTTAAGTGTCCCCTAAAGGAGTCTCCTCTTCCAATGTAGATTATACTGACAGTTCTCTGAAGAATGCTTCCAAGGTCCTCATTAAACTGAATTGACTTCAGACACTCACATTTAGTCTCACTTACATGGGCTTCTATAGAGGACTGCCTGTTTTCATGATGGCTGACTCCCCTAAACTAAGAAAGGACAGTACCCATCACAAAATCATCACAAAAAATTGCTTTCATTCTTAACCTTGGAAGTGGTACCTCAGTACTTCTGCCCAATTCTACTTGTTAGAACTGAGTAAATACTTTCACTTGTGACTCAAGTAAAGAGACAAACCCACCATCATAAATGCCAGAGGCAGTCATTATTCAAGGCCATCTCAGAGACTATCTACCAAACTGGGATATATAAAAATCTATATCAATGAGGAAGCTTCAGTGGGGAGCTAGAAAATGGATGGATTCAATGGGTCAGGAGTAATAGAAAGATATTTATTGTCTACACTGTTTCTAATTGTTAATGTAGTTTGGTGAACTTGGACGATAGGAAAATGATACAAAAAATAATGAGGTGTGGGCTGGGAAGAGTGATAAAGCACTTGTCATGCAAGCATGAGGACCTCGATTCAGATCTCCAGTACTCACATAGCATACAGGGCATGTCAGTGAACACCTGGTACCCCAATGTCAGGGAAGCAGAGACAGGTGAATCCCCACAGCTTCCTTACTCTCTTGTCTGGCTGAATCAGTGAGCTCTGGGTTGACTAAAAGACCCTGTCTCAAAACATAAGGTGGGAGAGCAAATAAAGGAAGACACCTGATTCAACTCTAGCCTCCATATGCACACCCACACACATGCACCCATGTTAACATGTGTTCACAAGCATATGAATGCACATACACATGCACACCACACACATACACATGAGAAACTATAAAGGTAAATTTTTAAAAGTAATGAGATGTAATAATTGAGGATATATAAACTACTAAAACACAAACATTGGCCACCTAAATATAAATAAGTATGAACAGTTCAGCAAATTTACCAACGGAAAAAGTCAATGTACACAGTTACAACTATTTTTTTTAATTTAGCAACTTCCCAATAAAATCAAATTTAGAGTAAGATAATATGCAAAAACAACATAAATTACAGCCCACCTAATAATTAATCAAAAAGTAAACAAAATTATAACACAGTACGGCAATAATTAGCATGGAATTCTATAGTAAACTACCATTTTTGTGATTCATATGAAACACATCTATTTCTCACAAATCTGGTGTCTAGAAAGCCCAAGAATAAAGGGCCAGCACAGTCCTCTCCCTATGAGGGCAAGCCATTTGTGCTTAGAGTTTTCTTCTTGAGAATATATTTAGCTAAAATGTATTTCTTCTTCAGTCAACTTTAATAGTTTCCCTCATTCATGGACTTTCCCTTTTGGTCTGAATTCTCGAAGTTATTAACAGGAAGCTCTTCACAAATGTCCTTGTTATCTGTGGTAGCTGTACTGACGTGACCTCTCTCATTATTGATGCTTGTGAACTGTGTCCTGTCTTTTGTTTTCGCATTCATTCTGTTTATTGAGGGGTTCATAATTTTACTGGCCTCAGAGAGCCTGAGTACACTTTAATTGCTTTGCTCATTGTTTTCCATTTCATTGCCTCTAATTTCAGATTTGATTTTCTTCCTTATTGATTTTCCTCTGCTATCTCTAGTAAATTCAGTTGAATTTGCTGTAATTTGAGGATTTAGTTGTTTTATGTTATAGAAATACAGTGTTACAAGCACAATTTTAGTGTCATCCCAAATGTTTTGATATTTTTAGTCTACTGAACTAAAAATACTTTCTCATTTTCCTCTACATCTCTTTTTTGACTTACCCATTACTTAGGTGAGTTTTCATCGGTTTCCACAGATTCCAGGAAACTTTCTGTTATGGATTTCTAAATTAATACCACAGTAGTTAATGTAAGTTCTGATTTAAATTTTTCCATATTGTTTGAGACTTGTTTTATTAGTCTAAATTTGGTCTATACTTATAAATGTTCCAAGTATGATTGAAATGAAAGTGCATTTTGCTGATCTTAGGTTATGTGTCTATGGTTATAGATTAAGTTGATTGGTAGTTTGAGAAGCATTTACTGATTTCTGCCTTCTTTTTCAATTATTTATTGTATCAGAAATATTTAAATTCACAGGGCTAGCGAAATGTCTTAGTGATTAAGGTGCCTGCCTGTAAAGCCTAATAACTCATGTTTGAATCTCCAGGTTCCACATAAGCCAGGCACGCAGTGACACAAGTGTGTAATGTCATATATGCGCACAAGGGGCACACACACATTTGCTGCGGCTGAAGGCCCTGGTGTGCCCATTCTGCCTCTTTCTCTCTCAAAATAAAAAGTCACAACTATAATTTATTTCTCTCACAATATTCTCAGTTTTTGATTAATTTAATTAGGGGTTTTGTTATTTGATAGAAAATACATTTGGAATTATTGTGATATCTTTATAAATTAATGTGTGTGTGTTGTATGTACACATGCATGTATCCATGTGGTGCCCCATGTGCTCACTTGTAGTGGCCAGAAGGGAATGTCAAGTGTACTTGTCATCATTCTTCTGCCATTCTTACTCACCCTAGGTTTGTCATGGATCCCAAAGCTTGCTTCTTTTCCCCACAAACCACAGCAGTTCTCTGGAGGGCATCTACTGGCAATATACATTTCCATAACCACTTCTTATATTGCCTTTTGTCAGCTTCTGGCAGCTACAGCATGAACTACTCCACTCTACCATTCCCATGCTGCTGTGGTAGATAGACTGACACCTCTGAAGCCGTGTACCAAATTAAACAACTCCTTCTATAAGTTGTTTGTGTCCGGTGTTTGGTCATAGCTATACAAAAGTAGCTAATACTCTTAGTGCTAGCATTGATCTAATGGTTGGATAAAATATCAAAACAACAAATAAATTTAAAAAATGCTCATTATCCTATATTGAACATTGACATAATTCATTAACTTTGTTTCATTTGTAATTATTAATGAGATAGCTCCCTATAACCGTAACTCAATAGCTAGTAGATACACGTTGAAAAATTACGTGAACAATTATTCAACTAAGACACATGAATACTGGTCTTTTTAACTTTTTTATTTAATGGGCAATTTTTATATTTGAACGTAATGTAATTTGATTTTATCTCCTCCAAATCCTATCCTGGCCCCCTCCCTTTTCTCTCTTCTACTGAACTGTCCTTCTTTCTAATTAGACTTTCTGCCGGAATGACTTATTTTTGCCCACCTCCATCATTCATGTTGAAATGTTCATGAGTTCAATATTGTGGCAGTCTTCTGGAAGGGATGACAGCTGCCGTGAGGTCAGGAAGTAACAGCCACTTTGTGTCCAGAAGATAGTGTTCCAAGGCACTCCATCCCAACCTCTGGCTCATACATCCTTTGTCCCCCTCTTCTGCACAGTTCCCTGAGCCAACTGCTGTCTAATTGGATCTGAGACCTTTTCCATGGAAAAGAATTCATCCTAATACTGAAAACTTAGTCTGCAACTTTGTGTTTAAAGATCATGGACCCTACGGTGAAAGCCATATTTGTTGGTTAACTAAAAAAAAAGATATATTGTCTCATCAAATTGCCCTCTAAAATCTATATCATATTTATGCCCACAGATTAGTGGCACTCTCGCCTTTTGTCACCCTTTTTCAGAAAAGCGATTACTGAATACACGCAAAACTCATCTTCATACAAGTTGTGGTGCTTGGAATCAGAAATCTCCTGTAAATCTGTGTGTTCTGAATGCTTGGTCCACAGATGGTGGCAATTTGGGATGCCGAGCTTTGCTGGAGGAGTTATTTTGTTGGAGGTGTACTTAGGGCGGTTACAGCTCTGAGTGCCAGGTTGGTTCATTTTCTTGCTGCTGTTTTCCACTATTGTGGCAAGGAGGTGATAGCGAGCCTCTGTTCTACACCTCTTTGTGCCACCATGAAGGTTACCCTCCAGACTATAAGCTACTTGGTCTGGTGTCTTGTCCCAGTAATAGGAAAGTAGAGTACAACATAGAGTATTAGCATACTAACACATGACATTAAAATACAAGGTTATTTTTCCCTTGAACTAGTTTTTGGTCCAAACTCTCCTGTATTTCCAAATCTGTTCTTACCCTTTTCATCAGAGTAGAGTGAAATTCAGAATACATGTTACACAGAAAAGAAAATTTCTAATACACGCACACATATACAGGAATGTATGTTCAGGGTGATAACTACTCTCCTGCATATAGTAAAACTTGCCATCATTTAACTCATGTTTGCATATTATCTTTCTTTATCTATTTGAGAGAGAGAGAGAAAGAGAGAGAGTACACCAGGGCCTCTAGCCACTGCAAATGAACTCCAGACACATGTGCCACCTTGTGTGTCTGGCTTATGTGGGTTCTGGGGAATCAAACCTCAGTCCTTAGGCTTCACAGGGAATCAATGTATCAACTAAGCCATCTCTCCAGCCCTGCATATATTTTTGAGATAAAAATTTCAATATAGCAGAATTCAAGCAATTAATATGCCCAACAGAAAAGAAGAATAAATATTGGTATATTTTTTAAGCCAATTATGAGCATATGCATAATGGTTTATGTTAAGTAAATAATAGCCTTTATGATAATTTCCAGTTGCTTTCCACAGTTGAATCATAGCTGAGAACTACTTATATGATGGACAATTTTTACTTAAAGGTACATTAATATTTGCCATCTACCACCCCCCCTTTATTTATTTGTAAAGAATATAATTGATTTTTTTTCTGCCAGCTCCCACAGGTGTTGCATCCTATGGGACATAGTACCAACATGCTCTTTTTACTATGTCACACAGGTGTTTTTATTCTCTGAAAAAATGACCCTTGTAATATACACAGAGAAGCAGACATTGCTAAATCCATTCAAACAGTAGGAGTAAAAGCCACATGTTATTAAACCAATCTGCAATCCACAAAAGACATTAATTTATTGACATGTGACTTAAAAAAATCTTCTATTAAAATGCTTTACCCATTGTTTCCTTAAATGTGATCTAAAATATAAAATGACCACCATTATTAATTGCTATTGTTCTTTCTTTCATGCCCAGAATACTATTCTAAACAGCTCTGCTTGTTTCACTATAAATCCAATGCTTCAAATTGTCACTTTTTGGAGGAGACCATCTGTGCTCCAGTGCTGGCATACTTTATTATAGGATAATGTGTTTGCCATCAGTGATTATTCAGTCAATAGATTGATGAATTTGATTATATGGCATAACATTAACAAAAGTGCTGTTTCAGGTTAAACTAAAAGCACCTGTCATCCAATTCTTGAGTTCTGTAAGTCTCCAAATAATAGGAATCTGCATTCTCACAGTGTTAATTTGCCAAAGATCCTGTCTGCCTAACAATTCTCTGGCTTTCTGGAAATGCCATTCATTTATGTCAACAACATGTTAACATAGTAAGTAATAGTTATTCAAAAACTTATGATTGCTTGGTAAGATACCCAGTGAAATGAGGTCAATATAACTTAGAAGCTAATATGAGGAACAGTAATTCTGTAGAACAATATATTTCAGAATTGAATTACACTGATGATACTAGTATTTCATTCACTTTTTCTTTATTGCATGTGTTATTTTATATTTGATAAGAAAAATATTTTTCCACATTTTGTCCTATGTCAAATTTAGAATTTTAGTGACCAAAGATTTCTTATAGCATAATTGTTTTATACAGTTATTTATTTCATTGAAGTCATTTTTTTTGGAGGTAGGGTTTCATTCTAGCCTAGGCTGACCTGGAACTCACTCTGTAGTCCCAGGCTGCCCCTGAACTCATGGTGATCCTACTAGCTCTGCCTCCCCAGTGCTGGGATTAAAGGTATGTGCCACCACACTGGCCATTCTTTTACACTAATTAGAAATGATTCTAGCCAAACATCACAAAATCATGTTTCTTATGAGCCTTTCTCAGTTCTAGTCTCCAAAAAATAATTATCAGCCATTGCCCTTATTGATTTCAATATGCCTTTTTCTTACATTTTTGAAAAGATTTTAAAGTACTGGTGATTGATTTTTGTTTAGAGTGTAAAATGATACTTTATTCATTTGTCAAATATCACTCAACCCCACCAAAATCTTGCAAAATGCAATATTTAAAAGTATTACTACCTCTGAAATATGTTTAGGTCCACTCATCTTTTGAATATTGTTATATCACTGTATTAGTTAGATCAAAATCTGGTGCTTATATTATTATAATGATATAAGCTTCGTTCCTAGGTAAGCTATGGCTATATCAGGGTTGACTTTTTGAAGTATGCACACATTTTTGGCTCCATAAAAGGTGATGTTTATCTTGCTCACACATTTTGGCATTCTCTTTTCCACTCCTTAGTCCTCAGTCACACCCAGAATGGTCTGTGTTTTACTCTCTATGATAAAATGCCTCAGCATCTTAGCACTGATTCAGCTTGTTGTCAAGTGTCCTGGAGTTTTGCCTTTGTTTTCTGTTTTTTCAAATAGGATCTTTAATATGGAACTTGGCCTCCACGCATGGGATAGAGCACCTAAGATAGCTAAAGCATGTTTACTACCATCCCAGCATTTCTGATATTTTTGCCCTTAAATTTGGGGGCACATGGCTTCCCGTATCCCTTTTTATATTTAGTTATACTCTTTTAAAAAATATTTTATTTAATTATTTATTTGACAGAGAAAGAGGGAGGGGGAGAGAGAGAGAGAGAATGGGCATGCCAGGGCCTTCAGCCACTGCAAATGAACTCCAGATGCGCATGTGCCCCCTTGTGCACCTGGCTAACATGGGTCCTGGGATATTGAACAACAAGTTCAGGCAAACACCTGAACTGCTAAGTCATCCCTCCAGCCCTAGTTATACTCTTTACAAGAATATATATATATTCTTGTGAGAGAGAGATACAGAGAAGAGATAATGGGTACACTGTGGTCCCTTGCCACTGCAAATGAACTCCAGATGCATGTGACACACTGGACATCTGGTTTTATGGGGAAGTAAACCCCAGGCCATCAGGCTTTGCAAGCAAGCACCTTACCCATTGAATCATCCCCAGCTATACTCATTCTTTTGATTCCTGAGAAGAAATAAATGTATAATGCATTTTCTAAAAAACAATTGTCTGAAAATGTTCTGATTGATTTTGTAAATGATTAATTAAAAGCATATATAATTCAAAACTTTGACAAAAAAAATAATGAGAAATATTGTTTTAAAATGCAGACAACAGTTACTTTTATTTAGCTTTTAGCAACATGAAAGGGAGTTCTATGGAAATTTGATTATAGCATATAATCTTTTTTATTGTTTGCTAGATTTTTTTTCTAATAGGCTTTTGGGATTGTCCCATTAGCCCAATGCTTTGATGCTTCATAATGCCATACCTTAGGATGTGTTAGCAATTTAATCATGAATATAGGAACTTGTATCTAGAAATTCTCTGATATTTCAAATCTCTTTATTTAATTTGATTAACTCCATTTTGTCTGATCTCTCTCATATACGCAACATTTGCTTTGTGAAACTTCTTGATTCCCAGCTTTTCCTATGCAAAGACATAATCCTTGAGAGGGAAGGAAAGGTCTGCACTACCTAATGGTCATTGCCAACTCTGAACTTCACCACACTTAGCTGACAAGGCTGTTTCATCAGAGACATTTGGATGATCAATACAATGTAGAAGCTAGCGCCAAGCTAAGTGTCACAAATCAATAGATTTTATTGACAGCAATGAACATGTACATCATTAGAAATCTGTTTGTACTTTTACTTTTTAAGATCATTAAATCTATATTTCAAAACTTAATTGGAAAAAATTCCTATCAAAGACATTAATACAATTAAGTGTACATATTTGAGACACAAAAATATAAAACATATTGTAATGCTCAAAAGTACTAATCATATTATATAATTAGAACCAACTATACATCTTATATATTAAGCACATGTAATTAAATAGTTATTTTTACCATCTGAGCTTTTTTATTTATTTATTTATTTACTTTTGGATGATGCCATATTGCCCAGGCTGGCATCCTGCAGCCCCTTTTTATTTTTAATAAAACTTTTAAGGCTTTTAATTAGTTATTTGCAACTTACATATGATAACAGAAGTAAAGTGAAAAAAGAGGGAAGAATGAATGGAAGAGTGAATGGAAGAAGGAAGGAAGGAGTTATTAATTATATTCCTCCCTAAAATTTTGATCTATCAGAAAGAATGCTAAAATTTCAACTCTAGTTTATTGATTCTAAAAGCATTCAGAATTGTTATTCACTTAGTGAAAATCTCTCCATGTTCTAAGTGGCCGAGCACATAAAAGACATCTATGTATAGCCAATCAGTTTATACAGAATAGGAAATATTCTCAAGCTGCTTCTTCCTATAGCTAATGTTATCCTTCATCAAAAATATTGTAAATGGTATAGTTCTGAAAGCCAGATTCTCAAAGCTATAAAAATAATGTAAATTTAGCTCTAAGGCCATCTTCATGCCCTTCTGAAGGCCCTCGTCTTTGACTAAACAGTCAGAGTGCAACTGGGCTGCTTTGTAAAAGGGAGGAGTAACCTGGCACAAACCTGAACGGTGCAGTCAGGAAGCCTAGGAAGTTTCTTTTGTTACAGAGAACAAAGAAATAAGCTACACAGTTTAAAACCACCAGGAATTCTGAAAGAAGGGAAACTTTTTTTTTTGTCTCAGAACAGCTTTAAAAATTATGTCAAATATTTCACAATCAAAATGCCCATATCTCAAGCAAAATGAGTAATTCATATTGACAAAATCTACTTAAAAATGAAAGTATGAATTGATCTATGACTCTTAAAGAATAAATATGGCAAGATATGTATGTTACACATGCAAGTATAATGAAGGCATGCATGCATACATAGCCTTTGTAATATTAAAGGCCAATGCTCTTGGACAGTCACATGACACAAAGACATACATGTTTAAAGTAATGTTTAGTCTCCTGCAAACAACTCCAATCAGAAATGTATTCAAAAGGAGTACTATATGTTTCTCTGTATATTGGAGTGATAACAATAATTTTAAACTATTGTGAACCATGGTTTTACAGTGTATATTTTAGTTTTCTGAACAGTTTTGATGAACTGTAAGAGTTATAAACTTTCATTTGTTCTCATAATTACAATCACCATTAGAATACTATGTGATGCATTTCGCAAAAGAGTTGTAGGCTGGAAAGATGGCTCAGTAAATAAAATGTTTTCTATGCAATTGTGAGTATGTGAGTTTGGACTCATGTAAAGCTGAACACTATAGCACTAGTGTCTACAACCCCGTGTCCTTAGAGCAAAAAATAAGATAGGAGAAATTGTCCTCAAGCATATGGACCAGCTAGGCTGGTGAATTCAGTGGTGGAGAGTGAGAGTGTTTGCCTCAAACAAGGTGGAAGATGCGGACCTAAAGATATCCTTTGATCTCTACAAATGCACCCGGCATGTACAAACCATTACACATATGAACATACACACATGTACACACACACACACACACACACACCATTGTCACTGTTATGGTTAAGTTCTCTTGACAACTCAACCAGATAAGGAATAGAGTAAGAGATATATCTCTTGAGTGGGTCTGTGAGGAAATTTCCAGGCAAGAATAACTGAGGGAAGAAGACTTTCCCCCTGAATGGGTGGTCCTTGCACTGGGGAATTATATAAAAGAAAGTTCCAGAGAAACCTGAAGCTCCTTTCTGCTTGCCAGCTGCCTGTACTAGCACCAGTGTGTGCTTTCGGTCTGGCTCGCCCTGACTCCCTTTTTAATACACATTCATTCTGTAGTCTCTGTTCCTCTAGAGAACCCCAACTGCTTCAGTCATCTATGATCACTTCTGTACTTCCTGTTGAAAATAACTTCAGTTTTACTTGAATTTAAGTACTTAAAAAAATTATTGTCAATGAAAAGCAAAGAGATGGCTTAGCCATTAAGGCACTTACCTATAAAACCTAAAGACCCAGGTTTGATTCCCTAGTACCCACATAAGCCAGAATAATAAGGTGGCACATGCATCTGGAGTTTGTTTGTAGTGACTAGAGGCCCTGGTATGCCCATTCTCTCTCGCTCTTTCTCTCTCCCTCCCTCTCTCTCTCCTTCTCTCCCCTCTCACTAACAAATAAATAAAGTAATTAAAAATTATTAACAAGTAGTAAAATTAGTAAGAAAATGTTCATTAATTTCTTTAGAAGAAAACTGAAGTTGTCACGTTATAGACACTACTTGGGGATTCAAACTTAAGATATATATGAAGATATATGCTATATTTTCTTATTCAGCTTTCCTCCCTCCTCTGAGCCTGTATTTTATTGGGGTTGGGGCAGTGTCTGTTTATGATATGTGGTCCTGATGATGTTGTCAATGCCTGGAGAAACAGAACCAGCATATGGATAAAAATTGACTACTGATGCAAAGCACTACAAGCCAAGCCTTAAAACTATCCTGCCAAATCTTTAGTCCATTCATGAAGTAAATTACTTTCAATTATATCATGACATTTTGACATATTCCTAATATAAAAACTCAAATATGAAATACTCATGGGATAAAAATACAGAAAATCTAAAAGCAATTAAAAGTAAAAAAAAATAATTGTGCCAAAAATGTTTCAAAACTGAATATGTAAAAAAATCATATAATGTGAATTCAAAAGTTTAAAGATGTATTTGTTATCACCTACATAATCTATAACATAAACATGGAAACAAATACAGGAGGGTGAGAATTGTGAAGGAAGTGATAAATTTAGTAAATTAAAATATATAGACTTATTGGGCTAGAGAGACGGCTTAGTGGTTAAGAGCTTGCCTGTGAAGCCTAAGGACACCAATTCAAGGCTCGATTCCCCAGGACCCATGTTAGCCAGATGCACAAGGGGGTGCACGCATCTGTGATTCATTTGCAGTGGCTGGAGGCCGTGGCACACCCATTCTGTCTCTATCTGCCTCTTTCACTGTCTGTCACCCTCAAATCAATAAAAATAGACAAATTAAAAAATAAATGAAAGAAAATATATAGACTTAGTTATATTTTTCTAAACAAGTGTAAGAAATATGATTGAATTCTATGTGTGTCTTCAGTTAGCAGGATTCTTCTGGCCATCTCAGTAAGGTTAAAATGTAATAAGACTCACAGTGTACACACCTAGCATGATTTCTCAAATTTAACATAAAACACTCAAACAAATTCAATGAACACGCAAACATATACACACATAGAAACACACAACCCAGCTATACTCTGTTTATAAGAAGCTAGTTTACAAAACATAAGTGAAACAAATCAATAAGTTCAAGAAAGAAAGAGGAAGAAAGGGGGAGAGAGGGATGGAAGAAGGGAAGGGGCTGAGAAGGATAGATGGAAATAGAGAGGAAATAAGAAAGAAAGTAAGGAAAAGAATGATGGAGAAAGGACTAGAAAAAGGAAATGAAGAAAAGAAGGAAAATAGTAAAAGAGAAATCAAGAAAAAAACAATATTACAAAAAATTAGGTAGTGGTATAGCATTAAATGAGAATGAAAATTTTATGCATACAAGTTTATTTCTAATATGAATATATAATACTTATATAAGTAATGAACTGATATGTTCATAATTGAAATACAGAGGGGAGACATCTAGAAATGCAGAATTAATCAGACCCCAATCACGGAATATTCAACAAAGTTCTTACAGGTCAAATATAAAAAAATGTATAAAATGATACAAAGGGCAAGGGAAATATTATAGTAGATAAAGTCCTTGCTGTGTAAGTATCTGAGTTTGGACCACCAGATCTTATGTAAACCCAGATGCTATGGCCTGAGAACCTGTAATATCAGTACACCTATGGTAGGACTTGAGGCAAATACAGGAGAATTCTTAGAAGCTCCTGGGCCAGCTAGCCTGGAGATTGTGGTAGTGACTAATGAGAAACCTGTCTCAAACAAGGTAGGAATGCAAGGACTGGTAGCAAGATTATCCTGTGACTACACTGTGCATGCGCACCCACACACATGCACAATGTACTAAACTACAGATATACAGTGTCATGCCCTAAGAAACAGAACTGCATTTTTCTAACATTCTAATCTCTAATATTCTATAATGTGTTTATTAAAATTTTCAAGTTGTTGCATACATAGATAGATAGCAACAGAGAAATAGAAGAGACATAGATAGGTACAGACAGATTTTTGCATTACTAATGTGTTATATATTTCATTGTGTACTTACCTCATATGTGTTCATGTTGTATCTCTTCTCTATATATTAAGGTATTTTATCAACCAATAGCAGTTTTCTTAATTTATGGATAAAATATTGGCTACAATTCTTTAGTTTACAGAGAGGTATGATACGAAGTTGCACATTATTATGAGGAATTAGTGTAAATACTTTATAATGTATTCTCAGTGATTGGTTTGCTATATTAAAGATCATAGACATATTTTGATCACCAAAATACTGCAGAACATGTTCCAAAATATATTCTGTCATTTCTGCCACTGTAAGCAATATATTCTTACACAATCACTAGCAATGGTGTTACTTGATCATGTAATATTTGTCACGCTAATGAGAATAGCAGAATCTCATTCAAATTTGTTCAGGTTCTTCAATTTTCTTATGATAAATGTGATTATTTCCTAATATATTTATTTCCTAATATATCTCTCTTCCTCTGATCTTGATGCATTTTCCCCCAGAACTGTGGAGATACCCACCTTGCCTGCCCTGTGTTTTTTCCTCACCAATTGTAATAAAATAGTCCTTTCCTGTAAAAATGCACAGTGTATCAAGATTGTCATATGTCTAAACTGGTCAATTCTTGACATATTTAGGTTCTTTGCTTTAAGTAGTATTGCAACTTAGTCTGCATATTAGGTAGAATAGAAAATATTGCAACATGGGGGAAAAATCACTTGATAAAATTCAATGTTGCTTTCTGAGAATACCTTTGGATTTTGAATAAATGATGAGCAGAAGGAAAAAAACTGCAGCCTCAGAAAATTTAACTAGCAGAAATAAACAAGCAAACAATACGCCATGGCTGCTTGGATGCTTGAGGATCAAATGAGGAAAGAAGAAGCCCTGTGAAGTAGCACTCTGCAGTGCAGTGGTTAGCATTCTGGACTTCTAGTGATGAAAAAGAGTTGCTCAGGAGATCCTATTTGTAGCAATAAAGCTAAAACATTTGAGAAGAGGTACAAAGGTATCTGCCTGTGGGACATATGATGATTGTTCAGAAATATTAAGAAATTTATAATACAAAATACAACTATTAATGTTATTAAGTAAAATGATCACTGTGGAACTATCAATTAGTTAACAGTTTATATACTTCTAACTACAGTGAAAATCAAGCTATAGTATTTTTCCAAGTGTATTATACATGTGTAAGAACTTCTAGCATACCTAAACATACACCATAAGGATTCTCAGCTGCTTTCTACTACATTTTTATTAGTTTTGCATTTTTCATTAATATCTATGTTTAATTTGGTTTAATTTTTATAGACTGTATTACAAGTTAATAGAAGGTTATATTTTTTAATCTGAATTACCAATTGTTCTAACACTATGCTGAAAAGATTCTCTTCTTCCTTGAAGTGCTTATCTTTCTCAAAAATAACTAATATATTTATATAGCAATATCCCTGAGCTCTATCCTATTTTCTGTTCTTTCTGCTGTTTCTATTCTAATTTTTCAACACCAAACTATCAATCTAAAAAAATATTTTCCATATTTCATTACAATCCTCAACACTTTATACTGACACTCTTATAAGTGAATATTTTGGTTTCACTTCCAATTGTTTTTTAGATGTCCATATAATATAGTTCATTACTGTTAGAACTATTGAAACTCTTAAAATCAAGTAATCATTCCTTCAATCTACTTTTTCAGTTTAGCTAGCTTCAAGTTCTTTTGTTCTTCCAAGCAAAAGAGAATAAGAATGACACAGTCCAACCCAGGTTTGAAAAGATCATATCAGTTGTTTTGTTGAGACTAACTGAAGGGGGAAAGGACATGAATTCCATAGCCCACCACTATTGTATTTTTAAAGGCAAAGAATGATGATAACTTGGAAAAGAATAATATACATGAAAGTGGAGAGCAGTGGTTGGGTTTTGGGGTACTACACTATAGTTAAACATGAAAGGTTTGATCACATATCTAAAGAAAGGTAGAAAACAAGTAACTACAAGAATTGGCTTTAACATGAAAAATTGGAAAACATGAACTTCAACATTTGTTCTGGTTGTAACTAAAATCATAATATTTTTCAAAACTTAATGGAAAAATCATAAGATAATTCTTTGTAATAATAATATAAAAGAAATTTGCTTCAAAAATATCCAATAGTATCAGATTGGTTAAATTCTATAGTGGTCCCAAACATAGAGGAACTGTGTTTTAATACAATACTATGAAACTTTACAAATCAATATATTTTAAATTCTTATTGACATGAGAGGTATTTTAAAATAACTTTTTCATAAAGTAAAATCAAGTGGATGATTATAATCAATCTATGGGGACAGGGAAAAAGGTTTTTGGCCTCTAACAGCCAGCAGAGAGAGGGTATGAATAGGTGGTTCATACATTTTCAGGATAATGACATTAGTATGTAGAACATTATAAAGGTGGGTACTTGTAATATAGATGTATCAAAACCGTAGAAGGTCTAACATCATGAATGGACTGTAATGCAAAAAAGAGAAATTTTGGTAATTATGTGTAGGTTCATGAATTATGGGAAATGTACTTTGCAGGATGTTAACAGTGAGGGAAGCTGTGCAGAAGTAGGAGAAAATAATCTCAAACTTGCCTGAATTCTTTGAATTTAAAACAGCCCTACAATATAAGACAAAGTATAAAAATCAGTCTCATTTATGCTGACATAGAGGTATGTGTATGTGCAAGTATATACATTTATAATTAGGTAGAAAAATCAAAAAGTTAATAATTAGAAAATGCATTTTATGTTTTTCTATTATAAAGTGATGATTGCTTTGTTTGTAGTTATAATAATGTAGCAAATGGCCTCAGGTTGCTGGGATGAACTTCCAAACCAGGCACAGTTTTGGAGGAAGAGATATTTATTGAGGCTTACAGATCCAGGGGAAGTCCCATAATGGCAGAAGAAGTTGGCCCTCTTTCACAGGACCACACAGCGAGAGAGTGAAGCCAAAAGCCACCACCAGCAAGTAAGCATACTTCAGGAACTCCAGGCTATGTCACTAGGATAGAAGGAGTCATATTCTTCAGTAGTGTAGCTGCTAGTAAGTTTCCCAGGCTCCCATAAATAGCTCCCCCACCCATGTTCATGCAAAAAATTCTAATTAACCTAAATGGGCGTAAACATAATAGTAGGAAGGATTTTAGTGTGAGAGGGATAAGAAAGGGTAGAGTACAGGGTGAATATGATCACAATATATTGTATACATGTATGAAACTGTCAAAGAATAAAGAAAAAATAAGTACAAGAATTCAAATTTTAAATAATCATTTAAACTACATAATATATGATTTTTGTTTTGTTATAAAGAAAAATAGTATTTCATGTGGTTGTACAGTTCATATTTAGATAGGGATACACAAAGAATGGTTGCTTAAAATTAATGCCTAATGTAAATAACATATCATGTTTTGAAGGGATTAATGATAAATATGTCTCTTGTTCAAATTTTTGTGTTTTCTTTTTCAAAAATCTTTCTGTTTGCTTATTGGCATTATCACATCTAACATGGGATGCATGATCAAATAGTCCTGATATTTAGAAGATCAGCTCATTATTTCTTGGGGAGAAACTAGGGCAAAGCTGCCTAATATATATGACTGACTGTCTAAAGTGGAAGGTTTTTTTTTGTATTTAAGAGTTATTTTTTTAAAAAAAATTGAGACTCCTACATCTCTGATATTATTCTGGAGATTCATCATAAATATTAGTAAGTAAAATAAAATATTTTTTCATTGGCGGGATATTTGTGAAGAGATATTGGAGTATGGAAACCCACTCTTTAGACAGTATTTTTTATTTTCCCTAGTGTAACTAAATATTTCATGTGCCCACATAATAATGTATACTAACATCAATGATTTGGTTAGGTAGTTTCCTTCCATTCTCATTTGGTGCAAAGTAAAGCATTCCAGACTCTGCAGTGGAATATGCTTACGTGAGTTAGTCTTGCAAACTGTACTTCTGGTTTACATAGAGTGGTAAGTTACAGGATGCACATGCAACTCAGGAGACACCTCCCTAGCATCATATGGATGCACAAAAATGCCAACAGCAAACATGATAGCACTGCTCAATAGCAGCAGTGTGTTAATTGAAAGAAGTCAGTTGAGTACCCACTGAAATAACTTTTTCAGATGTGGGCTATGAAAAACAGCCCAATTATATCATGCCCTAACATCAGAATCTCATCATTCAAAGGCATATATGCAAATATACAAATAAATCAAAATAATACAAATATAATTGCATATATACAAAAATATATATCATCAAACTGAACAGACAACATGTAGGGAAACATGGGATTGCCATTAATCAGCAAAGTCTAAAGTGTGATGATGTGTCAGGTAAAGTGGGATTTATGAGGAAAATGAATCCAGATAGTCCATGTTCAGGAAAACAGACATTTGCACTTTCTCTTCCATGACTTTATTCAAAAGTTTGAGTTCTTACCTGGAATAGAAAATTATTTGTGATTTCTCAGGTAGAACCTGATACCATGTAAGGGCAGTGTTACAGGTACTGAAATGCTTATTTTGAAGAAACAGGTATCTTATGTCCTTATAGTTCCTTAAGATAGTACTAGTGTTATTCCATAAGCACCTTTAGCCAACAAGTTATAAACAAATATAGTGCATTACGTGATCTACACAATGATATTACAAAACTCACATCTCGTTCAGTTTACTATTGGTGATATTTTAAAGACCAGAAAACTTCATAATACATTTTATACACTCTAAGCATTTTTATTCCTTAACTAAGGTAATAAGAAACTTTAATATCGAAACTTCTGAAAGTTTTAAAAAACTATTAAAATGTCAAGTGCTCACTATCATTTTATTACAGTTATATTCAAAGAAAAATAGATGATACCAGTAGGTGGTGAGTCTCATTTAACTGAAAAGTTACACATTATGAAAATAGGAAATACATTTCCTCATATGTTATCCATTGTGGAGTTTCATCAGTTTATTTAAGCAAAAGTCACATCAGTATGAGTCATGACTCTAAACCTCAAAAAGTACACTAAAGACTTTCCAGAGAACTTTTCAAAAGTTTGAGAATTTTCAAAGATGAGAGTGAAACAAGGAAACCAGGAAGCTATGCGTGATGGACACTAGGAAGGCAGGAAAGAAATAGAAAGAAAGAAGGGAAAGAGAGTAGAGAAAGAGGAAAGAAAGGAGGGAGGGAGAGAAGGAGGAAGAGAGAAATGGAAACATGTTATACAGTTCTGGCTCCATGCCCTCAATCATCCGCTTGGCAACTTTACCATATGTTAGCCACTTTACTTAAGATGTTTGGGGCACAGAATTCATTAGAGAGAAACTAGACAGGATAATTGTGGAAAATTGAAATCAGTTGAACACTGAGTTTTAATTCCCATTAATCCTTTAAAATGTCCAGCTGCTACAGGGCAAACTCCAAATGGTTACTACTTTATGAAATAAATAATTTCATTTATTTTTCTTTAAGGACATAGTTTATATGATGAAAATCCTTTCCCTTAGTATATGAAACATACATTATTTCTAAATAGTATACAATTGAATAGATAAGAGTTAAAAATAAAACACAGAATATATTTATATTCTGTATATTTATACCTATATAGCATTACATGTTATACATAACTTATATGTGATTGTTTCTCTTTATGTCTATTATAGTAACTTGGCTAGTTTTGACTTACATATGTGGCAGTAATAATATCATATCCTATGAACAAAATTTAAGCATTTAGCTATACTAATACTTACATCGACTATGGGTAGGGTTGCCATGGGAGCCATTTCCTTCTTTGTTTCTATAAGAAACAGACAATGATACTTATCTTCCACACAGGAGTGCTTTAATATTAGCCATTAATGCTAGTCATTTTCACAAGCTGAGTTTTATTAGGATCATATAATTATTATCTTATATATTGAGAAGGAAATCTTAAATTTCTCGTATTGCAAGATTTAAAATTAAATGCTCTACTCATTTGTGATTCTCAATGTCTCAGAATAGTATAGATTTTTTCAAGCTTTTTAAAAAATCAGTATATGTCAAATTGCAGTAATATCTCTTACAATGAAAAAGGGGTAAAAATAGTGTTCTCTGGTAGAGAAAGGCCTTATGCATACATGTGTTGGAGTCTTCAATCTTCAAAGGAGGTCATTCATATAAATTCAGTAAAGACAGTAATGTGTGAATCTGATAGTACCCTGACCCCTATACACCTTAGAAAGCAACTCTAACATCTCTAACAGTAAAATCTAGACCAAAAGGTACCTCTCCTGCTGCCAAACAGATAGATAGCCTATATCTGAACTCAATTTACAAAACAGGGACATCACTATATGTTAGCCACTTTAATAGATTCAAGTTTATTTTCAGAATATACATCTACCTGCAGCAGAGAGAAAAGCAATTCAACACTAAGGGGTAAAAATGCTGACAGGACAGTAAGACAAAGAAAAGAAGGTGTCAATTAACCTATAGTGATAGACTCTTACAAAAAAAAAAAAAAGAATAGTGAATCCATTTATTCATCTTCAAATACTGTTTCTTTGGGACTATTTCTCTCCCTTCAAAAGTTTCTAGATGTGGTAGACATATTCATGCACTGTGTGTAGTCGAAAGCTGTCAGTAGTTCTGATATGGTCACCCCAAGGTCTAATCCTATTATATTAGATGAAAAAATACAAGGATGCTCACAAGACCAGGCCTTCTTAAGAAATACATAAAGTAGTGTAGGTGCTTGGCCCCTAAGTATTGCTAGAACATAACAGGCAGCAAACAATCTATGAATCTAGAGATGGCAGTAAATAGGATTGCTTTCAGTTTATGAGCTGTTAAGCCTGTTTCGTAAAGTAGTTCATGGTGACTGACAGTTAAAACATTGGGTCACTCACTAGTTCCCGTGTTATGTGCCAAGTGGCACAAGGCTATGAAAAATGATGGTATGAAGAGGAAAATCTTAAAACAAATGCCCTTCTTGTGCAGCCACCTTAGGAGAGATGAACAAAAGGTGGAGAAATAGTTCAAAGCTATAAACATCTCCAAAAACCAAAGTCTCAGGCTATAGCTACCAGAGTAAATAACCATATATAAAACAATTTCCAGTGACAACCCAACATTGTCAATATCACAGTGTTATCCAGACAGTATGGGTGGAGGGAATGTAAGAAAAATTGAAACTATCTTTATTCTACATGACTTACATTCAAAATTGTAGCAGTCTACACCAATTAATATAAATGTTCATTTCATATATTAGTAAACTTAAAGAAACAGTTTTTGGCTATGTATGTGATCCATATTAAAAAAACAGGGCTAGGACCAGGGGACCAGGTATGGTGACACATGCCTTTAATCCCAGCACTTGGTAAGCATAAAGTAGGAGGATTGCTGTAATTTCAAGGACAACCTAAGACTACATAGTTAATTCCAGGTCAGCCTGGGCTAGATCAAGAACCTACCTCCAAAAAAAAAAATGGCTTGGAAGATTGCTCAGTGGTTAAGGTGCTTGCTTGCAAAACCAAGTGACTTGGGTTTGATTCCCCAGTACCCATGTAAAGCCAGATGCACAAAGTGGCACATGCATCTGGAATTTGTTTGCAGCAGCTGGAGACCCTGGCATGCCCATTCTCTCTCAGTATGCCTCTCTCTGTGTCTCTCTCTACTTGCAAATAAATAAGTAAAATGTGTTTTCTTATGAACAATTATACACAGTTTATTTTGAACTTCATTATGCAAATTACTGACTGAGCATAAGAATACAACCTCAAATTCCTCTCATTCAAAAAATAATTGGAATACACAATAGAAATTAATGAATACAGAAATATACATTTCCACATACCAGAAACAGAGAAGGAATTCACAGAAGTAATGATTCCATTTGAATGTCCATAAAATATCAGGGTGATTTAGAGGCCAAAGCCTTATGGCTTTTCAATGTAACCACAGAAAATCTGGCAAAACCAAAGCCCTACAGGGTAGAGAGGCAGGAATGGGGAGCTACAATGGTGTTTCAGGCACCTTTTTTGTGTCTGGGACAAACATCCTATGAGAAGCAGATTATGGGAAGAGAGGGTTTATTTTAGGCTTGAAGATTCCAGAGGAAGCTCCACCATGGCAGAAGAACCTGGCTCATTCCATCATACATTCATAGCAGAGAAAGAAAAAACCAGCGACAGAAATACAAAGAGTCACATAGCTCAAGCTGACTCTCCACATACCTGTTAGGGCTGGACTCAAGATTCACCTTCTGTGACACAGTGGCTCCAGCAAGGTTCCAAATGCCAAAAACTAAATAGGAAGATTAATCAAAAATGTCTGAGTCTATGAGGAGCACACATTTATATTCAAATTACCACATTCTATCACTGGCCCCATGGAAGCATGATCATTTCATAATGAAATCTGTGCTCAGTCCAACTACAAAAGTCCACACATGTTTACCAATTTTAACATTATTCGAAAGTACAGTCTCATCTCAGATCTAAAGTTCTCTCCTTTCCCTTTGAAAGTTCATAAGCCAAACCTTCACAGTCAATGATTCTCTCTGCGTTTAGTATTTTCAAACTCTCCCCAGAATATCCCATCACTGCAAGTCTTTTCCAGTATAAAGTACCATATCCTTCCATACTGCTCCCACAAACAAGTTCCAAAAGCCCCAAATCCACAGGGCTAGATTCATTTCAGCTGCAACCCCCCATTTCTCAGTACCAATATTCTGTTGCAGTTACCTTTTGTTGCTGGGACAAACATAGACCAGAAGCAGTTTAATGAGAAATACCTGAGTCAATAAGAAACATACATTTATAGTCAAACTACCACAAATAGTCTACAAACCAAATCCAGAAGTAACAACCTTGATTATGGAAGAGAAATCCCACTAGAAGAAACCAAATTTGACTGCACTAAGCCTTAATACATGATCTGAATTCAAACCTACTTAATTCAAATCTACTTTTAAAAGTAAAATAAGCTTGAAGAGGCCAAAAAGTAGCAATCAGCAAAATACAATCAGAGACACTTCCCTGTCTTAAGATGATAATCTCATTTACAGTAATAAAAAGTATAGTGAAGTAGTAAAAAGATGGGCTCTGGCATCTTATTAACTTGAGGAATGAAAGGAAGTATATGGACTAGAGATGGTTTACTGAATAACATGCTTGCCGTACAGCTTTGATTACCTGACTTTGTAGCCTCAGGCCCCATACAGAGGCTAGACGCTATAACATATCTGTTACCCCACTGAGCCCACAGCCAGAAGGGAGGTGGGGAAAGGAGAATGTCCTGGAAACTCAAAAGACAATGAACAACCAGGAGAGATCCTACTTTAAATGAGGTGGAAGGCAAAGACCAAGCAGAAAATTGTCCTCTGACCTCCACACACATACAGAGCATGTGCTTCCACCTGCATGCATACACACAAATATACATACATAACACATAGAAGAAATAAATAATAAACTTAATTTAATAATACATTATTTGTATTTTGTCCTGCTAAAATTTTAATAAAAATGATATAATATTGAAGATTAATAAAGCCATAAATGTATGAAATAGAATAGAAAGCAGAAATAAGTATAAATTTATAACTACAAATATAAGCATAAAGCATAAATATAAATTAACACTTATTGTTACTTTATATGCAAAATGCAAAGGCAATGCAAAGTCTTTTTTTTCTACAGATTGTGCTAAAATAGTTGGGCATCCACACATGAAATAAATCTTAACAGAAATCTTATCACAGGCAAAGTCTAACTCAGCATAAAATTATAGAATGTTAAGAAGAAAACATGAGAATATCTGCTGGTCTTGGGTCAAGTGGTGAACTTCTTGAAAATAATAAACAAATGAACATTATAAGAACTAAGAACATATAGAACTGGAAATGCAGCTCAATAATAGGCTACCTACCTAGTAAGCATAAGCCTTTGGGATTCAATTTCTAGCAATTCAAAAGGGAGACAAAAATAGGACATCAGACTCATTATGTGTTTAAACTGGCATTTGTCTCTGTAGAGGCCAGGAAGCCAGAAAAGAGCTAAGATGTTTGTCTATGGGTGAGTGGAAATTGGGAGTAGGGGTGGATTTGAGGATAAAAGAACACAAGTGAAAAGAAATTATATGGGGAAAATAATGGTGTGGAGGAGAGTTAAGCAAGAATAAGGGTAAGGAAATAGATAAAAGGTAGGAGTAGGGTAGAGGATTAACTAAAACTAAGGATATAGAGAAAATCTTATGAAAATAATACTGAGTATGATAATTTAAAATATAACTCAAAATAAGAGTTTGGTACTGGTACCTCACATGGGTGGATAAAGTTGCTTCCAAACCATAGACTATTAACTGAAAATCCCAGTGCCAAAGATGATATATTTCCCTGTGAGTTATTAGTCAGTGAGATTACAGAGGCCCCTAAAACAATGTCAATTTTTGGTTACTCTCCAAAACTACATGGTAAGTTTCTATTGCTGAAGATACAACAAACTTCTGTTGCACAACATAAGGAAACCAAGCTGGAACTGAAATGGAAGCGTCCTTCCTTCTGGGTAAGTTTTTATAATACCTGAAAGTGCTATGCAGGCTGCTAGGGAAGAAAAGCCATCAATAGTCTTAACAAGATGCGGACGCTGGCTGCTCTACCACAGCATGCCAGGCCAGATACGCCTTACATTACAACAGTGGCATGACTGTTTGGGAGTAACCAAGTACTTTCTGATTGGATTTGATACCCACTCCACAGGAATAAATTCATGTTTAGTATTGTATGTTGGGCCTTGAAAGGCCCGGACGCAAGGCCTAGTGGAACTTCCTGAGCCTAACTAAAGTTTGGCGATCTGCCTCTGGCCAGCTATGACTCAGCAAGATGCCTAGTGGCCTCTGGCCTGTTACTTCTTCATAGGAGTTGGAAAGCACGCTTAGAACCAATCATTTCCAAGGTCGCGGTATACTATTGGCCCTTACCTCTCCCCCCATCCTAGAATCCCCACCCTCGTTCTCAACACTATATAGGCAACCACCTGTAACAATAAAGTGAGTTCCTGCTTTGATGAGACTCCCAGCTTGGTGGTGTGGCCATTGACACTCATCCTCCTCCTCAACCCCTTGGGAGGAACCAGTGGGCCTGGTCCTTCCTCAGCGCTAGCTGCCGGGGGAACCCAGCAATTGTAAACCTGGTTAAAAAAAAAAGGCCATGGCTTGGGAGGTCATATCCACTAAAGAGAAGTGCACTACTATTGTATGTTAATCAGACAGGTTGGCAAACTGCTTTCTAAATATTTATGCTATATTAGAGATGAATGCTATGCTCAGCCTCAATTGCAAAAGCATCTTTTTGTAGTGGGAAAACATTAATGCAGAAAAGCATAGATTCTGAAATGATGAGATAAGCAACTACTGTGTGCTCAGCCATAACCAAGTACCTGTATCACCCCCTCTAAGGCTCAGAGAACATTGCACAGGAGAGGTAGGAATGAATGTAAGAGCCAAAGGATGCGAAAGGGTGTTATGGAACAGTCTTCTGTATGTAACAAAGCTGCTATACTCATGAACTCAGAGTAGTTGTGTTGTGTTGCTTGAAATCGGGCCTGTCAACATTCCACCACATGTGAGGGAGTGTCTTGAGATTTCACCCCTCCCTGAGGAGCTACCATCAGTTAATAGTTGCTGTGAGAGGAGGAGCCTTTCTCTTAAGTATTGTAGCAGCTAGTAAATTGCCCACACTCCAATAACTGACCCAGACGCTCATGTTCATACAGAAATCCTAACTTAACTCAGTGAGTCACCAACAACTAAAAAGAAATAAAAGTAAGAACAGGGTTATTTTGGAAAAATAAGAGATTTAGAGGAAGTGGAAGACCTATAAGAAATGGTGAAATAGTTTGAATATGGTGAAAACATTTTATACAATGTATAAAATTGTCAAAAATTAAATTTAAAAAATTAAATTTGGAAAAAAAAGGTCACAATCTACCTACATGTTGTACAATATAAGTGGAAGTGACTATAGCCAAGAGGTAAGAGTTCCCTTTTCCCACAACTTTACCCTTGGTTCTCAGTTCATGAAGTTGAGATCACTGGGGAACAGATCACTTTAATCTGAGCCCACTCAAAAGGAGACTTCAGAGAAGGAGCAGTAAACCTGAAGACTGGTTTGGTTAGACCCAGAAAGAATATAGATAATAAAGAGAACAGCCTGCCATTATCCAGCACCCCAAAAGAAAGTCAGGCTATGAGAACAGATAGCAACCAAGCTCTACAAAAGAACAAATCTAATTTGAAATATAGTGTGATGGCTGCAGAAATGGTTCAGCAGTTAAAGGTACTTGTTTGAAATACAATGTGAAAAACACAAACCTATCAAAAACAAGACTCCTTGGGTGATAAGCATTTAAGGTAGTTGTTCCAAAAGAAAGCAACAAGCTAGACCACATTTTAAGTGAGTTACCAGAAACAAAGAAAAACTGTTCATAAGAGATTACCCACCTACAATCAGAACAGAACTCAAAGAATGCCAAGTAACTCAATTTAAATTTAAATTGGGCAAGGGTCTAAGGATGATATGTAAATGGCCAGTAAACAATGAAAAGATGTTCTACATATTTAGACACCTATTAAATACAAATCAATGTAACAAGATATTACTTGAAGGTAAGAGAAATGAAACACTGAAGTGTTACTAAGCTGGATGAACCTTGAAAACATTAGGCTAAGGGAAGAAGTCACTTATATTTGATCACATATTATATGATTTCATTTATCTGAGATGTCCCAAACAAGCAAATCTATAGAGACAAAAGTGAACTAGTCTTATCTAAGGAGGTTGAAGAGAGATAGTAGGAGGCCACTATAGCATGCAGAGATTCTTTCTAGTATGATTATGACTTGAAATAGATCACATAAATGGTTTCATAACTGTAATTATACAAAATCTAATTGCACTGTATACTTTAAAGCAGTGGAGATTGTGGTATATGAGTTATATCTCAATAAAGTTTTGTCACACCAAAGATGTTTGAAGAGATATCTTCCACTCCCATCTTGACAAACAAGTGTCTTCAAAATGACAAGCATTTATTAAAAGATGTGATACAGTGACTTTGTGTGATTGAAAAGAAAACACACAATGTAAGATGATAAAACTAAAGCATCCTTGTCTTCTTGTGAGTTTTCAGATGAAACCCCAACATTTGCACAAAGAGGAGTAGATCTATAAGTGTGCATATGTAATTCATAATTTTTCATATTTATTTCAAAAATAGTACTTTTCCTGACCTTTATTTCTATATTATGATGTGCTCCTCTGTTTCACCTTATATTTAATTTTGTTTCTTTGAATCAGCATGTAATTGGTTTTATTTTAATGTATTTTTTCAACTGATATATAGCAAACATGAATAAAACAAAAAGGATGTCATATCCACATTGAAAACCAAACCAAAGTCTAGAGCATGTTATCACAATTTACATCATCAGCAATGATTACAAGATCTACCCAATCAAAAGAAGGAAACAATTGAATGGGAAAACACAAAGTACATAAACACATAATACAATAAAGATTGTATTCATGTGGCCAGTAAGGAAAACTGCACAACTTCAGTAGTAATCAAGAAAATGCTAATTAAACCTATAATGAAATATGAATGCCCAACTCTGAGGGTGACATTTATTTTTCAAAAAGTCTGTCAGTGCCCAATCCTGATAAGGTTGTAGAAAAGAAGAAGACATATTGAGTGCCTATGCAATATAAACTGATGCAATTACTTTGGAAATTATAAAAATACAAAGCAAATTTATAAGTGTACACTTTGGGGAAAATACCCATATTATCCTTTCTAGAGAAATGTGGAGGCAACCTGAGGGAATGTGGGACAGAACTTTTATCATCTCATTTGTAATAATAAGAAATCAGAAACAAAACCACCAATTATCTATCAACATGGAAGCAAGTAAATGAATGAAATACAGTAGTTGGAAATTTGAAAATGTATCAAAATGCATCAATGCATAAATCTGAAAAATTGACACAATGAAAGAAAAATAGATTCCCGAAGCATTATGACTATAGGGCGCTATTTGTATAATTTTTAAAAATTTCACATTTATTGTACATATTGTCTGAAGATATATATGTTATAAAACCTAGAGTCAAATAAACACCAAGTTAAGAACTCTGACTGAATGCAAAAGTAAGTCTTAGAAACTAAGTGTTAAATTTAACTATATTTCCAAATTTTTATTCATTTTTGAAGGGGAAGACATATCAGGGAAAGATAAAGAGCAGCTTTGAAATCTGAATGAAGTGCTCATAGAATCAATGATGATATTTAATGTACCCCTTTGAATCTCTGAAATATTCTATAATTAGATAAAAATTCTTAAATATAATAGATTCTGTATACATGACTACATACAAAGTTACACATATAAAATTAACCAATTTTATACCCAATCTAGAAGGAATAACTGTAAGTTTACACAGTACATGTAAATTTAACCCATTTCTCAATTTTCTATTCATCTTACTGCTATTTCAGAGATCTCTAGTCAATATGTCATTGTCTGATTGTGTGAGTGTACAAGTTGACATTTAACCAAATAAAACTGCATCAAAAGCTTAATTTAAAAGAAACATGGATTGAGAAGATGGTTCATTTAGCAGAATGCTTGTCACCCATGTATGAGGGCCTGAGTTCAGATGCCCAGCACCCACATAAAAGCCCAGCACACTGGCAACACATTTTTTCTTAAAATCTTTTAGCCATTAATACTGTTTTGGAAACAAATGTCATTGCATAAATACAATTATAGGAAGACTGGAAGTCTAAACTTTGGAAGAGCAAAATATTGCCTGAAATTAATTTCAAGAGGATGTTACCTCATAATTCTTCTTATAAAAAACTATTGAGAAACTGAACAATATTTTAACTGAAATATTTTTCAAGTTACAGAAAGACCTTTCTGCCAACATTTGTTTGGTAGACTCAGTCTCAATGCTGAGGTCGGTGTACTCGCTTTATCTTTCTCCTGGCAGTGTTTCTTTCATTCTTTACCTATAAGTCAGCTAGATCGATTAGAATGTTTCAAGAGTAAAGAATTTTACTTTGAGTTTTCATAGTATTTTGTCTATTCCCAACCACATTCAGAGTGTGTGCTTCATTACATTGGCTTACACTGTGTCAGTCAGGAAGTTGTGACCAAATGTAAATTGGTTCATTTGATCATCTATCCACACTTCCGTTTATTTACAGGCTTATCTTTAGTTCAGTTCTATCCACTACAAGAAATGTAGTAGTATGGTGTGACTATAGAGAAATAAAAATATATTCATAATAACTTAAAATTATAGCCAAAATTATTTACTTCATCTTTTTGCTTCCTGACCACTTAGCATTTTCAGAAAGATTAGAATAATAACTTCTGATAATTTCACATCCTAAGCTAAGGTAATATTAATGGGGAACTGTAGCAGACAGCTTCAGGTTCACTGAGATGAACTTCCAGACCAGGAACAGTTATGGAGGAAGGGATATTTATTGAAGCTTACAGATCCAGGGGAAGTTCCATAAATGGCAGAAGAAGCTGGCCTGCCTTCACAGGACCAAGCAGAGAGACAAGCACAAGCCTAAAGTCAGAAGCCACAAAAAAAAAAAAAAAAAGCTAGCTAGGCACAATTTGCATATCTTTAGATTGAAATCTGAAACCCACCATCACACCTTAAGATCCACCCAGTAACACTGCCTCCAGCCAGGTGGCTGCAGATGCAAACTACAAACAAATAAAAGAAACTGAATATATTGGAGGCCATCTATTCAAATCACCACATTCCGCCCCTGGCCCCCAATAGATTTATAACCATTACACATTGTAAATTGTACTAAGTTCAACTTCAAAGGCCCCCGCAGCCTTGACCAATTTAAGATATTAAGACCTGTAAAATCAAACAAGTTAAATACTTCTAACATATAAAGGTACAGCATAAACATTTTCAACTGGTATAATGCACAGCAAGGAGAGACTAAAACAATGCAAACTCAACCACCATCAAACAAACATCAAACTTCTGCAGTTCAAGTTCAATACAACCAAAGACTGACAGTCTGCAAATTTTCCAATTCTGCCCCTCCAGCTGGGCAGAGTAGCCAGGGAACACTTCCATCTCAGGCCAACAGTGTGCTCTATGGTAGTGCTTGCATAGTCCTGGTATATCCAAAACATTTTGAGGTATTCATGAAAACCACAGTCCACCTTCCAAAGGCTCTTTCAGCCTATCAGGGCATCATTCCCTGCCTCATGCCACATCTCAGAAGCAGTTCCTGGAACCGTGTGCAATTCATGACCACTCCTCACATCTTCCAGGCTTCTGAATCCAATACCAGGTGTGCAGGACACATCCATATTTTTAATTCAGGGACAAAATAAATCCAAACCTTGAAAAACAGGTTCCTTCTCCAGTCAACTCTTTCCAAAAGAGTTTGCATTTCTATGATACTCTTTCCTCAGGCATCGTTTTTATTGTTTTAATGTAAAGCAGTTGGACATTCTTCCTTAAGATTGCTAATATGTTGACAATAGCAGCTTTAGTAACCTAAAACCAGTCTCTGTGCCAGTAAATTTAACTTGCTTAAAGTTTTCCAGCTTAAAAATCTTAAATCTCTCAGTCCAATATCTCTAGCCAAGCACATCAGTCCATAACAAATGTAATCTTGATCAAACTTTCTGGGCCTCAGCAGCAGAACAGAGCCAGCCCTTTTGCCAATAGCCCAGTTCCAACAAAGTCCTCTGCAGTGTTTCCTTCTCCTTAGAAAGCTCATAAGGCAAGCCTCGAAGTTCAATACTGTCTGCACTTAGCATTCTCAGTCTCTCATCAGAACAGTCCATAAAACTTGGCTTACCACTCCAGAAGGCATCTTCAGTTGCAAGCACCAAATCCATGCCCATTCTTCCAACACAAAGGTTCCAAAAGATGAACATCCACATGGTCAGGTTCATCTCAGTCCACTCCTTGGTACCAAGTTCTGTAGCAGACAGCTTCAGGTTCACTGAGATGAACTTCCAGACCAGAAACAGTTATGGAGGAAGGGATATTTATTAAAGCTTACAGATCCAGGGGAAGTTCCATAATGGCAGAAGAAGCTGGCCTGCCTTCACAGGACCAAGCAGAGACAAGCACAAGCCTAAAGCCAAAAGCCACATAGCACACTTTAGGAACTCCAGCTAGGCACACTTTGCATATCTTTAGATTGAAATCTGAAACCCACCACCACACCTTGAGATCCACCCAGTGACACTGCCTCTAGCCAGGTGGCTACAAACAAATAAAAAAAACTGAATATATTGGTGCCATCTATTCAAACCACCACAGGAACATATAGGGAACTCCCAAAAGAATTCACTTCAAAATATACTTAGACATATATCTAAAAGAAAACACGATGATTTCTATGCCAAAAAAAAAGGGAAAGAAACTGTGAAAAAAAATCCATTCTCCCATTCTGCATAGAATATTCAGGTTCCTAGAAGTCAGGGTTTTATTTGACTGAGTTACCTGGAATTGAGCCACAGCCATTTGCCATTTCAAATGCATAGTAGAGATTTGTGCTTACTATCCATGAACGTTTCCAGAAGGGTATTTCCAGATGCCTGTGACAGAAGTTGCTGAGATGGCAGAAACCACAGGAGTTTCTGCAAAGTAATCAGGCATAGGCCAAAGGAGTGAGTTCTCAGAGAGACATCAGGAGACATGGCTTAAGCGGCCAGTGCACGCTTTCATATACTCAGGAGCATGAACTGTTGTAAAACTTTGTCAGGCAAGTACTCTTGGGCCTCCCAACACTATGCCAAACGCAGCAGGATTCTGAATCAGCAACAATGTGAGAAAAAGAGAACTTTTTTTTTTTTTTTTTTTTTCCCTCATCTGGGCTCTGGTGTCAGAGTCAGAACAGTCCTCTAGGATTAGGCCAGCAATTTCAGTGGCATATGTCTAAGCTCATTCTGATCTTTCAATACCACTTAAAGTTATGGGGCAATATCTGTAGAATTCTAACCTCTCAAGGACGCATGCATAGGAAAGCAGATGGCTAGCAACAGACTGCTTAATCCCAAATCAAATATCAGAATCAGCACTTCGGGATGACTGCTTATATAGACACTTGTGTCAGATAATGTGGCTGAGAGCTACACTTGCCACAGAGCTGCATGAGAGTTTGCGATACATTGATTGAGCAATGGAAAATTCCGCCTCTACAGCGAACAGCTGGGGAGAGTATAATAGACACCAAGCCCTACAGCCATGCATTTACATGATGAGATAACAAGGCATTAGGCTTTTGGATTCTAAAGTCTATCGTTTGTTGTTCTTTTTTTTTTTTTTTTTTTTTTTTTTTCCTTACAGACTGCAGGAAGTTTGACGTTGAAGCTTGAGCATGGGAAAAATCTTTTCTTGATTTAGCATAATTGAGGGAGGTATATGCTGACACATCAGTGAGAATGTTTACAGATTAGCTGCTGCTGGTGTGGTATGTGTACCAGTCCTTCTGTAGGGGAACAACAACCTCCCTGGTTTAGGACCACTAGTGGTTGCTGTTTGCCAGAAACTGCCTTTTTGATCTAAGTGCACCCAGGATGCTGCTTTCTTTTTCAAGAGTAAGCTATGAAATGTAAATAAAGGGTGGTGACTATAGAGAATGACTTTCTTCTAGTATGTCCTTCATGGTATACTGAAGATAATAGTGTAGGATTCCATGGTCCTGGAAGTTTAAGAAACATTGCTTTGAAAGTAGTAAACAAGATTCACAGTTCCCAGGGTGCCTCAAAACTTGAGGTATGAGTTTGACTAAGAGGATGTTGTGTATACTGAATGTAGCCCCAATTTAATTCCACAGAGAATTATGTGAACTTGTGTAAAATATCTTTTAAGACTAAAGTCCCATGTGTGTGTTTTTTTTTTTCTTTTTTTGAAATGTTGGTGATCATGTAGACACTTAACAAACAGTGGTTTCAGCTTTTCTGTATGTTCAGTTTGAAGTTAGGCCATTCACCACCCCCTCTGGTTTACACATGCTACTAGAAACATGGGCTTTATAGCAACCTAGTAGTTTTAGATGGAAGAAGAAAGATACAGAGGCAAGAATGTGGAAGATTGCAATAGTTGAAGCAGAAATAAAAGAAAATAAAAGAAAGTAGATTGAGGTCTTGGTGGTAGGAACCAAAAAAGAAGAAACTGGCTTTCAAATATTATAAAAGAAAGAAATGGCAGGACATAGAAAGGTCCTAGACATAAGGTAGAAAGAGAGATAATCAAAGATGGACTCAAGGTTGTAACCCTGGGTGATGGGAGACTTGTCGTGCTGCTGGCAATAATGGAAAGCAGAAGGAGAAACATGATAAGCCTGTCCTATTACCAAGGTATTTTTAACTGTAGAGGCACAATGAAGTGGGTTTTTATATGTGAAGGGAAAACTCAAAACCAAGAAAAGAATTTATAAAATGTAAAAATGTTAAATATTTCTCACTTAAGTACCCCAAACTCTCCTAAACTAGATTTTAATTATAGTGGATACTCATATAATTAATTGTTCTGCTAACTGCAGTATGATGTGTTTTTGCTTCCTTCCTCAACAGCACCAACTAGCATTTTAATTCTCACAGTAACATGAAGACATAGCCCATTATGTATAATACTTATCAAGTGCAGATATTCTTAGTTATGTATCCATAGATACAAACCTAATATATGCTTCTTTTTGATATAGAAAAAAAAGTGTGCATGTCACCTACAAATGTAAATTGGTCTAGCCAGAATAGCAAAATCAGTCTGAAAAAAAACCCAGAAATTTTGACACTTTAAGAGTTCTGATTCAATTTGCTATTCTAATACAGATGACAATGACAAATAAAAAGTCTTTATTTGCTTGAAGAGCCTCAGAGGCTTATCAGGACAATTGAAATGCTATTCTCAACTCAAGTACCCCTCATGTATCAGAGAAGTGGCATATTTAACAAAGCCAGCATTAATGTTTTGTATTTCTATTCTTGGTAAAATTCTTTGGTAAGTAAACATAAGTATTCAATTATTCTACAGCTGGAGACAATGAAAAATACTCCTGTTTTATAATATAATGATAAATAACTTTTTAAAAATAACAAATAGTATTGTTAAACACTGAAAGGCTAACCCAGTCATCAGAAACTTATATTTAAGGACATTTGTTTATTTTCTATGACAATTTAAAAAATGTTAGCATACATACATCTGTAACCTGTATTTTGTGTACCAAAATGTAATATTTGAACACACATGAATAACAAATACAAACTACTGCCACTGGGATAAATTTTAACAATATCCAGAGCAGTGAGTGCCAAATAACAAAAGAATGTGAAGCAAACTAATATGTTTGCTTTGAAATGATTTGAGAGAAACTGAAAAACTAATCAGGGCACAGCATTTCATACTAAACATTGCATTTTATCATGATTTTATAGTTAAATTTACATAAGCAATTTATAATTCATTTGAATACTGAGAAAATTTCACTTTGCTCTAGAATAGTGATTCCCAGCATGATTTTACCAATTAGAAATTGTTTTAATTCTTGTTACATACAATACAAGAAACACAAATGTGGGTATGCTCTTTGGTCGTTGGGTGGTTATTTCCCTAGTGAAAACAAAAGTAGGGGAAGAGATAACAAGGGCATCTTAATAAATGTTAAAATTGGGGTAGGCATATGGTTCCGTGATTAAAGGTACTTGCTTGCAAAGCCTGCCAGCATGTTTTCAAATCCCCATATCAAAGTCATGCATACATATGAAGCCCATTTGTAGTGACAAGAGATCCAGAAACCTTGGTTCAGCCAAATGTAGAAACATATATACATACACACATATAAATAATATAATTAATTAAAGTTAAAACTTTATTTATAAATAAAATTTACTTATTTATATTTATAAACATGTTTATAAAATTACACTTATAAATAAATATAAAATCTAACCCAATGTTTGCTATCAATATTTAATATACATGAAATATTTTAATATAATTATTGCTTTAATGTTATAAGAATATATCTTCCTATAAACCTTCTTGTGTCTCCTATGCCAACTCTAACATAGTTCTTAATGTCTGGCTCAACATTCAAATCCTTAAATTAAGCTGAAACTACATATAACAGAATAGTTCAGTATAAAACCTTCAGCTAAGCCTTGATAAGTACATAGAATAAAATGCAATTTTTAAGCTAGATGATACTAAAACATATTAATCTTCATACATAGCTGAGGTAATGTTTGTCAGGTATCTCTTCTCTTAGCTTTTTTCCATGCTGCTGTATTTTGTTGCTGAAATCAGAGCAGTTTTGGCCATTGGGAGCTCTTTCAGGTGGTTTATGTATCTCTCTGATACAGACTCATCATTGTGTGGATTGTTTTTTAGTTTGGTTTTAGTTGGTTTGCTTTTCTTTTGGTGCTTGAATTTCTGCTGTTTGTGTATTTAGCAGTTCTATTTTTATTTTCTTTCAATACAAGATCCTTTACACTCAATTTACATGTATCAGATCCCAACCCTAGAATAAGCCATTCATTCAAAAGTCTATACTCACTGAAAAGAACATTATGTTAGAAGTGAAGCTTTCCATCCTGGAGATAATTACAGATACATGCCATGGGTTCTAGTACCTCTCAATTAATGGAGCAATGAATTCATATGTGTGAGTCTGAAAGTGAGACACAACTGTTCAGCATAGTGTTGAGTGTCAGTGATGTAGAGCAACTACTGTGTTAAGAATTATAAGTGATTAATATTCAGCAAAATGTTATCACCTAAGTCTCCTTGTGGATGTTTCAACTCTTTAATAAACACTTTCGCTCAAATAAATAGATTTAGAACATCTAGGTGAAGAGAAAGAGAGAGAGAATTAGAATGCTTTCTACCTATCATTTTCCTATACTCTACCTCAATGTCTGGGGAGACTTGTCAATTTTTGGTTGGCTTGTTCATTTGGAATTTCCTCTGTAGCCAATCCAATCATCTTCAGGTAAAGACAGACTCATATCATTCTAGCACTCTGAACATATCTTGTTTCCTTGAATTTTCTCTTTGCACTAGGCATGGCTTCAGGAATGAGGCTGAGTAGGAACAGTAATAGAAGCCATTCTTGTCTTACTCTTTACGTTGGGAGGAAAAAATACTGATTCTCACGATTGAGTTTGCTGAAATGCAAGTTCCTCATAGACATTCTTGAGTGGAAGAAGTTCTCGTTAGCTGGGTTATCTTTTTTTTATTATGAATCAATACTGGAATTTTCAAATCCTTTCCTTCATCAATTGACATGACTGTATTGGATATTCCCTTAGGTAACAGAGGTTGTAGGATACAAAAGATTGATTTCAAATTTTGAGCCAGTTATTCAAAAGTTGAATAAATCCAACTTGGCTATGATATAAAACTTTGAATGTAAAAAGTTAAATTTTATTTGCTCAGATTTAATAAAAAATATTTGGCACTTTATTCATAAATGATATTGTCCCATAAACTTACTTCCTTTCATATCTTTCTCTAACTTTGACATTTGGGTGCTGTAAACCTAATTAAATAAGTTAGAAATTAGCATCTCAGTTTTTATCTTCTGTGAGAGACTGGAAATAGTTGATATGATTTATTTTTAAAATATTTGCTAGAAATTCCATTTAAATTTTCTGGCTCTACTGCTTTTTTATGTAATAATAATATTAGGGCTGTTGAGATGGCTTAGCAGTTACGTCATTTGCCTGTGAAGCCTGAGGCCCCATGTTTGATTCTCCAGGTCCCATGTAAGCCAGATGCACAAAGGTGAGGCAAGTGCGAGGTCACACATGCACAATAGGTGATGCAAGCGTCTGGAACTTGGTTGCAGTGTCTGAGATCCTGGTGTACCAATTCTCTCTCTCTCTCTAAAATAAATCTAAAAAGAATAATATTAGACACTGATTCTATTACTTTAATGTAAAAGATAACTTACATCATCTACTTCTTTATGAATGTAATGGGATAGTTGGTTGCATAAGGTCTTTTCCATTTAGCTGTCAACTCAGTAAACATAAAGTTGTTTTATTTTCCTTTAATTTTCATAGACTCCACAGTAATAACACTTTTCATTATGATCTCTGTAAATCATATGTTCTCTCTTTTCATATGGCTTATGTTGGGTAATAATTTCATTTTTGAAGGCATACTTTAATAACCAAAGTCATTTGCTTTAGTCACTCACAACAATTATTTTCCTACTTGAAGTGTCATTGATTGTATTCTCCTCTTCTTAAATTTTTATTTATTTTTTCTTTTTAGGCAAGCCCAGCAGACTGGCCTTTTTTTATGCAAGAGACGAAGACAGAGAAACAGAGAGAGAATTGACATGCCAGGGCCTCCAGCTACTGAAATCAAACTCCAGACACATGTACAACCTTGTGTGCATGCGAGATCTTACACACTTGTGTTACCTTGTATAACTGTCTTACATGGGACCTGGAGAGTTGAACATGGGTCCTTAGGCTTCTCAGGCAAGTACCTTAATTGAAAAGCCATGTCTCCAGCCCTATGCTCTACTTGTTATAATTTCTTCTGCTTGATTTAGGCTTCAATTATTCTACAGACTCCAGTTTCCTAAGGAAGGAATAGAAGTCATAGATTTTGGAGGTTTTCTTCTATTGTGGTTTTTCTCTACCCTCTACTTTTGTCACAATACATAAACCTGATGTGTGTCAACACTGAGTTCAGATTGTTTTTAATTTCTCTTAAGACTTTTTATTTGACCTTAGTGTTATTTAGAATTAGTTACATACCCGTAATTGAGGATTTTTCCTACTCTATTTCCATCATTAATTTATAGTTTAATTTACTTATAATTTGAGAATCTATTTTTTATCATTTGTATCATTTATGTTGTCTAAATATGTATATTTAAGACTTTTAATGTGTTCAATCATGGCAAATATTTAACTGACCTTTATAAGGATGCATTCTTTTATGTTGTTTGATAGAGTATTTTGTAAAAGCATTAAGACCAAATTAATTTACAGTGCAATACAGATTAAAATCATTCTTCCTAACTTGCTTTCTACTATCAATTAAATAACAACAAAAGAATTTTCAGTCTCCAACAGCAACAGTGTATGCTTGGTTTTTATACATCAGTTCTCTCAATTTTTGCTTCATGTATTGGGATACTTTGTTTCTAGATAAATTTACATAGAAAATTATTAGTTCTTTTTGAAGAACTTATCTTTTAGTTATTGTGCACATCTTGAAATAATTCATAGTAGTGTTCTTCATTTTCAGGGTTGTTCAGTCAGAATGTGGCATAGTTTTACTATCCTTTTACTTTTATTATTTTTGAAGTTTTTTTAGTAAAAATGATTCTTGCAGACCACAGAAAGTTTGGCATGTTTACTTTCACTCTGATATGATACTCTCAGCCTTTTTATTCATGTATTTAGACTGTTCACATTTAACATGATTTCTCAATACAATTAATGCAATGATTACACTGTCTGCAACTTTCCTCCTCATTTTTTTTTATTCCCTTTCACATGTCCTCTTGTTTTCTGCCTTTGGCTCACAGGCAATATTCTCTCATGTTCTGATGTAATCTTGGGCTTTCAGTGGATGTGTCTTGTAGCTGTGACCTTCTGAAGTGTTTCTCTGATAGCATGCTTTCCTTTTCCTAACCATATCAAGCTCTACCTAGGTTCTCAGTTCCTGACCCTGGCTCAAGTTTGTTGTTTTCTTCTTGAGTGAGGAAAAGAAAAGAATGGAAGGGTATAAGCAATGCCCTTCTTCCACTTCTGGTGAAGGTGTGGTAAAGTCTTATTCCTCAATAAGAGGCCCTCCGGATGCTTTCACAAAAACTGTGCGTCGCTGTGCCATCATGGCTGAGCAGATGTTTCTCACATTCTCACTCCCACACTCAGTGGGGTTTGGGAAGTAAAACCTTATGAAAATATGAATATTCCTCAAAAATCTCAGCCCCAAGACATTTCTCCCACTCCACCTATTCTGTATTCATCATTCAGAATGTTTATTTAAATGTTCTTAACAATCATGGCTATAATATCTTCTGCTCTGGAGGAATGGTAAGGACTCATCTATCCTTCTTGACTATGAGGTGGCAATTTGTCTTGCATAGTTAGTTCCCAGTGGATCCATAAAATTCTCTAATATTTCAGTTTGTTCAGTTTATATTGTTTTGTTTATCAGGACAGGGCTGATAATTACTAAGCTCTTTAAATATTGAAGCAAAAAGCAGAAGCCCAGGGTTTTAATTTTAATATAAACGGTGTATGAACTCTTACCCTCATGAGTAACAAAAGAAACAGGGACAAAATGCAAATATTAAATAGTAATAAGTTCTATAAAGGGAAAATCTACAAAACTAGGAAGAAGAATAAGAGGGGCTAACTTATTTTTGGTGTGCCAGGGAATTTTGTTCTGAGAAAAAGAATATACCTGAGACCTAAGACATTAACTATTTAAGATGAGAAGATATCACTGAAGAAGGATCTGAGAAGAAAAGGAAGCAGACTCAAGTAGCAGATTGCAACTGGAGCTTAGTGAGCAAGGGTGGATATAGCATGCACAAGTAGGAATGGTTGTCTTGCATGCCAATGAGAGTTTCCCTAAGGGCTAACAGTGCTATTGAAGGACTTCAAGTTGTAACAAAACTATCTCATGTCAGATTATCCTTGCTGCCATGTGAAAAACTGATTATAGTGGGGCAAACAAAAGTGCAGTCAGCAATAAGAAAGCCGCAGTATTAATTTGGACAGTCAATGATGGTGGTTTGATCTGAATTCATGATAAACTGTGACCAACAGTAAGGAGACCAACTCATGTTTCATTTTTACCGGTAAAAAGAAGATCTTCTGACAGCTTGAATGTGATGACACTAAGGTGAAAGTGTTAAGAATGACTTCCAGGAGCTGGAGAGATAAAAACTCTCGTCCAATTCCCAAGACCCACATGAGCTGGATGCACAAAGTGGCAAATGCATCTGGAGCTTGTTTGCAACAGCTGGAGGCCCATTCTCTCTGACTCTCTTCTCTCTGTCTGTCTCTGCTTTCAAATAAATGAAATATTTTTTTAAAAAAACAATAACTTCCAAACTTCTACATTCATCAACAGCATAAGTCATAATAGTTTTCCCAGAAATTTTAGAATATGAATGAAACATACATGCGAGAGGAGTAGTTGGTGATGCTGCAAAGTGTCATGAGCACATTTGTATGTATTCAATCCTATGTGTCAAATGACAATTAAAATGAAGTAGGTAGTTGTGGTAGCTGGCATTCACAACAATGGTGTTGATTCTCTTTAGGCTAAGAATGTAGATTGAGATGACATTAAGTCAGTTCCAAACTGATTATAAAGGCCTTTTGGAGAAAAAAAAATATTTTTATTTCCAAATCTAAATGGTTCCTATCTTGTCATCTGATCTAGCACTGCACATATGACTGAATATTAATATATGAAACATTTTTATATTATTTATTTAGGTCTAGGTGCTATCTAAGGGAAATCAACAAGTGTATGAAATAGACTAGGCATTCAACTTATGTCAATGGAACCCCAGAAACATGATAAGGTACAGTCTGTTGTTGTTTACAAAAAGCACCCAATCAGAAGATCAAAATGAGAAAACAATTTAGAGGAAATTGGAATGAAATATTCCCTACAGAAAAGAAGAAGCATAGAAGAAGGCAGAGAACAGCTAGAAACCCATAAATTCTATGAAGGATATTTCATTCAATGTCAAATCAAATAATTCAGTATAGAATAAAACATTCACATCCAATTTCAATTACTGTCATTCTCAATTACCAACTATATAACAAGGTACACATAAAACACTGACACTTTGTTTATAAGTATAATACATGTAAATGTGACCTCCCCCTGAAGTGATGCCTTATTCAGGAGGTGCTGAATTTGATGTAAACTTTCCTTCACAGGTATAAGATGAAGTAGGGAATGATAGCCAATTTACGGTGAAAAAAATGGGGGGGGGGGTAAGAAGAACATATACCTAAGAGATCCCTAGTAAATCTATACAAAGCTGCTAACAGTAGTCGAACCTTCATCAGGTCCTTAGAGGGAACACCTGAATCACAGGACCCTGGAGAGGGTAAGATGAAGACTAACCTTAATCTTCTGTTTCTATCTATCTATCTATCTATCTATCTATCTATCTATCTATCTATCTGTCTCTATCTCTCTCCATCCTTTCCTCCCTCCCTCTTCTATCTATCTCCTTTATATTACCTTTCTTTTTCTTCCTTCTTTCCCTTGGTGCTAGCCTGTAACTCCCAGTACCAGCATGTGGTTAACATCCACAGTGAGCTGTTGATCAGAGAGACCTACAAGGTTTCCCAAAAGTAAACAGATTTCTGTCAGAGTACTTGATGACCCACCAAAGGTTAGTGGTAAGAACTTACTGCTGAAGACACCATATGCCATTGGTATGGAACATCGAGTGACCTGGCTGGAATCTGAAAGAGAGTCGGGTCCCAGACAGCTGATTAGTGCCAAAAGGTATTACATGAGTTACTGGGGGAAAATGACCATTAGCTGTCTGAGCAACTCATGGTCTAAGCTACCCAGCAGCAATCAACTTCATGTGATGCTCACACAAGTGCAATAGTGGCACACAGCCATGGTGGGTAACTAACTGCTCTTGATTTGGCTAGTGGATCTGCTCAGTGGAATGGAACCCATAGCTGGAGCTGGGAAACAAGTCAGAACTATATCCAAAAAAATGAATCTGCTCTCCACTGTCAAGCTCCTACCAACCATGGGCTACGAGATGGCCTACACCTATTAATTTCTCTCTAAGAAAACAATGGTTATTCCACTTATCTGGCACTAACTTCACTCTCTGTTGGAGAATTTGCTCCTCTTTTTCAGATGGACACAGATCCTAAGGAGATAATCAGCCCATCGCACCTCATCAGGACCCAGCTGAAACCAAGAGTAACTGGGGAAATGAGAAAGAGTGCTGCTTTCTTGGTGAACCTAGTGCCAGCACAAGAGTGAAGGAGATAAACACAGAGACCACTCAACTCCTACCAAAGCAGATATCCAGTGACACAGAGGCTCCCAAGACCTCATCACTGAAGTAGACTTAAAGTGAACCCAACATGGCTCAGGGAAATTCATGGAAGAGGGGGCAGAAATATTGTTAGAGCCACATGTTGGGTCATTATGCACAGAGACATTTCCTCTTACCCATAACTAATGGCTGACCCCATAATGCATGACCCATATTCCCCAATGAAGAGGATCCCTGCTGAGAAGGGAGGGCAGGGAGGAGGCTAACGATGGTACCAACATGACTGTATACACACTGTGTACATAACTAATAAAAAAAGAGAAACTGATTTTTTATCCCAAGCATACACTCAACATATGACCATATGACTTGAAAATATATAGGGCAATATTCATAGTTGAATGTCTGTGTGTGTGTGTGTGTGTGTGTGTGTGTGTGTTTGTACTAAAGGGGACAAGATTTCTACTTAAATTATTAGATTATTTCATAAAATAGGAGATATTGTTCCCTGAATTCTTTAAATGTGACTTCTTTCATTTTACTAAAATGACAGTCACAGAAGTTTTGCCACTTAAGTGAAATACAGACACTTGATAATATATCAGAGAAAATACTTCAATAGATAGCACATTACCATAAACACATACATACAAACAAATACATATATTATTTATCTTTTTAGGCAAATTTGATTCAAGTGTGAACTTGTATATGCAATGGCTACTACTATATAAATTGTAATTTACAGTCAAGTACAAGAATTAAGAAATATGCCTCTCTCTCTACTTTGGCACTACAAAAAAAATATTTTCTCAGTAAAGTATTTCATGCTGCTCACATAAGGTTCTCCAGTGTGTGTGTGAGAGTGTCTTCTGATGCATTGTTGATGATAAGGCTCATTTTGGAGGCCATTTCCCACAAGATACAGCCAGAATATGTAATCACCTTCTCTTGGCCACATATAGAAATTGTTTTCTATCAAGTGCTGACAAAGCCAACCTTACATCCTTTAGTATGGCCCATCCCACAGATAATCTATAAATACGGTTTCAAGAGCCCTATAGTAGTCGTGACAGAAAGATTGTCCATGACACAGTTTTCAATGTTCCCTTTTCATAAAACCCTCTGGAACTACACTCTTCTCTGAAGCACATAAAGTTCCTTCTCTGAATCTCCTCCTCCTGTGTGTCTGTGCAGGAAAAGATAAAAGTCTGAGGCTGGAGAGATGGCACAGTGGTTCAGGCATTCGCCTGCAAAGCCAAAGGACCTCAGTTCAATTCCCCAGGACCTGTGTAAGCCAGATGCACAAAGTAGTGTATGCATCTGGAATTTGTTTGCAGTGGCTGGAGGCCCTAGCACACTCATCCCCCCCCTGCCCTTCTCTCTCTCCCTGCATCTTTCTCTCTATATCAAATTAATTAATTAATTAATTAAAAATATTTTAAAAGATAAAATTCTGCACCCATATTTTAGTAGCCTGTCAAATGGCTTCTTTAGGTATGTTAGGTAAGGATTCTAGACTCATTAAATATGACATGTTCAGACTCTTGCATCGTGTCTTTCAAGGTGTCCTGTTAGGGGATACCTGGAGAAAGGAATGCCAACCCTCAGATCTAAAACTAGAAATATGTACTTTAGACACTGGGGCAACACAAGTCTGCTTTCTCCTTGTTTTGCAACTTTGCAGAGGAAGTTAATTAATATCCAACTACTTTCTAGAATATAATCTGGGAGGGTCAAATTCCCATCCTATTAATTGCATGGCCTCAGATGTTGAAGCAGAATTTACCAAGAGGTGAAAGAATGGTTTCTTAAAGTATGCTGCAAAAATTTCCCATTATGGACTGAATTGTGTCTGCCTATCATTTGTGTGTTACACTCCTAGTCTCCAGTACTTCAGATTGTGAGTGTATTTGGAGACAAGTCATTTAAAGATATGACTATGTTAATATGAACTGCTTGGCGCTGAGCCCATCTGACTCATGTTCTTGTAAGAGAGAATCTGAACACTCAGAAAGACTCTAGGGATACCTGTGCATGTAGGAAAGAACATGTGAAGACTCAGGGAGAAGGCAGCCACCTAAAAACAATTAGACAGAAGAAATCTAACTTCAAGCAGTTGCTCTCAAACTTCCAGCTTCTACAGTGTGAGCAGATAAAAGTCCATTGCTTGTCACTCAGCCTGTGGTAATTAAGGCAGCTTTTACAAACTAATATACCACTGAGTTATTCCTATAGTGTCTACATGCCAAAATACACATTTCCAGGCCCAAATACTATACTAGAAATCTACATTTTAATTACTATCCCCAGAACTTTTCCGTTATCAGTCATCTGATAGCAAGGTCATTAAATCAGCTTTATAGATCAAAAGCCATAAATATATTACCTCTTATTCCTTAATGTTCTGTAAGTATATTTATAGTAGCAACAAAGCTTTCAGGTTAAGATCACAGAAAATTTACTACTTTTTTTCTAGCTCTGTGTAACTGACACTTGTTAAAAAAAAAATCATACTATTTTATAATGGTCTCCAGTCCTGTTTTTTACCTTGGACAGGGATATCTGCCAAGTGGTGGACAGAGAATTTTACATTAACACAGTTGGCTGTGCGAACACTGGCAAAACCAACTAAGGCTTGCTGCATTAAATAATGCTATCTTAAGTCCTAAGATTTTAAAAACATAGCAATCCCTGGAAAAATTGTGGCATCAAATCTTGCCCCATAACACACTGACACTTGCCAGTCATGTCAAATTTGGGTCCTCTCAATATATTTAGCTAATTAAAAAATGACAAAACTTACAGTGGTTGAACACTCTGCTCAATTCTAGTTTTATTTCTCTTAAACAACAAAAGTAAGAATCCCATGGATGTACATAAGAAGAAATAGAAACATGAAAAATAAGGGAATACTTTAAAATTTTGTAAGCATGAAAAATTGTCTTGATCACTATCTCTCCTGAAAAGGATATATGTATGTGTGTATGTATATGCATTATGTATGTATATGTAATACATATGCATATGTATATGTATCTGTTGTGGAGAAGTTACATCTGAGGCACTAATTTCTAAAAAAAAAATGTTTTATTGCTTTGCTCATTCGTCTTCTTTCACCCATGCCATCCCTTCTTTAATACCTAAGGTAGCAACTTATTTCTTGTCAACTTATTTCTGCTCACAAGAGTGTTCTATAATGGCCTCATGTGTGCACAGCATTATCAAACTTTTCAATGTTCATCCATCTGACTGTGTAGACAAGGCATATCTTCCTCAACGGAAAGTACAATGTTTTCCAGGATATAGAATACATACATACATGCATGCACACATACATCTACATCCTTATCCTGCTCTTCTCACTCTGTATGTGTTCCATCACTGCCTTTCCCCTGAACTAAGCAATTGATCTTAATTTTAGGTACATTCCTGAGAACACATTGCAAACAACTCACTAGGATTTTCTATTTCCATCATGTCAGCATTTTCAGAGATTTATCTATGGTACAGATGAAGTTCAGGGAGAAAATTTTTCCTGGGTCACAAAGCTACTGATCAGTTGGACTGAGTGAGGAATCTCATCCACTTGCTTTGTTTCCAGAATCCATTTGTGTAATGAAAGATGCTACCTGTAGTTCTATTGAACACACAACCCTGATGCAACATTAATACATTCTGATTTCACTGGACTTCTTACAGGAAACAGTCATCCACAGGTAGGTTTTCAATAAAGTCCTTGAAAACTCTTGATAATTGTTATCAAAGCTCAAAGCTATTTTGTTTTTCAAGTTTTATGTGGGCTTCATTATTTCCTCCCTTATTAATTTTGATATGTTTAATTTGTTGTAAGCTTTCTCACTTCTTAAGTTAATGATGGTTTTACTTATTTTTTATTTGCTGTTAAACTTTTTTTCTTTTAATATTCAAGTTTATATTTCCTTACTACCATGGCTTTCTTCATTTCTTCTTCTTCTTCTTCTTCTTCTTCTTCTCCTTCTTCTTCTTCTTCTTCTTCTTCTTCTTCTTCTTCTTCTTCTTCTTCTTCTTCTTCTTCTTCTTCTTCTTCTTCTTCTCTTTTAGCTATGTACACAATGTGTATACAGCCATGTTGGTACTATCATTAACCTGTCCTTCCCTCTCTGCAGGGACCCTTTTAATAAAAGCATTTGAGACTGAAATTTTATTTAAAAGTGCTGTTGTTTCTGCATTCTACAAGGCTTGGAAACATGTGATCACTTTCAGCTTCTCAGCTATAAGCATTTTGATATCTCCATTATGAATTTCATATTCAGCCATTAATTTGTTATAAATTCAGATATTGATTATAAATTTGCTTTTTAAACATTTTTATTATTTTATTTGCAAGGAGAGTGAGGAGAGATATGGAGAGAAAGAATAGTCATGTCAGGGCCTCTAGCCACTGCAAATGAACCTCAGAAATATGATCCACTGTGTGCATTGGGCTTTATGTGGATACTGGGGAATCAAACCTGGGTCATCAGGTTTTTCAGGGAAGTGCCTTAACCACTGAGTCATCTCTTCAACCCTAAACTTACCCCCACTTCAAAACAATAAATAAATAAAAGAGAAAGTTTCAACTTTTTTTCACTGCTGATTAGGTGAATTGCATTATTACAGCATACTGTACAGCGTTTCTAGGAGATGTAAATGAGCATCTACTCAGTCCAGAGAGGGCACTGATAGTGACAGGCCACAGAAATAGTTCTGCCCAAGACCAGCTTGATGAAGTTATTGCTTCATTAGGGTTACCTAAGGGCATAGGTAAGGGGTGACTTTGAGAGCATGGATGACTCAGGCAGCTGCACTATTAAACAGTCCACCCAAGCATTGGTGACAAGTCATAAAATGCCACCCCGAAGCTCTTTGCACAACTTGAAAACAGCTGTACTGGGGAATCTTCTATCCCCCGGGAATAGTTCACTGCTCACATAACCTTTGGAAGGAGCCATGTGAATCTTGTAACTTTTTGATTACTGAGCCTTGTACATTTTATTGACTTCCCAAATCTTATGAGCTTCCCTCTTCCCTCTGAAGGGGAATGTTTAAATTTGGCAGAAATAGACACATACATAGAATGTCATATGTTTGGTATTAGTTAGTTAAATGCTTTGCACCTTGCTTTATAAAGTAGGTACTATTAAGTTTGAAAAAAAATGTCCTAACCGGATTGACAAATAATATGTTTCTTGTTAAGAAAAATATTTATAACTAACAGTTCAAAATTTAATATTGTTGTTTTACCAAAATAGCCTTAGCTACCCCTTTACTAGTTTTTTAAATTTATTTTTTATTAGTTATGGACATGCTAAGTATGCATACAAAACATGTTGGTACCATCTTTTGCCTCATCCATGCCCCTTTTCTGAAGGGGCCCTCCTCTCTGGGGATGCAGGTCATCACCATGGGGATTGTGGGTTGCACATTGTGGGGGCAGCAGTTAGTTATGGGAGAGAGACAATGTCTCTGTGTATAATGTCCCAACTTGTGGCTTTAACAATCTTTCCGCCCTCTCTTCTTCAAAACTTCCTGAGCCAGGTTGGGTGTGTTTTGAGTCTACTTCAGTGATGGGCTCTTAGCAGCCTCTGAGCCTCTGGTTTGGTAGGTGGTGAGTATCCTCAGTGTCTATCTCCTTCAGTCTTATGCTGATTATCAGGTTCACTGCAAAAGCAGCACTCTTGCTCATCTCCTCAATTCCTCTGTGGTTTCATATGGGGCCAGGCTGAAGTGCAATGGTTGGTTTATCTTCTCAGGTCCTGCTCCTATCTGAAAAAGAGAAGCAGATTCTCCAAAAGAGAGTGAAGCCAAAACAGGCTAAATGGGATAAGCATTATTAATTTAGAGAGAATTTAATAGGTGTAGTCCTTCTTGTAGCCCAAGATTAGTGGGAGCTTGATATTGGAAATCAAATCATTTTCTGGATATGATTCTTATTTCCGACTTCCAGATATGGGTTCCTTTCCACTGAGTAGTAGTTGGTTACCCACCATGGCTGTGTGCCACTATTGCACTTGTGTGAACATCACATCATGTTGTTTGCTTCTGAGTCACTTAGACTTTGAGTTGCTCAGACAGATGTTGGCCACTTTCCCCCTGTAGCTCATGCAACACCTTCCAACAATAGAGAGGCTTGTTGTCTGGGGACTGTCTCTCTTCTGGCTTCCAACCAGGTCTCTCCATGTTCTGTGCTGACAGCATATGGTGTCTTCAGCAGTAGGGTCTTGCCATTAACCTCTGGTGGGTAATCAAGTGCTCTGACAGAAGCCTGTCTTGTTTGTTTTGGGAGATTTAGTAGGTCTCTCTGATCAATAGCTCATTGTGGGTCTCAACAACATCCTGGTACTGGGAGTTACAGGCCAGAGACAAGGGGAAAGAAAAAGGAAAAAGAAAACAGAAGGAAACAAGAGAAATTTAAGGTTAAGATTCATCCCTCCTTCTCCAAGGCCCTTTCTTTCAGGTGCTCCCCACAAGGTCCTGTTGAATGTTCCCACCTTCTAGTCTATTTTCCAGGATATAGGTTCCTATGGCATCATTTCAATTTAGGTTTAGTTTTGTGCTCCTCCCAACAATACCCATTTCCCCAAGCCCTACCCTCCCTATTATCCAGGCCTCTTGATGCCTATCAGGAATGTCAATAATTCAAGCTGATCCAGGTTAATAACTACAGATGAGTGAGACCATGCAACAATTGTCTTTTTGTGATTGTGTGAGTTTGCTGAGTATGATCTGTTCAAACTTTGAGCATTTTTCCACAAGTTTTACTGTGTCATTTTTTTCTTACTGCTGAGTAGAATTCCATCATGTAGATATACCCCATCTTGGTTATCCATTCGTCCAATGATGGGCACCTGGGTTGATTCCAGTTCTTAGCTGTTATGAATTGAGCAGCTATGAACATGGTTGAGCAAATATCTCTATCTCTGTACTGAGGCATGGAGCTTTTAGGGTACATTTCCTAGTTTTTACTGGATTGACCTGAATTGGTTTCTTATAACACTGCATTAAATTTTCTACCAGTACTGTGAATTTGGGGATTCTTTTTTATCATATTGCCTGTGCCCATCATAAGTTGCACGTATGCTTCTGAATATGTCTTTTCATGTATATTTGCTTATCACTATGTAATAGCATCCTTTATACCATAAGGATTCTTAAATTCCGTTACATGTTAAATTAATTTTGTTATTTTATTTAGCTTTTTTTTCTTACCTCTTACATTATGTTAAGTATTTTTTTAACTTTAAATCATTTTGGGTGACTTTGTTCAAGTATTATAACTTATAGCTAGCATGTAGTACATTTTTTAATTTTTTGTTTATTTTTATTTATTTATTTGAGAGCAACAGAGAGAAAGAGGGGGAGAGAGAGAGAGATTGGGCGCGCCAGGCCTCCAGCCACTGCAAACGAACTCCAGACGCGTGCGCCCCCTTGTGCATCTGGCTAATGTGGGTCCTGGGGAATCGAGCCTCGAACCGGGGTCCTTAGGCTTCACAGGCAAGCACTTAACCGCTAAGCCATCTCTCCAGCCCACATGTAGTACTTTTAACTTATAGATAGCATATAGAAAAATAGAAGAAAATGTACTGAAAAGTTAAAATAAAAATATGTTCATGTGGGCTGGGGAGATGGCTCAGCAGTTAAAGTCACCATTTGCAAAGCCTGAAAGCCTGGATTTGATTCCCCATTGTCCATGTAAAGCTAGATGGACAAAGTGCGGTGCATTGGGATAGGATGCTCTAACATGTCCATACTCGGTCATTCTCTGCCTGCCTCTTAATCTCTGACTATCTGCTCTCTCTTTCTCTCAAATAAATAACTAAAAATCTTAACAAAAAAGAAAATATGGGCTGTACAGATGGTTTAGCAATTAAGGTGCATGCCTGCAAAGCCAAAAGACCCAGGTTTGATTCCCTGGGACCCACATAAGCCAGATTCACATGGCGGTGCATTCATCTGGAGTTCATTTTCAGAGACTGGAGGCCTAGGCACACCCATTATCATCCCCCCTCTCTCTCTTTCACTCTCTCAAATAAATAAAAATAAAATATTTTTAAAAGAAAAAATAGAAAATATACACATGTACAATTAATTCAGGAAAGAAGTTCAGATTGAAATAAATGCAGACCATGTACATTTAACACAAATAGAAAAAGAATTAAAAGGTATATGGAAAATAAGAAAAGAAGAAAAATAGAATAGATATGGACAAACATTTATTTTGTAATTGATCAATTAACTATGGCCCATTAATCTGGCTCCCAGATTTGTGTCACTGGCATTTGTTGTAGTTACGAAGATACAAGTTCAAAAATTCTTCACTACCATATTGTTAGTCTGAGACATGATTAGACATAGATTAGACTGGAATTCATACTTAAGGTTATTGTGCTATACACCTAGCATCTAATCTTCACATTTTTGTCTTAGAAGAGATGGCCTTTAGCAAACAACCAAACTGGTTTCTGCACATATCCTTGTGAATTTAAGGTTGCCTTTGAAAGAGTCAAGTAATTTAGCATCATCTTCATTAATTCAGAATTAACCTAAGTATGCTTGGATTATTGGTGATTAATTTTACTTTTAGATGTGTGAGGGAGTATCAGAGATGCATCTCAATTTGTTGATATTTCTGTTGAATCATCTATAATTCATCATTCACTTCATTTTTTCCCATGCCCATGAAAGAATTAAATCATACTGAATTTGTTAACATGGTCTATGTCTGGGTGTTTCAGAAATTTCAGATTAATGGGAAAGGCATTTCCTAATATGAAGGAGTGGCAATGAAAATGATAGGTATAACAAACACAGACAAAGGAGAGCCACCATGTTTCACTGATATTCCCAAAGATGGAAAACAAGATTACTTGATTAAAAATTGAAATGAATTAAAATTAAGAAAATTAAAGCTGGCTGGAAAGACAGTGAAGTGTTAAACTTGCAAATAAGAGGACCTGATTTTGACCCCCAGAATCCACATAAAAATACTAAATGTGGTGGTACATACCTGTTACGGCACTGAGGAGGTGGAGATAGAAGGATCACTGAGGCTTACTGGCTTACCAGCATCACCTAATTGGTGAACTCTAGGCCAATAAGAGACTTTGTCTCATAAAAAGGTGTACAGAGTTCTTGAGCAATGAGACTCAGGGTTATTCCCTGGCTTCCATGCACACATACTACACATGAACACACACACACACACACAGAAGAAACTTACAAATTACAAAGATTATGCTTATAGGATAAATTCTCTCACCATTATTTATTAACAGATGTGAAATTATATATATATATATATATATATATATATATATATAGAGAGAGAGAGAGAGAGAGAGAGAGAGAGAGAGAGAGAGAATCCAAACTAAAGAGCTATTGCAATGAAAGTGAAATGACCACAAATGTTGGCAAAGATATTCCAGTACTGGGAAACAGCAAACATCTATAAATGACCATAAATGATCAAATATTGCTAGGTCCATCTTAGATGTGCAACTATGACCATACAAAGATGGTGTGTCTTTGCAGTGCAAGGCTTCTTTGATTATAGTTTTTAATGGCTTTTCATAAATTAGTGACCATGAAATCCTTTCAAGTCAATGTAAAAGTATTTTGGATACATGATTTATGCATTCAAATGCAAGATTAAAACCCGAAAATGGGCTTCATTGCTGGAAAATTCTCACAAAAGATAAAATATTATTGGAGGAAAATAATGTCAACACAAAAAGAAAAAGATGTCAAGGCAAACTAGTTTTTTCTACAGCCAATATGAATGACTGCATCCCAGAAACTCAGACTATATTCCAATGTGATCATGATTTTAATACTAGCAGAACAAAGAGAACCATAAATCTAAAAAGATTTTAAACATCAGATAGGCATGTTTCAAAAAATTAGGGAGTTCTCTGCCACAAACACTAATGGCACTCTTAAGCTTTGGATTAGTAAATGCTAAGGGGCTGTTTGTATATTCCGAAAGGATTTACCTCATAGTTACAATGACATCAGGTCACACACAAAAGTAGACAATAACTGTCTACTGAGGAGCTAAGATGTTACATAATAAATTTGACTCTCCAGTTGTAACATTCCAGCACTGCACAATCATTGAAGTTTTATCAGTTAATCAGCCATGTAGAATGTTTAACACAATTTCAGGGTTCTTTTGTAAATTCAATGTGCAACAATCTAAAAGATAAAGTATACCAATGTCATCATTTTTAATAGCTCTGTGTCAAGTAAGATAACTTTAAATATCATAAATCAAATAGTACAAGTTTGAATATTAATTTACCAAACATGGTTCTTTTGCTCTGAAACCAAACCCTATGCTAAACCCTAAGATAAAAAAAATCTCAGTTCACTCAGCCATAATGACCCATCCCTTTGTCTCTGGAGTTGAAGTATAATCCCAGGAGGTGAACACAGCTGGATCTAAAATAATAATGATGCATGCTTTCCTGTTTGCCATTGACTGTCTAGAAGATCTGTTCAAATACAAGCAGAAATCAGTTTACGAGAGCTTCCAGAGAAACTTTTGCTGCACTGATTTTAAAATAAAACATGATTTGACTAGCATTGGAAATTACCTATCTCAATTACTTTCTTTCTTCCTCTCCCAGCTGCCCCACTCCATCTCCTCTTTTGTCTGTACTGGAGAAAGAGGTGCTAAAGCTCTGGCAATATCCACAGGCCATGAAAGCTCACGAGTGAGAAAAGGATGAGATCAACTTCAGATATATGAGTTCCAGCACTGGAGAGCCACTGAGTTGATGCCAGCAGCTTCTTTGCAATGGATGCTTTGTTGTATGAGACAAATAATCCGTAGCTTGCTTATTGCTATCTTCTGCCAAAGCATTCAACCACAACTCAGGTATTTTCATTTGCAAATGATGGTGCTCGATTAGCCATATCTCAAAGGCACACGAAAAATAATTAACTACTTCACATCAGAAAGAAAGAGACCAGATAGGTAAAATTTGTATATGTGAAAGCCAAAACTAAGAATTAATAGAAGAAAATAATGATTATATTAAAACCTAGAGTTAAGATTTTTGTGTTACTGGACCAAAAGATGAAACTTCGGTCATAAACTGAGAAGAGCTTCAGTCACACAGACACATAAAGCTGGAACTTAGAATATTTAATCTGCAAGGTATGGTGGCATACGCTAGTAATCCCAGCATGCAAGAGGCTAAAGCAGGGTGATCATGGGTTATGGCCACTGTGAACCACAGAGTAAGACCTTGTCTCAAGCAAATAAAGTGCATAATTAACTTACAAACCAGACACTATTGTTTCTGCTTACCTGTGTGTATAGGAGTTTAGTTATGATTTAGATATATAAATATTTTCAAGTGTTAACAAAGAAAAGGTAAGACTCAGAACAGATATTGACTTGATGCCTATTTCACAGGTTTAATTTTGAGAAAGGTATTATGTTACAAACACCTAAAGCAGCTCTACAGAAGTAAGAAGGAAAGAACACAGACATTTTTAGGCTTCAATGAGATTATTAGCAGAAGGACAATGGGGAACAAAGGGCCTGTTTGCAGGACTTGTTAGTTCTACATGTCCATGTATTTGCTGAAAGGTCACTCGCTGTGGTGAAATATATAAGATATAGCAGGAAATAAAAACAGATTCAGAGGCACATCTTCTTAGCTGTGTCCTCTTGGGCAAGCCACCTAACTTCTCTGGATCTCTACTTTCTATCTTTGAAGTTGGGGGAGAAGCTTTCTAAATAATTGTTTTTTTTGTACTTAGTAAGTTAAATACATAGCACGTCGAGAACACAGTTTAAAGAAGATTCAATCTGTTTCCTTTCTACAAAGCTCATTTTTATAAAACATCTTGTAACTTTCAACATAATTTCCTTATGTTACTCTTATTTTTTCAATACCTTCTTTGAATTTCATGGAGAATGTCAAGAATCAATTGGGTAACAATTTCTTGGGAATTGCAGAGAGAAAAATGTAAAATTACAACCTGCTTGTCTTTCTTCATAAAAGGTTATATGAAATGATGGGCTCACATTTATGTCTATGAAAAAGAAAGACAATTTATTCTCTAAAACAAGAACACTAGATATTCATCTGAGATAACCCAGCTACAATTTCATCCAGGTACATTACATAGTTGAATGAAGCGAAATTGCAAATTTTAAAAATCAGTAATCAAATAGAAGTTCAAGAATCATTAAAACACTGAAGGCAAGATCTCTCAGTATACAACTAACTTAAGGGAGAATTGTTAACAGCATAGATTATTTCTATAATGTATAAAAATTCATGGGGCTGAAGAGATGGCTTAGCGGTTAAGGCACCTGCCTGCAAAGCCAAAGGACCCAGGTTTGATTCACCTGGACCCACGTAAGCTATATGCACAAGGGGGCACATGCATTTGGAGTTTGTTTATGGTGTCTTGAGGCCCTGGTGTGCCTATTCTCTATCTGCCACTTTCTCTCTCTCTCAAAAATAAACAAATAGGGCTGGAGAGATGGCTTAGCGGTTAAGCGCTTGCCTGTGAAGCCTAAGGACACCGGTTCAAGGCTCAATTCCCCAGGACCCAAGTTAGCCAGATGCACAAGGGGGCGCACGCATCTGGAGTTTGGTTACAGAGGCTGGAAGCTCTGGTGGGGCCATTCTCTCTCTCTCTCTCTCTCTCTCTCTCTGCCTCCTTCTCTCTGTCGCTGTCAAATAAATAAATAAATAAACAAAATTTTTTTTAAAAAGGCTTTAAAAGTAAACAAATAAAATAAAAAAAATCTTCATTGAATTTTATTCAAAATTATGAATATTTTGTTTTTTCTTGTTCACTTATCTTTTATTCAGTTTTGAGTAAATTTTTATCTCAAAATAAATTGACAATGAAAATAAAAATTATAGGAACCCTATTTGTGTTAATCTGAATCTTTCATTTTACTCATGTTTATATCCATTGCATGAGAAAAAGATTAGCTTTTATTTTCTTCTGGACACTAGTGACCATAAGAAAAATAAAAACAATCTCCTAATTATATGGCTGTTAAGGATTTCTCTGTTAATAACCTTCCTTATAAACTACTAATTATGAAATTGAAATTGCTAACAAGTTAAATTTCACTTTGATGCTCCAACTTAAAAATTTTCAATTTTGATTTGGAGAGGTGGCTTAGTGATTAAACAGCTTGCTTGAAAAGCCTAAGCACCCAGCTTTGTTTTTCCAGAACCCATGTTAACCAGCTGCATATGTAGCTGGAGCTCATTTACATTGTCTAGAGAACCTGGCATGCCCATTCTTTCTATCTGCCTCTTTCTGTATTTTAAATAAATAAATAAATATTTTTAAAACTTTTCAGTTTCGATTAACAACTTGAGCACTTTACAATGTTCCTTGCCAAGTAAGTAGCAACACCTTTTTACTAGTGCCCTCATCCTTTCTTTCCTGGCCATGCCACTGTCCTGGACTCCCTTTATAGGAATCTTGCATAGTCAAAGAACAACTGATGGTGATTCACTAGTGGTAATATCATCTGTTTGTAAATTTTGGTTGAATATAGTACTAATCACTTGGTTCAATTTTTACTCAAATACATATGCTTAGAACCTAAAAGTTTAGTATTGATTGTAATTTACTTAAACAAATGTGAAGACTGTGGCAGAAGGAAACATATTCATTGGCCCTCTGAATGGAGAAAGGATATTTTCACAAGAAGATAAAAGTTCTGTGCCTTGTTAGTCAGAAGCATTAGAGCAAAAGATACAATTTTAGGATATATGACCATATTGGTTTATTTTTTATGAAAGCAAAATGTTTGGAAATGTCCATATATATACATATGTGTGTGTGTGTGTGTGTGTGTGTGTGTGTGTGTAAATTATATATGTGTATGTGTGTGTGTGTATGTAGACTTACATATATGTGTGTGTATAGACATATATATATGTGTGTGTATATATATATATATATATATATATATATATAATTTACACACACACACACATATATATATATATATATGTAATTTATTTACTTATTTGAGGGGGGAATGGGAGCATAACTGCAAAAGAACTCCAGACACGTGTTCTACCTTGTGCATCTGGCTTACGTGGCTACTGGGGAATTGAACCTGGGTCCTTAGGCTTCGCAGGCAAAGCATGTTAAATGCTAAGCCATCTCTCCAGTCACTCCATGTATATTTCTTTTCTTTTTAAATTTGGTTTTTCAGTAGGGTCTTACTCTGGCCCAGGCTGACCTGGATATTTCTAAGAGCAATCTCTAAGCTGTAGATACAACTGGTAGAGTAAAACAAAAAAGTAGCTACATCTTCAGAGAACTGGTTTGGTGGCTCAAGGTATCGAAATAAGCAGCAAAAAATAAATCCCTTTGGCAGGCTGAGTAGTTACATGTCTTTCCCATTGATTTTTGTCATTTCAACATGCACAACAAATCTATGTCAACATCAGTGGCAACTCTCAGAGGGAAAAATGTACAAGTCAAGGCCATGAAAGCAGAGGATATACCTAGGAAATTGTCTGTTGTAACTATAATGAAGAGGCTTATTGTCTCTCAACATAGTGGACTCCACATCCAAACACACATTAAAGACCATTTTCTTAAAAGAGTTGTCTCTCAGTCAAAATGAATGTTTTACAAAGAAAAAGAAAAATATAAGGCTGTATATTACATAAATATGAATTCTGCTTTTTGTCATAAAATATTACTAATTTATTTAGTGACATTTTCAGAAAAATAGATAAAACTGGGTATCTATATTAAGTGAAATAAGCTGCCCTCTAAAACACAAATATCCTCTTTTTTCTAGTATGTGAAATCTTGATTATATGATATATGTGTATATAGCATAAACATGCTATATATATATATGTATATATATATATATGTGTGTGTGTGTGTGTGTGTGTGTGTCTGTGTGTGTGTTCCAATATTTATTATATTATATATTAATGTATGTGGCATAAAAGTAAAAGGAAAATAACATTTGGGAAGAGGTTAGAGATCAGTAGGAGTTAGAGAGATGCAGTAGGAGAGGGTAATGATATGGACAGTGAATAGGGTCAAATTACATAATAAAATTGTTTGAAAACAACATAATAAAATGTCTCACTGTGTACAATGAACACACATTAATATAATTTTAAAATCTATTTTTAACTTTAAAATGTGCATGACTACAATTAAAAAATAAACCATGAGGTATAGGAAGTACTCTCGTAGGTTTTTGCACAAATTATCCAGTACAGGAAAGAAAGTTTCACAATGAGCAGAATTTAATGTGCAGAAGTGTGGGTGGGTTAGATACTCACAAGCACATACACAGGTGATCAGGAATCTTTATTGGATAAAAAAATTGGACAACTCCTTAAATACCATTCTACCAAATATGAATCATCTTTATGCCAACAAAAAGGACAAAACTGTTTAAGTAGAAGACTGAGAATGTAAAATGGAATTTCAAAGAAATTAGCAAAAGAATTATTGTAAATGACAAAGGAAGAAGATCATAGAATCAGTTCGCAGCATTGAAGCCCAGTAGAGGATAAACCCAGGATGGACAGCCCCCTCCCAGATATGTGAAATCCCCATGACTCTTGTGAGAGCATTCATCTTGCCAGAGCTCTTCTCTTCCTGACACTTCATCAATTATGAAGGAAGCGAAGGCTGGAAACGCTGCCGAAGTGGACTCACAGCTGCACCTGATTGCAGAGTGCTGGATCATCAGGAAACAGAATGACACTAATTTGAAAGTCTTGGCCTCAAAGAACTCAAGAACAATTCCCAAGTCTACCAACCAAACAAACACCCACAACCAAACACCAACACCCACAGTCACAAGATGAGGGCTGAGTTTATGTTCCTGAAATATTTTCTGAAGGTAATTATGAGTAAATTCATAGTGACATTTGTTAAGAAGGCCATTGTTATCTTGGACTGCATATGCAAATAAAAATAAAAATATTTCAGATCAGAGGGAAAGAGTCCCTTCTTTGAGATTCGGGAGAGGCTGAAGCAAAAAATATGCATCTAGTTTGGGGACCTCATTATGAGAAAAAGAAAGACATATTGCAAGAAGTTCTGAAGAAATCAACAGGAATAATTAAGGAGCCATAGTATTTACTCTGGAGGAATTATTAAAGGAATAAATAATGCACTTCTACTTGGCTAACTAAGGGAACATGAGAATTGTCTACAACTGCCTAATGTGTGTAAATATTGAAAACTAAAAGTCAATATAAAGACAAGTGGAAGGATAAAATTAAAAATTAGGCAATTAAATAAAAAAAGAAAATTGTAGCAAAATAGAAAAAAAACATAGCTATGCAAACCCTGTTCTAACAGTCTAACTCTGTTCAGAATACTTAAACCAGCCAACATGTGCATTTTGTATGTATGAGGACTCAGGAATCCACATTTAATGCTTACTATGAGACCTTATTTTCTCAAAAACATGAAAACTTTAATATGTGATCATTAAAGAAGAAATGATATGCAAAAATTATTTGGGGCTTATCTGGAAAATTAAAGAGCAATTTATCCATCTAAGATGTTTAAAGATAAAACAATGTGTCTAAAAGTTTGAAGATTTTACCTAATATCCACCTCTATCTAAAGCAATTTCTTGTTACACACAGTTTGCAGAAATGAGCTGAATACTTGTATTGCTTTATTTTTTCCCCTACTTCTCTCACCTAGAAGAAAAGTACTTCTGTGTGTCAGTATAACTAGGTAGACTTTTGTGCCTCCTTTTTGCATTTATAGAACAGAATGTCTTATTGATGCATATAATTTGAGGGCTCATAAATAACTCTCACAGAAAAAGTGCCAAGGAACTTTATCACCACCTCAAGCATGGCACATCTGCTCAGCATCCCCAGCACTCTAATGAGACAGTTTAGGGTGACAGGGCCCCAAAAGTAAAAGGGAAGAATGTCCTGGAGCCTGTACTGAAGAATCTGGTTTGTCTCCTAATCTTTTTTCCCTTAAAACCTCACTTCACTAGAGGACATGAATTGGTGCCTACGGTCTAACATCTTTCTTTCTTAGAAGTGAAAGGGATATGAAGGGTTTACTCCTCTTTCCTGAAAACTTGGTGGTATTTAGATTTCTGACATCCATAGTCTGATTGAATATCACATGCCCATAAAATACTCCAATATAGGACTCTACCTGAATGTTTCTATTTCTGGAAATCCCCTCATGCTATACAGGACCTCTGTATTCTTTCCTTCACTTAAGCTCTATCTTTGTGAATTCTATTTATATAAACCCTATAATAAAATCTTTCTAAACATTTTCCTCTGGTCTATGGATTTCATTCATCACAATTCACAAGACAAGAATCTGGAAGGCTACTAATTCAGTGGAAGCCTGATGTGACCCTGAATATCTGGCATCCTACCTTCTGAGTTATTGCCCACCCAAGAGCCAATAAAGGCTCCAGTGCTCTCAATTCCTGTATCACTAACACAGAGCAGACACTGGTTTCAGGAAACTTTACACACTAAATGAAAGTTTCAAGATCCTAATCCTTTCTCTATAACAAGAGGAGACTCAGCTATATATTCTTCAGTGTCCTGAAAATAGTTCTGGTTGTTCCACAGTTGTTATTATGGATGTATCTTTATTTTTCTCCCTTCGTGGTATCTGAGTTCAGTTTCTTCCCTGATAGAGATATAATCTTTCATTCCAGAAAATTTCATGAAAGGCACCACTTCTGGCATATTCCTTTTTATATCAAACTACAGAGCAAACTTATACCTTCCTCAATATATCCTTAGTTAGATTGTCTGTGAATGATACCTAACTTTCCTGCCCTATTTAGAGTCCAAATGCCAGAAAGGCTATGTGTATGTGATGGCCACTCCTGCTCTTAACCTGTGTGGTCACAGATACTTTCCATTTTCTCAGGGAGTAAGGTAGCAATAGGAAAAGAAATGTCTTCCAAAGACCAGTGCTGAATTTAGAGTTGATAAACACTGTTGTGTTGAAGAACACAGCTGAAGGAAGACTGCCCCTAAACCCATCGCCATTCAGAGGATGATTTTTTATTCCATGCTCTACTTTTAATTTAAATATAGTCTGACTTATTGCACCCACAGACTGGTATGTTACTCTTTCAGAACAATATCTTTATAACTAGTAAAGTAATGCTTTAATTCTGGTCTGAATTTTACAAAAGTTTTTCTCAGACATGTTAAGTTTCAATCCATTATATAAAACCAATGGAGAAATTTTCTATAGTATTATACTAAAACCAATAAAAATACTGATTATTCCCTAACTGACACTAATAAAGGAGTAACTCCATTTAAAACTTACATATAAAACACACATTCTTATAATGCTAACTTTTATTGCTATGCATGTTCCCTTCAATTTAAATTTTGAGAAAGCAATGGTGAGATCCGTTGGGTAGGAAATTGATCATAAGTCTATATCCAATGAATTTTAAGACATATGGTGCCACTTGGAGCTGGATAAGGAATGTTCTCTTGGTCCAGCACAGTTCATGAAATGCAGTGTAAAATAGGACACAAGTGACTTGGGTACAGTCATTTAGCATCTGTTCCAGTCATGTTAATTCAGGTTGGACATCATGTGAAAGCAGGAATGTAACATGATGCAGAAACACTTTAAAATATATAATTTCCAGTTTAATAGCTTGGCAAGAAATGAATGTTTAACCTCTGAGGCACGAAACTGAGTTTGCTTTAAAAAAAGATTCTCCGTTACCCTAAAACCATCACAATATATTACAAAGTAAAGATGCTATTCACTCTAATAGAGGCAATGATTATCACTGTTTGACAATTTATTCACTCACTCATTCAAATCTCAACTCAAAAACCTTTTCCATGAAGAATTTTAAACAGATATACATTAAAAACAGAAGTAAAATCAAATGTGTGTCCAGAGGAACAAAAAGGAGGGGAACTTATTAATGGGATGTTTTCATACTAGAAAAGACATAAAAGCGGTACAGGTTACCAAGGATTCAGGAGGTAGAAGCAGGATAATGGTGCATTTCAGGCCAGGCTGGGCTACATAGTAAGACCATGTCTTAAGAAACAAACAACATCAGTTGTAGTTTTAATATGAAATGTCCTTACACGTATTTTGACGATTTAGTTGCCATCTGGTGGAGTTTTTGGGAGGTCCTGAAACATGAAGTGTGAGCCTAGCTTACGGAAATAGATCACTGGGGATATTACTACTGACTCCTTGCACTTCCTATCCAATATGAAGAAGTTCCTGTCACACACTCACACACACACACACACACACACATACACACCATCACCACCACCACCACCACCAGCAGCATCTTGATGCTTTGCCAAAGTCCATAGGATTAAGTAACTATAGGCTGAATTCTCTGAAACAATGAGCCAAACAATCTTTCCTTCTTTAAGTTGTTTCTGTAAGGTGTTTTGTCATAGTAATGAAAAATACAACTAATATACAAACAAATAAATGACAAAAGGGTAGACAGAATAAAAATTATGTGGCATACTCTATCTTGATTAGGAACTAGACAGTTACCATATATTTTACCCAACTCTTACTTCAGTAATTTCTGGGAAAATAACTCTATCTTTTGGTTTTCCTAAGAAATGGAGAAATAGACCATATTTCTCAACTTGATGGTATTCTGGTTTATAATCAAACTTTTATTTAAGCTCTTTTAAATATGACAACAATGCCTAAAAGATGTAAAGACGGAGATGACTCAGAGAGTAAAGTGCTTGTTGTGCAAGAGAGAGGTCCTATGTTCAGATCCCCAGAACCCATGTAAAGCCAGACACACACTTGTCTGTAATCTTTGTGGTCTTAGAAACAGGACAATCACAGGAAACTCATGGGCCAGCTAGCCTGGTGTACACAGCAGCAAACAAAGAGATCCCGCCTCAAACAATGTGAAAGGCAGGGGTGGTACTCAAAGTTGTTCTTTGGCCAGCTCTGTGCCCTACTGTGTCTGTGCTCCCACACTGACACACACATACAAACACAAGCTCATCAGAAATAACACAAGTGAATTTGCTGTCTTTTAGAACTGGGATCGTTGGAAATTCAGATGTTCTTAAGACAGCTTTGGAGAACAGTTGCTAATAGTAATAACTTTCCATCATTCACAAACAAAACATGCAATGGGAAGGCCACATGACACAAAGGGACAGAGCGCTGAACTGGAAGTCAGGAAGTGTGGCTTCTACTGATTGACAGCAGGTGGTGGCAAATAAACCAACTACCATTGCCATTTTCTGTAAGCTTAGTATTTTACCACATGCCTTCTAAGATCCTTCTATCTGTAAAGTTTATTTGAAATTCATGATCTCTGATCATAAATAGAAACTATAAAAATGGAATTAATTTTAAATTGTGTTATTGAAAAAACTTCAATATATGCTGAGTTGCACTGCTGTTAATGAATCCCTACTGACATTAGTACTATCTATCCCTAAGAACAGTTTATTCAGAAGCCACCTGAGGATAGAAAATAGAATGTTTCTCTGAATCATGCCTCTAAGTATTTTTGGAAACTATACTCACTTTTTTCCATTATTTATGTATTTTTTCAAAAACCATTTTATTACATACTTACTATATGCTAGTTAATATGTTGGTTATTATAAAATAAGATAGTTATAACAATATCTGGGAAAAATATTTGCTAGTTTTAATGTTTGCATATCTTATATAATTTACCTGTGTTCTTATTCTTAAAGTATTTCCAAAGGCCATTTTCTCACCCAAAAATGTAAAACTATGTGAACATTTCAAGTTGTACCACAATGATATTTGGGCAAGGTCACATGTCTAACTTCCAAAAGGGTGTCTTTAACAACACTCGAACATGATTTTATCTGTTCTTTTTTTTCTTTTACATCTCTAGGATACAGGTGGAAGAGTAGAAAGAGGAAAGTAATGACAATCTCCTCTGTCCTCCACAGACATTTTTTTCTTTTACATCTCTAGGATACAGGTGGAAGAGTAGAAAGAGGAAAGTAATGACAATCTCCTCTGTCCTCCACAGACATGCACACAAGATATATGTATCTGCACACACTTATCACAGCAATATCACACCATGCATACTCTATGCACATGCCAAAAGAAAGTCATTTAAAGTTTCTTGGTAATCAGTGATTCTTCTCAAATATACCAACTAGATTGGAATTTTCTGAAGAATGAAGCATTTTTGATAAAACTTTATGTTTTGCAATTTTCACAGTGAATGAAGGTGAATATCCTCATTCTAATATATAATGTAATTATTTTAATAAAATATTAAGGAAATGATAAAGTTATAGAAATTGGAAGCCATTCATTCATGGCAATTTTAATCATGAATATAATAAAAAAAAACAGAGCAGGTTTGTAACAAAAAATCACAAGTAAATAGTGTACCTGTGATCCTACCTACATGTTCAGTAGAAAAAGTGCAGGTACTATTAATATTGATGAAGATGATAGTAAAACCACATTAATTTGTACATACCAGAAACTGTTGTAAACCCTTCACGTACATTAACTATTTAATTTTCCCTAAAGCCCTAATGAGAAGGTACTATTATTACCTCAAATCAGGAAATTAGAGTCATGAAGAAATTAACCCCACTACTGTGTGCTGGAAAAAATGCAAAACAACTCCATAAATATTATCAAGTTCCATTCTCTTAACAACCCACTGAATTAGGATGCATCTGACTGAGGAGAAATCAAAGATGTCACCAGGTACAGCCATGTGCCGAAGGTCACAGTGTGACAAGGTATAAAGACAGCAAAGGAGTAAGTATTGCTTGATTTGAGAGACTGAGTTCTCAATCACTACCCCAAAAAAGACACACACACACACACACACACAAACACACGCATGCACGCATGCACAGGCAAATGTCCAATATACACATACACATACAAAAAAACACATAAATGAGTTGATATGTTTATTAACTAGTGAATTATACACAGCTTGGAGTGCGCATTCGCACAGGCAAATGTCCAATATACACATACAAAAAACACACATAAATGAGTTGATATGTTTATTAACTAGTGAATTATACACAGCTTGGAGTGCTATAAATTACATTGGAATGATATTGAATTCAAGATGCTAACCACAGATAAGTAAGTGAAGAGATTTTCAACAGAAGACACTGAATAAGAATAAATATGCTCATATTTGAATCTAGTGAATCATAACATGAATATAATATATAAAAAGGTAACTTCTGGGCTGGAGAGATAGCTTAGTGGTTAAGCGCTTGCCTGTGAAGCCTAAGGACCCCGGTTCAAGGCTCAATTCCCCAGGACCCACGTTAGCCAAATGCACAAGGGGGCGCACGCATCTGGAGTTCGCTTGCAGTGGCTGGAAGCCCATTCTCTCTCTCTCTCTCTCTGCCTCTTTCTCTCTGTCTGTAGCTGTCAAATAAATAAATGAAAATGAACAAAAAAAGGTAATTTCTATAATAACAAGCATTTAGAGTACCTATGCCTATTAAGCTCAAAGAAGTTAGCACTGTGGAGTTGCCACTGGATGTGAATCTAAAGTACTCTTCTCTTTACTATGTACTGATCAGACAATCCATGGTGTGAGGAAGGACCTGATAATTACTAACCTGTAGAACTGATGAATATGTGATTGAGGACATAAGTATGAGAAGAGCTGTATCAGGAAGGAAAATGTTTACTGGTTAGTGTGGACCCAAATGGTAACTAAAGTCAGATTTTTAGTTTCATCCAATAATCAAAGATATCCATACCCAGACTGTCTGTCTTGATGACAGAGAGACTATCCAATGTGTTACCTTGTATAATAGCATCCTTTAATAGGTCATATTTAATATCTTTTCCAAACTTCACATTTTATGATTCCAGTGAGTCTTACATAAATAAAAGGAAAATGAATTCATAAAAATTTAAGTAATATTCAGAGTAATAACTAGAATAAGATATCATGTTGTTTAATGCAGTCCTTCAACTTTCACCAATTTTGAGCTAACTGTACTTGTGTACCCTTTTATAAAGTAACAAAGCAAGGAACCTGATTGACCCCACCCCCAAATAAATGTCTTTTCCATTTTTTTTTACTTTAATGTAATGGGAAGACACTTTTTCAATAATTAACATCTTAGTACATTCTGGCTAGTTACCTGTTTATCTATGTACTGTGTTGCCAGTGACCACACTTAGGACCTTGAAGTCCAAGGCATACATTCCCCCATTGAACTACATCTCCAGCCACACAGTGCTTCTTAGTTAGCCTTATTTAGTTTTTGCTATTGCTGTTGCTATTGTTCTTGTTATGTTTATTGACACAAGGTCTCATATAGCTCAGGCTGGCCTCAAACTTGAAAGTAGCTGAGACTGACCTTGAACTCCTGATCCATCTGCCTCTGTCTCCTGAGTGATAGCAGCCAGCAGGGCTATTTCTTCTAAAATATATAGAAAGAACTTTTTGACTCTAAACATAAAATATGGCATGAGTTTATATGCAAAAGTTAATAGTTCTATTAATTCATATTTCAAAAGAACTTCAAGGACTTTTTCTGGGAGAAACTCACATATCCATTCTCTTTCCTATAAGGGAGACAGTATGTGCAAAACACAAAGGAGGTGCAGACTGTTGCTTTAGTTACTGAACATTCCCTGTCAAAAGGTCTCCCCCATCCCTGCCTGACTGTTGTTTCCAACATTCTCTGTCTTGCTATTATCTTTTGCTTGCTAAAGTAGCTGAGTCCATAACAAAGGTAACTGAGTACAGGCTTGAGACTGCCACGAAAACCCACATCCATATAAAGCATTTCCCACTTTTGTTAAGCTTCTTATCACACACACACAAAAGAAAGAGCTTTCTCCTTCCCTCTCTAGGCCTCTCTTTCCCTCTGCCCTTTTAAAATGATGGTTCTAATTTTATTGAGAATCTTTTGCTAGGGTACCACACTACAGTTCACTCACTATAGAAAAGTGAACCCCAAAGAGCCAGCTCACAACTATGACAAACCATTCCCACTTCTTATGTTACCATTTCATCTCAGAGGACTCTTTTCTTGCTGGCAGTACAAGGTTTATCTTTGTCTCTACACGCTCTCTGTGTGAAGGGGCTTCATTGCCTATACTAAAGGGAACTTGAAATTGCCAACATGATGCTGGCATACAGTTGTTAAAATTTTGTTGAAGTTGATGCCCCTGTGGACTTGAACTATCCCAAGAAACAGTTTGTTCTTTATTGACACTTCCTACCTGAGACAGCTTCAGGTACAACCAATATGCTACCTTCTATCTTTGGGGAGTTGGGAGAGTAGGTGATTTGGTGGCATTCATTTGATTATACCCACATTTCTTTCCTTCGTCTGTCACAGGTGCCCTTTCACATTGTTCTGTCTCCTCTCTTCTGAACACACTTGGTCTTTTAAAACAGAACATGAGGCAGCTCTCTCAACAGGAGGCATTCACAGCAAGAGAACAAGAGTGTTAAGGCAGTCTTCTTACCAAAGCTGCAGGCAACATTCCCTTATTAAAGTCTGTGTCTATGTCCTCTGCTAAGACAAGGTTCAATAGTAAAACCATGCAAATCACAGCTGCTGTTTCTTTCCAAGGGTATGTTGAGCATGACTGGTATGATGTAAACCAGTAAGTCTCAGGATATACCTGAAGCCCAGCCCCATCAACATCGTCAGAAATGCATATTGCTGGGCTCTGCCTTAAGCTCAAAGTGACACTCTAACTTGCTTACTCAAGCAATGCAGAGAATTATGGCAAAAAGTAAAGTAAAGTGCTTAACAAAAGTAAACTAACATTAACTACTTCTGCACTGAGTGCAAGTCTGCCTTTGCAGTGGAATCAGTGCATAAGAGTAAGAGGAAATGGGCTCTTGGCATGGAAGTTCACCAGAGCAATTCCAGCACCCAAGAAATTGAAGCAGAAAGATCTCAAAAATAACAACAATGTGAATTGGGGAAGGTATAACAACAAAATAAATCACTTAACTGACTGAACTCTCCAGAGTAGGACTATTTCAAAAATGTATGCTTTATTTTAAAAAGAAATCTAATACAGGAATAAATATTCCATTCAAGATAATGTGCTGTACAGTGCCAACATGTAAAATAAAAATGAGACCATATCTTAAGCACTTATTCTCTGCTATATTACACAAAATGAGACTAAGATCCCAACCTCAGTGCTGCAATGGAAGATAGGACATTTACATGCAATGAAATAATTCAAAAAGAGGAAATTATTTTATAAAGCAGAGTTAAGTTGCCCTAGATATGTAGAAGAAAACCTGTATCTACTAAATCAAGAAAAGTATCATGAAAATACCATCTCATCTTTCATAAATAAATATAGGCTGGGGAAATTGTTCAGTGGTTGAGTCCTTAACTATACAAGTATGACAACTTCATTTCAAAGGCTCAGAACTCATGTAAAGCAAGATGGCATAGTGCAAGTATCTGAAATCCCACAGTGCGATGGAAGTAGAGACAGCAGATTCCTCAGAAGCCCATTGCCCAGACAGCCTGGCACAGACAGAGGCAAACTATAAGAGACCTTGCCTCAAACAAGGTGGAAGGCTAAGATCAACACCTGAACTGCACTCTGACCTCCATCCACATGCCATGGCATGTGTGCATCTGTACTCACACATCGTGCAGGTGTACAAATAATTGGTTTATTATTGTCTGCCTGTGTTGTAGTTATAATGTGTATGCATGTGTTTATATATATGCATGTGCACTGTACACACACATGCAGAGGCCAGATGAGAACATTATGTGATCTCTTGTGTTGCTGTTTTGTACAGTTACCTGGAGATGGAGTCTCTCATTGAACCTAGAACTGCTTTTTATTTTATTTTTTTTAATCAAACTAGCAAACCAGCAATCCTGCACATTCCTCCTGTTTCTACACCCTCAGAACTGAGGGTACAGGCATATGTGGCATGCCTGATGTTTTATGTCAGTGCTGGGGATTGAATTTAGGATTTCATGCTTGTAAGGCAAACACTCTCACCCATTGAGTGACTTCTTAGCCCCCTACACAAATATTTTTAAAAGCAAATATAAGATTCAATATATGTAATATATCTTTATATTAAAGAAATTATATTAAAATATAAGCTATGGGGGCTAGAAGGATGGCTTAGTGGTAAAGGTGTTAGCCTGCAAAGCCAAAGGACCCAGGTTTGATTCCACAGGACCCACATTAGCCAGATGCACAAGGGGGTAGATGCATCTGGAGTTCATTTGCAGTGGCTAGAGGCTCTGGCATGCACATTCTCCCTCTCAATCTCTCTCTCTCTCTCTCATCTCTCTCTCTCCCTCTTTCTCTGTCAAATAAATAATAAATAAATAAAAATAAAATATTAAAATATAAGCTATGGTTTTTACCTATTAAAGTGGTAAAGCATTTTTTTAAATATGTAGTTAGAGTACAGTGAATCCGTGACTTTACCCATTGACAGGGAAGGCCTAATTGGTGCATTTCTGGAAGAAATCACATACAACAATAGTCTTGTGAGGGGACTTCTGGTCAAGATGGCATCCACCTAACCATACCTCATCTCCCAAGGAAGGAAAGGCAAGACCTTTAGGGTTCATTGGTTTTTTAGGGGTTTGCAGATTCTAGTGGACCTCCAGTAGGAGGGCAAAGAGGAGCAAAGTAGGGAATCCACTGATTCTCATGTTCTCAGGTATCCAGAGTCACCTCCAGTGCAAACTACAGGCTAAGTGGACCTAGGCCAGCAGGCTAGCATAGCTCTATGTATGAATGCTATCCCACTTACTGCCACCCCCCATTCCCTGTTCCCAGACCCAGGCCAGCAAGTTGGCATTCCCCCAGGGGACCTTCAATGAAAACGCTATCCCACTCACTGCCACCCCCAACCCTGGACCCAGGCCAGCAGGCTAGCATTCCCACAGGGGACCAATATACCCACCCTGCCTTGTCACAGGACCCTGGAGTCCCATCCAACCCCTGGTACACTGTCCTAAGTGGCCCACTGTCCCATCCCCTCACCCCTCAGCATCTCAGAACCACCAGGTATTCCCGTCCTCCCCCCTCCACAGCCCAGCCCCAACACTAGTCTGCTTTGTCCCATTCCCCCCACCCCTGTCCACTCAACTGCCTGACCATGCAGTCCCATAAACAGAAACCACAGAAAAACAAGCCCCTTCATCAGGTCTCCAGGTCCCCACAAAAGCCTCACAGGCTTTGAGCAGACAGACCCCATTGCCATCAAAAGCCTAGTGGAAGCAAACATAAAGGGAATAATCTCTGAAGACATTTCAAGGGTAGACTACAGCTTCCTCCTAAATTAAATAAGATTCTTACACTGTTATAGGCAGACCACAGCACAAATGGAATAACATGGAAAATAAAATGGAAGTAAATCCAACAAGATTGCCCAGTCCCACAATGTATATATCTAAGAAAAACATATAAGAGACAATAAGATCAGAACCCCAAAATGAAGATTCAAACTAACCAACCTTGACCAAGCAAATAGCAGAACTTGCAGAAAATCAACAAAAGGCCAATAATTGTATGAATGCAATCCTCTATGGATTAGACCTAATAGAAAAGAGCCAGGAGGATTCCAAAGATAGTTAAATGATCTGAAAGACAGTGTGAAAAAAAAAAACAGGACCTCAATAACCAGCTGGCTAAGCTCAGTGAAGACATAAATAAATGGAAGGATAAATTACAAAAAGCATTAAGAAAATGATATGAAAGGGGAACTCAACAGAGGGATGGAAACTATCCATTAAGAAAATAGTAGAAAATACAAACCAAAATGAACAAGCCTAAAAATCTATAGAAGCTCTCAAGAATAGAGTCAGTCATGTGTAGGATAGAAACTCAGAACTAGAAGACAAAATACAAGAAACAGTTTGAGAGTCCAAAAGATTCAATAGGTTCAAAAATTGTGAACAGAACATGAGGGAACTGTGGGATATCCTTAAATATCCCAATATTCGGATCATGGGAATACCAGAAGGGAAAGAAATTCAGACCAAAGGCATGGGGAACTTATTAAACAAAATTACTGAAGAAAACATTCCCACTCTCTCAAAAGAAAGTCCCATCAAGTTACAATAAGCTAAAAGAACTCCAAAAAGACTGGACCAAATGAGAAATTCTACAAGACATATTATCATTAAGACTCTAAACATCGACAACAAAGAGAAATTCCTAAAAGCAGCTAGGAAGAAACAACACTACAGGGAATTCTCCACACAAAAGAAGCAAATAACCAACCTCATGTGCCTACAAGAAGAAGATCACAATAACCAAATTCAGAGAAGGCACAAAAAACTACAAAGAACAAGAACACAACAAACCACATAAACCACCACAATATGGCAGGGATTAAATCAAACCTCACAGTTATTATCCTAAATATTAATGGCCTTCATTCACTCATCAAGAGACATAAGATGACAGGGTTGATCAGAAAATTAGACCCCTCAATCTGCTGTCTTCAAGAAACCCACCTCACCACTAAAGACAAACACCTCCTCAGAGTGAAAGGGTGGAAAATGATGCACCAAGGAAACAGAAATAAGAAACAAGAAGGCGTAGCTATACTAATATCAGATAAAATAGACTTCAAATCAAAAGTAAATAAAAAAGACAAAGAACGCCACTTCTTATTTACCAAGGGAATGATCCAAAAAGAGGATATCACAAACATCAATCTTTATGCACCAAACACAGGTGCACTACAATTCATAAAATAAAACCTGCTTGACAACAAAACAGAAATAGCCACCAACACCATCATAGCTGTTGACTTCAATACTCCACTATCAACAATAGATAAATCATCCAAAGAGAAAATTAACTGGGAAGTAAGAGAGCTCAACAACACCATGGATCAATTAGACCTAATGGACATCTACAGAACATTCTACCCCAAATCCACAGATTACACATTCTTCTCAGCAGCCCATGGAACCTTCTCTAAAACAGATCATATACTGGATCATAAAGCCTGTCTTCATATATGTAGGAAGAGAGACATGATTTCCTGTGTGATATCAGATCACAAGGCTGTATTGCTAGAAATTAATAACAAAAGATGTGCCATGAATCCCATCAGCTACTAGAACTTGAACAACACACTTTTAACTGATAAACAGGCAGTGGATGAAATAAAAAATTAAATTTCAAAATTTCTAGAAATGAATGACAATGAGAACACAACATGCCAAACCTTATGGGACACAATTAAGGCAGTCTTCAGGGGAAAATTCATAGCACTAAATGCCTTCGTAAGGAAGACAGAGATCCCAAATCAACAACCTAAATATCCCCCTAAAGGCACTGGAAAAACAAGAAGAATCCAACCCAAAAATTCCAGACAGAAAGAAATAATTAAGATCAGAGCAGAGAGTAATGAAGGGAAACTGAGAAAACAATTTAAAAAATTGATAAAAGAAAGAACTGGTTCTTTGAAAAAATAAACAAGATTGATAAACCCCTGGCCAATTTGATCAAGTGAAAAAAATAGACACTTAATATTAACAAAATTGGAAATGAAAAAGGAGAGATCACATAAGTGAAATTGGGAGAATCATCAGGACTTATTTCAAAAACCTCTACTCCACAAAATTGGAGGAGTGCTTCCCCAAAAAGAAGAGTCCAAGATCAGGTAGCTTCTCAGCTGAATTGTATCAAACCTTCATGGAAGAACTGAAAGCAATTTTTCTCAAAGTGTGCCACAAAATCAGAGAACAGGAAAAGCTCCCCAACTCCTTCCATGAAGCTAGTGTCACCTTAATATAACAAAACCAGGCAGAGATGCCACAATAAAAGAAATCTATAGACCTATTTCCCTGATGAACTTAACTCCTTCAGCAAAGTAGCAGGATACAAAATCAATGCACAAAAATCAGTAGCCTTTCTATATGCAGAAGAGAAAGATACAGAGAAAGAAATAAGCAATATTGTCCCATTTTCAATAGCAACAAAAAATATTTTGGAATAATATTAACCAAGGATGTGAAAGACCTATACAAAGAGAACATAAAAACATTCAAGAAAGAAATTGAGGAAGACTTGAGAAAATGGAAAGACCTCCCCTGCTCCTGGATAGGAAGAATTAACATAGTGAAAACAGCACTCTTACCAAATGCAATATACAGATTTAGTGCAATACCACTCAAAATCCCAACATAGTTCTTCACAGAGTTAGAAAAAATGATCTCAAAATTCATATGGAATGGCAGAAGGCTGCAGATATCCAAGCATATCCTCAGCAAAAGAAAGACCTCTGGAGGCATCACCATACCTGATTTAAAGCTATATTGCAAAGCCATAGTAATAAAAAAAATGGTACTGGCATTAAAATAGAATTATAGACCAATGGAACAGAATCAAAAACCCAGACTTTGGGTCAAGTAACTATAGCTACTTGATATTTGACAAAGGCCCTAGCTTTGTAGGCTGGAAAAAAGACTGCATCTTCAACAAATGGTGCTGGACAATCTGGAGAACCATATGCAGGAAAATGAAACTCATTTCACACATTTCGCTATGTACAAAAATCAAGTCCAAACAGATCAAAGACCTCAATATAACACCAGAAACTAGGCTACTACTGGAAGAAAAAAATAGGAGGAACTTTCCATGATATAACAATGGGAAAAGTCTTCCTGAACAAAACCAAAATAGCTCAGGAACTTAAACAATCACTCAACCATTGGGATCTCATGAAGCACATAAGTTTCGTCACAAACATACAATAAGCATTACCAAAAGATTACCCACAGAATGGGAGAAAATTATTGCCAGCTATACAACTGACAGAGGCCTAATTTCTAGAATCTACAAAGAACTCAAAAACATAAACAAACAAACAAAAAAAAATCAAACAACCCACTTACAAAATGGGCAGAGAACTGAACAGGGAGTTCTTAGAGGAAGAAATACAATTGGCAAACACACACTTAAAAAAATGCTCATCATCCCTAATCATCAGGTAAATTCAAATTAAAACAACTATGAGATTCTACCTTACCCCCATAAGGACAGCATATATGAAAAAATCAAATGATAACAAATTATGGCAAGGATATTGAGAAATAGGAACCCTCATTTACTGTTGGTACAAATGTAAGGTGGTACAACCACTATGGAAAACAATATGGAGACTACTAAAAAGTTTGACTATAGAGCTACCAACAGACACAGTTATTCCCTTAACAGGAATTTACTCTAAAAGCTCCATGCCTCAGTTTAGAGAGATTTGGTCAACCATGTTTATAGCTGCTCAATTCATAATGACTAAGAGCTGGAATCCACCCAGATGTTCATCATTAGATAAATGGATAACCAAGATGTGGTATATCTACACAATGACATTCTACATAGCAGTAAGAAAAAATTACACAATGAATTTTAAAGAAAAATTGTCGACCTTAGAACAGCTCATTCTCAGTGAACTCACCCAATCACAGAAAGATAATCGTCACATGGTCCAACTCACCTGTGGTTCCAAACTTGATACTGCCTGAGATACAGACATAACTAGTAAGCATCTTGAGGACTGGACAATAGGGAGGGTAAAGGGGGGGGGACACAAACCTGGACCCAATGGCAATGGTATGATAAAATTCTATATCCAAAAGACAGACTAAATTGTAGAATCTTCATTATCTCCTTAGAAGGAACACCTGAACCACAAGGCCCTGGAGACGGTATGATGAAGGCTAACCTTAATCTCCTGTTGCTCTCTCTCTCTCTCTCCCTCTTTTCTCTCATCTCTCTTTCTCTTTTATATTACCTATCTTTTTCTTCCTTCTTTTCCTTGGCTCTGACCTATAACCCCCAGTACCAACATATGGTTAACATCCACAATGAGCTGTTGATCAGAGAGATCTACAAGTTTTCCCAAAAGAAGACAGATTTCTATCAGAGTTCTTGATGACCCACCAAAGGTTAGCAGTAAGACCCTACTGCTGAAGATACCATATACTATTGATATGGAACATGAAGTCACTTGGCTGGAATCTGTATTAGTCAGTCCCTAGACAGTTAGTTCTTCTAGGGCCAGAAGGTGCTACATGAGCAATGGGGGAAAATCACCAACATCTGTCCAAGCAGCTCATAGTCTAAGCTACTCATTAGCAAACAACCTCAAGTGATGCTCATACAAGTGCAATAGTGGCACACAGCCATGGTGGCTGACCAGCTGCTTTTGACTTGGCTAATGGATCAGCTCAGTGGAAAGGAAGCCATTGCTGGTTCTGGTAAATAAGTCAGAGCCATATCCAAAAATGAGCCTTCTCTCTATTATCAAGCTACCACCAATCATGGGCTACAAGAGGGCCTACACCTATTAAATTCTCTCTAAAATAATAATGGTTATCCTATGCATCATTTGTTGACTTCACTCTCCATTGGAGAATTTGTTTCTATTTTTCAAATGGATTCAGATCCTGAGAGAATCAGTCCATCTCACCTCACCAAGGCTCTGGCTGAAATCATAAAGTAATTGGGGAAATGAGCAGGAGTGCTGCTTTCTTGGTGAACCTGGTACCAGCACAAGGGTGAAGGAGATAGACACAGAGAACACTCAACTCCTGCCAAACCAGATATCTAGAGACACAGAGGATCCCAAGACTTCATCCCTGAAGTAGACCTAAAATTAACCCAACATGGGTCAGGGAAAGTCATGAAAGTGGGGGTGAAAAGATTGTTAGAGCCACATGTTGGGTCATTATGCACAGAGACATTGCCTCTTACCCATAACTGATGGCTAACCCCACAGTGCACGGCCCACATTCTCCAACAAGCAGGGTCCCTGTGGAGGGGGAAGGAAAGGGAGGAGGCTAACGATGATACCAACATGGCCATAATAATACACAAAAGCAATAATAATAAAAGAAAGTTTTGTGAGTGCTTACAGTGTTTGACACAGTAATTATGTTTTAAGAATTTAATTAGAGTAAATAATCATAAACAGGTACCATGTTTTATATAGAAGAATAATTACTGGTTTCCCAAAGATTTTTAAAACATGGATATTCAAAAACAGTGATAAATAAATATAGCATATTCACATAAATGAATACTGTGCTGCTGTTAATATCATGTCATGAAAGAGTACATGTACATGTAAATGCTATGATACATTGTTAGAAGATAAAATTGCAAGCCACATCTAGAACAATATTCCTAATCTTATTTTTCTAACTATTTCTATATGTGCAGCACAAAGGACTGAAGGGGAAGGAGTCAACATTTTATCTTAGTTAGTGTTCACTAGTGAGCTATAGGGCATTTTTCTATTTCTGTAGTTTTACAGTTTGTAATAAACACAGAATCAAATCTATCCCTTGACATCACTCTGGCTTTTGACTTCTTTGGTGACCTCATTTTATATTTGTGTTCCTATCCCTGTCTTATCTTGAGGTCCCCTGGCCTTTTTTGCTCCTCAAGTACCAAAAGCTGTTTGGTCTTGGGCACTTGAGTGTTCTGTTCCCAGTCCTTGGAGGACTGGATCCTTCACATTGCTCTGCTCAACCTATCATGTCCACAGAGAAGCCTCTTTGGCCATGCAAACAGAAGCCACACTGTCTTCTATTCTTTGTTGGTGCTTCACGTATCACTACCTGAAGTTATCTGGTACATTTGTTTGTTTACTTTTCTTCTCTCTCCCCCTCTGAAAACCATGGTCCCTAGAAGTTGTCCATACTGCTCAGGGAGAATATTTTAGGAACAGGAAATAGTGGCAGAATGTGCAGAACTTTATTGCACTGTTATATATAAAAACAGAAAACATAGGATATTGCCTACTTTATGTACGTAGAATATTTACTTTACTCTACTTTAATTATCAGCAGTGAAATTCTTTTGCCCAGCCTCTTTTGAGTTGTCAATATCTAAATGCCCACAGGAAGAAAGTAAATAAACAATGATAACGTGTAACTACCAGTACACAGCATTTTTGTAAAATGTAGATTATAAAAAAGAAAAATCATCACAAGCCAGAATTCTCCTTGGAAGAGGTACACCCTGGGTTTAATAAGGAAATGATAGGACACAGCTTTAGAGAGGAGGGGGAATGGACACTCTTTATGCAGTGGTAGCATTAGCTGGAATTCAGCAAGCACATTTGATGAGTTCCAGCAAGATTATTTATAATTTTCCTGGGAGATCTGATGGTTTGGATATAAAAATGTCCTTGGTCCCCAACAGATTGTGCTATGGAGAGGGGATTTGATCACGAGTGTGATAACTGCATCTATGGATTAACCCATTAATGAATTCACAGAAGAATGACTTATTAGAAGGTGGTTCCCAGTTGGAGGAAGTAGGTCACTGCAGGCATGTCTTGCCCCAGGACTCCTTTATTTGTGTGTGTCTTTCTCTCCCTCTTTCTCTCTCCTTCCTTGCTGATCAACAATGAACAGTTTTCCTTCTGCATGCCCTTCTGCCATGATCATTGTTCCTTGCTACAGACTTCAAAGCAATGATCTCATGCAATTATTGACAGAAATTGCTGAACTATGAATTTAAATAAACCTTTCTTCTATAAGGTGATTTTCTTAGATGATTGACTTATACCCCAAGAATACTAATAGTGTACAAGGGGAAAAAAGCCCAAATCTTCCAATACTGTATAATATAGAACTTCTCTAGCCTTGCTTCTTAAAGTCTTGGAATAAGTTGTCTGTTATTTGGGGCAAGCCCTTGATGTCATATGTAAGTTTATGCAAATAAACTGACTAATGGTGAGTCTCTAAATGTTCTTTCAGGATAACAGTGTTTGCCACTCTCAAAACAATAGGTGTTAGTACCAGGACAATAGCCCATCCTAATGCAGCAGGATAGTAGCATATCCTAATATCAGGGTAGTAGCACACCCCATCTTCCAATCACAATGACCATTATCTCGGTTCTATAAATCATCCTAGTGAATTATTGAACTTTTGGGAATAACTAGGACCCTGAAATCACAGGTACACTAGGGACTCCAGAGTTTGTGGCTGGTGTATAAAGTGAGAAAAGACTTGTGGCAGATTGTGCCCTTGACCTACGAAGTCTAATCTTAACAGTAACATGTAGTTACTGTGAGAATTGAATTGCATTCAGTATAGAAGGTCTTGGCTCATCATAAGCTTATAGTAATATCTCATAATACATATGCTTATCAGAAAATTTAAATACTGCTTTCATTTCAAAAATATTAATAAGTCAAAATTTATATAATATGGAGTACTATCACTAATAATAAGATCGTATTGTATCCATAAACTGTGGTTTAACTATAAACAAATTAAACTTAGTTTTGCATTGCTCAAAAGCAGAGAAAATAAGTCTGGTGCATTCCTGAAATCTGTCAAATTAAATAGAACTTTTTCCTCTACAGAGGTTCTGTATGTTATGGGGTATTATTTTTTAAAATCCAAAATTCTCCCTGAAAAATTATTTCTTCTCTATAGTTGTATAAGATGGAAAATAATATAGCTTCCATAATTCCTAATATTTTTGATATATAGACAACACTAGAGATTATTTGCACCTATATTCGTAATAATATTGATGTTTTTAAACTTTTAATATAAAATATTAGATGAATTTATCCATAGTATGTACTAAAACAACAATATTTAGATCAAATATTTTGGAGCAAAGAGAAGTAAAAGAGAAAAAGTGTAGAAAAGTAACAATTGAGTGTGAAACTTTTTGCTTCTTAATGCTGTTTATTTCAGTGGGGTTACTACCAATATTTCCATAATGTGGGAAAATTGAGAATTTGCCTAAGTCTTCTGAAGATGGAAAGGCTTTAAGTACAAATCAAAGAGTTCCTGCTTTTCTTGAAATGCCACAAAAGCACCTTTAAAAAAATCTCAATTTATTTTTATTTTTCCTTTGTAAAATGCCAAAGTTAAGAAATACCTGGCTCAAAACATAATTATGAGTTTAGGATATAACAGAGATCATGAACACACATGATAAGATCAAGGTGGAAGCTTTTGATCCTTATAAGAATGCCTAAGGGAAGGAGATTAGATGATATAATTGCCATGTTTTTATTTAATGATGTGGAGTGTTTATTTTGAAATGAATAAAAATAGATAAAGAATAAGAAAGTCTTCAAAACATCCCAAATCCTCTGCCCAGAAGCACAGCATTGAAGTATGAGGATGAAACAGAAATCAGGCAACTGCGATGGAGCTGAGGCTTCTGAAACAGATGGCAGGTTCCGGCTAGCAGCTGTAGAGCGAGGCAGGTTCTGTGTGATGAACAGGGTAACCAGGACTACACCCCTAGATATCTCATTGGACAGAGGAAAATTCTGGCTCCTTCCACTTAAAAATTTTGTTGAGTCTTTACAGGTGTATACCATGACCACTCATCCCATGAGCCCAGTAATGACCAAAAAAAAAAAAAAAAAAAAAGAAGAAGAAAGAAACTTGTCTGCCTTTATAGTTCTTCACAATGATAATTAAATCCTTGATATTTACCATGTCATATGCATATGTATACCTTATTACATTTCAACATTTCATCTCAGTAAAAATTACGTTAAGCAAGTAGCATCAGTCCTATCTACACAAAAGTAGCTAAGGAACCCTGCATTGCCTGCTCAAGACTGTTTAATGCTGAGCTGAGCTGAGCTGAGCTGTAGCTCTGCAAGAGAGCTCTTCTCCCACACGTGGGAGGCCCTATACTCCATCCCCAACAGATATATATATATCTGTTTAAGTGTTGATTATATAATAGTTAGCAAGTAGCATAACAAAGATTTGAACCAAGGTTTATCCTTCTAAAGACCAGGATCTTGCACGGGGGAATAGCGGAAAATAGATGCTCAACAAACTACCTCTAACTGACCTCTTAAGCTTTGAGGTCCTCATAGAACATCTGATTTTGAAATTAAGTATGGTTTTAGAGAATCAGTTAATGTGCACAAATCTTTAAAAGCAGTCCCTTTTATGAATATGAATTAATATTGACTGAAGTTATACTCAGTCTCCTACTTTTATGCAGAGAGTTTTGGAAAATGTAAAATAAGAAGTGTATGAAGATAAAACAATATACAATATGATAAAATAAAATGTATGTAAACTATAAATGTATTGTTAGAAGCAGTGTTTGATGTTATGGTCTCAACAATAAATACATATTCTATAATTATGTATGTTTTCTTAACAAGTAAATTCCTGATTAACCAATTTAAATCTGATATGTTTCCAAATGAGTTTCATCCTTTGCAACATTTAATTATTTACATCCTTTTCAGTTTTTTTGTTTGATAGGCCTATAGCTAATATTAGCATGTTTATTTTTCATCATCTTCATTTTGCTCACCTCATGAGCAAACACTTTCTTATAATCAAATGACCTGGTGCACATTAAGCATACTTCTTCTGTATAGAGGACTCAATGAATGTCAGCTACTCTCTCTATTATGTAAATAACTGTAAATACTTAACTTTAGCATACAACAAAGCAGCAGTATCTATACCACTAAGATTAACTCATGCCATTCTTTGCATTTTGATTGGTGCACTCCAATGACTGATTTGAGCACAGATCCCACAGCTAGATAGAGGAACTGGGTAATTTAGCCTAATAACCCTTTCTTGTATCCTATGTGGTAAGTTACTGACATCATAATGAGAGTATCTTCATATTCAAATTTTATACAAGATAGCATGAATATTTGTAAACTAGAAATAAAAAATGTTATAAGCAATCCATCACAAATTCACAATTTAGAACATTTAAAGACAAATACAACTAGTTATTCTGATGGAATTTCTACAGCATCTTTCAGAGAAATGAAAAGGCATAACATAAGCAATTTGCCAGACCTCAGGAGTATTTGCCAGTGGTGTGAATGCAGCTTTGCCGTCAATCATAACCACCCCAGATGTTATAGGCACAAATCTTAACCCTGGGCAAAGAGTGAAAATGAAAGGGGAAAAATCCTTCTATTTATGAAAATAAGGGCAAAAATGTAATTCCTTTGATAGACTATGGGTTTAAGTATGACAGGCTATATGGTTCTCCATTGAAAAGGAGTGTGTTACAGTGGCAAATAACGGCAGCGTGAATATATCATGTCCTGATTCTCAATACTCAGCTAAACTTGAATTTCACTCCATCCACGATTTCAGAGGAAAACTGAAAGAGATATAACCTCTGTAGTAGTCAGTGGTGACTTTCTATGAGATTGGAACTATATTCACTCTGAAAATATTGAGTCACTAAGCCTTCAGACTGCATTCTAAAAGTCTACCAGCGACATTTCAATCAAGAGTGTGAGAATGGGACAGCAAGACCATTTGGGCTAAAAAGCATTGTACAGAATTATGTTGGTGAATGTAGTGCCCTCCAAATGACCCCACATGTGGCCATGGGATTAAGTCATGGAGAAACCTATTCATAAGTTGATTATTTTTTTCCCAAAAAAAGAGAAAAAGAAAAAGTCTTGAGTTCCCAGAAAGAATGCTAAATTATCCTACCTCCCAATGGAATGATTCACTTTCATTTCCAATACCAGTACAGCCTATTGACCCCAGAGTGCTATCCTGCTCACTGCTCATGCAATGCTTTCTTTAATCTCTTGGATCAAAGATTGGTCAATAAAAATCAGCTCTGCTTTTGTGAGGAGCAAACAGACTGCACTCAGTCCTATGATAATTGTAAGTTTTCACAAAATTCTGGAGAAAAGAATCTTCATGTGTTGTCATTAAATTACCAAAGGAGGAAAAATAAAAACTTGTCTTCTATGCAGTAAGTCCATATTGGGTTTTCTAAGTAAAGTACATATCACTTTTCTTAGGGCATTTTTGTTCCTTTTTTTTTCTTCTTCCTAAAAATTTTAAATGAATTTTGAATCAGTGAAAGATCTCTTGCCAATGACCCTGAACACAAAAGTCCAATTTTTCTATAGAAAAAAATTACATGGAGGTGTCATTTTGAAAAAAGAACATCAATATAAATGACAGCCTCGATATGAACTGCCCTTTGCAATAAAGGAAACACGCCACAATCCCAAACGAAAAGGACAACTTCTTTGGTAAAAGCGTAGACTGGTGGTTTTCTCCATTAAAGTTTGGTCCACTTTGCTAAATAGTAGCAAGTTTCAGTACAAGACAGAATAATCTCTACTTTTTTATGTAGTTTGATGACTAGTCTATTTGAAGCTAGACTCAGTGTACTGAATTACTTTAAAATATATTATTTCATTGCCATTTCTGGATAATTTGTAGTTCTTCTAAATTGTTACAAATTCGGTTTCTTCTTTAATAAAATTGGAACTTTAAAATGTCATTTCTTTGTAGTAGAAGTATAACTAGTGCATACAAAACATCTAGCTCTATACTTGGCTCACTCTAACTCACTTTACTGAGGTCTTACTATTGTCAGGTCTCATTGTACCTTTCTCATAACTAACTTTTTATTTCTTATTTTTTATTAGTTACGTACATATTCAGTGTGGAAACAGTCATGTTGGTACCATCCTTAGCCACCTCCCTGTCTTCCCCCCTCTGAAGGGACCCTCCTCATTGAGGAATGTTGGTCGTGCACTGTGGGGTTAGCCATTAGTTATGTGGAAGAGGCAATGTCTCTATGCATAATGTCCAAACTTGTGGCTCTAACAATCTTTCTGCCCCCTCTTCCGTGAATTTCCCTGAGCCATGTTGGGTTCATTTTAGGTTTACTTCAGTGATGAGGTCTTGGGAGCCTCTGTGTCTCTGGATATCTGGTTTGGTAGGAGTTGAGAGTTCTCTGTGTCTATATCCTTCACCCTTGTGCTGGTACCAGGTTCACCAAGAAAGCAGCACTCTTGCTCATTTCCCCAATTGCTCTGTGGTTTGAGCTGGTGCCCTGGTCCTTAGGTTCTGCATCAATCTGAAAAAAGAAAAGCAGATTATTTTTAAAACTCCACAGTAGATATCATAAAAATCATATTTTATTGACAAAGAAACAGCTGAGGAATTGAGTACTGTGATCTAGTAAGTGACAGAGGTAGCTTCAAACCCAGATAGTTTTACTCAAGAGCCTGATCTCCATACTGCATTATTTACTTAGTCAATAACTTCTAATTTCTCCACCATGTCTATTATTGTGGATGTCAGTGTCTTAAATTGAAAATTCTTGAAGACTACATTCTCCTAGCAAAGGGTCAAAGACTGGCTTTGATCTTTATGTTCATATGCACATGGAAAGACCAAGTACCAGTCTTTAATTTTTCTTTGTTACAATGTAAGGACATCTCAATGCTATAGAAAAGCTCACAAAAGATGAAAATATAAGTAAAGCAGTTACCATGATGTTTTAATGAGCATGTTATACTCTGGGTAACTTTGACCTAGTGATTCAAATTCTGTTAGGATGACATGGTACATGGCTTATAAGTGGTTATTCCCAGTCCTTAAGAAAAGTCAGACAGAATTCTGAAGTCTTCCCACTCTAAACAAGCAGAACCCATTATTTATACTTTTTTATTCTATTACTGATAGTATAATTTTAAATATAATCCAATTCTAAAAATATTTAAAAATACATGAATTCTGTGGTCTCTACATTCAGTCAAAGTCCAACTGTTCCATGAACATAATTAATTCAATTGTATGCTAAAGACATGTAGAAAGGTCTACTAAATTCAGAGTAACATAATTTTAGGAAGTATATTCCAAATAATGATTTTTTTTAAGTTTTGACAGTGGTTAGTTGAATAATTCATACACAAAAATGGCATGGCATTGGATAGAAGGCAACACTGAAGACTGTGCTTTTTTGAATCATTGACTAGATGGGACATATGCAAACTAGCCACTATTACTCAATTCTTATAGATGTTAACATCTCAGGATGTAAATTGTAGATTCTTCAGTAAAAGAACTGGTTAAAGAAGGATAAACTCTAAAAATACACAACATAAATTTTCCTTTATTAAACTCCTAACAAGTAATTCATCAATTTCCTCAAAAATTACTTTTAGCTGGAAGTGGTGGTAGTACACACCTTTTATCCCAGTACTAGAGAAGCAGAGGTAGTAGGATTGATGTGAGTTTGAGGTCATCCTAAGACTACAGAGTGAGTTCCGGGTCACCAGGGTTAGAGTAAGTCCTGACCTCAAAAACAAACAAACAAACAAATTACTTTGGAACTTTATTGTAATTCAAGGGCAACCTCTGTATTAGAAATACATATACACTATAAAAAGTGACAACATGGAAAAGTAGGGAAAATATTTTAACATAGTTCTGGTCTTTTTACAGTTTGTGCAGTTTTATTTAAAATATCTTTTAAAAAGGCTCAGGCTGGAGAGATGGCTCAATGGTTACAGGCATTTGGCTGCAAAGACTGATGGTGCTGGATCAACTCCCCGGTACTCACATAAAGCCAGATGCACAAAATGGTGCACGCATCTGTAGTTTGTTAGCAGTGGCAAGAGGTCCTGGTGTGCTCCCTCCCTCTATCTCATTCTATTTCTCTCTCTCTCTCTCTCTCTCTCTCTCCAAATTAATAAACATTTAAAAAGTAAAATAAATGTCATGATTTAAATTTGAATAAATATGACTCTCTGACTATAAGGCTGATACACATTATCACAAAAATATTGATTGCATTGAATATAAAAATAAGGAATATCAGCTGGGGAGATAGCTCACTGGTTAAAATGCTTGCCTACAAAGTCTAAGGACCAGAGTTCATTTCCCCAAGTAACCACATAAAGCTACATGCACAAAGTGGTGCAAGATCCTAGAGTCCTTTTGCAGAGGCTAGAGGACTTGGAGTGCCCATTCTCTCTGTCTTTCTTCTATATCTCTTTGCTTGTGTTCATATAAATAAATAATAGAACAAATCAAGAATACTAATGGAATGATGGAATTGGTGCATTTCTTCTTATTTATTTATTTATTTTTAATTTTTTGAGGTAGCGTCTCACTCTAGCTCAGGCTGATCTGTAATTCACTCTGTATTTTCAGGGTGGCCTTGAACTCATGGCAATCCTCTTACCTCTGCCTCCCGAGTGCAGGGATTAAAGGTGTGTGCTACCATGCCCAAGTTGCATTTTCATAAAATAATGTCTCCTGTGCATTTTTCAAAATAATTGATGTCATTTTGTATATTCTATTGTTAAGTGTTACTGGTGTACCAGAAATCAGAGATGGAAATGGTGTTAAATTACAGTCACCACAGAATAGTCTGTTGTTAAACACAAGCAAAGAGCCAGGATTCAGGTGACTTAATGCAGTATATTATGCGATGGACTCCAGGTATGCAGCAGTACTTTTCATACTGCAATGATGCTGGTAAAAGGTATCTTCTGATCTAGTAGTTTAGGAATAATTTGAGATACTTAGTTTTCAGTCTCCCAGGCAATGGGGATGCTGATGGTCCATGGACCACAGCTTCTGTCCAGCTCCCAGAGCTCAGCCTTACCACAATGAGATGTAGCCTATCCCTCTGGTATGGGCAAGACCTAATCTTGAAGTCAGGGAGCACAGTTTAAAAAAAAAAGAATAACTTCCTTTTATTTTTAGTTTTTACGCACTCATAAATATATATAATGTATTTTGATCTTATCCCCCAGTTACTTTCATATTTCCTTTCCATGAAAACCTTTCTTCTCCCCATTTATCCCCATCATACTTTCATATTTAATGCCTTCTTTTCTTGACCCACTGACTTTAATTAGGGTTGCTTGCATGATCATGTATGAAGAGGTCATTTACTGGAGAATGGACAATTTATCACTGGCTACACGATTAAAGAACATGACTCCCCCTTTCCCAGTGACTATTAAGTGCCATTAGTTACTTTGGGAGGTGTGAGGTCTTATGAACATTTCTATGATCCATGATGAATTATTGATGGGCTAAATCTTATTCAATAATCCATAGGTGCTATGAGTTCATGTGTATAAAGGCCTTGTCACATAAGACAGCATTCCACAGCCTTCCTTCCCCTCTTCCTGTTCTTACATACTTTTAGCTACTTTCTCTGGACCTTGGAAAGAGGTGCTTTATATGTTCTGTTTAGAGCTGAGCACTCAGTAATAGTCACTCTCTGCAATTTTGTCAGTTATGCGTTGTTGCATTAATTTATGGTCATTACAGAAAGAAACTTGAGTGACTAAAGATTTTTGAAGAACTAATGGGAATAAACAGATATTTAGAAAGCAGTTTAAGATCCTGGTTTTTAGCATAATCACAATAGTAGATTACCCCTAGAGGTCATGTTCCTAGCCAAAAGTTTTTGACCTGATTTATAGTACTGAGTACTAGACATGAATTCATTCCTGTGGAGCAGGCTCATTTCTATTTAGAAAGCAGTTGATTAGTTCCATGACATTTAAGCAACTATTGCATTATGAGTACATATTACCTCATAGTTGGTTGGTTGTGGAGAACCCAGGGTACCAGCTGGTTAGACTGTGTATGAGTTTTGTTCCCCAGCATTTTGCAAAGCACCTTCTTAGGCTAGCCAACAGACAGGACATTTTCCATCTTGGTTTCTCTACATCCTGTAACCAAAGTGTGTTGTATCCTCAGCAGTAAGGACTCTTCATCTAGTTTTGGTGGGCCATAAAGAGCAAGGTCAACAGCCTGTATAGTTTTAGGGTCCTTTGTAGTCTCCCAGAGCAACAACTCATTGGCATATCAACCCTTTGCCTACTTCAAGTGATCAAGCTTATTCTACTACATGGAAAAAGAAATTACAAACCACACATTATTCTTCTGTGGCTTCATTCTCTTGTATATGTTCTGTTGTGATTCAAATCAGAAATGAACCACCAATGAGTAAACATGCGTGCCTGCGCGCACACACACATACACATTTGCACATGCATATTTAAATGCATGGGCCTGGAGTGATGGCTTAGCAGTTAAGACATTCGCCTGCAAAGCCAAAGGACCCTGGTTCAATTCCCCATGTCCCACATTAGCCAGATGTACAAGGGGGACATGCATCTAGAGTTTGTGTGCAGTGGCTGGAGGCCCTGATGTGCCCATTCTCTCTCTCTCTCTCTCTCTCTCTCTCTCTCTCTCTCTCTCTCCCTCTTTCTCTGTCAAATAAATAAATAAAAATAAAATATTTTAAACACATTGTCCCCAGAGGTAAGGCTGTTTGGAGAGGTTGTGGGGCCTGACTATGGTTGGTCACTGGGGACAAGGCTTTGGGGATAATAGCCCAGCCCTGCTTCCTTTCACATTGTTTAAGTCTTCTTTATGTAGCAAAGATGCATGGAGCTCTCTGGCACTGTGCCTGCCACTGTGGAACCACTCTGCCATGCCTTCTCAACTACTACTGCATCTAAGGGCCAACACAAATCCTTTCTCCCATATTTTTCTTAGATGCTTTGTTACAGTGATGAGAAAACTAATACTGGAAATTGGTAACAGGCGGAGATTGGGTTGCTGTGTAGTTTATATGCCTTAGAAACTAGTTTACAGAAAGAAAGTGGAAGAGATTGGACCTATGGGATAGAGAAGCATTAGAATTCTGTGGTTACTGCTTAATGAATCATTCTGACAGAAATTTGGAAGGTCAGAGTGCTAATGGAAATATGCACAGTAAAGATTGTCCTTTTGAGGGTTCAGAAGAGGAAGGACTGTCTCTGGAATTAGGCCACTGGCCATTTGTGTCACATTCTTGCAAAGAAATTGTATATGTTTTGTCTGTTTCTTGAAAATTTCAGTAAGGCTGAATTTAAATATAATGAACTCATTTGTTGGAGAAAATATCAACACAGCATAGCATTCAGACTATGGTATGGTTATTACTGGTAGATTTTAGCCAGATTTACAGTGAGAATTTTGAATAAAGAGCAGAGTAAAACTGAGGTTAAAAACCATGATTTTCATCAAGGAAAAGGACAGGCCAGCTATAGCACCTATACAATTAAGAGTACTAGCACTATTAAAGTAAAACTATGCAATGTTTACTGGGGCAATTGGATAGGAACCTTGATAGCAAGACTCAACTCAGTTCCAGGATACAAAACTGAAAGATTCCTCTGAAAACATGGCACCATCTGGGGACCCTGCTAGTATATGGTGGCTTAAGGAAGTATTTCCCTAGCTCCAACTGTTTAAGCACGAAAGAGTCACACTGCAGCCATGGTCTATGTGACAGGTGGAAGAATGTGGCACAATTTACATGGTGCTGATGTTGCAGGCATCAGAATATAGAGTGTTTGTGATTATCTAAGCTTGTTCCAAACTTCCAGGTGAAAACTGGTGAAACCAAAGCACACAGAGCAGGGCTGGATTCCCTGCAAGAGAGATCAGATGTGGAGCAGTGGGGCAAAGCCCAAGCTGTCATGCGGACTCCAGGAAGCTGGATATGCCAAGAACATGGTATCTATTAAGGAAAGCTACAGGTACTGGGTGGAGATGGCCCAACAAAGAAACCCATGGACTACAACTGGCAAAGCTGAGGGACAGTGCCTCCCAGGCCTATTTACACTCATGCCATCCTTCCTCATATGATAGAAATGGAGCTATAGATATTTCTCTGTCTAGCTTTACTCTCACTTTGGTTCAACTTTTTTTGCTATATGCCCATTTCTCCTTTTTGGAATTGGAATGTTTACTCTCTGCCATTTTATGCTGGAATTATATAACTTCCTGTCAAATTTTATATAGATTCACAGCTCAGTGTTTTTCTTGAATCTCACAAAAGTCTGGATTTTGAGAAACTTTCAGGTAAGATAGCATCATAGGAGCCATGCCAAACCAGCCTCGGGAGGGATTTAAGCAAAATCACAGCAAAATACATTCTTTTTGTGAAAAGTGAAGGAGTATAAGTTATTCTTAGACCCAGCAGAGATGCAAGAGAGAACAAGATCCACCAGAAAGGGGGGAAAAGACCAGAATCCCACTGAGGCATTTGTGGCCCACCAATCCACATGATTCCTTGCACCCACCTGGCACCAGCCCACCAGGTGCACCAACCAGCAGCAGAGACCAAACAAGGGGACTTTCCAACCTCATCAGCCTCTTGTAAAGTCAAGAAATCAAAAAGCTGAGATCAACTAAGGATCTACTGAAAGGGATACAGGTGAGACTGTGTGAGCAACTCCAGGATTTCTGCACTCCCCAATCCCCCAACCATCAGAACTGCAAACCTCAGCATTCAGCCCCCCCCCCCCCAGTAGCAGCCCATTGAGCACAGCTGATCAGAACTCCAGCCCCAACAGCACGACACAGGGGGACCAAGGTGGGCACTCAGCATTGGTGAGATTGGAAGCCACCCCAAAAAGTAACGAGGCCAACTGACAAAAAAACAAAAAAAAAAACAAAAAAAAAAAAACAGGTACATAGTCCTGCATTTGAAAAGCTAATCTCTCTTTTCATGTCAGGGCAGGTTATGGGTTACACATTCTTAGTTGGCTTTGCCATTTTCAAATAAACTGTATTTGGGGGTTGAATACTGTTTGTTGCCTTTGATGCTTTTAGATTCATAAGGCCTTTGTCTTTTCCTTCAGTCATTATTGGGGGCAGTATCTGATTTAGGTCTAGGATGACCTGGAACACAATTCAGAACAGAAACCTTTACCTCCTAGCTGACAAGATTAATGGTGTAGAGCAACACACACCTTTAGGGATTTTGGCTTTATAAGACTATCTGTTTGTTTAAATCCCCACAATTAGATGCTCTGTGCTGGTTTTTATTAAATGTGTATACAGCTTAGTTGAAGTTTAGAATTTGATGGTAAATTGTTCTACCCAGTCCACTACAATACTTGCTTGGCAAGCAAACTCAACACCTAGTATTACTTCTGTGGTTGGATTGGGGTCCAAGAGCTACACCTGGCAACTTAAACTCATATCTTGAAAGTATATAAAGGAGGATTGCCACATCTAAGAACACTGCAGATAAGTAGAAAACCCAAGCATCAAATCAATTCAGGATGCAAAAGTCACTACATGGTAATACAAGAAACACAAAGAATCAAGAAAATACAATACCACCAAAAATTATAAATCCAACAGAAATGATCACCAATGAGACTATTTTAGATGAAATGCCTGACAAAGATTTAAAAAAATGATTGTACCTATACTCAAGGACATTAAAGAAGAAAACAAAGGAATCAGAGAAGGAAACATACTCCTGAAAGAGAACACAGGTACCAGCTAAATGAAATAAGGAGGTCATTACAAGACATGAGTAAGGAAATAGAAATACTGAAGAAAAAAAACAGGTTGCAATTTTAGCTCTGAAGAACACAATTAGTCAAATAAAAAACTCTGGGGAAAGTCCTCACCAGTAGAATGGATGATGGGGAGAACAAAATATCTAAACTAGAAGACCAGGAGGCAGAACTAATGCAGTCGAACAATGATAAAGACAAGCTAATAAGAAGGTATGAATGGGAATTTCAAGATATGCAGGACACTATGAAAAGATCAAGCATAAGAATTCAGGGTATAGCAGAAGAAGAATTTCAATCCAGAGGCTTAGTAGGTGTTTTCAACAAAATCATAGAAGAAAAAATTCCCCAAATTGGGAAAGAAATGCCAATGTAGATACAAGAAGCTTATAAAACACTAAACAGACAAAATCTGGAAAGAATCTTTCCTCGCTACATTATAACTAAACTACTAAAAATGCAAACCAAAGACAATATATTGAAAGCAGTTAGAGAGAAAAAGCAAGTCACCTACAAAGGCAAACCCATCAGAATAATAGCAGATTACTCAACACAAACTTTAAAGTCCAGAGGGCTTAGAATGATGTATTCCAAGTTCTGAAAGATAACAACTGTCAACCAAGATTACTTTATCCTGCAAAGCTATCTATCCAAATTGATGGAGAAATAAGGACATTCACAACAAAAACAGGCTAAAGAAATTTATGACAACTAAATCAGCTCTACAGAAAATAATTGAAAAAATTCTTCATGCTGAAGAGAAAGCAAAACACACACAGGAGGAGAAAAAAAAATACTCAAATAACAGTTAAAACAAGCCATTGAAGGGATAATGGGAAGCACTAGAAAATAAGATGAATGGTGAGAATAAATACAGACCTTTCAATAACTCTTAATATCAATGGCTTCAATGCCCCAACCAAAAGACACAGGCTTGCAGACTGGATTAAAAGGCAGGATCCTGCCTTTTGTTGCCTCCAGGAAACTCATCTCTCAATAAAAGATAGACACTTAGAATGAAAGGATGGCAAATGCTATTTCAAGCAAACAGGCCTAGGAAACAAGCAGGGGTTGCTATCTTAGTATCTTACAGGATAGGCTTCAAACCAACAATAGTGAGGAAAGATAAAAAAAAAAAGTCATTTTATACTGATTAGAGGAGCACTTCAACAGGAGGATATTACAATCTTAAATGTATACACACCTAACATGGGTGAATCCCAATTTCATCAAATGAACATTATTAGACTTAAGGTCACAGATAACACCAAACACAATTGTAGTATATGACTTCCATACCCCACTCTCATCAATTGACAGGACATCCTGGCAAAACATCAACAGAGAGACATCTGAATTAAATGATGTCATGGAACAAATTAACCTAACAGATATCTACAGAACATTCCATTCAAATGCTACAGAATATACATTTTTTTTCTCAGCAGCACAAGGAACATTCTCTAAAATAGACCATATATTAGGAGACAAAGCAAATCTCAACAAATACAGGAAAATTGAAATAATCCCTTGTACTCTATCTGACCATACTGGGATTAAACTGCAAACTCAACAACAAGAAAAGATACAAAGAATATAGAACTTCATGAAGACTAAACAGTGCGCTATTGAATTATGAATAGGTCATTGAAGAAATCAAAACAGAAAACAATAAATTTATAGAATCAAATCTTGATGAGAATACAACATGCTAAAACCTTTGGGACAAAATGGAAGCAGTCCTAAAAAGGAAATTTATAGTGCTGAGTACCTATATTAAGAAATTAGAGTCGGGCATGGTGGCGTACACCTTTAATCCCAGCACTTTGGAGGCAGAGGTAGGAGGATTGCCATGATTTCAAGGCCACCCTGAGACTCCATAGTCAATTCCAGGTCAGCCTGGGCTAGCATCAGACCCTACCTCGAAAAAAAAAAAAGAGAAAAGAAAAGAAAAAGAAATTAGAGAGTTCACAAGTCAATAATTTAATGCTTCACCTTCAGGCCTTGGAAAAAGAAGAACAAGGCAAACCAAAAAATCAGTACATGGGAAGAAATAATAAAGATTAGGGAAGAAATTAATGAAAGAGAAACCAAATTAAAAAAATCCAAAGAATCAATGAAACAAAGAGTTGGTTCTTTGAAAGGATAGACAAGATTGATAAACCCTTAGCAAATGTGACCAGAAGAGAGAAGAGACAAAAATTAATATAATTAGAGTTGAAAAAGCATGATTACAACAGATACCAAAGAAATTCAGAAAATCATAAGGACATAATTTAAGAATATATATGCCTCCAAGTTTGAAAATCTGAAAGAAATAAATGATATACTTGATGACCTACCAAAATTAAATTAAGATTGATAAACCATTTAAATAGACCTATAACGAGTACAGAAATCCAAGCAGTTATAAAATGTCTCACAACTAAAAAGATTCCAGGCTCAGAAGGATTCACTGGTGAATTTTACCAGACCTTCATGGGAGAACTAACACCATTGCTTCTCAAACATTTCCATAAAATAGAAAAGGAAGGAATTCTACCAAACTCCTCCTATGAAGCCAGCATCATCCTCATACCAAAGTCAAAACAAAAAAGAAAAGAAAATTACAGAATTACAGACCAATGTCCTTCATGAACATAGATGCAAAAATTATGAACAAAATATTGTCAAGAAGAATGCAAGAATATATCAGAAAGATTATTCACCCCAACCAAGTTGGCTTTATCCCAAGGAAGGGATGGTTCAACATAGCAAATCAATAAATGTAATACATCATATAAATGGTCTGAAGGACAAAAATCACATGATCATATCAATAGATGCAGAAAAGGCATTCAACAAAATCCAACCTCCCTTCATGGCATAAGTATTACAGAAACTGAGGATAGAAGGAGCATATCTCAATATAATGAAAGCTATTTATGACAAATATACAGCCAACATAATACTAAATGGGGAAATCATGAAGCTTTTCCACTAAATTAAGGCAGAAGACAAGGGTGTCCACTGTCCCCACTTTAACATAGTACTGGAAGTCTTAGCTATAGCAATAAGGCAAGAGATAGCCATAACAGGGATACAAATTGGAAGGAAGAGATTGAATTATCATTATTTTTAGATTATATGATATATTATATATATAAAGTATCCTAAAGGTTCTACCAGCAAACTATTAGCACTGATAATCACTTTTAGCAATGTAGCAGGATACAAAATAAACACATAGAAATCAGTAGCTTTCCTGTATACTAACACAGACATGGCAGAGGATGAAATCAGCAAATCACTCCAATTCACAATAGTCTCAAAAATAAAATTAATTGAATACCTTGGAATGAACTTAGCCAAGGAAGTGAAGGATCTCTACAATGAAAACTTTAAAATGCTCAAGCAAGAAATTTCAGAATATACAAGGAAATGGAAAGACATCCCATGTTCTTGGATTGGAAAAATCAATATTGTGAAAATGTCGACCTTACTAAAAGCAATCTACACATTTAATGCACTCCCCATTAAAATTCCAATGGCATTCTTCACAGAAATAGATAAAAACAATCCTAAAATTCTTTTGGAAGCACAAAAAACCTCAAATAGCCAAAACAATTTTGAGCAACAAATATAAGGCTGGTGGTATCACCATACCAGACTTTAAGCTATATTACAAAGCCATAGTAACAAAAACAGCATGGTATTGGCACAAAGACAGACATGTAGATCAATGGGACAGACAAGAGGACCCAGATTTTAATCCAGGCAGCTATAGCCATCTGACTTTTGACAAAAATTCCAAAAATATTCACTGGAGAAAAGATAGCCTCTTCAACAAGTGGTACTGGGAATACTGGATATCTGTAGGTAGAAGGATGAAGATACATCCTTGCCTTTCTCTATGCACAAGAAACAAATCCAAGTGGATTAGGCATCTTAATATCAGACCTGAAACTCTGAAATTGCTAGAGGAAAAGGTAGGGGAAACCCTTCCACATACTGGCATAGACAATGACTTTCTGAATATAACCCCAATTTCTCAGGAAATAAAACCACCAATCAACCACTGGGATCTCATGAAATTGCAAAGCTTTTGTACAGCAAAGAACACTATGAATAGAGCAGAGAGACAACCTACAGAATGGTAAAATATATTTGCCAGATATACATCTGACAGAGGATTCATATCCAGAATATATAAAGAACTCAGAAAACAGAACAATAAGAAATCAAACAACCTGATTAAAAAATGGGATATGGAACTAAATAGAAAGTTGTCATTGGAAGAAACACTGATGACATATAAACATCTAAAAAAAGTGTTCCACCTCCTTAGCCATGAGGAAATGCAAATTAAAACTACTTTGAGATTCCATCTCACTCCTGTCAGAATAATTACCATCAAGAAAACAAATGACAATAAAATTTGGCGAGGATGTGGAAAAAGGGGAAACCTTCTACACTGTTAGTGGGAATGTATTCTTGTACAGCCATGTGGAAACCAGTGTAGAGGTTCTTGAAACAGCTAAAAATTGATTTACCATATGATCCAGGTATAGCACTCCTGGGCATATATCCTAATGACTCTTCTTACTACCTTAGAGATACTTGCACAACCATGTTTATTGCTGCTCTATTCACAGTAGCTAGGAAATGGAATCAGCCTAGATGTCCCTCAACAGATGAATGGATAATAAAGATGTGATACATTTACACAATGGAGTTCTATTCAGCAGTAAAGAAAAATGAAATTTGCAGGGAAATGAATGGATCTGGAAAGGATTATGCTAAGTGAGGTAACCCAGACCCAGAAAGCCAAATGTTACATGTTCCTCCTCATAGGTGGATCTTAGCTACAAATGTATAGACTTGTGTGTGAGCTGAAATGAACAATTGGTAGCAGAGGCCAGCAAGCTAGAAAAAGGCTATAAGGAGGGAGAAGAGGGAAGGACTTAAGGGGATGGTATTGTATATATGTGACTAGAAGAACAGATTACAGGGAAGGGAAAGGCCTAAGCAAGGCCAGGGGAAGAGATTGTGAAGAATTGCATGGGTATGGTCAATCAAAATTCAAGATATTCTGAATGAAACATATGAAAATCTACTGTTTTGAATAGTGGCACATCCAGAAGCCACAGATTGTTACTAGAAAATTTTCAGTGCCAGAGATGGGATGTCTTCCAGTTAGTTGTTGGCCAGGGAGGTCTCTGTTGCCGCCAAAACATTATAGGCTATTGCCTAGGTCCTTGGTTTTCCTTGAGAGACAGATGGTAAGACCCTATTGCTGATGACTTCACATGCCTGAGCAGCAAAGTCACTGAGAAATCAAGCTGGTGCTGAGCAGAAAACCTTCTCCCTGTAGACCAGCCAACTGAGAGCTATAAAAAGCTGCAATGTATGCAGCCCTATAGGAGACAGAAGTCATCAGCAGTGAAAACAGTGGACACTGAAGCCTCAAGTTTGGTCAGACAGGCCAAATGACCAAATGAATGCAACAGTGGCATGTTTGCTGTGGGGGAAACCAACTGCTCTCTAATTGGACTGAAGGCCTGCTCTATGAGAGGGAATACATGTCTGGTACTGAAAACCTAATCAAAAGACTATGGCAGGAGAGGTTGTGAGCCTTAGGGGTATAAAGCCTGCTCTTGTCTGGATAAATGCACATATATTTCTCACCAAATTGCCCTGTAAGCAGTACGTTTAATGCTCATATTCATATATTAATGCTACTCTCACATCTGGTTAGAGAAGTTACTCTTTTCAGATGGTGATGACCACTGGTATAACCCAAAAGGCAACAGAGTGCTGAGAAGAAGGGATGGAGGAGCGTATAGAACTGAAACATCTCTATCACACCCTCCAAGGCTCAGGGTCCATTGTGGAAGAGGTGGGGGGAAGAATGTAAGAGCCAAAGGAAGGGTACCACTCCTTACATACAACTGTCCAGACAGAAATTGGCTTTGATATCCATGATCTCACAGTGCCTAGCAATACCTACACCCTCATAATATTAGAAAAATACGGTGACATCAAATTAAAAGAGAGACTAATGGAGAGAGGGATGGGATATGATGAAGAGTGGAGTTGTGAAGGGGACAGTGGGTGAGGGGAGAGAAATACCATGGTTTATTGTCTGCAAGCATAGAAGTTGCCTATATATATATGAGAATAGATTTTAACAGGGTTGGCTGGTACTATTAATACTCTAAGGTCTCTTAAAACTGAGCTGAATTAATTTTGTATCATGATTTTGCTAAGAACCAATAGGGCCAAATGTTATGTGTGGAATGTGTTTCAGCAGCAGTTCCTTAGCTGTTGTCACTATTTTGAGCGGTTGTAGCACCAGACTGATGTAAGTGGGTCACTTGAGTTAGGCCTTCGAAGTTTATAGCCTGCCCTGCTTCCTATCTCATTTTCTATATTTCTTTGACCATGGTAGTCATGTCACCACAGAGCTGCTCTGCTGTGGCTTCTCTACTATGTATTGAAATCCCCTCAAACTGTGAGCAAACATGAATGCTTCTTCCTTGAAGTTTCTTTGGTCAGATATTTTGTCACAGTAGAGGGAGAAGTGATAAGCAGGTCTTCATAAGCAAGTAAGTGAGGTCAGTATTCTTTAAACCAGAAGTTAAAGATAGAATGTAATTTAGCATGGGTTATTTTAATATTCAACATGACAGAAATTATAAAGGAGAAACTTACACAAAATTATAAAAGTAATAACTCCAGGGAAAATATGTAAAACTAACTTTTTTGCTGAGATTTTCAAATGATGATAGCAACCTAAACCCATGGTTCTAACAAGTGTGTATAGGCATATCCTGGGAGAGTTGATGCCTGGGGCCAGGCACAGATGGCTGTCAGGGATCCTAGTCAGTATTAAAAACCTCCTACAGCATGAGAACCAATGCAGAATATAATTTAGACCACACTGCAAACAAAATTAAGTAGGAAAAACATTCACTTTTAAATGTTCGTTCATCACAAACAGAAACAAGCAACAAGCTACAAACATAGCATGATGTTCCCCTGAGGCAAATGATTACATCCATGTATCAATTGGTTTCAGAGAGAGCTCCATAAGCTAATTACATATCATCCTGCCCAGAAGCAGGGGGATGGATAAAACAACCTCTTGAAATCCCAATCCTGGTAATTTAGAAACTGGTCCTGACTCCTTCAGTAAAACCACTGAAGTGGTGATAAAGGGCTTGGGATTCACTGGGAGCCAAATCATACTTTAACCCTTTATCACTCCAGCAAGAATGTGTGCAGAGACCTATCCAGCTCCTCAGGATCACATTAACACTTTATTACTCCAGCAAGAACATACGCAGAGACACATCCAAGTCCTCAGGATCCCTGATTCTAATTAAGATTAACAGGCAGTTTCCATTGGCAGTAGAACATTTTCTAGAAGATTTTAGATCCTTTTTGGGTTAGTTTTTAGCAAACTGGCACTGATATTTCTTGTTTTTTTAATTCCTCTTTTTATTAATTAGTTTTGTACTCAGTGAATACAGTCAATTTGGTACCATTATTAGGTTCATCTATTACCTACCCCCTCCCCTTGGCCCCCTCCTTGTTGAAGTATATGGGTCATGCATTCTGGAGATAGCCCACAGTTATGGGTAGGATAAATGTCTGCATATCATGACCCAGCATGTGGCTCTGACATTCTTTCCACCCCCTCTTCCACAAAATTTCCCTGACCCATGTTGGGTTCATTTTTGGTCTGCTTCAGTGATGAGGTGTTGGGAGCCTCTGGGTCTCTGGATCTCTGATTTGGTAGGAGTTGATTTTTCTGTGTTGACCTCCTTCATCCTTGTGCTGGTACCCGGTTCACCGAGAAAACAGCACCCTTGCTTGTTTCACCAATTGTTCTTAGTTTCAGCTGGGGCCCTTTTGAGGTATGATGGGGTGGCTCTCTCCTTAGGATCAACATCTATCTATAAAAGAGAAGCACATTCTCCAATGGAGAGGGAGTTAGCACCAGACAAATGAGATAACCCTTACTTTTTTATAGAGAATTTAATAGGTCTAGGCCCTCTTGTAGCCCCCGATTGTTGGTTGCTTGATAGTGGAGAGCAGGCTTGTTTGGATATGGTTCTGACTTGTTTCCCAGCTCCAGCTATGGATCCTGTACCACTGAGGGGATCACAAATCTAGACCCAAATGGCAATGGTACCATAAAATTTTACATCCTAAAAGGCAGACCCAATGACACTGATATTTCTAAAATTTGTAATTTATACACAAAGATATAGAATGAGACCTCTTAAACCGTCTTGAAAGATTATTTTTTGTAATGGTTCTAAAGAAATAATCTCTAGGTTTGAGTGAAATTCTGATATGCACTGTGTCATTGGTTGAGTGACTTTTATTTTAATAATATATGTTGTAAAGGTGGATAAATCACACTTTATGTGGATGATCTCTTATAATGAATTAAAATACCTGATCCTAAAATCTACTACAATCATAGCCAGGTGTTTGCTATGCATTGTAGAAGAAGAAATGTGAAAGAGACTAAGTGATTTTACAAATCTGCCACCAGGTGCTGAGTAGAAAGCAAAACAAGAGCTGATGGTCACAAAATCTTCATTGGTGAAAATGGAGAGATGCTACTATGGAACCTGATGGTTGCTGTGATGTATTTCCATGTGGCATGGACAAGGTGGTCAAGTTCTAGGTGAAAATTGGCAATACATAATGACGTCACAATTGGGCCTCCTCTAACACCTTCCTAGAGGTCCCTCAACTTACCTTCATCAAATGCAACAGTTTATGACTTTGGATTTGTTAATCAGTTAAGTAATTCTTGTTTCCATCCCCAATAAACTACCTGATTCCATGTTGACAGTAATCTTCCCCTCCTCAAATTCAGAGCATGTTTAAGCTTAGTGTCTTATATGCTGCTGGTCCTTAATATAGTGATAGGATATATTTTAAATGAATTTCAGATCTTTCATATGTGCATTTCTTTGATCATGAATCTTTTCAAAAGCCTTGGCAAAATATTAAGATATTTTTAGGTAGAGTTTGTGTTTACTATTGGAATAGTGGATTTAAATATTAATACTTTGCAAAAGACTATGGGCTTTGTCTTTAAAGCTAATTTCTCATTGTCCTACAAACTTAATATAAAAAAGCAAATTGGTCCCATGTTATGGATGGAGAGAGGAGGACAAAGATTCCCAATTAACAAAATTAATATCCCAGATAAACAGGGAATTAAAAGCCAGATCTGTAGTCAGGTCCTTAAAATATTCTGTTACCTGTACAACCACAAAGTGCAACTCCCTCCATTACTAACAGAGTTCATCCATTAGCTCAACAATTATAATAATGGAAGCGTGATTTAAGTCACATGAATGCCTAATGACTTATTTTCAAGTATATATGTATTTAAAAAGTAAATATACAGACTATGAATGTATCTGCATGCAATCAATAAATGGTACCTAAATTATTTATTTTTTTCATGTGTTTAAACATATAACATTTTCTCTGTAAGAAATAGAAGCAACTCATCAGAAGATATCAAGGTTTATTTTTTAAACAAAGCCCTCAGATACTAAAAACCTGAATACTTCATAAAGAAAATAGGTTGCTCTCTCCTAAAATTGCCTCTAATGTTAGCTGAATATTAATAAAATCCATAAACCATTAGTACATTATAGCTGCTTTGTTCTGAATTACATAGACCTTTTATGTTTATTCCTCAGTGAAAATGCATAAAAAAATGAAATCTACTCTAATTGTACTCTCTGAAGATAGCTGGTAAAATCATTTCTAGCAGCTATAAATCAATTGTAGTATTAAAATGACCTGCCAGGTGCATCTTCTGGGTATCAGACTAATTAAGGGAATGTATTAATTGCAACTATTCATCAACACCACCAACGTTGTTAGGTAACCCTAACAATGAATCTTTTTCCCATATTAGCTAGCAATAAAACTGTAGTTTTATAAAATGTGAAGAAAAAAGGACAGAGAAAAAGCTAGGAGAATGGTATCTGCTTCTGCTTCTACATGTCCTAGAGGTTGTCTGCAGGGCTGAAGTCCAGATTAGAATTTTTGGCTTCAGATCTGGAACTTACCTCCATACTTTGTTTCTATTATCTTTTCTTTTGTAAAACACCTATATAATATTTTCTAATAAACCAAATTTGGGTATTTCCCAAAGCTTGTTATTTTATACCAATGTTATTAAGCAACAGCTGATTCCATATATCTATGTAAATGTATTACAGGTAAATGCATACTTATAATATTCTGTGTATGAACAGATACACACATATATGTGTTTGTGCTTAAAGTGTTGCATTGTACTGTGTCTGACTGCATGTGTATATATGTGGTTGTATGTGTACATGTGTATCTTTTTCCCCAGATAAAAGTCAATTAAGCTGTAATGGTAATTAGTATGAAAAGAATGTCAAGAAAATGTAGGCTTTTATCTTGAGTAGTAAAGTGAGTAGGCTTTTGAAATTAATTACAAATGATGGTCAAGTAATTATTATACTTTCCATTCCTTTAAAGAGAAAACAAACATAAAATCTAGGAAATTGTCATAAGACATGAAATATTTCTTCTTTCTTTTTTTCTTTTGTTTTTTGTTTTTTGGTTTCTTGAGGTAGGGCCTCGCTCTAGCTCAGGCTGAACCTGGAATCCATTATGTAGTCTCAGGGTGTTTGTAAGCCAGATTCACAAGGAGTAATAAATAGTTCATTGATTCTAAGAACAACCAATATTCATTCATTAATTCACTTTCTCCTTATGGTAATGAGTTTTTTTCAAGTTTGACTCTTTCTAATATTCAAAATAATATGAGTGACAAAATAGCAAATTCTATGCAGAAAGGACTTGTGTTTTCTGCTCTTCAATTAAATCTCTGGAAGTAGATTAACTGATGCTGAGCATTGCAGAAACTGACTCCTAGCTTCTGGAAATGTCTCTGCTTATATAGGACCTGGAAACCTATTCATTTTTGCAGTATGCCTACCAGGAATCTAACCCATGTCTAGATTATTCAAAGTGCACAGGTAAATGAAGTTTTAAGGTAACCCTTGTTACCCTAGGACAATTGATCTCTCTCTACCACAAAAAGAAATAAATTACATCACTATAATCATGAGATTTGGTAGTGTTAAATAGCAATGGTCTCCAGAGCTAAGAGGAACAATCGCCCACATTTTTGTCCCAGCACAAGGTGCCTCATGGCATGTGGTCCTCTCTGGTCAGTTTCAGGCAAGGTTCATGCTGAGGAAGATAAAGTTCTCTCTTCCTGCATAGTTGGGAGTTTTGACATAGGAGAATAAACTTGCTTGTTTATCAACTGCCCTAAGTGTAAGAAGAGCTATTTTATCCCTGAAATAACACATGGCAAATAAGAAATTAACAGGCTGTGTTTGGAAACCATGCGTGGGTGATTCAACTCTTCAACTCATCCAGGGAGAGGCAAAGTTACAAGCCCATATTGAGAACTGGAGCTATAAATTCATGCTTGTTCTCTGTTTCACCAGGAGCTAAGAGGTAGAAATTAAAACGTACTAAAGACAGGCCTAAGGGATAGACAAAGCCCACCATGTGCATAGGGCAGGGGTAGAGCCTCAAGCTGGACTGCATATCCTCTATAGGATGCCCTGCAAAGGAGCCTCATCTCCTTTACCAGCCTACCTTCATCCAGCAGTTGGGAACCTGCCTTGAAGAGCTAGTCCTCTGGAGCCAGAAGAGCAGGCCGAACACGGACTTGAATTTGCCAAAGGAAATATTTTGGCTGCTGATTTCTCTAGTGGTGTACAAAACAAGGAGCCCTGAGCAGTAACTAAATCCTCTTCCCACCTTCCTAAAAAGCTAAATTTGGATTTAATTCTCAACTTTGGCTCAGTAGAAAGGAATAAACACTCTTAATGCTACTACCATGCATTGATTCTTCACTACAACAGACACCACACTGAAGATTTGCAAATACTACCCGTTCTGTGTCATGCACACCAACATGCTAGAATGATCCAGCTGCATGTGATGATAAGCCTGTGGTCTGTAGCACTAAGCTGTATGCTCCTAAGAATGGTGGGTTTTCAAACACCTCAATGCATGTGTAACCAATATGGACATCTCCGGTCTCTTTCTGCACCCTGACTTTTTTTTTTTATCTGTGCTATGATCTTCAAATGATGATCTGGTTGGCCTATGATTTTAAATTTCCTACGTATTTCTGGGATTGTGCTCTTGATCTCGGCAGGTTTAAATTTTCATGCCTCCCGAAGGCACAGCTGGCAAAACTGATGTCCCAGTTAACATACAACTCCTTTGTGCAGGCTGCATTACTTCCCTGAAAAATAAATTCAGATGCTGAGATCTTTGTTTACTCACCTGGGTTTTTACTTCATGTTATTTTAGGAATATTTTCTTTCAAGGTATGCAGGGATAAAAATGATACCTTAGTAATTATTGTTTGGTTCAAAGACAAAATTCCATAGCACTGAAAACTAAAATATGATATCTTTCTTCAAAAACATCAGAGGTTGAGGATAGTTCTGTGGTAAGTGCACTTGCCTCAAGCATGGTCTGCTGAGATGTCCTGAGTTCCATTTCCCAACAACAAGACAAAGAGCTAGGTCTAGCCATGCACATCTGTAGCCCCAGTGCTGTGGGGACTAGAGAATCACTCAGGCACATGAAGACAGCAAGTTCCATAATCAGTGAGAGGCTATGTCTCAGGGAAACATCTGAATGAGTGATGGAAGAAATCCAGAGTTCTCCTCTTACCTCCACATGGACACAGGGCACATATACATACACAGAAGTGTGCATACACCATCCATCCATACATATTACGCACACCACACCATGCATACTACACAAACACATGCAAGAAAGGGATTCAGTTAATACATATTTATTCAAAATCAGACTACAATATAAGAGAGAAGCAGATGTTTGAGCATATCTATGAAACCTATATACTATGAGTATTTCTATGATAGCCATGACTGCTAACTGATGGAAGATAAAGAATTGCCCCGAAGACTCAATGAAATGGAACAGGATTTTCATGTATTCACATGAAATAAACAAAACAAAAAAGACACATTTCTTAAGGCTTTCCTTCACTAAAAGGGTTATTGTTATTGATACTAATCCTAGATAGTGGAACAGGGACTAAACCCAAACCCACTTCCAGCTACAAAATGAGTATATTTGAATATTTAATTAATTTTATAAACAGGAATGTTATTTTAATTTCCCTTCGCTTGACAAATTCAGGTAAAAATTCTCATTGTTTTTCAGATTTATGTTCATCTTCGTGCATAATATTATTGTGGTTACTATGCACAATGAAATAGACTCAATTCAGGAATGCTTACACACTATTCAATTGTACCACTCTGTTCCATTGCTTGACACCTGAGAATTCTTTATGCTGGAAATAATTAAGTCACTCAAGCTGACAACTTGCATGGCTCTTCATCTCTCTGTGTACATATCAAAGACACAATTATCTCTGACAACAGCCAAGCTTATAAATATATTTACTATGTCTTTTCTCTTACCTTTGACACAGTGCCTATCATCCATTAATTTTTCTTTTCAAGTCCATCCACGGCCAAGCCCTACCATTTACTTATATGATATAAAACAGTGCTTTTCACATATTTCTGCCTCTCTATTCTCCACACCATCCTATAGGTAAAGGAATGTATTTGTTAGGCACATTGACCCTGCAACCTGTGTCAGCCTCTTGGGGTGCAAATCCTCTGAAATTCAAAATATGGTTCCAAAGGGAAGTGCTGTTTTAACCAAATGGTTTAGAAAAGACTCACATGGTCTTCTCAACAAAGTTAACTCCCTGCTCACTGCCTTACTGTACCTTGTACACAACTCTAATTCACAACACTTTGCAGTCCAAAGAGCATTGGCTCATTACATGATGCCTCATTAACTGTCAGCTCCCTGGGTGCAAGAATCATGCTTTATAAATCTTATCAATCCAGCACCTAGTATTTTGTTTGGCATAAAGTGGCACTAATTAAATGTTTGTTGAGTAAATGACTGCCATTGCAGGTGTCACTCCTCCTCACTATCCTGTCCAATGAGTCCTGCTTAAGAGTCTCCACACATTAGCATTATCTTCCTTCAAAGTTAGGGCACCTTAACCTGGTTAAACTCTTATGCTATTTCTCCTTTTGTATCATGTTTGCCTCTTTTAAAGTGATGGGCCATGTTTACCTAATCTCTTTTAGCAAGGTTCTTAATCCAACTCATTTCAAATATCACAAGGCCATTCTCATTAAGTATAATGATGGCAGTGATGGTGAGGAATACTGCTAAGAGTCTATGTCACGCTCAACTTCACATTTATGGGATCAACTTCCAAACCAGGCACAGGTTATGGGGTGAACAGGATTTATTGAAGGTTAAAGACCCATGAGAAGTTTCATAATGGTCCACATGGGGAGAAATACCACAACCAGCACCATAAGCAAGCACACTCTGGGAACCCCAGGCAGAGCTCAAGCACTCTATATCCTGGGCTGGAATTCCAGAACCACCCTCAGTAACATCTTAGGACAGGACCCTAGAATCTGCCCACAATGACACCTTTTGCAGCCCGACAGTTAGAGATCCTACTGGGGAACACCCATTCAAACTACCACAATCTACTCTGGTGATACCTTCATAGCTATTAACACTTGTTCTTTGCTACAGTTTTGAAATGTGAGAGATCTAAAAGCATGCCCATTATATGAATGAACTCACTGAGGCTGCAAACAACAATCTGCTAGCCCCATTGGTTTTTGTCTTTGTCTATGTTATAGTCTTTTGTTGAAGAATGGGCAAAAGTTTTCGAGTCTGATTGGTCTTTCCAACTCTGCCTTGACCATTCATGACCTATGGGATGACTTATGGGTCTAACCTTCAACTTGCTATTTTATGGGGAGAACATACAAAGTCAAAGAATTCAGTTTCCTTTTCATTATCCCCAATCACTATTTTCCAAACGTAGCCATCAATATATGGTTTTAATGACAGGGATGTTTATAACACTTTGTGTCTTCTAGGATTTCCATGACTAATACAAAGGAAGAGATTTTATTTTGTGCTTTTTCTTCATTTAGAAATACTCACCTAGGTAGGTTTTACTTATCCCTCTTCTGAACAAGCACTATGTCATTTACAATTTTTTTTTAAATTAATGAATGGTTGACATTCTTAACTGTTGAAATTTACTACCTAATTACAGGTATTACTATTATTTCAAAAATTAAGCCAAGAAAAACATCACTGTGCTGCAGTAAATGATGGAGACCTGACAGAAAAAAATGAGCAAAAAATATTTTAGTAATCATAACATTATTTCCATGTGATTAGGGGAGGCTTTACAAGGTACCAGCATTTAAAATAGATCCTATTGGAACCTATTAGTATATACCTGGATACTCATTTCTCCTCCTCCTCAAAACCACAGGGGTCCATTTGACAACTTCAATTTCTTAATGTAGCTCTTTGAAGCCCACATTCATCACACTCCTATCTCAGTGCTTAGTTAAAGCCTGCTGTAGCCTTAAATGGGAACCAAATGTCTCCTGTCAAGAAAGAGCCTCAGCACATAGTAATATAACCAAATGTTACAATTTGTCTTTTGACTGCCCTGGAATTTTCCTGTCAGGATGCTATTTCTAACTGGCTTAGTGACTTTCCTCGGGTTTTCCTCTGACAGTCCAAAGGGGCTCCTGGAAATTATTGATCAGCTGCGCCCTGCAGGGAGAGTCTGAATGGCATTCAGCAACACTGCTGGCCCAGAAAGAGCAATGTGCTGCAAGTTGTCCTGAAAATCCCGCCATGCTGGTTCCCTTTAGGTTCATTGATGCCTCAAAGGAAGTCTGTACAGCAGAAACTCGACTGATGTGGCTGCAAGAGAAGGAGATGTAGGTGGGGTGTGAGGGGAACATCAAGAAGCATTTGTTAGAAAACATGAAACCCTCTCGGGTGCTCACAGAACCCCTTGCCAGGACTGCTGCTTCAACAACACCCGCTCTCTGCAGTCCTTTATTCTCCGGTCTTCTGAAAGGGCCACTGAGCCATAAGCAACAACACAACAGGGAGTACTTATGTCAACCCCCACACACATTTCTGTGAACTGAAAAATGAGGTGTGGCCAAGTAGACCTCACTATTGCCAGCGTCTACATATTTTATCTGCACACTCACTCCCTAATATTGCTCTCCTATTACTGCCCCAATTGTAACTAAAACAATAAATGAAAATATGCTGAATGATGATGGTCTAAAGTTATAATAGAAATTTCAGGCAATAAAGTACCACCAAGGTGCCTAGATGGCCATTTAATTTGGAGTACAGATGTCACTTCTAGCCAAGCCAAGGCAGCCCACATCCTCCTCCTTCCCATAGCTAGAAAGCTTACACAAGAAACATCTTTTTTCCTTTCTTTCTTTTTTTCTTTCTTTCTTTCACTTGGGTTTTTGTTTTGTTTCATTTTGTTTTGTTTTGTAAAACAGGGTCATGCTATGTAGTTCAAGCTATACTCAAACCACCTATCCTTCTGCCTTAGCCACTTCACACCTGGCTGAAGCTAGAAGCCCTGAGAATAGGCTTTCTTGCAGCAACTCCATGGTATCACTTTAAGTGTCAAACATAACATGAAACTATCCTTCATGAATAAAATTCAGGATCAACCGATAGAAATATTATCATGTGGGTTAGGTTTATCGAATTCTCTTCTGGTTCCAAACAGATAATTTCTTTGCACCTTCATGAAGAATCAGGGAGAGGATTACTGTAGCACTCTTAGGAAGAATACTTCTGTTCTAAAATGTCAGGATTGGTGTGCTGTGGGGTTGGGGTATTGATTGTGTGTTCAAAATATGTGAAGAGTTATTTCTTGCATCCATAAGAAATAAGGAAATCAAATGTTGGGGTTCATTTTGCCTGGAATATATTTCTGTACACTAAGTTATGAATGTGTACTAGGCTTGAAAATCAGTTTATTCATTGGGATAGTAAATCTGATAGAGCTCAGGAAATTCTTTTACTATTGTTATCGTACCTGCATGTGATATATGTGTACATGTTCATGTGTGGATGTGAACACGCTCAAGCCATTACATACATGTGGAGATCAGAGGTTATCTTTAGGTGTCTGTCCTCACCTATCACTTTGTTGGAGGTAGGATCTTTCATTGATCACGTCTGCAAGCGTGAGGTAACTTTACTGTAATTCTCCTGTCTCTGGCTCCCTTCTTGGGGAAGGCACACTGGGATTACAGATGCTCATGGACAGCATCAGGCTGTCCTTATGTGGGTTCTCGTCCTCACACTTGTACAAGAAGTGCTTTATCCATGGAGCCATCTCGCCAACCCACATCTCAGGAAATTCTTGTGCCATGCTCTTCTTCTTTTTGTTTCACTTTAAAAAAAGACTTCCCATATAGTCTAGATGTCAGATAAGTAAAGTTACTGAAATTTGAAATATCTTTATCTCTAGGCTATGGAATGATGCTAATCCAGCTCACATCAGATGCTACTTTTACCCTGAGACATTCATATCTTCTTGGGTGGTGCTACAATTTTTATACAAAAAGTTTACCCATGTCAATAAAGAGAAGCATTGTAATTCACAGTATTATAGTATAAGCTACAGCACAACTTATAACCCCCAAATTCTACCCAACTTTCACTAGCATCCCTGTCTGATCAGAACGTGGGGATCGAAATAAGCATTGCACTCCACAGAACACTTTTTGAAGATGAGGGTAAGTCGGTCTTTTCTGCTAATTCATCATGTTTTTTCCAATGTGGTTTCTTTTTAGGGCTTGTTTCCTAGCTAGATGGATCCAAAACTTTCATACATTTTAATACCAGTTGATAACTAAAAAGCCTTGAGAGTCTGGGGATATAGCTCAATGGTAGAGTACTTGCCTAGTATTGACAAAGCTATAGGGTCATGCCATAGCACTATAAATACTATACGAAACAAAAATAATAAAATAAACTTTCTTGAAAGTTTAGTTTCTGTCCTAAAACTAAATAAGAAATTTCTTATTCTTTTTCTGTCTTCTTTCACCTTTGAAAACCTTGCTTTTGTCCTCTATCTCCTGCTTATACCTTTCACCTTTCTTCTGCTTGCTTCCCTCTCTTGATCCAGGAGACGTAGCCCACCCCTCCAACAGCTATACCTTAAAGTAATTTGGAACAGAAGCAAAAGGCCCTGGAATCCTTAGTAATCCGTATCAGATCCAGCTGTTGAGCACTGGTTAGGCTCCTGAACAAGCCAACTGTCTTTTCAGGCAGCTACCTGGGAAATTGAAAACCTGTTAGAGCATCAGTGGAATAACATGAGCCTGAAACAAAAATCATACAAATAGAAAAGAAAATGTCCCTTCAGCGTGAAGTTAAGGCACCGCTGAAACAATTGAAAAGAAACCGGGCTCTGGGTGATCTCTATTGATAGGCCTCAAAGTGGCTGGTGCTTAGAAGCAGACTGGTTATTTTGCCTGCATTTCTGGTGTCATTAGGCCTCTGCCCTGAAGGCCAAGCAGCTTACTCAACTGCACAGCGCTTCCTGTCTGAGAGTGAATACCAAACCTGAGATAATGCATATTTGAGAGTTACTCATGGGGCAAGGAACCCACTCACAGAGCATTTCAACTCAGCAAGGCCTGCTACTTTGTGTATGAGAGAGACTCACCCGGCTCTGCAGACATACCTGTTCCAGCTGCTTTCTTCTGCTTTTTGCCTGCTAAGAATACAAATGTCTTTGGCAATAAAATTTTTTTAAAAAGTGGTTCTCTTGTCCTTAGACTTCAATCTGGCTGTCCTCTGAATGGCTTTCTGTCCTCAGTGCTTTTCCCTGCTTTCTGTCACCACCCTTTCTAAATCGCATCAAGCCAGAATGTCTGACAAACAATTTATAAATACACAAACTAAATACTATGCTGAGCCAAGCTTCAACTAACTTCTCTCTTGTGTTAAGATCATCTCACATTATTTCTATGGCTTTAGACTTTCATGGCTACCAATGCCTGGGATATTTCTGAGAAGATAACTGTATTTGTCTGTGAGCATTAAGAGATTCTAATGTGCGGAATGTAATGCATTGTCAAGAATTAAAGTCATACCACTGCTCTGAATGCACCTCCTTTCTGATGGCTCTTCTTTGTTTCTCATCTTATATGCCCCCTTCACTCCCTTTCATTGCCTTTTAATTTCAAGCTTTTTTCTCCCTCTCTTCCAACTTCTATCCTTCCCAACTGAAATGGACTCCTCATTTGACCATTACTGGCAACACTCCTGCCTCCTAACATCTTTCCTTTCCCATTTCCACTTTATTTTTCACCGGAGCTCATCTCCTGTCCCAGGACAACCAAGCCCTGCAAGATTGGGACGAGGATCCGGGGCAGGAAATTTCACAATGGCAGAGCTGTGACAAGTTAATTCAAGTCCTGCTGTTAAATTAACCAGCGTTCCAGCCGAGTTAACGCGGCACCCAGTTTCAAAAGGTTAAGCTCCAAGCTTAATCTTATTCATCATTATCAACTCTTCAAATTGGCTGAAATATTTAAAATTCAGAGAAATGAAAGGACTGCAGGAAACATTTAAGAGCCAACTACCCAGTTACAAAAAAAATGGAGAAATAATCTACAAAGATTAGGAAAAGAAGGCTTCAGAATGGGTGAATGGAGACACTAGAGAACCAGGTTATAGTGAATAATAAGAGGACACCAAGGACAAGGGCATCTTATCTAAGCACTATCATGAAGAGATTCAGGCGTTAGGATGAAATTTAATGGAGCACCCTTAAAATGCTTGTCCTATCTCATCATAAGCAACAGACCAAATCTGAATGCTAATGGAAAGGGCATGTACAATAATACTCATTACTCCTCTTTGACTCCAGATACAGATAGGAGGTGGGTCACAGGACCCCCACTTATCACTGGCTATAAGGGACACCAAAGCCTCCTATGTGCCCTTTACTCTGGCTTCTGTGACAGCAGTTCCCATATGGATCTTCAGAGAAGGTGCTATGCTGTAGAAAATAACCCTGGAACCCCTGAGCCCTGCATTCCTACAAAGCAGTGTTCAGCATGGCATTGGCTTAAGTGAAGGTTACCCTACTGTGATTATTGCTTCTGTAACAAGCCTCTGGCCACAGATCACTGCATATTTTTGAACAGCACAATAACTATGGTAGAGGGACCTCTCAGGTCCCACCCTCCTTTTCCTCTATCTCAGCCCAACCTGGAGGACATGGACACTTCTCACAGCTGTCTCCCACACCTGCAGCAGCCCCCTTCACACAAACAGCTATATTTTGTCCAAGGTGGTCCTCATGGTTGTTTCCTCCCTCTTCTACTGGACAGTTCAGGTATGTTTCCCACATTCCATCAGGCTCTACCTCCTTCTCAGAGCCCTTTATACACAAATTACCTGTCATCACACGTTAAAGTTTGGAAAAAGATAAGTGTAGATTTTATAATAATATTTCATTGTCAATTGCATATTTTATATATCTACTGTACTATTGGTATAAGTAGGGCAAAAACAAAGTCTATTTTTAGCATATTCCCTGTATACCTAGGACAGTATTGTTGCACTATTGTAAATCTTTTTGAGGACTTCCGGTCAAGATGGCGGCATAGGAACCACACCTAAGCAGCCTAGGGGAGAAAAAGCCAAAGAAAACCCAGCAAAATACACAAGGGAGGTGTATAAGAGATTAAAACAGCAGCGGAGAAGTAGGAGATATCCAGAGCCCACACGGGCAGGCCGAAGCAGCTCCGGCAGCGGCAGCTCGGGACCCGGTAGCGGCAGCTCGGGATCCGGCAGCGGCAGCTCGGGACCCAGTAGCAGCGACTTGGGCTCCGGCAGCGGCACCTCGGGACCCGGTAGCGGCGATTCGGACTCTGGCAGCGGCAGCGGCAGCACGGGCACCGGCAGCTGCATCTCGGGCTCCGGCAGTGGCGACTCGGGATCCAACAGCGGCGGCTCAGACCCCGGCAGCGGAAGCGGCGGTGGAAGCCGGAAGCGGTGGTGGAAGCCGTGACTCCAGCCCCAAAAACACCATCAGCTGCTCCGGTACCGGCCACAGCGGCTTCAGGGCAGCGAATCCAGCAGCGGAGGCTCCAGCGGCTTCAGCAGCAGAGGCAGATCCCGCAGCGGCAGCACCAGCGGATCAGAGGCGGAGGACCCAGCAGCGGCAGCTCCAGTGGATCAGCGGGGGCAGACCCAGCAGCGGCATCTCCAGTGGCGGATCCAGCAGCAGTGGTCCCAGCAGCGGCAGCTCCAGCGGCAGCAGCGGGGATCCAGCATCAGGGGCGCCAATCTGCAGGGCCACAGTTGCCAGGCTTGGTTTGCCCCACAGGAAAAGCCAGTACCCAGTTCCAGAAAGCAGAACAGCGGCCCAACATCCCAGCCAGCAACTTGACTGAGACCAAAAGCATCCAAAGAGGTAACTGGGATTGAACCAGGGAAGGGTCTCACCTGGTCACAAGCTGACTTGTAAATCTTTTTGAAATCTCTCTGTAAACATTTTTTATTAGTTATGTACACAGTGTGTATACAGTCATGTAGGTACCACCGTTAGCATCATCCCTGTCCTCCCCCCTCTACAGGGACCCTCCTCCTTGGGGAATATGGGTCATGCATTCTGGGGTTACCCATCAGTTATGGGTAAGAGGCAATGTATCTGCTCATAATAACCCAACCTGTGGCTCTGACATACTTTCCACCAACCGTTCCTCAAATTTCCCTGAGTAGTGTTGGGTTCATTTTAGGTCTGCTTCATTGATGAGATCTTGGGAGCCTCTGTGTCTCTGGCTATCTGGTTTGGTAGGAGTTGAGTGTTCTCTGTGTCTATCTCCTTCACCCTTATGCTGGCACCAGGTTCACCAAAGAAGCAGCACTCTTGCTCACTTCACGAAATACTCTTAGTATCAGCTGAGGCCCTTTTGCGGTATGAAGTGCAGGTTCTCTCCTTAGAGTCTGTGTCCATCTGAAAAAGAGAAGCAAGCCAGTCAAGATGGCATCCACCTAACCGCACCACACCTCCTGGGGAAGGAAAGGCAAGACATTAAGGGTTCACTGGGTCTTTTAGGGAAGAGCAGTCTCTAATAGACCACCAGAACGAGGGCGCAGAGGGGCAAAAAAGGGAATCAGCTGATTCCATCACTCTCGAGTAGCCCACCAGTCCCCCAAACCCCCCAAGCAGCCATCCTAGGCATAGTCCCAGTCTCAGAATACTCCCACAGTAACTGCAGACAAGGACACACAGGCCAGGATAATTCAACCTGCACTGCTGTGCAGGGGCAATCGCCCAGCTCCCCCTGCCCGCACATGACCTCAGGCCCTCTGCCTGCCCACGTGAGCCTGGGCTGGCCCACCTGCCCACCCCTTGTGTGAGCCCAGGCCTGCTCCACCTGCCTGCCAGCCTTCCTACCCAGAGTGACCTCAGGCCTGCTCACCTAAAGAGACCACACCCATGGAGACCACAGTCCCACTCTCCTTACCCATACACTGTGATGGGCAGACCACAGCACAAAAGGAATAACATGAAAAAATCAAATGCAAGTAAATCTGATAAGATCACCCAGTCCTACAATGGATGTCTCTAATCAAAACATAAAAGAGACATTAGGATTAGAACCTCAAAATGAAGTTATGTGCAATGCAACCCTGACCAAACTCCTGGTAGAACTTGCTGAAAAAGAGAAGCAAATTCTCCAATGGAGAGTGAAGTTAGCACCAGATAAGTGGGATAACCTTTGTTTTTTTTTAGAGAGAATTTAATAGGTGTAGGCCCTCTTATAGCCCAAGATTGGTGGGAGCTTGATAATGGAGAGAGGCTCATTGTCGGATATGGCTCTGACTTTCTCAGCTCCAGCTATGGGTTTCGTTCCACTGAGCAGATCAGTTAGCCAAATCAAGAGCAGTTGGTTTCCCACCATGGCTGTGTTTCCACTATTACACTTGTGTGAGCATTACGTCAGGTTGTTTGCTGCTACGTAACTAAGACCACGAGTTCTTTGGACAGATGTTGATCATTTTTTCCCCCAGTCGCTCATGTAGCACCTTCTGGCACAAGAATTGCTAACTGTCTGGGTATTGATTCTCTTCCAGATTCCATCCAGGTCACTCCATGTTACATATGAACAGCATGTGGTGTCTTCAGCAGTAGGGTCTTACCACTGACCTTTGGTGGGTCATCAAGCACTTTGACAGAAATGTGTCTTCTTTTGGGAAACATTGTAGGTCTCTCTGATCAACAGCTCATTGTGAATGTTATCCGCATGCTGGTACTAGGAATTACAGGTCAGCACCCAAGAAGACAAGGAAGAAAAAGATAAGTAATATAAAAGAGATAGAGAGAAGAGAGAGAAGAGGGAGGGGGAGAGACAGAGAGATAAAGAGTGAGAGAAACGGGAAAAGATTAAGATTAATCTTCATTATACTTTCTCCAGGGCCTTGTGATTTAAGTGTTTGCTGAAAGGGCCTGATGGAGGTTCAACCATTTAGTCTGTCTTTAGGATGTAGAATTTTATGGTACCATTGTGATTTGGGCCCAGTTTTATGTCTCCCACCCCACCCTTCCCCTCCCTTCCTGTCCCACCTACCCTATTGTCTTGTCCTCGAGATGCATATTAGGTATGTCAGAATCTCAGGTAGATTCAGGTTTGGAGCCCTAGATGAGTGAGACTATATGACAATTATCGTTCTGTGATTGTGTGATTTAACTAAGAATGAGCTGTTCCAGGTTAGACCATTTTTACTCAAATTACATTGTCATTTTTCCACACTGCTGTATAAAATTCCATCATGTAGATATACCACATCTTGGTTATCCATTCGTCTAATGATGGGCATCTTGGTTGATTCCAGCTCTTAGCTATAATGAATTGAGCAGCTATAAACATGTTTGAGCAAATCTATCTGAATTGAGGTACGGAGTTTTTAGATACATGCCCAATAAGGGAATAACGAACTGGGTCTGTGGGTAACTCTATAATGAACCTTTTTAGGAGTCTCCATATTGCTTTCCAAAGTGTATATCCTTGGTCAATGTTATTCCAAGTTATTTTTTGTTATTGATGCTATTGGAAATGCGACAATGTCACTTATTTCTTTCTCTGTACCTTTGTCTTATGCATATAGAAAGGCTACTGATGTTGTCCATTGATTTTGTATCCTGCTACTTTGCTGAAGGAGTTAATCACCTTTAAGAGTTTTGAGATGGAGGCTCTCAGGTCTCTTATGTACATAATCATGTCATCTGCAAATACAGCTAACTTAACTTCTTCCTTTCCAATTTATATCCCTTTTATTTCTTTCTGCTGTCTAATTTCTTGAGCTAAGACTTCCAGTACTATATTGAAGACCAGAGGTGAGAGTGGACACCACTATCTTGTTCCTTATCTCAAAGGAAATTTCTTCAGACTCTCTCAATTAAGTATTATTTAGGCCTTAGGAGCTATATATATAGCCTTTATTATGTTGAGATATAAATCATCCATGCCAATTCTCTCCAATGTTTTGATCAGGAAGTGATGTTGTATTTTGTCAAAGGCCTTTTCTGCATCTATTGAAATGATAATGTGGTTTTTGTGTTTAACCTTATTTATGTGGTATATTACACTGACATATTTCTGTATGTTGAACCCCTGCATTCCTGGGATGGAGACTACTCAATCAAGGTGGATAATGCTCTTGATGTGTTGTTGGATTCGGTTTCCAAGGATTTTGTTCAGCATCTTTGTGTTCATCAGGGAAATAGGCATATAGTTTTCTTTATTTATGGCATCTCTGCCTGGTTTTGGTATTAGGGTGATAATAGTTTCATAGAAGGCATTGGGAGCTTTCCCTGTTCTCTGACTATGTAGCATAGTTTGAGGAAAATTGGTTTTAGTTCTTCCATGAATGTTTGATACAATTCAGCTGAGAAGCCATTTGATCCTGGACTCTTCTTTTGGAGGAGGTTTTTGATTACCTGCTCAATCTCAATGGGTGTGATAGGTTTGTTTAGGAGATTAATCTGCTCTGAGTTTAGCTTTGGTAGGTGATATGTGTCCAGGAATTTATCCATTTCCTCCATTTTAACCAGTTTTGTGCAGTTAGACGTTTTTGAAATAAGTCCTGATGATTTTCCCAATTTCACTTATGTCTATTGTGATCTCTTCTTTCTGATTCCTAATTTTGTTAATTTGAAGCATCTTTTTTTTTCACTTGATCAAATTGGCCAGGGGTTTGTCAATCTTGTTTATTTTTATCAAAGAACCAGCTCTTTGTTTCATCAATTTTTATAATTGTTTTCTTAGTTTCCAGTTCACTAATTTCTACTCTAATCTTCATTCTTTCTTTCCATCTGGAGCTTTTTGGGTTGGATTATTCTTGCTTTTCTAGTGCCTTTAGGTGGATGGTTAGGCAGGGCATGAGGCACACTTGCCATGTATCTTAGAATCCCTCCTCTGCCTTGTTTTGTGGCAGTGAAATGAAATGCCCCTTGATCATGTCTAAGTGTGTGTATTTCACTATGTCTCATTTCTGAATCATGTTCCACTTACTTGGTCCTGCCACATGGGCTCAGTTCTCATTTTGGGCATAATTACTAAATCTTTTTCCAAATCAGTATAATAAAAGAGTGATGTGCGATAAAAAAATAAAATAAAAATAAAATAAAAGTGTGATGTTCAAGTTCTAGGAGTTGATGGGATTCCTGGCACATCTTTTGTCATTAATTTCTAGCAATACAGAATTGTGATCTGATATACAGGAAATAATGCCTCTTCCTACATATATGGAGGCAGGCTTTATGGTCCAGTATATGACCTGTTTTAGAGAAGGTTCCATGGGCTGCTGAGAAGAATGTGTAATCTGTGGATTTGGGGTAGAATGATCTGTAGATGTCCACTAGGTCTAGTTGTTCTATGGTTTTGTTGAGATCTCTCACTTCCCTGTTGATTTTCTCTTTGGATGATCTATCTATTGCTGAAAATGGAGTATTGAAGTCCACAACTATTATGGTATTGGTGGTTATTTTTGTTTCATTGTCAAGTAGGTTTTGTTTTATGAATTGTGTTTACCCTGTGTTTGGCACATAAATATTTATGATTGTTATATCCTCTTGTTGGATCATTCCCTTAATATGTAGGGAGTGGCCTTCTCTATATTTTTGATTATTTTTGGTTTGAAGTCTATTTTATCTGATATTAGTATAGCTACCCCTGCATATTTCTCATTCCCATTTGCTTGGAATATCATTTTCCACCCTTTCACCCTGAGGAAGTGTCTGTCTTTAGTGGTGAGGTGGGTTTCATAAAGACAACAGATTGAGGGGTCTTATTTTCTGATCCACCTTGTTAGCTTATGTCTCTTGATGGGTGAATTAAGGCCATTAATATTTTTTTAAATTTTTTGTTTTATTTTTATTTATTTATTTGAAAGCGATGGACAGAGAGAGAGAGAAAGAGGCAGATAGAGAAAGAATGGGCACACCAGGGCCTGCGACCACTGCAAACAAACTCCAGATGCGTGCACCCCCTTGTGCATCTGGCTAACATGGGTCCTGGAGAATCGAGCCTCGAACCAGGCTCCTTAGGCTTCACAGGCAAGTGCTTAACTGCCAAGCCATCTCTCCAGCCCAAGACCATTAATATTTAGGGTAATGACTGTGAGGTTTGATTTGATTATGGCAATATCGTGTTGGTTTATGTGGTTTGGTGTTTCCTTGGCCTTTGCAGTTTTTTGTCTTCTCTGTGTTTGGTTATTGTGATCTGCTTCTTATAGGAACTTCAGGTTGATAATTTGATTCTTCTCTGTGAAGAATTTCTGGAATTACTCTCTGCATATTTTGCTTTGTGGTTATATAGGTGTAAAGCTAAGTTTCATTGTGGAAAGTTTTTCTTTCACCATCTATTATGAGGGATACTTTTGCTTGGTGGAGTAGTTTGGTTTGGAAGCCATAGGTTCTTAGACTATGCAGTGTTCCATTCCAGGCCATTCTGGCTTTCAGAGTTGCCATTGAGAAGTCTGAAATAATTTTTATGGGGTTACCTTTAAATGTAATTTGTTGTTTTCCCCTAGCTGCTTTTAGGATTTTTAAAATTCTGTTTCGTTTAAATTTATTTATTTATTTGAGAGCAACAGACAGAGAAAGAGGCAGATAGAGACAGAGAGAATGGGCATGCCAGGGCCTCCAGCCACTGCAAATGAACTCCAGATGAGTGAGCCCCCTTGTGCATCTGGCTAATGTGGGTCCTGGGGAATCAAGCCTCAAACTGGGGTCCTTGGGCTTCACAGGCAAGCACTTAACCACTAAGCCATGTCTACAGCCTGCTTTTAGGATTTTTTTTTGGTATCAATGTTTAGAGTCTAAATGACGATATGTTTTGGAGAGTTTCTCCTTTGGTCCAGTCTATTTGGAGTTCTGTTAGCTTCTTGTAACTTGATGGGCCTTTCTTTTGAGAGAGTGGGAAAGTTTTCTTCAGTAATTTCGTTGAATACATTCTCCATGCCTTTGGTCTGCATTTCTTCCCCTTCTGGTATTTTCATGATCCAAATGTTATATTTAACTGTATCCTACAGTTCCCTCATGTTCTTTTCACAGATATTTTTGAACTGATTGAAACTCTTGGACTCTCAAACTGTTTCTTCTGTTTTGTCTTCCAGATCTGAGTTTCTATACTCCACATGGATGACTCTGTTCTTGACAGCTTCTATAGAGTTTTGGGCTTGTTCAATTTGGTTTGCATTTTCTACTACTTTTCTATGTATAGTTTCCATCCCTCTGTCAAGTTCCCTTTTCACATCATTTTCTGATTTTCTTTATGCCTCTTGGAATTCATCCTTGAATTAATGTCTTCATTGAGCTTAGATAGCTGGTTATTGAAGTCCTCTATATATTTTTGCTCTCCTTCAGATCCTTGAACTGTCTTTGGACCCCTTCCAAGGTCTTATCTATTAGGACTAGTGTAGAGATGACAGCATTCTTATGATTATTAGCCTTTGTTGCTTTTCTGCAAATTCTGCTATTTGCTTGGTCAGGGTGGCATAGCTTATAATTTCATTTTGGGCTTCTGATCCTAATGTTTCTTCTCTGTTTTGATTAGAGACATGCATTGTATGACTGGGCAATCTTATTGGATTTGTTGGCATTTGATTTTTTCTTTCATGTTATTCCTTTTGAAGTAGAGTCAATGGAAGCCTTCAGTCTCTGGAAAGTTAGCTCTCCAGATGCCCATGCCACCATAAACATTGCTACAATCAGGCTCACACTCTCAAAAGCCCACTATATCCACAGGTGTTTCATGAGTGGTCACAAGTCAGTCCAGCTGTGAGCCAACTTGGTCCAAATACCAGGGAAGCAAAGACAGAAAAACCAAGAGGACTTAAGCATCTAGCCTCTGGGACACCCCTAGGTGTCCCTATTGCGAGAAGAGGTCCAGACATGAAGGTTCTGAAAGGGGCCATCCACATTGTTCCTGGTCAGAAGTCCTGATGGTCTTTGTGAATAGCTTGACACAACTAACAGTGATATAATTGTTAATAAGAAATGATAAATTCTGTTAAAAGTCTTCTGAACTTCTGTTGAATATTTTTCTTCCTGGACAATATGTTGAGTACATGCATGAATATCTTAATATCTAGTAAGCCTTACATTTATGAAATAAATCTTAGTCATGATAAATTTAGTTTGAATATATAATACTGTTCTATTTGCTATCATTTAACTTAGAATGCACATTGCTATGTTTTCTAGGGAATTATCCATTTCAATAAAATAGTGAAATTCATGAAATTGATATGCAGAAGACTGGACAATGCCATCTCCCTTAAAAATTGTAAACTCCATTTACTTTGTGATAATTTCTTATATTTTATGTCTGCCTCAATCAATTTGATAGTAATTTATTCCTTTTGCTGACCTTTTCTAAGAACTCATTTCTTAGTTCTACTGAGAATTATTTTCTGCTTTCCATTTAATAGGTGTAGGGTCCTGTTATTATTTTCCCTCTAGTTTAAATCTTTAACTTAATGATTTCCTTCCCTTTTGATTAGACATTTCTTTTCTTCATTTTCATTTAAGTTAGTCTAAGTACTTAAACATGATCATTGTTTTAATGGAATCCCCAAAGCTTTATGTAGCATTTCTGGTATCTTATTTTGGATATTTATTTTTCCATTTGGATTCAAGAATCATTTTAAAATGAATTCAGGAAACTTCCAGATAGAAAAGAACATTTATAAAATTTTGTGATTAAATGATTATTTTTCATTTCATTTGACCTCAATAGTATCTATATTCCTTTGTTTTATAAAATGTAGTTAATTTTTTACTTTTTCTTTGACAGTTTCATATATATATAGTCAATGAACATACCACTGACTAGAATTATTTCCTCTCTACCAGCTAGCATTATCATTAGCCTCCATTACATAGTCCAATACCAATACATAATCAGACTTAGCACATAGTAAAGATTTGTGTGTTCCTGAAAAGATTGTGCTTTCTTAATTTTAAAGTTCCCACATTTTAAAATATTCAAAAAATTAAGTTGATTAGTTTCATGCTATAAATTCTATATGGGCCTAAACCCATTTCATATTTAAATGGACTATGAATAGCATGTGTATGAACCGATAGTTTAAATTGTCTGTGTTTATATGATATGCAGTGACTATGTTACTTAGCACATATATATCTATAATAGATATATGTACTATAAATTTTATCTCACAGCTTTCAAAGCTCTTTGTTGTCTTGTTTAATGCTTTCAGTATTGAATTCAACCTTTCAGATATAAAAAATATAGTTCCTGTTATGTTTTTGTTTGAATTTGTATGGTGTCTTATATAAAACCATACCCTGAAGCAAATCTTCCCAAAGTGTTGAAGCCCAGAATTGGGAGAGTGAAATGAGGAAGGTAATAAAGCCAAACCAATCATATCATATGGACTATCAAATTGACTACAGCTATGGATAACTGACTTTCAACATTTCAGAATGATCTGAGACTTATTGAAAAACATTTCATAATTACTACCAAGATGAAAACAGAAGCATTTGTCCATAAGCACCCATTCCCTCTTTAATGGTGGGATCCCCTAAAGGCAGGATTACAAGTGTCTATCAACTACCCTTTGGAGTGGCTTTAGACAGCTCATACCATCATACCATAAATGTACTTGAGTTAGAAGCAAGACAGATGGTATGTGTGGTGGTTTGATTTAGGTGTCCCCCATAAACTTAGGTGTTCTGAATGCTAGGTTACCAGCTGATGGAGACTTGGAAATAAACACCTCCTGGAGGCAGTGTATTGTTGGGGCCAGGCTTATGGGTATTATAGCGTGTCCCCTTTTCAATGTTTGGCACATTCTCTTATTGCTCTTGTCCACCTGATCTTGGCATGGGAGTAATGTCCACCTTCTGCTCATGTCAACATTTTCCCCTGCCATTATGGAGCTTCCCCTCAAGTCTATAATCCAAAACCCTTTTGTTTATTTATGTATTCATTTATTTAAGAGAGAGAGAAATAGGCATAGGGGAGAGAGAGAGAGAGAAACAAAAATTTTTCCCACATTCTGTTCTTGGTCATGTAATTTCTGCAAACCTGACTGCAACAGTAAAATTGGTACCAAAATTGGGGTCATTTGTTGCTAGACACCTGTGTGGCTTTGGCTTTTGGAGCTGATTTTCAAGAAGAATGTGGAAGGATTTGAAATCTTAGCCTAAGAAACACCTTGAAGTACCGTAGGTACAGCATGATGGACTATGCTAGTCAGAACTGAAAGACCTGGATACAGTAAGAACAAAGGACTGTAATGTTTGGATGATGAGGGTGAGGAAGAGCTTTGCTTGTACTGGGCTAGAAGCAATTTATATGATAGGATTGCTGTTACACCGGTGTCATGAAAATTTGTGCAGGGTTGCATTGTGCAGAAATGGACTGGTGTTGAGTAGAGAGATATGACACAGAAATAAAATCTTTGGGCTGAAGTTACTGACCATTCAGGTGCAATTTTATGAGATATTACAACCTTTGAGATTGGGCCAGCTGACCTGCATTGAAGCAACAAGAAGAATGTAGACTCTTTTGAAGGGGCCTGAATGCTCAAGGAGTGTCTTGTTCTTCAAAGTCTGTTTTGTTGGCCCCTGTATTAACAAATTGGCACACCACCTGGTATTATGGAGTATAGAAAATGCAGGAAAGAGAAGGTCATTGAATTTGCAACACAGTCTTATGTTGGGAAATGGGCATGGGCAGTGTGAAGCAGGTTTACTGGGTGCCTGCATGGAGACCTGATGTAGTCCTGAGGATGGACCATGGGTTGCAGTGGAGACCCAGTGGAGATGCTGGACCACGAGATGGCTGTTAAGGAAAGCTGCCATCCCTGGATGAAATTTTCCAGGAGTGTAAGTTGCCTAGCTGGAGGGGCAGAATTGGAACTCCAGACATTTGTTTCTATTAGAATTATCAGACTTAGAGATTTGTCACTGGCTGGAGTTGTTGGACTTAGAGCTACAGAGTTTGATGTTTGCCCTGGTTGTTTTAAATCTTGTATTGGTTGAATAATTTTTTGCTATGCCCAATGTCATTTTTTGCAGTGTGAGTGTTCATTTGTGCCATTATGGGTTTGGGGGGGATTTTTTTATTATGGCTCAGTTAAAAGATCTTTGATTATGGGGATGCTTGAACATCATAGGATTGATAAAAAAAATATGGGTACATTTAAAGTTGGACTGAATTCATTACATTTTATGTGTGGATGGTTATCAGTTTATGTGAGTTAGGGGCAGAATGTGATGGTTTGATTCAGGTGTCCCCCATAAACTTAAGTGTTCTGAATGCTAGGTTGCCAGCTGATGGAGATTTGGGAATTAATACCTCCTGAAGGCAGTGTAATGTTGGGGAGGGAGGCTTATGTGTATTATAGCCAGTGTCCTCTTGCCAATTTGGCACACTCTCCTGCTACTGTTGTCCACCTGATGTTATCCAGGGGGTGATGTCCACCCTCTGCTCATGTAGTTGGTTTCCCCTGCCATCATGGAGCTTCTCCTTGAGTCTTTAATCCAAAATAAACCTTTGTTCCCACAAGCTGCTCTTGGTAAGTTGATTTCTGCCAGAAATGTGATCCTAACTGCAACAGCATGTATGTATTTTGAAGCACTTCCAGTCTCATGTAGGTGTAAAGCTTTGTGGTACTCATAGCCACAGCAGTGATTAGAATTGGGATAGGAAGAGGCTGGAGATATGGCTCAGAAGTTATGGTATTTGCCTGAAAAGCCCAAGGACCCAGGTTCAATTTCCCCTGTATTCATGTCAGCCAGATGCACAAGGCAGGTTATGTATCTGGAGTTCCTTTGCAGTGGTTTGAGGCCCTAAAACAACCATTCTTTTGTCCTTTCTCTCTCTCTCTCTCTCTGTGTGTGTGTGTGTGTGTGTGTGTGTCCAAATAAATAAATAAATAACATGTGTAGAATTAGGTAGGAACTGAAAGGATTAGAAGTAGGGCACAGATGCTTCAATACATCTGTATTGCCAGTTTGATGTAATATTTTTAAAGATGAGTTGCATACATCAGACCTGGATTTTGCTTAGTAAGTGTTGAATTTTATTTTTATTTTTTTAGGAGCTAGAAAGACAGCTTAGTTAAATAACACTGGCCTGCCATGTGAGAGGGTGTGGGTTTGAACAACAGCACTGCAGAAACATTGAAATCAAAATAAATACATGATATAGAAGCTTGGAGATGGCTCCGTGGTTAAAGATGCTTCCTGACAGAGCATGATGCCCTGCATTCAATGCTCCAGTATCCACGTAAAGCCAGATGCACAAAGTGGTACATGTGTCTGAAGTCCATTTTCAGTGGGAAGAGGCCTTAGCATGTCCATACCTCCTCTCTCTACTTGTAAATAAATAAATACAATTTAAAAATAAATGTATAAATGATAGAAATATTTTCAAATAAATGATTAATCCTACCTATGTGAAGTAATATGACATTCATATTTTATGTTACCTCTGTCACATTTACATATGTGTCTTTCAGTATATTCTATTGTCATTTTTTCTTTTATTCTTTTATCCTTCATTTGCTATTCATTTATAATTTTCTAATTTTTAGGAAATACAGTATTTTATTACAATTTTCTACCAATGTCTCTGTATATTATTCTTAGCTCTCTTTTCTTACCTAAGCTTCTCTTACTGGGTTCTTTAGCTTTAAGTAGAAAACTTTACTGCATTGTTCTAACAGCATCACATTTCATGGGCTTGTTTCCCTGGTTGAAACTTTCCTTTGTCTCTCTTCATTTCCTTCTTCACTGACTCACTTCTACTTGATCACACATTTTTGTAGAAATCACATGTTCCTCTCCCATCTTTCACCTCATCCAAATGGTTTTAGTTTTTGCTAACAGTCTACTTCCCAAAATTTCCACTAGTAAATTAAAATTCAATATTTTTCTACATGCAGAATATTTAGGAAGTGATCATGCTGTAATGTTTTATTTATTCTAAGATCCAAGTTTTAGAAAAAAAATTGAAGGATATGAAGTCTGTCTGTTCTTTCTAGAGTTTCTTGAGAGTATTTTCTTTCTCAGGCCTGGCATAGTGGTGGACACCTGTAATCACAGCACTTGGAAAGTAGGGGCAGGAGAATCACCACAAGCGTGAGGCCAGCTAGTTCTACATTGCAAGTTCAAACTCAGCCAGGGCTGCATAATGAAATGAGACCCTGCTTTATTAAATAAAAATAAATTTAAAAAACTATTAACATTAATTTTTAAACGTTTCCACATTATTTTCTTTTTATATGTTGCTTTCAAAAATTTTGGTTTCAAGTTAATTTTCTTTTCTTTTTAAATTAGCTCTTTTGAAATCACAAAACCTAAAGGTGTTTATTTTATTTTACCTTAAATATCTTGTAATTTTTTGGGATTAAATTCTTCCCAGTGAAGGGTTTTTTTTTAATAATTATAACAAAGCCTTCTTTTGCTCTAAGAATATTTTTAAATTTTAGTTCTTTCAGCCCACTGTATTTTATTAATCTTGGATTCCAATTTTACCAGTCTTTTGCCTCTGAATGTTTTTATTCTATTTCTTTAACTCATCAAATACATTTATTTTCCTTTGAGTACCAAGTATTCAGTAATTATTTCTGTATTACTGTCATTTCTTCAAGTCTCTTTGAGTTTGTCAACCTTCATTTTCCACCATTCTGACAAATTCTACTTTGAAGTTTATCATTTTGTTTTATGTTCACAGTACAGCAAAGTCATAATTGGGCATTGTTTTGTTTCTGTTGCTCTACTTCTTTTTTTCATGGCTTTTACAGAAAACTCTCCAACAAATACCATTTATCCACTGCCACATTATTCATGAAGTGTCTTCTCAAGAGGTCCACATCCTCTGGTCCCATGCTTTTCGTAGGTCTTTCCCTTTAATTCAGTGCACACATTTTCAGGTTTCACTGTCATTCCCAAGTATGGGAAACTCTCTCCCAAGTCAAGAAAACATCGGAAGTGGATTTCAATTGTGGCCACAGTGGGATGGTTCTTCAAACCTCTCCACTCTGTTTTAATACTTGATTTTCTACTTTCTTAAAAATTTCATTTCTTAATCTGAGCTGCTCTATTACTCATCCCTGAATGGTAATTTGTCTCCTAGCCATGAACCAGTGGTCTCTTGTTTCTTACTGTTGCTGGCTATGTAGAATAGTTGGTTTGACTATCATTCAGCAATTTTCCAGGAAGAAGGATCACATGCTGACTGATATTATCTGAATATTGAATTATAATATACATCAATTAAAATTATTTGACTAAAGTTTTGGATATTAACTGATTATATTTTAGATTACTATACGTAAAAAATCTCATAGTTAAACTTTAGGGTACTTTAAAAGAAGTTTTCACATCAATTAAGCTTAACATAATCACTTTTCTTCATAAGTCAATAGATAATTTATGAGTAAAAGTATGTGAAATGTGGAAATCATACCAATATTTTAATATAATAAATGTACCAGGGGCTGGAGAGATAGCTTACTTCTTAAGGCACTTGCCTATGCAGCCAAAGGACATAGGCTCAATTCCTGAGTACCCACGTAAGCCAAATGCACAAGGTGGCAAATGCATCTGGAGTTTGTTTGCAGTGGCTGGAGGCCCTGGAAGACCCATTCTCTTCATCTGCCTCTCTCCCTCTTTCTCTCAAATAAATATATAAAATATTTTTTAATTTAAAAAATGGATAAACCAAAGTGGTGCATAGTGTTTCTCTTTTCAATAACTGGTTTCAATTGATGGATTTTCTCTGAGATTATGATACTAGATATATAATAAAATTTATCTTACTACATAGAAATGTAACTTGTAAATATGCGGTCAATATAGTGACTATAAATTTTAAATGAGATATCTACATGTTAAATATGTACAATCTAAATATAATATAATGAAGACAAAGTACATATTCTTTTCACATTTTCTAAAACATTATATAAATACTGATGGCTTGTTGTGGTTTCCTAATTAGTGCTTCAGTATACTTAATAAGCAAATTCCACCTCATGATCTATTCTTTTACTTACTTAAATAATATTCTCTGTCTTCTTCAAGACTCTACATGTGCAATTATAACCTCTCTGTCACCTTGTTTCATTCCTACTTTCTTAGTAAAATCTTATACATTTTTGTTTAATTATGCTTCTTATATAATATGCTCCATATCAGAATTTTAAAACCATGTAGTTTGTTACTTTCAAGAATTCCTGAGACTAACTGAAGTATCTGTTCATCAGCTTTCCAGTGCTATTATTAAATACTCAAGGCAATTAACTTATAAAAAGATTTATTTAATTCATGGTTCTAGATATTAGCTGCCCTGCTTTGTGAGTCTGGTGAAGATGCCACTAGCAATTAGGGAGCACATGGAGAAGCAAATTTCTTACATCAGAAGGCAGGCAGTCATGAAACTACAGTTCTACAATTTCCTATGAGAACATGTTTCCATTGATAAATGGCCTATGATGAGGCTCTATGACCAGAAGGACTACAGCAACCCACAGAAGTGCCACTCAGGAAGCAGACATATGACACAGGCTGCTGTGGGACATGTTTAAACCATGGCAAAGAATAACCTTTGCTATATGTAATAACTCTGTATTGTCTCAACCACAAAATACATTCATATGAGAGTTGCTATTAAGGTAAAATAATATATGTGACTATAACATAAATTATAATTGATATGGTTGTGCAAAAGATGTTAGCTATCAGTTAGGATCTATGTCATAATATCCAATATTCCTGTTATTAATCACTAGTGAGTAAAATATGCTAACATGGAAGAATTGGTCAATATAATAAGCAGGCACACATGTGTTCATAAGACTTCCATAAAAACTCAACAATTCTGAAGTCCAGTTGGTGGCAGGTCACTGAGAACTTATTAATATGTCTACTATAAACCTGCATTATAATACTACACTTCTTGCTGGTTAGCATCAATTGCTAACTTATTCACTGTGTAAAATAGTATCTGTACAATGGAATTCTTTAGTGTTTTACTAAAGTACTACATCTATTCCTTGAGCTAAGTGTTACTACCTCTTACAACCTTCCTCATATAATGCAGGGCCCACTGTAATGTTGAGAGTATTGCTTCAAACTTTTATTCTTTTTTTTTTTTTTTTTTTTTGGTTTTCAAGGTAGGACCTCACTCTAGCCCAGGCTGACCTGGAATTCAATATGGAGTCTCAGGGTGGCCTCGAACTCACGGCAGTTCTCCTACCTCTGCCTCCCGAGTGCTGGGATTAAGGGCATGCCCCACCATGCCCAGCTCCAACTTTTATTCTTAAGAGACAGTGTCAAAGAACAATATATTTTTCCTCTCCTTCATTCACAGGCTTTTTTCTTTATATTGTTTTAATCATCTTCTAAGTCAGGTGTTATGTACACACACAATAAACACAAAATAGGGTAAGAATCAATAGAATGAATCAGCCAAACTTTCCTAAATACACAGGTGATATGGAGAGGCCTATGGGTATAACTACAATTCTGTCAATAAACACTGAAAATTAAAAATTCCACATCAAGAAATAAACTAACAATCAGGAAGTCTGCTATCTTAGAACAAGAATGTTGCTTGGAGAATTTCCCTACTTTCAAGCAGTTTAGTATTAGTTTCTCCATTTTAAAAATGTGTACACTAAATTTCTAAAGTATTTGATGAGATGTCAAATCCCAGCAGGAAACAATGTCAGCAGTGAAAGGAAACTATCCTTTCTTTCCTGTGTCCTACTCCAAAGTTGTGCCAGTTTGTCATAGTAGCATAGTAATATAAGAATTAATTTTGTGCAAATAGTCTTTAAATAGATTGTAACATGGTAGCATTCACTCTGAACTGTGAGTAATTTCATGTGAAGAAGTAAACAGAGCAAATAGAAGCCATTTGATTAAAGCATGCAAAGAATACATGAATTACATTAATAAAAGTATTTAAAAACTGTTCACTAAAATAAAATGTGCAGGGGAAGGGGAGTTGCTCAGTGACTGAGTGCTTGTCTGGCATGAGGAAGGTTGTGTGTTCACTCCTCAGCACCTAACAAACAAAGGACATAGAAGTGAAGGGGTGAAAAGATGAAGGGAGGTCAGGGTAGAACGTAAGGGAAAAGGAGGGAAGAGGAAGTGATGAGGAGGAGAGATGAGTCTGCAAACAAAGATCTTCATTAACAAGGCCAAAAGTGTGGTTAGAAGACCAGTTGGCCAAATAAAAACATGAGTGTAAATGTAGTTAGAAAATGGCATTTCTTTGAACCTACAATAATTTACAATGTATAATAAACACAAAACCTTACATTACTGGCAATAATATAAGCTGATTGTATAATTTTATTAAGAGAAACTTTGTTATTGCAACAATAGTTGCTTTGTTTTCTCAGCACTAAAAGCTAATGGCAGTATGTTTAATGAACAAAATCTATCTTCCTCACTGTAATTGTTAATCTTGATTGCCCCCTGTAACTAAGAGGCATGACTCTGAGTAGGTGAGAAATTCCAAGGTAAGGTTAACTGAGGCGAGAAAACCTTCCCCCAAGTGAGTGGCCCGAATATAAAGAGGTCCAAGAGGAAAAGCAGCATTGGCTGCCTCCTCTTCAGCTTCCGGCCAGAGCTTGTGGACCGTTTCTCCAGGCTTGCTGAAGCAGCCACCATCCTTTCCTCACAACTCCACCTCTTTTGCCCTTCCATTGTTGATTGAGGGTCAGTGACTCTCTGGGAATCTTTCAGGTTTTCTGAGCCACACTGGAACTACTGAGGCAGCCAGTTTCATGAACAGTTACTGGGTTCTCAGTCCCTCCAGCCTGCAGGTGGCTAGTGTTGGTCTACCCAGCCCCTATCATGTAAAATCATTCTAGTCAATTCCCTTTTAGGATATATAAAATTATATGTATGGTGTTAGAAAGGAAGGGAAACATATGTAATGAATATTCACATGTTCTTCAGATCTATTCCTCTAGAAAACCCACATAAACACATACATTCACATTTTCATATCAACTCAGAAACTACTATCGTTTTGATGGTGCTCTTAATATTAGATATCACTGCCTAGAATTTGAAAGGTTTTTTTTTGAAACTTTTTGAACACTTTGAACTTAATTCTTTATAAATTATTAATGTCTTTCATAACAAAAATATAGTTACATACAAATTTTTTGTACACAAAAATAAATGGGAGTTCCAGGCAGAGAAAAGTATCTTCTATGCCCTGTATTACAACCTCTGCAAAGTGAAAACAGTGGACTGTTGCCTAAATATAACTACTTTAAAATAAGTCTTTCTTATAATTAAAATTACTGGTCAGGATTTTATTAAACCAAAAAGTCTGTGCAAGATATAGCCATGAAACCATACATAATAGAATGTTTCTTTAATTATTGTTATTTGGTAAGGGTGAGGTGCAATATATACCTGAAGAGGAAAACAGAGCCTGTAGCACTGATTGTTAATACTGTGGTGAATCTGATGATTCTGAATCTCATCAGCAAGTCTTGTTCACATTATGTACAAGTCTGACACTTCTTCCATTCAGAGTGATTTCATTTAAGCAGACATCAATGAAACTCTTTTTAGAAATTAATCTATAGTAAGACAGTTGAGAACCACAGCTAGATTAAAGCCCACTATAGATGTAATATTTATAAACAAAGCTAACAAGATATTAAACTAATACAGCATTCAATTGACTATGACATAGTTATATCAAAACCTGAAAGGACTGGCCCATGGTTTTTAAATTACATGCTGCCAGCAGTTTTCTGTTATCCTATGTGTTTACGTTTCAGATTCCAACATGGTAGCATTCCAGGATTTCCTTTAATACTGCCCCAGTGAGACCCCTCTATCCACACAGAAGTCTTAACTAATCACTCTACTTCCTGCTCTTGAGTTCACTTGAAGTTTCCAGACATATTATCTCATTCTTTCTATTCAATGTTCTTTCTGAATTTTGCTAGTACTCATTTCTATTTATTTTAACATAAATATTGCAACTCCTTTTTCATGGGCTAAATCTCTCTTAAAATCCAAACAAAAGCCTGATGCTAGACCTAAGTGGAAAGTGCAGCATTGCAGATTAATAAGCACCCTGCTCCCCCAATACCTGACTGAGTAAAAGGTGCTGCTCAGAGAGCCCTGACCTTGTTCCATGAACTACAGCTCATGATGGAGCTCCTGTCAGGTGTCCTCATTTGCACAAAGAAGCAAGCAATGTGTTCTCATTGAAAAACTGTTTGACTTTGGAGATGGTTGTATTCAAGACTTAATGCAGCATGGTTCCTTGGTTCTCTTACCTCAGGATTAACAAGGACAGGGCTCCTCAGATACTGATTCAAGTTCATCCAAATCCTGCAGTGGAACAAGCAAACTATGACTATGTCTATAGGGAAGGGAATTCAGCAGACAAAGACTAAGGTTTGGCCATATTCTGGATCTGGAAAGTCAGGATGAACATGGAAGCATATCTAAATTAAACCATTTTGAAGTAGAATGTTTGAAAGTAGTTTTAGTTTGTATGTACTAAGCTAAAGATTTTCACTGTAGTAAAATAAAAAGATAGCTTTATTTAATGGGTTATTGGTTTGAAAACTGTCATTAAATTTACAGCTTGAAATCACTGAGGAGCCAATTTGATGAGTATCAAACTACATTATGAGAAAATTAACATGGAGCCTACAGGATGTGATATCATCTAGTCTGAAAATTTCCAACTGTCATAGGTAGGGAAAGCTACTGTGCACAGGTAAAGGTGATGAGCCTTCCTTGTAAATAGAATTAAAAGAAATTTTTTAAAAATATGACAATTTTTCAATTAAGGAACTGCAGTAGATATTTAGCATTGCGTGAGTAAAGTATAGATGGAAGGTTTTAAAAGTCTAAATAAGATCTTAAAACTACACTCCAGAGTACTATACTATACCACTACATTACCTCTATTTCATGTTTTATATTTGAATATCATTGATATAGTTGATCATCACAAAAATATTGAGAAATGGTTCATATCTGCCCAAGATAGTTCCAGTCACAGTACTCCTACTGTTGAATGTTGTAGACAGCTCCATGTTGCTAGGATCCAAACCAGACACAGTTTATGGTAGTGAGTCATTTATTTCAGGCTTATAGATCCAGGGGAAATTTTGTCAATGGTGGAAGAAGCTGGCTCCTTTTCATAGATCCAAGCAGAGACAAACCACCAAATAACCAGCAAACACACCACACTGCTAGATCAAAATCCTACTCTGTCCACATACCTTTGGGCTGGAATCAGTTCCACTCCCAGTGCCACACGCACTCCAGAAGGCTGCTGGAGTCTTAAGCAGGAAGTTTAACCTTAATAAAAAATATCTAGGCTATAGTAGACATACATTCACATTCAAACTACCAGACATGCCTACTTCATTATTTTCATTCCCAGAACTCCCCCAATCTAGAATAAATTATATGAAAATCATAGATATAAGCACCCATTTTACAAGCAAAGATAAAGATGCTTGGCTAAGATTATAAATGTTATTAATAAATAATAAAATATCCTTTAGTATTAAAGGCTTTTTCTTCTGAAGAAGATTTGATTTATTTTTAATTTTAACTTTTTTAAAACATTTTTATTTATTTATTTGAGAGAAAGACAGACAGATGGGGAGAGAGAATGGTAGGGAAGGAAAGAAGGAAGAAAGGATGGAAGGGAGGGAGGGAGGGAGAATAAATAATGGAGCATCAGGGCTCTTGCTGCTTCAAGTAAACTCCAGATGCCTATGCCACTTTGTGTATCTGAATTTATGTGGGTATTAGAGAACAAACCCAGGCCAGTAGACTTTCAAGCAAGATCCTTTAATAGCTAAGCCATCTCTCTAGCCCCACTTTAATTTTTAGAGAAAAACTTTTCCTAGTAAAATTCTCCTAATTGATTACCAGGTGTTAAGACTTGGAAATGAGACATTTAGTGAAAGAAAATTCTGTCCATAGTTGAAGAGTCAGTTTTCCACTGTCTATTGAAAATAAAAGTAGGAGGCAAAGAGAGATGACCAAAACATCAAGATTCTTCTCCCAGAGAGGTATCTTTATAATTGCTACCTTGAATGTGTTTGGGTTCTGTGAGTTCTCTAGTAGAATATATTAGAAATGTGACCAAGTCCAATTTATGGACCAAGACTTTAGAAGACTCTATCTTGAACCCCTTGTCTCTTTGAATACTCTGTGTGGGAGCTTTGAGCTGATATGCTAAGTCCATGTACTATGAGACCTGAATATAACACGTAGGTGCTCTCTTGAAGATTCTCGGAGCAGTCAAGCCAACCAGCCACCAATTACTTAGGCAACATATAATCTGGTAAAATAATGTAAACATCCCCGTTCTCACTATACATCAGCTGACTCCAACTTATTTGGAACATTCAACATCATGTAGAAAAGTACAGGCCAGGTAGCATACCCAGGTTGCTGACTCATAAGATATAATTAATCATCTATCTCTTGCTTTAAGCTCATAATATCTGAGGTGGTTTGTTATTTTACAACAGATAGTCAAGGCAGAATCTGACACCTGGAAATGTAATACCATGACAGCAAAGATTCTAAAACCCAAAGTTTTTGACCTATTAGTAAGTCTGAGTGATCTCAGAAGCCTGTTAAAGCAATGACAATAATGAAGAAAATCTTATTAGAAGGCAAGAAAAGAGACAGTTGAGTTATTTACAGAAACCAGTTAAGCAATCTGTTGTCTACAGCACCGAGGAATTAGAAAGGCAATTTCATAACCTCAGAAATGTTGCTAAGTATATTTACAGACATATAATCTTCTTGGTATCTATGACAAAATGAAAGATGTAAGAGATAAACAGAAGAAAAAAATCCTTCAGTTTTTGAGAATAATTTCAAGGAAATACTAAGCGCTTAGGACAGTCTTTCCAAACCAACAAAAACTGCTACAAGTAAGAAATAGCCTCAGAGAAAAGATCAAATTCAGGTCCTGCTCAGTAAAGCGTAGGCCGAAAGTAAAGATGAAGTAAAGGGTGAAAGTGTAAAACCCTTTTTACAACCTCAGAGAGACGAAAGTTGGTGTTTCATGAATCCTTTCATCTGGACAAAATGACTCCTAAGGACGAAAATCCTTCGTAGACAAACCCTATAGACTCTCTTTAAAAAAAAAATGGGCTTCTGAAAACTTTGAGGGTATTATTCCAGGTTCACACAGTGCCCAAAGTATAAAAGAGACATTTTGAAGATATTTGTGAGTGTCATACTTTCTAATGCAATAGACTAGGAATTATTATACATGGTTCCTACAGAGATTTTTAAGGAATTATACCATGTGAATTAAAGCAGCAATTCTACAGAATGAACCAGGTACTTCAGTCATTTTCTGGAGACAAAAATCAGGAAGAGAAAACTGTTTAGTTATAAGCATAGGCTGGTTACAGGAAGTGAAGTGTGCCCAAAGTCAGAATCAAGAGCTGAGGAAGCAGGGGCTGGAGAGATGAGTTAGCCGTTAAGGCACTTGCCTGTGAAGCCTAAGGACCTGAGTTCAACTCCCCAGAACTACATAACCTGGACACACAAGATCACGCATGCATACAAGGTCACACATGTGCACAATGTGGCACACACATCTGGAGTTCAATTGCATTGGCTAGAAGCCCTGGCGTACAAATTCTCTCTTGCTCTCACTCACACTCTCACTCTCACTTTCATAAAAAATCAAAATAAAACTTTTAAAACCTGCAAAAAACAGAGTTCAAGGTGAAGAATTGAATAGGCTCAGATAATCTTTTCCATGTACTGGCCTCTAATTTCTTTAAATACAAATAAATTGACAGCTATATTTCAGAATTTCTGTTCATCATAGACGTCAATATGCTTTATTTTTCAAAACCATGTCTATTGTTGTTATTTTATTTCTATCTCACCATTATATATATTTATATAATATTAATATTACTTGTTATTATTAATAATTAATATAAATATAAATATATATATCTAGGGGATAATACCCCTCCTATTATTTAAAATAAGGGCAAGAAATTCCATATGGACACATTTTACTTCAAATGAAATCTTGGGCTTCTTGATAATATGATAAGAAGATAATAGTTCATGAGATTTAGAAGTGAGTGTATTTTCCATGTGGAAGAATTATAAACAATTTGTGGTTCAAGTTAATTTGGATAGATTAAATATGGCTGCATATTCTCTGAAACTCCTATCATTGGTGGTAGACATTTCATTTTTTCTCTCTTTGAGTTAAGTAGTATCTACTATTGTTTTAAATGATAAAATTCATTGGAATGAACACAAGACCTATTTCCACTTATTAACTTCTTCATTTCAGCAAAGAACAGCTATAAAACACTTATAGAAAGCATTATATTTTCCTGTAAAAGACTAGCCACCTTTCCCCTATGATTGTGAACAAGGAAAAATGTTCTATCTTACTACTTTTATTCAACATCATGCTGAAAATTCTAACTGGTATAAGAAAATAAATTATAGTTTTTAAAGTATGAAATTCAGTGATATCATGAATTCATTGAAGAAAACTACCAAATAAAGTGCAAAGGAAAAAGTTTGACTTACCACCAAATATTTAGGTCAGTATTCAGAACAATTATTTTATTAGGAATTATTTATAAATATCATTACATAATCACCCAAACATACTATATTTAGGTATAACTTTAAAACAAAATACATATAGGGTTTATATATATAAAACTAAGGAAAAATGTGCATAAAAGATACCAAAGGTCTGAAACTGTAATCATATTTCATGTTCATTATTTAGAAGACTCGGTAATGTGAAAATATTAATTCTTCCAACATTGATTGTCCTCAAAATCCCTGAAAGTGGCTTTGTAGAGATCAGCAAATTGATTTTAAGTTTATGTAAAGGCAAATGGTATAGAATAATCAATTAGAATACTATAGAATTGAAACTATAATAATTGACACATCTACTTACCATGAAGCTAAAATAATGGATGCAGCAAGCTGTTGGCAAAATAACAGGTGATAGATAGATAGATAGATAGATAGATAGATAGATAGACAGACAGACAGTAGATAGGTAGGTAGATAGATAGATGTAGATAGATATAGATGATTGATTGATAGGTAGATAGGTAGATAGATAATAGATAATAGTAAGGTAAAAGTATAGGACCTATAGACATCTTAATTTTATACAACTAATTTTATGATGTCTTAAAAATAATTCAGTAAGTTGATAGTATTTTATCAATAAACAACACTGAAAGAGTTAGATTGCTTATATAAATAAAATACATATTTTTACAACTTCCACTAAAGTTATCTCAAAAGTGATCTTAGATTTAACTACAAAAAGAATAACTTTAAAATATACCTAAAACACTAACAGAAGGAAAAATTTATGTGACCTTGTTAAGGATGAGTTCACAGATATAATGATAATTCAAGAAGAAAAACAGATAAAAACGACTTTGTCTTTGCTTTAAATAGACTGTTAAAAGTGAGAAGAAGGGACTGAGTATGTAGGCCATTGGTAGAGAACTTGCCTGACATGTACAAGTCCCTAAGTTCAATTCCTGGTGCCATAAAATGGAGACGGGGGGGACAAAAAAGAGAAGTTTGAAGGAGGGTATAGAAAGACAGAGGATTTTCCTATATATGAACATACATGTCAGTATTTATATTCATATTCATTGAACTTATCCATCCGACACATATGTATCCATATTCACTGGAATTAGCAGAATTAACCTTGAAAGGGGGTCTGATAAACAAGTTTGGAACATTCATACAATATAATATTAGCCATAGTTTGAAAATTTGTGTGTTTGCAAAATAATGTTGTATCACTAATGCTTATGCTAAAGTAATAATACGACAAGACAGGGCCTGTAGAAGGTAATAATTTCATGAAAGTAGACCCACTGAGAATGGGATTAACACCTCCATAAAAGAGTCTTAAGAGAACTTCTTGTGTAATGGACTCTATATATGAGGTGGCAGGGGGAAGGATGACAACCCAGGAAACAGTCCCTCACAAGACACTGAATCTACTATTGCCTTGGTCTGGAATTTTCAGTCTCCAGAACTGTGAGTAATAATTTTCCATTATTTATAAACCATCTAGTCTGTGTTATTTTGTGAAAGTAGCCCTAACATACAATGGCACCTATCCAATGACAAAAAAAAAATAATAATAATGAGCTTGCAAGAAATTAACAAGCATGGATAAACCATAATTGTATACTGACAAATGAAAATTTAGGTTGAAAACTTCTAGACTGTAGGATTCCAACTCTCATGTACATCTGATGAAGAAAGAACTATAAAGTATAAAACTGACCCACTGCACCCACAAATTCACACCAGATGTGGGTACCTGCACAAGACCTGACCATGATAGTACAGGGATCAAGATTAGCATCCACACTGTGAATTATTCTTAGAATGAAACTTTGATGCACAACAAGGTATATATAGTATGTTCCCATCACTAGCCTTGATGGAATAGAAAAAACACTTTACCTCCATGCCTTCATCCTAAAAGCACATTCCTTCAATCTGATCATGAGAAAAACATCAGACAAACCTCTGACAATGTATATTCCACAAAATACATGATGAGTCCTCAAAACTATCAAGGTCAGTGAAAAAAGGAAAGTCTGAGAAACTATCATTTTTAGGCCAGAGAACCTGAAGGAGAGCTAACTGCTAAATGTCCTATAACGTTCTATGGTTTCCTGACTAGGACCCATGACAAAAAAAAATACTAAGAAAAAAGAGACCTGAGGAATCTGAATAAAATGTGTATTCAATAAGTATGTACTTAATGATAACATATCTGATGGTTTTATTAATTGTGACAGTAGTGGCATACTAATTAAGGTGGAGGATAGAAAAACTGAATGTGGGAACTCTTAATATGTTCTCAATAATTCTGTAAGTATAAAACTTGAATTAAAGAAACAAATATGTATAACATGTGAGTAAAAGTTAATGTAGATGATGAAGCCATATTAATCAAGATGCAATGCTATAATGACAGACACACAGAACAGTGGATAAAATAGTGTGGATAAATATACTCTCACTAATATAGTCAGATGATTTTCAGCAATAAGGTAATTTAATGGTAAAAGACATTCTCAGCAAATGAAGATGGGAAAATTGAATATGCATGCACACAAAGTGAACCTGACCTTTACCTCACACTTCACACAGAAGTTAACTTGAAATAAATATTAGCCCTAAACAAAAAGTTAAATTATTAAACTTTTTCTAGAATACCGAAAAAAATGTATGTAGAAAGTAGACTGATGTTGGCACATGTAAATGCCTTCATATATAGATTTAGAAAGAGAGAGAAATTGAAATATCCCAACATGTTAAAATTTGGAAAATAAATAGGTTCTGAAGAGATGGCTTAGGTGTTAAGGCACTTGGCTGCAAAGCCTAAGGACCCAGGTTCAATTCCCCAGTACCCATGTAAGTCAGCTGCACAAGATAGTGCATGTGTCTGGAGTTCGTTCACAGTGGCTAGAGGCCCTGGCATGCCCATTCTCTCTCCTCTCTGCCTCTTCCTCCACCCTCCCTCTCTCTCAAATAAATAAAAGTATTTTTATTTGAAAAATATAATTTTAAGTATATGTGTGCATTTTCACTTTTCTTAAAACTTCTATAGGTCTAAAGCTTTCAAAAATTAAAATTTGGGGATCAGAAGATAAGAATATAGTCAAAATACTTAAATTTTACTGTATCAAATTAAATTTGACTGAATTCAATATGCTATGTATAGAAATCAATGCCTCGAGGTAAAACAAAAAGAAGTGGCACATAGTGGCAAATACAAGGTAGTTTGGAAAAGATGGAAATAGAATAAAAACTCATTGAATCTTGTACCAGGAGAGTCCCTGGTAATTCAGATAAAAGTAGGTTCCATGAGGTGGTGGAATGGCATGAACATGTATAAAGCAGTTAAGAAAGGAAAATAGCCTTGTAAAAAAAATCTTTTTCTGAGGGTAAATGGAGGGAAATTTTTTTAAACAGTACACACCAAAAAAGAAAGTAAGAAGAAGGGTTTTAAATTGTGGTGGGAAGATGACAGATTATGTTTCTGTGTTTTTCTATTTGTTTAGTGCTGAGATTAATACAGGTCTTCTCCTGAAACAGTTTAGGGAAATTTCAGTTTCTATATTATTCATAGCTATACACAAATGATATTAAGTACCAGCTCTACATTCACTGATTCATTCAGAAGATAGAACTACTCTCACCCAAAACACTGAACAGAAATCATTAGACCAATTTTATTCTTAGTTACTCCAAGTCAAATGTCCTTCAACTGGTCAGTGGATTAGTTAGACACAAATCATGGACTGCTACTCCTTAAGAAGAAAGTGAAAGAAATAGGAAGGAAGGGAGGGAGGGAGGTAAAGGAGAATAAAGGAGGAATTAAGCGAGGGAAAGAGGAAGAAATGAAGGAAGGAAGAAAGGAAGGATGGAGGGAGGTGTCAGGCATTGCCAGGCACAGGCTGGAGCCTTCAGGAGAAGGGCCTGAGCAGCCAGTCATGGCTAAGGATCCCAGAGTTACAGGAGGCCACTCCTCTCCAAGCCCACACACCTGAACTTAGACTCTGCCCATAGCTCTGTAACCTTTGGCCAGTTGCCTAGGAAACTCCTTATCAGCCAGTACCTTCACACAGCCCATCCCCCTGAGACCCTAGATCACCTGACCATCCCCCATCCCCCCCACCCCTGCCTATTGCCTACCTGCTGGAAAGAATGTCCCTAGGCATAGGCTAGCAACATTTAAACCCACCAGTCCCCTTAGGGGCCCCCAACAGATGCTTATAAACCCATTTCCCTGACAATAAACAGAGAGAGCTCTCCACAGAAACTATCGCCCAAAAATCCTTTACTTTTGTGTGCTCACTGCCCCCACCCCCGGTTCCCTGGGCACCTTTGGGGGAACCGAGGCTAGCCCCAGAGAAAGGACCCAGGAACCCACAGGAGGGAGGGGAAGGAAGGAAGGTAGGAAGGAAGGAAGGAAGGAAGGAAGGAAGGAAGGAAGGAAGGAAGGAAGGAAAGAAGGAAAGGAAGAAGGAAGAAGGGAGAGAGGGAGGGAGGTAAAAGAGAGGAGGAAGGAAAGAAAGAAGGGAGGGAGAGAGGTAAAGGAGAGGAGGAAGGAAAGAAGGAAGGGAGGGAGGGAAGAAGAACTGAGGAAGGAAGGAGGGAGGAGAAAAGGGGGAGATAAAGGGAGGGGGAGGAATGAAGGAAGAAAGGAAGGAAAGAAGGGAGGGAAGGAGGGAGGGAAGGAGAAAGGATAATGTTTAAATCCTTTTATGAGAAGCTCTGGCAAAAACAAAATGATTGGAACCACGGGTGAGGGGGAGGAGACCTCAAAGGCCCTTCTTATGATGACTTGCACTGATGAACATGTTCTCAGCTTGATGGCAATGGTAACTATAGGACTACATATTATAGGACTACATGTATTCAAGAAGTCTCATAGAATTATATTCCAAGGAAGAAGTGCTTTACTGTATTTAAGTTAAATTTTAATTTAAAACAAAATTGTCTAAGAGGTAAATGTGGAGGCTTAGGCTTTTTACATTGCTTAAGGAAAACAAACAACTGTGGGAAACATGATGGCAGTCATCTTCATCGTCTCTCAAAAGAAAAATACTCTATTGGTCTGCCAGAAATAAGATGCAGGTGGCCCAAGTATACCAAAATCTTTTTGTTCCAGAAACAGTCTTGAAGACTCTGAGCCCAGGCTTCCTAAAATAGTTATTTCTCAGCTGTGGAGATGGCTCAGCAGTGAACAGTGCTGGCTTACAAAGCCTGCTGGCAGAGATTCAATTCCCTAGCACCCACGTAAAGCCAAACACAACGTGGTGTGCGCATCTGTGATCCTCACACCCCTGAAGCAGGAGTATCAGGTGGAAGCCACCTGAAGAATCAACTTCATGGAGATGTGCACATACTATTGCCACGTGTGTCTGTCATGACGCGAGGAAGCCCAGAAGCAGTATGTTAGGAGATGATATGCCTTCCAGAGAGAAAGCGCTGTAGTTCTATTTGATTCTTTGTTCTGATAGCTCCTAGGCAAGCAGCACTGCTTCTACTCCTGGCTACTTATGGACATGTACTCCATGTAATAGGAAAAAATCAGGACTCTTATTTCTATGAACAAATAACAATATTGGAAAGCCACCTAAGCAAACATAAAGGAGGCGCCCTTATTGATGGTGAGAGGGAGTAACCCTAAGACCCTCATTATTTGATCAGCAAGAATAAAAGTGAATTACCCTTGTCCTTTCTGCAAAAGCTTGTGTTAGTAGGTTGAGAAACAAAATGTGATTTAATTTTATCACAAATTAAAGAAATCAATATATTAGTAGTAAATAATAATATTTACTAAAATACAAAAGTCACTAAAATGGATTCAAGACCTAGAAAATTTAAATAAACCACTAATCTCTAAAGTCTTGGAGAAAGGTACAATTTAATTCAACTTCCTTATGTTGGTATTATTTATATTTTTAAAGAATGTAGCTATCTAGTGATAACTGGTTGATTTCATCTTTTCTACATTACCCAAATATTGAAAGCAACAAGCACTGATTTTCAAATTAGAAATCAAACACTGTTATTTTTTAAAGAAATCATCTCGACTAAGTTTCCATTACTATTATAATTTTTGGTTTTGCCTTTTGCAATCCTACCACCTAAATAAAATAGTTTAAGAGCATTATAAAGCAACCAAGATTGGAGAGACCTGAGTGATCATATGTGTACATGAAGCACAGAAACTGTCAAGTGAATCATCTGTTCGAAGAGAGTGCCTTCATCCTCCCTCATCAGTTAACCGTTCTATGAAAAAAAAAAAAAAAAAAGAGCTGTCAGATGCAAAGAAGTGTTGAAATCTAAACTCCCTTTGAAAGCTAGGTTGTATGTTTGCCAGATTTAAGTAGCTCCCAAGATTCTAACAAAGTAGTGGGGAAGTTATTTTTTCTCTAAACAATGAAAGTGGAAAAGAAAGGTACTGCTACATCTCACCCGTATATGCTGACAGACAAGACCCTGGTTGTCATCACTGAGGGTTCTACAGGAACATACAGGACAGAAAAACAATACTCACCTAAGGTCTACACAGTGATGGTGAAGGAACAGGTAAGAGGTAAGAAGTCCCTTTCTTAATCAAGGAAGAAGCAAGAAAGAAAAACAGACAAATAAAACACAGTGGCACACAATAACAACAAAAAATACTGCCACCACTAATCACATTCTGATTTCTTATTTTTCCTTTTCTCTATTAAAAACTTAATTACAAAATTTAAAATTACATAGAACAACAAACACTTTCAATTGAGGAGGGATCCTAAAGATGTCTGTACGTAAAATAGTAGAAGTGAGAACCACAGCCAAGCAAATCAGGAAGTAATTACATCTTTAGCAATTACAGACAACATGAATGACACACACCATGAATGAATGCAGTTTGCGGGACTGTGAGGGACTTTCATCATTCATTGAAATGGCATTCACCAGATGTGCTTTATGTAAATTAAATTCCTTTCCTGTGATGGAAAATCCTGCCAGCAAGAAGGCTGTCAACCCATGTCTGCCCACCACTTAGCTGCTGAGAGTTGGGGCTTGGAAAAAGAGAACTGGGAGAGAAAACAAAAATTAATCCTTGGTTTGCTATGGAATTTTTTATCACATATTATATTAATTCACATATGTGTTAGGTATACATTTCTTTAAAAGCATTAAAAGGAAAATATGTAGTAAGAACAAAACACAACTGGAGGGTAACCAGGCACCACACATAGATAAGACCACTTTCAAATGGGCTTTGACCACAAGTCAACAAATTAGTTGTTTGGGAGGAGGCAGTTAGCCACATATGATTTCAGGACAATGACAAATAAGAAGTCGTGCTTTATAGCTACTGTATGAAATCATACATTACAGACGTGTAGCAAATGCTGAAGATAGACTCCTAGCTTTTAGATCAAGGGCAGATTTGGGCTTATTAATTCAGCAAATATTAGTTTAACTTATAACACATATTACTTCTTATGAAAACTGAGGCAAAGGGAACTATAAAATAAGAAACTATTTTTTTTCCACATATTAGATAAGTCAGCAGAGACCATGCTGGGTATGGGGATGGAAATAATTCATTTGAATTCCTTTGAACAATTTATCTCATAAGGAAATATATATATATATATATATATATATATATACATATAAAATGTAATTTGGCATGGAGATCCTCACTGAGCCCAAATGTGAGACCACCACGTGTCGTGTGTGGTTTATTATGACATCCAGATGCAACAGTGAGAGTTCAGTAAGACAAGTGGCCTTTGCTCCTCTTTGAACTGTGGTAATTTAAGCACACCAGTTAAGCAGATTGAGAGTTTAAAGAAATTCACCCACCCTATATGAACAAGATATGTAAAAAGGCTTTTGCAAAGAAGCCCACAAATGGAAGGTAATTCTCTGAATGCGAGAACAAGTGAGTAATTAGAAAGTGACAGCGCCAATGCTCTGTTTTCCCTCAGGCACATTGATCAGCAGAAACTTATGACTTAGAAACCCAATGACTGCTATATCACATTCAGTACAGTCATCTTGATTTCATGGAATATTAAAAGTACCAATAGTATTAGTAGTGTCTAAAACATAATTATTAAAATCTAATGAGAAAAATGTATCATACTAAAAAGAGAAAATGTATTCAACTCATTCTAACTCAATTCATATAACTGATTGTTTAATAATTATAATCTATCACATAGTAATGGCGATTTTTAAAATATTTTTGTATGTATGTGTGTGGCATGTGCATGCATGTATATATGTGTTCATATGTGTGTGCACATATAAAAGCAAAACGTCACCTTGAGGTTTTATGTTGTTGTTGTTTGAGAAAGGTTCTATCACTGAATGCAGAGCTCACCAATTAGGGCAGAATAACTAGCCAACAAGTCCAGATGATCCTCCTATCTCCAGCTTCCCAGTGTTGCCATCATTAGCTTCTTTGCACTGGGTGCAGCAGTTCCACACTCAGGTTTTCACACTTAGGCAACAAGCATGTTACCCATTGGCGCAGCCTTCCAGTCACTGCTTATGTTCATACTTTAATAAAAGTCCATAATTTATATAGAATCTCACACATATTGTGATTCACATACATAAAAAAATTAGGTGGCATGCACAATCGAAAACATTTGCAAGTCATTGATCTGGAGGATATAAACTTTCTAGATAGTTTTATGAAACATCAATAATCAAGACCAGTTAAAAGAGATCTGTGAACATTTCGAAAGAAATGTAAATGCAATGAAAATACAGTGATCACTGAAAATCAACATTCTTTTCTAAAAATAAGACATACAAATGACTTCGTGTTCTGTCATTCTCACATTTGAAGAATGGAGAAGATAGTAATGTACTATCTCCCCTTGAGCAAAGTACTTAGAAAAAATATAAAAATGTGAATAAAGTGGTAAACATCAGGTGACACACACTAGGACCAATCCCTAATGATAATCAGAATAATCTTGGCAGCTCATTTCCTTTAGAAACACAGGCCAAGGTTCTTTGCTTAAGAATAAAATCAAGGGCTGAAGTGATGGCTTAGTAGTTCACAGCACTTGCCTACAAAGCCTAAGGACCCAGGTTCCATTCCCCAGTACCCACATAAAGCCAGATACACAAAGCAGCATAAGCATCTGGAGTTTGTTTGCAGTGGCTAGAGGTCCTTGTATGTCCATGCCTCCCTCCACCTCCCTCCCTCTCATAAATAAATAATATTTAAAAAGAATGAAACCCATGATCCATAAATTCTCCCACCCTTCACTTTGCTTGTTAGCTAGTTTACATCCCGCAGCTCCATTGTTACCATCATTCTCTCTCTAGTTTCTGTGCTTCCTCTCTTCACCCTGGCTTTTACCTTCAAACTTCTTTCATCTACACGTAAGTCTATGCTTGAGTCTAAACTTGACTGCCACTGAACTAAGTCCAAACATGCTCCCTTCTCTTACTTTATACCCCCAAGAAGCCCATCATACTACCAAACATTATATCCCATTTTGTTACTGTGTTCCACCTTTGGTCATTTTTCAGGATATCTACAATATCTCTTCCTGCTATGTTGTAATGACATTTTTTTCCAATTAACTGCAGTATCTGAAGCTATTATAGACAACTACCTGTCTCTGCACCCGTAGACATTATTTGTCCTTTGGAAAGCATGGAGTGAAGTCCAGACTCAAAATGTGACCTGCCAAGAATTAAGAAAGGTTTGATAGCTTCTTTACTTCATGCATGAAAAGTTAGCCTACAAAAGTTATATGAGTCCCAGAATGTCTACAAAGAATAGCTCACTGCTTCTAGAAATTACAGTAGCTAGTTTAAGCTCATTTTTTCATGAGGGTTCCTGTTGTGGTTAATTTAATATGTGAACTGATGAAACCACAAGGTATCCAAATATTTTTGATTAAACATTTCTGGTGTGTCTGTGAAGGTGTCTCCAGAGGAGATTAGTATTTACTGAAATAGTGAAGGTGAGTTTTCCACTCTGTTGAATGCCAGAAAAGATAAAAGACTGAGTTAGAAAGAATTCTCTTCCCCTGCCCCACTGCCTTCCAGAGGGGTCATTGACGTTTAGTTTTCAGACTAGAACTATATTGTCACGTCTCTTATTTTTACAGCCTTGTAATCCTATATTCTCAGCACCATAATTACATGAACCAATTTCACATAATGATTAAATAGATGATATGCCAATGGATGAAATATATAAGTTCTGTTTTTTTGAAGAACACTGACTAAAGTGGTTCCCAGCCTCAGTTCCCACAGGGCATGATGTTGAGGATCAAGTGTCATCAAGAGTGGGTTGCATTACAACAGAGGAATTTTCAATTTAGGGAACCTGAATATTTTATAATTGGAGGTAAGCAAACTTTCTTGACCTTTCCTCAGAGGGAGACATTATCTTTATTATAGGGAGCAGTGAACAAACCTGTGCTAACTCTAAAGGGACATTGAAGCTATCTAATATCCAAGGTTCACTGTACAAACATCCTTGAAAGTCCAGAACAAAAGGGCAATGGATGCTCTCAAGACAAACAGGAAAGTTAGAAATCTATGAAGAATTATCTTCTAACCCCTCCACCAACATGTGCATCTTAGGTCATCCTTCACCTGTTTAGGAATCTGCACTAACAACCTCCCCTTCCATCTCTAGAGTGTTCTTTCTTTTTTGGCTCATTCCCATTTATATAAATTTCTCTCACATTAAGAAACAAACTCTTGTTTTTTTATCTTATCACCATCCTCATTTCTTTCTTTCATAGAATATTTTAGGATATGTATTCAAATTCATTGGATCTAAGTTTTCTTCTCCCATCGTCTCAAGAAATCATCTACTGGTAACTCTCCCCATTGCTCTAGAAACCTCCAACCAAGTTAACTGTCTTAGACCCTAGAAACTTCTATGACAAAATATCACAACTCAGCTCATAAAACTATAAATTGGGCTGTAAAGATTTCTCAGTGGTTAAGGCACTTGCCTACAAAGCCTAATGACCCAGGTTCAATTCCCTAATAGCCATATAAAACCAGATGCACATAGTGACAAATACATCTGGAGTTCAGCTGCAGTGGCTGGAGGGCCTGGTGTGTGAATTCTGTCTCTTTCTCTCTCTCTCTCTCTCTCTCTCTCTCAATCTCTCAATCTCTCAATCTCTCTCTCTCTCCTTACAAATAAATAAATAATAAAACAAAAGTTAAGGTCCATCAAACTCTACTGAAGGCCTACTTACTGCCTTGAAGCAAGCCTTCCCATGGTAAAAGAGGTGAGTCAACTCTGGATAGTCTTCTTTTATAAGGAAATGAACATCAGCAATGAGGGGTCTGCCCTCAAAACCTCATGACCCTTTAAAAGGCCCAGCCTCCTAAGATCATTACCTTGGGGATAGGATTCAACATATGAATTACAAGTGGACACAAACTGTCAAACCACAGCTATCACTACCAAGTTTTATGTTGCTAAGACAGATGATCTTGACCTATCAGCCCCATTTTGGTCAGCTATGTTCCCTCTCTGCTTTGACCCCATGATTCACTGGCTTTCAAGAAACCATTTCTACCATATTTTGCTCTGTTCAGTGCTTCTCAGTCTTCCTTGCCAGTTCTACCTCTTCCCTCTCACTGTAAATGCTGAGGTGCTCCATAGTTCTCTCCCTCAGTGACTTCTAGATCCTATCTACACTTATACTCGTGAAAGTTTATCTGGCTTCATGGTTTTACAGAGAATGCGGTGGGCGAGGTGACGGTTCAGTGGTTAAAGGCAGTTGCTTGCAAGGCCTGTTGACCCAGGTTCAATTCCCCAACACTCATGTAAAGCCAGCCACAAAAGTGACATGTGTCTAGTATTTGTTTTCAGCAGCAAGAGACCTTGGCACACCCATTCTCTCTCTCTCTGCATCTCTCTCTTTCACACACACATGTACACACACACACAAATAAAGAAAATCTCTTTTACATGGATGATAGGTAAAGTCATATTTTTGGCCTGTACTTCTTTCTAGAACTACAAATTCATAAGTCAATGTTTTCTCCAAGTAGGGAGAATCTCTCAAATTTATAAGCTCTTGATATTTCCTCACAAGGATTCTCCCTTAGGTACATGTCAGCTCCAGCCCTTCACTTTGGCCAAAACTATAAAATCATCCTTGGCTCCTGACCTGTCCTGTATCCTGTCTTTCAGGGAATTCTGCCTGCTCTTCTTTCTAAATATCCAGAAGATAACAGACATTCACCACTTTCTCTGTTAAATTCTAATCCAGGCTACTCATGTCTACAAGGACAAACTCTACAAAGAAAAAAAAAAAAATACTGGCTTACCTTCCTTTTGTCCATGGCCAGCTTTGCTTTATTTTTCTTTTTGCAATTTTCTTAATTTTTAATTTTTATTTTTTTAGAGAGATCAAGAGACAGAGAATTGGCATGCCTCAGCCATTGCAATTGAACTCCAGATGCTTGTGCCACCTAGTGGGCACGTGCAACCTTATGCCTGCCTCATTTTTGTGCATCTGGCTTATGTGCGATCTGGAGACTAAACATGGGTCCTTAAGATTTGCACACAAGTGCTTTAACTGCTCAGCCATCTCTCCAGCCCAGCTTTGCTTTATTTTAAACAGAATAGTCAAAGGGATCGTGTGCTAATATAAGTCCTGTCATGTCATTCCTCAACTCAGAATTCACCAAGGGCTTTCCAAAGTAAAGCTCCAACATTCTTACAACATATAAGCTATCCCTTCATCCCATTATCTCTGCATTTCTAACTCCACCTCATGCACATCTTACTGTCTCTTGCACACATCAAGCATACTTTGTCCCCCAAACCTATCTCATCCCTTCTGTCTAGAACAATCAACCACCACAATTCAAAGAGCTCATTATTTTGTTTCCTTTACGTGGTAAGACTGTATCTTGTCATCCTATATAAAATTCAGATTCCTTTCCTCTTCTCCCAGATTTTCTACTTCCCTTTCATTTGCATTGCATAATATATTCTCACATGCACTGAATGTAACCCATTTATTTACCCTGTTGATTTTCTATCAGTGTCCCCTACTAGAGTGACAGGTCTATAAAGCCAGAGATGTATGCATGATTTGCTTATTTCTCTATGCTCAGCACCTACAACAGCACCTAGGCACTTAACATTCATTTATAGTCAATTAATAAATTACTCAATGAGGAGATAAACAAACAAAATTTGTTTGACTCAGAGGTACATAGATGAACCAAGAAGACATTATGCTACCTAAGATCATTCAGAGATAATAGTGCATGTTTTAAGTATAGAAACATGTCAAACTCATAGAAGCCGAGAGTGGAATGCTCATTGCCAGGGGGGGAAGTTGTTCATTGGGAATAAAGATGAATCAGAAAATTCCAGAGATCTGCTGTGAAAAAAAATAGTGCCTATAATTAATAAACCAGTGCTATTTCAACACTTAAAGAAGATTAATCTCATATTAACAATTCTCTCCACATACATACAAGCAAAAGATATGGATAATTTTAGAGGTAACAGATATGTTCATTACTTTGGTTGTGGAGATGGTTTCTAACTCATGAAATTCTGTACATTAAATATGCACAGTTTATATATAAATTTAATAATAAATCGGGGTTTTTAAAAATCAGTCATCAAAATTAATAAAGTGAAACTTGCTTTGGCTCTGCCCTGGCAGCTGTGAACAGCTGTTGTGTTACAGGACTACGTGCTTTTCCTTCTGCCTATCGTTACTTGCTTCTGCTATCTACTGCACATCTGAATTGTTCAGACAGATGAAGCCTGCCAGGTCGTATCTCCTTGAAATCTACCAGATCATCTTCTGGGTTGCCTACACAAGATGTACATACTCTTACTGTTGCCCCAATTGTGCTATATTGAAATTCTCTATCTTGAAATTAAAGTATGAGTTACTAGATATTCAGATCCATGTTCATGGTGTGCCGTCTCTCAAATGTGAGTATGCACATTGTTGCCTAACCATTGCTGAAAAGTAAGTGAATTTATACTTGAAAAGGAAACTGGAATGGAATAATTTAACAAAAGCTTTAGAATTATCCCAAATTGTCACAAATAGATCTGTTATACTGCATTTCAAACCTTGCTACCTATAAGCATGAGGCATGAGACTCATTTCCTGGGACAACTAGGTAGAAACTGGGGAACAATGCTCAGGAATCCTGAAAAATTTCTCAAATCACAATGTAAGCTAGACCAGGCAAGTACTGCAGAATAGACTTCTACCTACTACATTGTTTAAATTTCTGCCTTTGTTTTTTTTCTTTTTTTTAAAATTATGATAGAGGATTTGGGTATACTGTATAATCCTATTTACCTTAGTCTAATGTGAATATAATTTAAATATTGAATACAAAGTCAATACAAATCTGTAGTGAGTATTTTTGCTTAGGTAACCAGAGGGATTTCAGACAAAATGATTTGTTTTTAATTTATGGGCCTCAATCTATTTTATGTCAACAAGTTACTTTTTATGTGAATGCATTTTGCTTTCAAATAATGCCAACATATTTTGCAGTTCTAAAATATTATTACTAGTTATATTGATAGTATTGGTTAGTATTCCTCATTTTTATTATCTTTCCTTCCTTCTCTCTTTTCAAATTTTAAAAATAAATGCTCTTGCTATTTCTGTGCAATTTTTTTAATTTTTTTTATTATTTATTTATTTTTTTACAGTCAGTTTGGTACCATTATTAGGCTCATCCATGACCTACCCCTCCCCTTGGCCCCTCCTTGTTGCAATTTTAAGAATGATTTTAGAATGTCTGAGTTTAAAAACAACATTTAGTCTTGATTCTATACTTCAGAAAATACTACATCTAATCATTGTTGTGCTAGTGTTTGAAGAGCAAAATCTGTTTTAAAATGCCATAATCACTAGTAAAAACATAAAAATCTTGTTCTTACCAATACTTCACCACACATTGTGATGTACAAAGTAATTGTTATATCTTCTCAATTTATCCTCCAAACAAGTGCAAATGCACAGTGTGTCTCCTTCATCTACTGCATATTCTGGTCCAGAAAGATTCGCATGTCTTGTCCACAATCACACATCAAGTCCTACAAAATTTAGGAGAACATCATCCTAGTTTGGTCCTAGTGTTCTGACACTTAACATGCCCCTGTCTTTGATTGCCTACTTAGTGAACGCATAAATTTTTTTAGGATTATACTCTGTGTGTGGTCTTCATAAAATCTGAGCAAATGAAAATTCTCCAAAAGGCAAGTAGCAGTTTCTAAGAACATAAAAATGCTAGGTATTTGGTCTAGAGAGATTGCTCAGTGGTTAAAGATGCTTGCAAAGCCTGATAGTCTAGGTTCCAATTCCCAGTATTCCTGTAAAGTCAAATACATAAACTGGCATATGCATCTAGAGTTCATTAACAGTATTAAGAGTGCCTACATATTCTATCTCTCTCCTTCCCCCTTCTCTCTGCTTACAAATAAATCATAAATAAAATATTTTTAAATGCTAGGCATTTCTTAGATTTCTTAATCCTTCTTATGTTAGTCCTCTATCTCAGGGAGAAATGATGAGTGAGTTTTAAAAAGTTACCTTGTGTTATATTAGGCAACTTTCTACTAAGATAGTTATTGCATACAAAAAGCTCTTCTTAAACAGAAACAGCCATCCATGGGACAAGTCAGGTTATGATATGCTTTACAGAAGTTAACCAGACATTATTTCAGGATCCTCACAGAAGCTTATAATCTTGAACTCACAAAAGGTAGACAAGAACTACTAGTGGCCAGTACCTACCCAGCTAGGTCTTCTTAATGATGCAAACTACCAGAATGGAGCACTTCCAGACATTAAGAAAACCTGGTTTTATCCATCCATCCCATGAAGTCACAGATGCATATTGGGAATTACATCTAATCTATCTGTTTTACTTAGTTTTGTATCACTGTAATCAAACTACCTGAGAGAAATAGTTTAAATGAGGAAAGGTGGCTCATATGGTCCCATGTGCTAGAACATAGCAGGAGGAGAACTATTCTACTCATGGTCAAGCAGGAAGCAGAGAACATCAAGAAGTGATCAGGGGTGATATACCTATAAGGACCTAGCATCAGTGGCTACTTCCCCAGCTAGGTCCCAATTCCCAAACCTCAGGAACCTCTCAAAAGGCCACCACCAGCTTAGGACTAAGTTTTCATAACATGAATCCAATGGGGGACATATCATGTTCAAACCATCACCACATCCAAATATCCCATGTTAGACATTTTGGAGGTCTTGTATGTCCAGAAGAGATGGCAGGGAGAAGAAACAAAAGAAGTGGGAATGGAATGGCCTGGCTAACAAGAGTCACCCCATGTTCTGCACCCCTCCAAGACCAAAATCAATTAGTTTTCCTCAAATGAAATATTAAGTAATAGAGAGCACAAAGATTAAAATTAAAATGCAAGTTCTAAAATACCATTTCTGTATGTTTGGCAGGTATATATACATATACATATACATATACATACATATATATACATCCACATATAACATACTAAAGCACCAAATTAAGAAAACGTATGCAACATAATCCTCTCAAAGATATTTCAGCCGGGCGTGGTGGCACATGCCTTTAATCCCAGCACTTGGGAGGCAGAGGTAGGTGGATTGCCATGAGTTCGAGGCCACCCTGAGACCACATAGTGAATTCCAGTTCAGCCTGGACTAGAGTGAGACCCTACCTCGAAAAACCAAATATATATATATATAATTTAACTCATATATATATACGTATATATATATGAGTTAAATTGTGATATATATATATATATGAGTAATTTAGCATACTTGCCTATATAAAAATATAATAGTGTCTCAAATTCTGAGAGTTTAAAACTACTTTGGTATTTTCATTGAGCAAAACAAGTATAAACCAAACACATAATACAAATCTTTAAAAAAAAATTTAGGGATGGAGAGATGGCTTATTGGTTAAGGCACTTACCTGTGAAGCCTAAGGACCCTAGTATGAATCCCCACTACACACATGTAAGCCAGATGCACAAGGTGGCACATGTGTCTGATGTTCGTTTGCAGTGGCTAGAGGCCCTGGTGCACCCATTCTCTCTCTGTATCTGCCTCTCTCTCCCTCAAGTAAATAAAATTTTTAAAAATATTTATTTATTTCTTTATTTGAGAGAGAGATAATGGGTACACCAAGGCCTCTAGCCACTGGAAATGAGCTCCAGATACATGTGCCACCTTGTGCATTTGGCTTGTGTGGGTACCAGGTTCCTTAGGCTTTGCAGGAGAATGCCTTAACCACTAAGCCATCTGTCTAGTCTTTATAAATCTTGTAGAGGTAGATATATGTCAATTTCATATGATTCCTGAAACTTTTGATTTCTTAGATGACTACCCAAAAAGGAACCCAGATTTCCTAAGACATGCTATTTGTGTTGTACTAATGGTGATAGAAATGAAGACAGAAATCATTCATTCCTTAGATGATTAATTCAATGGAGCATGTGTTCTCATGGAGCACTGGAGCTCCCATAAGGATGTGTCCTTAGCTTCATGTGTGTTTTTATAATTTCCCCAGGTTCTTTTCTTTCTGTTTTTTTATTTCCCCCTGACATTGCCTTTGCAACTGCCTCCTCTCTTCATTCTCTCTCCCTCCCTTTCTTCTTCTTTTCCCTATCTTGTAATTAGGCCACTTCTTCCTTCCTGTCATACTTTCTCTAAATATACCTGCTACATCTATCCTTGTTATTACCTCTTTTATACAATATCTTTTTTTAGGCACAATACCAGTGGCATTTTTCTTGTGATTTGTGAAAATCCTTCTTTCCTCTGTCCCTGCCCAGGCCTCCTACCCCCTGCCTAAGCTTCTCCTTTTCCCTCTATTATCTAGTCTGCTCGCTGTTACACTTCTAGCCAGTCAAGTTCACAGGGCTTATGTGAAAAGAAAACCACAGCTGTGTTGAAACAACAGAGGTTTGTCCAAAAGTCCTCCTGGTTATTTGGATCTAGATTACAATGCCATTTCTAAACCACTACTTAATTGCTCAGGTGTTAGGGCGGCACTGCAAAAATGAAGCGAAAACCCAGGAGAAAGCACTTGGAATTTAGTTCTTGTCAAGCATTAAGGACCTCCCCTTCATTCCCATACTGCATCCAGATGAAAACAATATATATTTACCTTTCCCCTTGTCTGCCAGAGAACTGGACAAAACGTTTCTGGTAATCCAATTACAAAAAAACTCACAGTAATAATATGTCCTAGAATCTCAAACTATGATATATATCAGAAAAATCTATTTAATTTGAATGGGATTTTTGTAGTCTTTTCCAGAACACTATGAAAGGCAATCAAATGGCTGATGTTGGGCTCTTAGCTTCATGCAGGGAGTCTTATCAGTGAAAGAAATACCCAGTGGAAAAGTATTGAATATGACGGTCACTTTGTATGTCTACACTTGGACTTACTTCTTTGCTTAAATATGCAGCGATTTAAAACTTTTAATTGCACCAGTGTTGTGATGCATTTTGGTTCCCTCCTCTATCCCTGCATGCTTACTATAGTTTCCTAAAAGCTGGGTGCCAGGTGAATTTGCCTCAATACTGATCACCAGTGTTACTATCACTTCACAGTAAACACTTTTTTCACATGCTTTGAAAACAGCGTAAATATAATTTAATCTTAATAAGGAAATTGACCATAACAAACATAAATGGATTCTTTATCTCTCCCTCCCTTTTTCCCTCCCTCTCCCTTCCTCCACATGATCTATACTAATCTGTTCACCTGCTGATCTATAAAGAGAGAAAACAAAAATCTTTCTGATCATAACTGAAACTATTTTTAATCTTATATTTGCATACTCAAAACTGCCAAAGACAACAGTACTAGGATGCCAAATTAAGTTCTCTGTGTGCTGTAGCCAGGAATTATTGGTGCAGAGACAGTAAGCAGAACTGAGCTTTCAACCAGAACCTTTCCACAAAACCGCACCTGAATTAGTCCTATAGGAGAGAAAGGATACTGAAAACATGTGGATTCCAATAAGATCACAAGACAATGAAAGGTGAATGGTATAGACAAGAAAGAGGACACAACAAACACAAAGTGGGATTAGCACTACTTAATTAACACTTGGCATAACCATAAATACAATAAGATAGAACTTCAAACTCTGAAAATCTCCCAAAGAGAAATACTGCTGTGATAAGAGAAAGAGGAACATTAACGCTGACCAGATTCTAAACAGTTATATTTTATCCCATGAAGTTCTGTGAAAATTGCACTGTACCAGTAATATTTAATTGTCGCATAAAAATTACAACACCATTTACTTGATATAAAGTAGGGATAGTATGTAAATTAAGTAAGTTTCAATTCATGTCTTCTTACTCACATCTGTTGGCAGTTTAAATAGTTTTAGTGTCATTAATTGTTATAAAAGTGCAAGATTTGCTGTATGCTTGCCACTTAGGACCAAAGGCACAAAAGTCTAATTGAACTAAGTAATTAGTAATTTGTCATTTCCTATTGTCAGCAATTACTTTCCATTAGAAATCCTCACTGAAAATTCTAATTTGAAGTGAGGTTTGCATTTTATTGCTGTCCATCCAAATTAGTTTAAAATTGACAGCTACATTTTCATTTAAAAATTTTGAAGATATTAAATATGCTTGAGAAAGCTGAGCTCAGAAGTCCGGGTGAGTGTGTGTATGTGTGTGTTTGCTCTCAGTGCATACACACAGCCAACTCCAAAGGAGGCTCTTTGATTTCCAAAATAAAATGAGTTGCTGTGGAAATAGCACATCACTGTTGCCTCTATAGCTCTGCAGGATTCTGATTTTTGCGTCTGCACACAGCCCCCTGCAGTGACGCTCTCACCTGCGCATGGATGGACGAGGAATAGCATACCATTAGGCTTCTTTCTAGGGTTCCAGTGTCCCTCTGGGAGATGACTCTGGCATGGTTTCTCATTTGTTCTTCCTTCATGCTCCACTGGCCAATCAGCACTCCCTTCCCTAAGTTCTGAGCACTATAGCAAGCTAAGGGGTGATCATATCAGGCTTCCCAAGTCCTACCAAGCAGGTGATTCATCATTAGCATCATTAGCTCACTGATTTCCTTCCTTCTAAGGGGAACTCAGTGAGTCAAGCTTCTGTGAAGGTTTCTCTAGAAAATGTGGAGCCACATGTTTCCTCTGTTTTTTCTTTCTCTTGTAAAGCATGGGTCAACTAAAAGTACATCTGGATTTCTTAAACAAACAGACTTGTGAAAATTGAAAATATAGAATTCAATTTTATATATTTTTCTCTTTGTTCCATTATTAAAGTCTTAAACTACATAGCAGATCTTTAACTAAACATCTTGAATTTATACACATGTAACACAAAGGCCCACAAACTTATATGAAAACAGGAGAAGTTATTTCAACAAAATCATATTAATATATTTACTATGAGAAAGTTGTCAATATCCATAACAGAGTATATTTATTAACCCAGATTTAGAATTACATTAAATGGTATGTGACAAGAAAATGTCATAATTAAATAATTACATGTCTAATAATTTAATAACTAATGAGGGTAGTGTTGAATACATCTCTGTATTAATTTTAATCATGTGGTTTAAGAATATCTTTTTAATCCTAAATTAGGTAAGTGTAAAAATTGACTTGTAACATGAAATGGTATTGAATTTCTCTTAATTTTTTTAGAGTGAAACTCTATAGTCATTAATCTTAATTCATAAACTTTCTCAGAACAAATTTTATACAGTTACTCTTTTGATAACGAACTAGATATATTACACATCTGTAACACTTAAGTGAACATTAATTAGTGCTAATTTACAATCAAGTCCAATGGAGAAGCAAATTATGCTTTCTAGTACATGAAAAATCTTTACCGTGACTATTATGATGAAGAATACTGGAGAGCATCTTAATTATTTCTGCTTATAAATAATGTTCCCACACATCCTCAAAAGGCCCATAATACTTTAGAGAGAAGAAGGACTGGTCTCCTCACAGCTTTGCTTGACTTGGCTCATGACTGCTTGTTTCCTTCTCTTCATTGGAGCAGGAAGACTGCCTGAAAATTTAAGGTCAAGTTTTTCCATCGGACATATTGTTTGAGATATATTAAAACAAATTTAAGAAATTTTATTATACTCCTGAAAGATTTTGCTACACAAATCCAAGGTTGTCTACAATATCCTCGCTTATGTGAACCAAAAATTATTTAAACTATGAAATATTTCTTCATTCCATAAACCACATTTTCAATAGGTTTATCTAGTTCTAAAACAATGGGCTTCAAAGAAGAAAAGCAGGACACAGACTCAAACTCTTATTTCAGCCCATTCTAAAATGGTGTATAATTGCCAATAAGGCACTGAAGAGAAGAGAGAATTAAATTAAAAGTTCAATAAACACTGATCAATATGCTTGTAAATACCAAGTCTATAAAATGACTGTAAATGTAGTTATACCACACAAACATGATCGGTGTTTTGAAATTTGGCTGGTCATTTTTAAATCTAGTTAAATTTGTTTCTAATAGAAACATGTCAGAAATCTAGGAAGACTGCCAGAAAGCATTCAAAGACAGAGAGAGAGAGAGAGAGAGAGACCCCAGCAGCTGGATTCTCAAACTGTGGCTGCCTCCTGGCTCAGCATTAGCTCACAATGAGCTGAACGAAGAAGGCATCTCTCTCTATCTGAGATGTAAATAAATCACAGGCCTCAGTTACTTTACCACTGGCTGTTTGTCATTCAGGAAAATAATGGTTAATCAATGTCTAATCAATGAAGATGTGTAACATATTAGTTTGCAGTCCTTCATCATCCTATTTTCTTCAATTGCCTGGGGGTTTGTGTTCAGTACTTACAGAATCGATTACAATTGAGAGCGATCATTCAGCTCATGTTGAGCGCTGTCAGCTGAGCTTTCCGAAGGCGGCTGCACTCTGGTGTTTCATATGAGATGCATCCGACAACCCGGGTTCCGTGGAGGAAGACCTTATGAGAGGTGCTTAAGTAACTAATTGTATCACTACATGTCACTTGATGAAACTAAACTTTTCCTGACTTCACAATAATCATAAGCATTACTGGCTTGCTGTGGAAAATTAAAGATACCTAACATTCTGCTTGAGTCTGATCATGCCTGCCTGGGAAGGTCTGCTAAAGGGAACCATCAAAGACGCCTTTATAAATAACTACGGGGGTCGGGGGAGGGGAGTCTTCCATTTTCATATAAAACAACGTTCTTCAATTTAAACTTCCTTTGCCAGCATCCTGGAAAGCTGAATGTCAAAGTGTTGAGCCACCGTGTCTCCACACATTTAAGAAGAAATAATAACAATAATAAACTTTCGTGGCCACGTGAGATTAATTCCAGTGAAAATGTTAATTGCTTGACACACCCATTCTCCTTAGCACTTAGAAAACTGCACCAGCAAGACTGGCACATGCAAAGGAAACAGAGGCAAAGAATTTAAAAAGGGTAGTGGAAAACGAGGATCTTTCTACCAACAGAACATTGTTAATAATGGAAGCCTTATCTTTAATCACTATTTTTGTGATTTGTTTTGGAAACTGTACCGATGGCAATCACGGAGTCCAATGTCGAAAACTAATAACACTACAGTATTCGTTTGAAACCTTCTGAATCTTGATAGTATTGATTCAAAAGAGCAAGTTGTTGCCTCATTGTTTGTATCAGTGCCAAGGGCGCCCTCTAGTGCCCACGGCTTTGAAACGTATTTGAAAGGCAGAAAAAGTCATTTGTACACTGTTCAAGCTCATTGACACTTGCTTTATAGGCAACATTAAGAAACTTTTAAACGTATATCTATCACTGGAAATGACTTAAATGTGCTCCTAAACTTTAAAATGTTTTAATATCATTCCATGTTTAAGCATACCAGAAATATTTTAAGTGTTCTAAGATTTCTTTTAAACTTATACCAATGTGAATGTTATTAGAGTATTGCTTCAGTGAAGCACTGCCAAAGTTTATGGATATTTTGGGATGTATTTTTATTGCTTAAATTTCTGGAATAGCTGATAAAAATCTTAACATGATTGGCTATTTCATGCCCAATATCATAATGTACAATGAAATATTGAATTTACATTGTTTCCAGTAACAGTGGGAAGAATAAAATCCTTACTCTGTGCCTCCAAACTTTTAGTAAATCTGATGTTTTTTATAAATATACAATTTAAAAGCAAACAAAAGAACTCTATCAAAAATTAAGTCATTATTTCTCAAAATTTTGAATTCCCTTTACTTTATAAATAAATAATGGGCTTGATACATTTGAACGAAATAAGTCTGTTCAAAATAATGAAAGGAAGCTAGCAATATACTGGTTTAGGTTATATTCTGGAACAGAAGCTCACAGCAAAATGCAGCAGGTACAGAGAAGACATTCAATAACGAATATATCTTTTTGCATTGGTGGTCTAATTATGCAATGAAGAAATTAGAAATAATGGGTCTAGAGAGAAGGCTTGGTGGTTAAGGTACTTGCCTGTGAAGGCTAAGGACCCAGGTTTAATTCCCCAGTATCTATGTAAGCCAGATGCACAAGGTGGCACATGTGTCTGGAATTTGTTTGCAGTAGCTAGAAGCTCTGGTGCAACCATTCTCTCTATCTCTATCTCTCTCCTTTTCTTGCTAATAAAAAATGAAATATTAAACAAAGGAATTAGAAATCATGAATTTATATTAAGGCTTCATGCGTGCATATACTATATTAATATTTTCAAAGTCACTTAGTGAACCTAGCCAAAAAAAATCCCAGAAAACTCCAAAATTTAAGTAGACCCTGAATCAAAACTATCAGCCCCCAAAAGTTTTGTGCTTGGAGATATGATTTAAAGAGAATGAGAGAGAGGAAAAATTGCCAGTCACCCAGTTGAAAAGACATATGCTGTCCCCCCAAAATGCCAGAATTTCATCAAAATAGTTTCCTTCCTTTCACTTAAATTTACTAAGGAAAATGTTCCTTCATCTGTATCCTGAGGTGTTTATTCAAACATTACTAGATTATTTATTATGCTTCTTTCTCGTGGCAATTCAACATGTAATAAATGAGTATTGTGCATTTCCAAAATACTGTCTAGAGTCCACTCACACAGACTCAGACCTAGCTCTGGAAAAACCTGGATTAAAATTTCCTACAAGTTTCTCTTTTTCCTAGCAGTCTCATTACTCAGAATGTAGAAACCCCTGTTAGCTGGGTGTCTTACAAGTCAGGCTCACAGATCTGTGTGCAAATACTTAATCGTCATCTTAAATTACATTTTTGCCATCAGTGGTTCTGAATCCAAGCACATCCGCTCAAAAAGGTGAACCAACAAAGAGGTATGTAAAAGATCTTTGTCTACTGGGCACGGCTACCAGGGGAAACGAGCTCACCCCACGAGTGTCTACACTTTGAACGACAGCTGTGACAGTGATGAAAAGTTAATAGGTTTTCATCTATATCAACCTGATGATCATAGACCTGGTTATTTTTATTATTTTTAAGGAAAGGATGGTACTACATGAATATGAAGGCAAATATTCACAGAATTTCTTAGATTTGCAGGGACAGGCGCTACAAAGCCCTCTTCTTTCTGAGGTAGATAAAGTGAGTTCCATGCAGTTACTACGTAGGGGTCTTTCAAATGAAACCACAAAAATCACAAACCCTTCCTCTCCTCTGTGGACATTAAAGATCCCATAGCAGTTTCCATAAGAGTATGGGCTTGTCACCATGGTACTGTGCACATTCCTGAGACCTACCTTCAAGTCCGGCAGCCAGCTTCTCTACAGGCTCCTGAAAAGTTTGTATATTTACTCAATTTATTAAAAATGTTCTCCTAATGGTTCTGAAATGTCTTTTTAAGCAAAAAGCAACCAAAGGTCTCCTTAGGTAAAGTTACAGTAATACTTGTTAACATGAAATCAAACTTGTTTCCAAAATATTTGATTAGTCCATTTGGAACATAAATGCTTACAGAATTAATTTTATTTAAAAAAAACAAAAAACAAACCAATATGTAATAAAAAAAAATCTTATAACCCATGATTCATGCCTTCTGATACAGGTAATGTAAAATAAATGATATAATCTACAAAACAATGACAAATGAAAGACTTGGAAAAGGTTATGGTTTGACAAGGTAACATTTTTGAGATCTGGACACCAATCAAATTGAAGTAACTATTGGTGATGCAACGCTGCCTGACACTAAAGTCTTTACCAGTGTCTCAAGCACATAGGAGAGCCCATTGTGATTGCTTAACGTCAGCTTTTGTTCATAAGCTCTTTCATAAAACTGAAACCAGGAAAATGATTTAAAGCAGTTCAATTTGTCTATTTACCTTAATCTGTAACTATTCCCATATGTCTGCTACATGATGTATGACTCTTCATAAACCAATTTTTCAAAGATATACACGACAGAAAAAAGTCAGGCTCCTAACCTTTTATGCGCTGAACTTTTTGTAGAGCTCTAGAAAGCAAAATGCTTTTAGGTTTCAGAAGAGAGAAAAAAGTAGTACAGGGGAGAAGAAAGGTTATTTTCTTTTTCTATTTTTTTAAATAAATATTTACATCAGTCAAAGGAGAATAGGCAGTAATGTCTAGGTATGTAAAAAGTTACTGAAGGGACCTAGCCAAACATCCATGGTCAAAGTATTTGTTTAAAAACAATAGAATTACCTAAAAATGCAGACACATAAATTAAGATCATTAAGCTCCTGTAGGACTCACAGTAGAGGTAGGAATATTGTGCTAGGTATAATACTACCAAGCAAGGTTAAGTCAAGGGGAAGAAATGAAGATTGAATTCCTCAACATAAAAAGCCTGACTCTTTAACTTTAGTTAGCTATAATAATCAAAAGTTTATTCAAGTATTTCTACTTGAAATAAAATGTTCTGAATATTTTAAAGAAGTACCATAGCTAGTACTGATAATATAGACCTATAATCCCTGGTGTTTCCAGAGGCTAAGGTAGAAGCAAGGCCAAAACCAGCTTGGGCAATGTAAGAAGATCTTGTCTCAAAATTATAAACATATATATATATATAATTTCTCCACAGCAGAATGCATGCCTACCATGCTCACAACCACTAGATTCAATGCTCAGTATTGAAAAACAGGAATCACAAAATTATTACATAGCATATCTTTACTAAATGTGGAAATAAAAACAAAATATAGCTTTTTATTCACTCATATCACCAGTGTTTATAGGGTACCTATGATGTGCTTAGAAATGGGGAAAAAACTCTGAAGGGACAAAGGCACACCCTGTCCTCAGGAGCCTGTAGTTTTAATTGAAAACTGTGCAGTAGGATCACCACTATCAGGTTAAAATTGTGAGCTAGTCTACAAGTAAATTGTTTTCACATTTTTAGTCCTTAAACCCTCATGAGCTCAGTCCTTATGCAAATTTTGTTCTATTGCCTGCATTATTTTCAAGGTACACTATAATTTCCCAGCTGGTTTGCTCAAGTTAGAAAATGTAGCCTTCGTTCATGAAAAGGTATAAAACATTGGAATCTTTATGATGAATAAAGCATGCAGAATAGACTTATCAGGATGTACACATCAAATAATGTGCCTAGTCCAATTCCAGGTAGTTTGCATAGGTCCAATACAGATAGGTCCCTGATATGCAAGCATCAACATGTTTACTGCAAATATCCACAATGTTCCCAAGTAAATTAAAATCAGTTAATCATAGCATAGCATAATTTCAACTTAGAAGAAAGTCCAAAATAAATGAATAAATAAAAACACAATAATTTGTTGGAATTATCTCATTCATATCCACATTAGTTAACATATATTATACCAGCATATCACTATTAATAATTAGATAAGCCGTATGATTCTTAGGCATATTCTGTAAGGATGTCTTTAAAAAATACTGCATTAAACAATAAGCCTTGAGATGTAAAGCAACAACTCTAAGAAGTACCTTTATCTATGATTTTTTTTTTAATTTTAAAAAGGTTAGCTTACAACCAATGTGAAGAAAGAGTAACATTTAAAGTATTGTCATCATCATGCACTATTGAAATCTTACATTACAGATGACATTTGTAAAATTCAGCAAATGCCCCAACACTGAAGTGGCTGAGGCTAAGGATTGTGCATTCAACGCTAGGAACATTTAAAAAAACAAAGCAAGCTGGACCTGGTGGCTCATGCCTTAATCCCAGCAAAAGGGGGAGGCTGAGGCCAGCCTGTGCTGCAGAGTGAGTGCCAGGTCAGCCTGGGCTAGAGTGAGACCCTTCCTTAAGAAAACCAAAAAAAGAATAAAATCAACAAGATGCTATGTGTCAAGTTTGTCAGGCAATTGCTTTGTCAGCAACATCACAAGATGGCTTTGTGATTTGTCCACATTAGTTGAACGAATTACCATTAGTCACAAGCAGATTTTAGTATCTGCTTCCAAAACGCATTGAACTTGTATTATGTATGCATATTTGCAAAAAGATTAAAAATATATTCTTTCTAATATACATGTATGAAAAGACATTATATTCAGATATACCATTGTCTCTAAAACATCAAAGTATACAGTTATTAAAATAAGAATGTAGGTATCCTTACAATTTTTAAGACAACAAACCTAACACATGCAATAAACTACAGAATACTTGATATGATGCCATTGTAATGTACACTTTTCATTTATGGAAGCTCTACAAAGGAACTCAATGTGTGCGAACATGACAAGAAATGTTTATTTCCCTGAGTTAAGAATCATCCAATTTGTGTTGTGTTTTTTATTACTAGGAATTCTAATTTTAAATCTTATTCCTGGAGAGATGGCTTAGTGGCTAAGGTGCTTGTCTATGAAGCCTAAGAACAAATGTTCAAATCCCCAGGCCCCACGTAGTCAGATGCACAGTGACACATATACCCACAAGGGGACCTACATGTCTGGAATTCATTCACAGCAATTGAAAGGCCCTGGCGTGCCCATCCTCTCTCTCTGTCTCTCTCTTGCGCGCACACTCTCTCTCTCTCTCTCTCTCTCTGTCTCTTGCTCACTCTTTCTGTCTCTCACAAAATAAATAATAATAACAAATCTCATTCCAGTTTTAGGCAACAAAGTTGTCATTTTTAAATAATTTCAAATGATAGAAATGAAAACAGCTAATACTTATACAGTGTAAAGTAGGTATGTGTTTTAACAAAAAATAAGAAAGTAGTTCTAAGAATATTGGAAAAAAGTAAACACATTTGTAAAACATTTAGTAATTGGCTTTAATCTGTTTACTTAGAAATCTTATTCTTAATCCACTGACAAAAATTTAAAAAGCAGTGTAATAGAAATCATAGACATCATAAGGAATATGCTTATGAATGGCTGTTTCTTGTTTGATAATTGGACACTAGGAGGGTCAGTTAGATCACCATTTAACTATAGTCACACAAATACAAATATTATGTAACTATAAACATTTTAAATTATTTTACTATTTGAAAATATATTAAGTTATTTTTAAAATAAAATAATTTTAGATATGTCTATTCTACAATAAAATGATTAGATTTTTGCTATGTAGTGCACTTAAACACATTTAAAACCATTTTACAAGCAAAAAGAAAAACTCATTCAAAAATGAATGCTTAAAATTTCTTAGCTTCTTTAAATGGCTTTTTGTTAAACTTCAAGTTTGCTTGAGAAACTGAGTGTGGATCAAGTATACAGTGCAGGGTCAATGCTGTATTGAATTTCCAGACCATTTTCAGACTACCTTCTGGCAATGGAAGCATTTTGACCACTGACACTCCCTATGGGTATATCTGACTATCCTGGTACAATGCACCATTCCCCATTATTGAATCTACAACAAACTGCTGTAGGTTATTCATTGATTGAGTGTTTAAGTATATTCTTTAGGAGCAAATAGAGAACTAATCTGTAAGCAATCACATAAAATAAAATAAAAATCAGCAGAATTCTGACTTCAAAGATGCTTTGAGCTATAGCACTTAATTACGTGCATTCCTTGATTTTATTGTGTCATGGTCAATAAAGATATATAGGAATCCTGCTTTGTTATATCACCAGCTTCCTCTCAGCCCATCATTGTACCATGCAAGGAAATTAGGAAAGTACCTGCCAAGCTGGTGACCCCAAGTGAAAGCACGTCTACTTCCTTTCTACACTCATATGCCTTAACCCAGGCTAATCACAACATTCACCAGAATGTTTATTCAACCAGGAAAGATGCAGACAGTGTTTCCAAATTCTTTAATCCATATAAACTAAATATTCAATAAACTGGTTCTGCATGAAGACATACCTGCCTAAAGGCCCATGAGTCTGCATTTATCTTAACTAGACTGTGCTTGTGAAGCAGATCCAGGACCCCTGGCATGGTCTTGGGAAACAATGCAGAGCCTGGGAGTGTCTGTGGTGGCACAGGGGAGAGCAGACAGCTCAGCCTCCCTTCACACTGCGCTTCTGTCGCTGTGTATTTAGGACAGCTTTCTAACATGAAATTAGCTCACTGCTGTGTGCATGTGTGTGTGTGTGTGTGTGTGTGTGTGTGTGTGTGTGTGGTGTCTGGGGAGGAAGGGTGGTCTGAGACAGCACGAGGCAGAATATTCCAGCTCCTTAAAATGCATCTGCAGTTCCTCTTTCCTGAAATCCAGAATGCATCTCCTTATTTCTCAAAAAAAAAATTTTTTTGAAGCTATCTCTGCCAAACCACACTGATGTTTTTCCCCTTTGAATTAGCTTGGTGGTTTTTGTTGACAGATATTTGTTGGTAGATATTGCAACAAATGAACCTTGAGAAATGCTTAAGAACACAGTAAGCTATTTTAAGGATGTGTACCTTTATGGAAACATGTGTATTGTAACACCTGCTTTTAAAAGAACAAACTAGGGAGAAATATGTTGAAAATATCCTTTTTTACGTCACACATCATTTAATTTTTTGTTTGTTTGTTTCGTAAAGCATCCACTTAGATGGGAAGGACTCATTTGTTTTGTTCTCATGTTGCCAGTTGAGTTCTCATTGAATCCACATTGCCTGTGTTACAAAGGACAGAAATACAACTTGGTAATATCAATAAATATTAAAAATCACAGCTTTGTCTTTTTTTTCAGAAATACAACTGCAACACTCCCTAGATGCCGATGCTTTTTATTTTCCTGTTTTCACTTTAATAGCAACATAGAAGGTGTGTGGAGAAAGGTATTTATCTGGATATTGTCTTTCTAATATAAGAGTTCAGTAAAACCTAGAGTCCAATTAGTGGTATGCTTGGGTATTTCAAGAGATCACTAAATGTGGAAGTAGTTTATTTCTAATAAAACGCTTTAGTAATACTGCTTTTCAAGTAGAAAATAACCAGGGAATAGGAAACAATTTAAAATACAAGCAAAAATAACAACTAAAAAGAAAATGTCACAGTCGCCATCACATGACTACTCACCTCTCTGATAAAGTTTACTGAGTTCTTCAAGTGTGTTAATTAATGATCCAGGTCAGTTAATCTTTGTAATTATGTTGTGGGGACCTGAATGTGTGCTCATTCGCAAAGGACATTGCACTGTGCAACAAGAATGTAGAAATACAACTAAGTTGCTTATATAATAATAAAGAAAATATGCTGATGATGTGTAAGGTTAAAAATGATTAAATATTATGAATAATTTTAAAAGGCTTTTAAAATAAAAATGAAGAGGAAATGCCATGTATATAAATATTTTTATACTCTTTTAACTATCTCGCATAAAAAGGTTATTTTATTCCTTGGCAAATTATACTTTTGGTTTGATTTAAGAATGATACTGATAAGTGCTTCCTAATTTGAGGTTAAACTATTACTTTCATATATAATGTTGTTATTATATGGGATTTATTAACTAAATAATTCTTTAAAATGCATATATTTCACCAAGGTACTCTGAAAAGTGCATGTTAGAACTCTAATAATTTTTTTAAATAATCATTTTGATTCTGTAAGGAAGTTTCTTCAATTTAAGAAAAATTCTTGCTATTGGTAAAGGTTAGCACACAGGTAGACATGCTCATATTAAATAAAATTTTAAGAATCCAAACCACTGCTGAATCTTAATCAGCCATATGAGAATGAATATGACCTTTTGTGTGTTTATATGTGTGAGTTTGTGTGTATGTGTGTGTATATGTGTGTGTATGTATGTCTGTGTGTGTATGTGTATGTATGTGTATGTGTGTGTATGTGTGTGTATGTGTGTGTATGTGTGTGTTTGTGTATGTCTGTGTATGTATGTGTGTGTGTGTGTGTGTGTGTGTGTGTGTGTTCCTTATTAAACCGTGAAGGTTCAGATCAACTCACACAGTAATGTAGCAAGTCTACAATCCAAAGAAGAGATGGGGAAAGGTAAATGTAGGGGTCAATGAAGGAGAGACAGACTTACAGAAACTAAATAGGAAAATGCAAAGAGAAAAAAGGTGTGTATGTGTACGTAATGCTGCTAGCAGCCTCTGCCACCAGACATGCAATTACACAGACAAAATAGATTGCTGAGTTGACTACTTATCCAGTATTGAGAATTTTAACATGAAACAGTGAAGCACTTGCCTACCCTGTTCCAAATCCTTGGGCTCAAGTCCCAGGACAGAAAAGAAATGAAAAGCAAAAAAGAATTTCAACATGGAGTCACACGTCATCTTACTCTATAATTTCTGAAGGACATGTTTTATCAAGGTGAGCTTCATAAGACATTGTATTCTACACATCACTGTCTAGTTTCTGAACCACATTACCAGAACTTCCCTCCATGGAAGGCTTATAGGAATAGCAACATCTGGAAACTAAACTAATGCTCTCGGAAAACATTGAGCAACCATAGCCATCAACAGCCCATTGGGCTGAGTCCTGGCACATGGGCAGACCCTACAAACAAGAACCTCAGGCTGACCCTACAAACAAGAACTCATATCTTATAGTGAGATCTCCAGACAACACCAGGGTCTGCTAACAGTCTCCACATGCAAGGAGAAGGGCAAGATTTTCTTGTGGCTACTTCAGTGAATACAGACTGTGCTATGCATTCATTTTTGAACTAAAAATGGCAGGTTCTTCATAACATACTTCTGGACCTTGCACACTCTTAAATTTTACTCGGTTCTCTATGCTATGCATGTCTGACAGTACAAAGCTAACAAGGATTTCACTCCACCACAGAAGGCATGAGTTATGTTGAAATCAACAGCATCTACCTTTCATCTGGCATAGGGTCTGAACAAGCTACCTAAATTTTTATAGTGGATCTTGAGCTTTAAACACTAAAAAAATAAATTCTGATGTCTTAACATATAGTTGATGTATTATTGTGGTTAAAAAGTGACAATGCTACAAATATAGAAAATAAGTTAAAGGCTTGGGCAATAATTTTAGCTTACTTCTATATATCCAAATGAGAACACTATAGAACATAATTACTTCTATGAAAGGAGAGCAGAATGGAGTTTGTGTCTGAAAAGAGGAGAAAAATATATTTAACTTCCTTTGAGATTATCTAGCATTTGTAAATTTCAGATAATTTTTATTTCAAAATTATTTATGAGCTGGAGAGATGGCTTAGTGGCTAAGGGGCTTGTCTGCAAAGCCAAAGGACCTTGGTTCAATTCCACAGGACCCACATAAGCCTGATATACAAGATGGCACATACATCTGGGGTTCATTTGTAGTGGCTGAGAGCCCTGCACGCCCATAGGCTCTCTCTCCCTCTTTCCCTCTCAAATAAATAAATAAAATTTTCAAAAAATTATTTACGTAACTCTAGTGTTTATGTGGGTCAATTAGGTCTGGCTTGAAAAATAATGGCTAACTCCTCTTCAGTATCATGCCTTAATACTAAGTCTATTCAGTATATCTTGTTGAATTTGTTATATTCATTTGAATCGAATGAGGCATTGTGTAGCTTTCATCTGGTTCACCGATGATAATAATGGAAGCTAAAAATAGTGAACAAGATTTTGAGAATTTGTTTACAAAAAGAGAGGGGTTGAAAGGAAATCATTAGCTACATAAGCTTTAAGCTTATCTGAGAGAACCTTGCTAGATTTCATGAAGGTTTATTTGGTATTGACATACACATGTATTTCCCTCTCAGCTGGAATGACTCCAAAAGGGCTGTCATGGTTGGGCAAGTAAATAATACATGCTTTAAAAACAATTATAAATCTGTATTCACCTGATGGACTTTGTATTCATTCCAGTCAATTGGGCATATAACACTTGCTTAAAAAATAAGTACATATAATGCATTAAAAACTGCTTAAACGCCCATTTAACCGGAGGGGCCAAAACAGCTCTAAAATGGAGCATGTGATTAACGCTAATGGAAGTTATGCATATGTAATGAAAGGAGAACCCAAACCCTTTAAACAAGGCTATGACAGGAGAATGACAGCTGGGAAGCACTAAGGTTTGAGGCGTCCATTGTTTGTGAAGGCACTGCTGCCCTCATAGCAACCAATGATTCCAACAGTGGAGTGTTTTGGAGTTCAAGGCAATAAATGTCGTGATACTTAAGGCAAAACAGTACTAAGGAGAATGGCAGGAAAAATAAACGATGATAAATAATGCAGTACTATAATTGAATTTGATTCTTTATTTACACAGCTATCACTGTTGATGCTTCTATCCCATTTAAAGGTCTTCCCCAAGATTCCTGCTTTATAATATCAAATACAAGAGAGGCCTGTGCAGTATTTTAAGTTGTTAATGGGCATTATTTGTTAATAGTTTCATGATATTTAATATTCACCACGATTTTTCTTTAAATGTGTATAAAGACAGAAATGACTTTGGTTTATTTCTCTTTTGGTTGTAGTTTCAAGAAAATATTCCCAAATACTTCCAATACACCATATAGATGGCAGGGTCTGGGAGGAAGGTATTAGAAGTCTACTTGATGGTCACATGACTTGTCCACTGTCCTGAAAAACAAGTTTGAGATGATCAACAGTGATGCTTTGTCAGGAGCTGGGTTTGGGTGATGAGCCCATTGTTGAAAGCAAACATATTATGAAGATATAGTGATCCCTAATTAATGAGTGTTCCCACCCAATAAGTTAAATTCCCATAGGAACAAAGCATGACCAATGAAGACAGGGAAGACCTATATGGAGATGGGATAAAGGAGGGTGCAGTTAAAGTGCAGGATAGAGAGTGCACTTCAGAACTGCATACAGGAGAAGACTTCCAGCAATTAACAGGCAGAATGAGAGGCTAAGACTCTCAAGAAGCCCCTGGAACATATTTCAATATTTTCATGCATTTTGCTGATTTCAAGGTGATAACATATCAATAACAACTAGAGCTCTAGCCCAGGTCTAGTTTCTGCTACTTCCAATAACAATTGTAGTCCAAGTCTCATTAGAAGGCAAGAATTTGCAGTGCAGGGACATGTATATGTATAGCATTTAGCTACTAATATTAGATCCAAGCAGTATACTTAAATAACAGGAGTGTTTAATGAATGTTGTATTATTTTTTAAAAATTAATTTGTAGGTATAGCAAAACTTTACAGAAGCACAGGGTCAGAATTTAATATAAATGTCAAATAGAGATAACTTCAACTCTAAGTAGGTACTTTGAATAAGTAAGTGTTTCCCAGAGTGAAAAGGAAATACAGAGTCCAGGGTAAAAAAGCCTGTTAGCTATAAGTACAGATTGGAGAAGGCCAAAACAAACAATCAAAAGTCCCTAGAACTGTCTTGTAGTGCCATTATCAGAACATAGAAATGGAAAGCAGTAAAGCACAAGTCTCTTAGATATCATTAAATCTAGTTCTGTTCTTTGCAAAGACTGGCATGTTCTGTTCACTAGTTTTGTATTCCCATGAGATAACCACTTCCTCTCTAACTGCCAGGTGTAGCCTTAAAATAAATCCCTACAACCTGAACCTGGTAAACTGAAGAGCCCATTCCTCAGAGTCACAAAATACAGGGTCCCATAGAAAGGGCAGAAAGATCTCTCTACAATCTCAGTGCAGCCTTAATTACCCAGGCACAATGCTGTCTGCCACCTCCACCTCTTTCTCTATGGTCATCTAAATCTAGTCCAGGAAATGTGACTTTGCTAGAAGGTGACTCCATTTGATTTCCCTTTCACTTCTGTCCTCCCTGTATCATTCACCATGCTCATAGTCAAGGATGCCGGTGAAAGGAAACACTTACTGAAGAGTGTATGTGAGGGGAAGGATAGTTACCAAAATAGTAGCCTGTCACAAAGTCGTATTACGCTGGTGCTGTTTAAATGTTTGTGGTTGTCCCTGTGTGTGCTAGTATGGTGTGTTGCGCGGGGGGGGGGGGGGGGGGGTTGTACATACCACACTGCGCATTGCAGAGATCAGAGAACAACCTCAGGGTGTCGAACCTTCACTTTCTCCATGTTTGAAACAGTGGCTATCGTGTTGTGCCTCTGAGAATGCCAGGCTAACTGTCATGCAAGCTTCAGAACTGTACTTTGTCTCTAGTTGTGGTGCACTGATTACAGATAAGTCCACTAGATGCATCTCCATATGGTTTCTGGGAATCCCTCCACCAGTGCTCCGGCTTGCATAGCAACCACTTAGAGCCCCAGAGCCATTTCTCCAGCCTTGTTACACAAGTCCTAGCATCTCCTCAGGAATTTTTCCTCGTCTTTGACATGTGGAAACTGAGGTTAACTTGGGAAATTATGTAACTCACCCAAGAAGATATTGAGCACATTCTGTGCATTTGTACTGAAAGCCCTTGGTTCAACCAGAAGTACATGGTCCTTCTCTATATGGAGTGTGGAATACACTGAGTATAGAAATAAAAAGGCAAACATGACATTACATTACATGCACTGCAGAAGTTCCTAAAAAATTCTAACCCATCAGAGTTAGGCGGTGTTAGAAGTGTTGGCTACTGGAAAAGCTAAGAGATGAATTGCATTTAGCTAAGAAAAGAGGCAGTGAGAAATCCTTCTTGAAGAAACAACACATAGAAATACTGAGAGTTAAGGCAAGCCAAGGTGTAAGGATGGAAATTTTGGAAACAGACACTAAAGAACTCAATGGAAAGCAGCTCATATTGAACCTCGTGGTTACAAAATGAAATCTGGACCTTGTCTTAGGTTTGGAAAATCACTGAATTCAGTTAATGACACCATAATCTAACCAGATTTGCATTTGCTGATGATCTCTCTGACTGCAATAAATAACAAATTTCCAGCAAATAAAAATAATTTAGATTACATTAAATTAGCATTGAATGCTTTTGAAGTATTATTTATTTATTAGAGAGAGAGTGAGTGTGCCACAGCTTCTTGCCACTGCTGCAAAAGCACTCCAAACACATGCACCACTTTATGCATCTGGTTTTACGTGAATACTGGGAAATCAAACCCAGGACAGGAAGCTTTGCAAACAAGCACCTTTAACCACTGAGCAACCTCCTAGCCCTACATTAAATGAGTAATTAACATGTATATTTTCATCTGAACTAAGTACTACTGGTCTCATATAGCTCAGCCAAATACAGATGTCCTTCACACTTAAACAATGGTAGGGAAAATATAAAGCTCTAGATGTTTCCCATGCTTGAAAAGGTCACCTGGAGATTGACTGGTTATGGCTAATGGAGGAAAAAGGAAGCCTCAAAGGTGACCCACCCCAAAATGCTAAATAGAGCAACTGGGTACCTGGTAATGTCAACATTTTATGTAAACAAAAGGTTTAAACAGGGAGGGAACATTTTTAAAAAATGGATTGAGGGGCTGAGAAGTTACTCAGTAGTTAAGAGCACTTGATACTTAAGCATGAGGGTTTGGGAGGGTGTGAGATGACCCAAGTTCAATTACCAGAACTCACATAAAATGATCAGCAGAGCCAAGCTGCGGCTAACTGACGTAGAAAGGCAAGTTTGGCCTGTGGGAGTCATGTGGATGAGAAATGAAGAAGGGCATCCAAGGCTCTCCTCCAGCTTCTGCAAGTGCATTGCAGGCACATGCATCTGCACACAAAGGTACACATACACAAAAAAATGAAAAATGAAAAATGAAAAAAGAAATGGATTGAACAGATGTTTTTCTAAAAACTCATAAAGGAAATAGTAAATGCTTTAAAATGAAAATTTTGATATAGCAAAATGAAAATGATATTAATAGATCTATCAACTCTTCCACATTTAAAAAATAAAGTAGGGTTTCAGAGATGGCTTAGCAGTTAAGGCACTTGTCTGAAAAGCCTAAGAACCCATGTTCAAATCTCCAGGTCCCACATAGCCAGATGTACAGTGAGGCAAGCCCACAATGTCACACATGCATCACATGGGGGAGCACGTGTCTGAGTTCATTTGCAGCAGGCTGAAGGGCCTGGTGCATTCATTCTCAATCTCTCTTTGTCGCTCTCTCTCTCTCTCTCTCTCTCTCTCTCTGACTTTTTCACTCTATAAAAAAGTAATTGTTAAAAAGCACCTTAAAATAAAATAATTAAGCTAAATTATGAATTCCTATGTTCCTGTAAAACAGATAACCCTCTTAACCCATATCAGCTCTTATTTTGCCTAGATTCATAATCTGACCTTCTCCAAGTTGCCAAAGCCTAAGAAATAGCTTCAAGACTATATAGATTAACCTTTATAGGGTATGTATGACATGAATTTTAAGAGATATAGAGTCTTAAAATAAATGATGCTAACACAAATTTAAGATTCAATCAGCATTAATGGTGGTATTAGAAAATGTAACTTCAATTATAAACATAGTGCATTTTCCTTTGGGAGATTAATTTATGTAGAGTAGGTACTTGGAGTTTGCCCTGTTACAGCCATGCTTCAAATCTGTCTGTGACCAGGGGAGAGATTTGTTGTAGTGTGATATCAGATAAAGGGAAATGTTATAAAAATTATGTAATTCATTTTCCAGAAATTTATTTTCTTCAGTCATTTAACCACAATTAAAATTAAAACACATAAGCTATAACTTTAATAAAGGAAGTCCACAATTTAATCCTCATCTGCATTTTATATTTTCTTCAATCTGAGTTTGAAAAGGGCTATAAAATATCTTGCTACAAAAGAACAGGATAAGCAATTTGCCTTTGTATGGCATTTCATCATTTCATATAAGAAAAAAGTTCTTAATGCAATATATTACTAAAATTATAAGGAAATTTTAAGGATGTTGAGAGCTATTTTTAAAATGAAGCTCAAGAGATTTCTCCTTAAAATAAAAACAAAACTATCAGTAGTGCCAAAATCATCTAAGCTGAAAAGAATTTTCTTTTCTAAGTAATTTAGAAAAAATATAATAGAAATTGTCCTGAAAATGATAAAGTGAAGTTTAATGATACATTTTCTTAAAGTATGCTATAAAATAATGGATTGTTATCTGTATATAATACTACAAGCTATGTTAAATGAAGTAATTGAGAATTTTATTTAAACTTGAAGGATTCTACAACATTCATAATTACAGGTAACATTTGCTAACAATTTGTTTCTATGCCATGCATAAAATATCATTTGTGCTAGTACTTTTGTGTAGAAAATAATTAGTATGGGCTGAGAAGATAGCTCAGCAATTAAAGACACTTGTTTTCAAAGCCAGCCACCCAGAGTTCCAACGATCATGCAAACTGTGAGACACAAAAGGTGGCCACAGTGTCTGGTTTGTTTGTAGTGGCCAGAGGCGCTGGAGTATACACACACACACACACACACACACACACAAATAAATAAATAAATAAATGATAAAATGAAATAATTAATAGCCCCATTTTTCATGTGAATAAAGTTTGGGATGTGTTCCCCAAGTAAGAATGGCGAAAGCAGACCTTGATCTCATGTACATGTCTCTCAGCAGGAGCTTACCCCAGTGAGCCATGTATCACTGCTCTAAGATAATCAAAGATGATCTAGTTCATTATGTTTAAATTTAATAGTCCATTTTATTAACAATATTTAACTGATATGAGGATGAATATCAAGTATGGTTCTGGCTTAGCCATTGAGTTTATACAACTGCATCATCTATCCATTCTGTTTTTTATTAGCAAAATGAGAATACAACTGGACTAAATAAGTGCACCATTCTATATAAGTAGTATTTCTGGTGTTGCTAACTGGTATATAGATTCATCATGCAATTTTTAACACTCATGGAAAAAGTCCTTCATAAAATCTTATTTTAAAATAGGTGAATGTAATATGCATTAACTCATCTACCACATACTTGTTATGCCATCACAAGCCCTTAGTAGGTACTTTGAAAAAAATAAAAGTCAAAGACAATGTGAGTTTTCCATGAACTAACTATCTGTTTGGAAAGATATACAAGACATGTAATCAGCATAAAAGTGCTAGAGAGAATAAAAACCAATGCAAAATTATATAGCAAAAATATATTCACCCATATAAGAAGAGATTATGGAATAAAGGCATCAGCAGCATGCAGAGGTGTTGCTGGAAAAGATGACTGGAGAAGGCTCTTCCCACAACATCAAGAGACTGAAAGGCTGCATAGGACAAGGAGTGTGAACATTTGTATTGTGAGCTAATATAGAAGAGACATGACTGGAAAGTAGAAGAACAGATGGCCTAGAGAACATGGAACACAGATTTGAATGAAATGAAAGAGACTCTATTTTTCTTTGGTTCTCTCAATTGTTTTCATTAATTCATAACAAAACCTCTAATCAAATACATTCACCCAAGTGTTTGTCCCAAGACAGTGTTTCTTATGTTAATTTGTGAGTTTCTCTCTCACATGTGCAATGAGAAAACCAAACCCAAATATTGCTAATGTTAAAAGTCAGTTATCCAAAAAGCCGGGCGTGGTGGCGCACGCCTTTAATCCCAGCACTCGGGAGGCAGAGGTAGGAGGATCACCGTGAGTTCAAGGCCACCCTGAGACTCCATAGTGAATTCCAGGTCAGCCTGGGCTAGAGTGAGACCCTAGCTTGAAAAACCAAAAAAAAAAAAAAAAAAAAAAAAAGTCAGTTATCCTTACCCAAAAACTTAAAAACAATTCCATATAGGCATGTAAGTGTATCTTTCGATTTTTAGAGCATGAAACACATATCATACTCTCCTACGCATACACTTTTTCATGTTATCTTAGTGGCATTATGTTCTTGTTTAATTGGATCATCCTTGAATAACTTTCAGTGTTTTCTACAAAATGCAACAATTCAGTGGGAAGACAAGGACATAAAATTTTGATGACTTGAAGAGTTAAAGATTAATGCAGAATTTACCTTGGTTAGCAATGCCTGTTTTTATTTGTTGCTTGAAGTTTGCTTTTGCTGAAGAATTGGAGGGACTTTGATGTGAAATCAAATTCAGTGTCATGCACCTTGTTTTGTTGTTGTTGTTTTTTTATTTAATTACCAGATTGAGGAAGAAGCAAGAATTGCATTCCCAATGATTATGTTGTGTGTGCTGTTAAGCAGTAGCAAACAAGATAAGACTTTAGTGTGTATGGATATGGGAAATGAAACCCTCCTTCCTGTTTAGGTCATGTCAGCAAATCACATCAATATTCTGTGATTCAGAAACAATATAAACCAAATTGTAATGGAAGCCCATATCTAAATGTCATGAATGTCTTCTTAAAATAAGAATATTGTAGACAGCTAGTCCACAACAACATTAAATTGGGGAACTTGTGATTATTCTCCCAGAATATGCTAGGAATGCTGCAGTGTTTAATCAATTAACCATGCAGCTATGCTTGTGCAAACCCTGTACCAGGTGAGCTGTGAATATACACATGTACAGAAAAAAAAAAAAACTTTTGTTTTGTTTTTTAAATACCTGCTTCCAATTGTTCAAATCACAACACAGTTGGACCAGTTGAAAAATTTAGTCTTAAGAAATATTCAGACATAGAGTCTTTGGCATTCTTTGGCATCTACCTTATTTAATATGTAATAACAACATTACTCACATTTTTTTTTACCAATGGCTAAGAATATTTACCTAATTGAGCAATTATCATATACAAGATAGAATATTCCAAGTGCATCACATAAAACCTTTTAATCTCTGCCATAACGTTCTTGCCATGGTTTGTCAACTAGGACCATTTGTTTTATCAAGGTACAGTTGGGGTTGTTCAGAACTTGGGGTGAGTGGTTATGCTGTTAGCATCTAAGACATAGATGTCAGCGTGCTACTAACCATCCTCCAGTGCACATGACAGCCCACCAGAAAGAACTGACCAATTCAACACATCAGAAATGTATAAGCTGAAAAACCCTACCCTATTTTCACCTTCACTTAGCAGATGAACGAAAAAAAATGCTTAAAGGATAAGCATACTGCACAAATCACAGTGGTAAGTGGCTGAGCTGGGACTCAAACATAGCTCCATCCAACTCCAAACCTCCCACTCTTCCCACCTTGCCAGACTTACTGCTTGGCACCCTGTTGTTGCCTCCTTATGCACAGCTTCATAATGCAACAATCCTTAAACTCTTCATCTGAGCTCCTCTATCCAGTATTGGGAGGGTTGCTCAATACCTCTTTCATCTTCTTAGAGCATTCAAATTCTCACCAGCAAGTGGGACCCTTGATCTACAGCTTTAACTCTTTCTCCTAATGTTCTATGATTTTAAGCCTGAGCCTACAAGAAAGATTACCTAATTGACTCTCCATTCTTCTACTAGGCGTTAGATTTAGCCTCCATAAGGTCTTGCCCTTATTTTATTCTTTGCTTCTCAAAAAAGAGTAGTAAAGAATTCTATGGAGTGACCCCTGAAAGCTTTTCCATCTTCTCTGTGGACTAGAGTCTGGCCTATGTTGGTGTCATAGATGACTTTTTCCACCTCTTAGTAGAGTCCTACTTACCAACTGGAAAAGCTAAAGAATTTGGTACTTACTACCCATGTGACTATCTATGGAATATCAGACCTTCCACAGAGAAGCCAGTAAGATTTGACTCTCCCACTCTGAAATAATAAAGATTCCTTGGGGAGAAGATCCTCAGCCTGGTCATCAGACCAAATAGCCTGACACATATTGCTCAGGTATTGGCATGCACCCCAGGGGCCAGTCTAAAATAGCCTCAACAAAACTAGCAGTCAGTATGGTGCTAGATTGCTCAGGCTCTGGGCCACTTTATTTTTACAACCATTCCAGAATAACACACATATCCCCCAAATTGCAGTTTTGCTAAACTACAGCACCAGGAGCTGGCTAGCATGTGTCTCCACGTGAAGTAGAGGAAGAATGGCTTTCCCACTGTCATTTTCAGAAATTTTGTTTCCACTGAATGCACCAACATATCCACTAAGTGGAACCAAAGGTGCTACTGGGAATTTTGTTGCTCAGTGCATTTACAGGGGTCTGCCTCTTGAAACCTGTGTATGAGGCCTACATGAAATGGGTCTTTCTGTCCTGGCTGACACATATCTCACATCTAGGTCTAGATACACATTGTATTAGTAGATGGACAGAATATTACCAATATAAACTCACCTAAACTTCAATAATAGCTTCATTTTAAGCTTCCCAAGTCATTTCTCAGTTGCTCACAATTACCCGCTGGTGCATGCAGGTTCTTTATCTCTAGATCACATTCAGCATAATGGTGATTCAAATGATGATTAGATTCCAAGGAGCAGGAGAGAGAGAAATGGGAATCCTGCAGCATCCAAAAATTAGAAGTTTCCTGTGATTAAGAGAAAAAGAACTGTGTCTTAATTTTCCATGCCTACTCTCACTTTATACCCTCCCCCACCCTTTCAGAGAGACAGGGACTGAAAGACCAACACAGTTCAGAAATGCTGGCATGATTTCCTGTCAGGCAATGAAGGAAAAGATGACAAGAATTTATCTCTGGGTACCACTATAAGGAGTTGAGAGGCCTGCATCCCACAGCCCAGATGGATAGTGACTATGATATTGAGCGTAGAGACTTTTCAGAAAGCCTCCCACTCCCACTTGTCTGAAAGCCGATTAAACACCTTTGAAATAAATCATAGTACCTATTGACTCTTTGAAATTTAGATACTGCAGAAGTGGAATAAGCTGCTTCTCATAGCAACTTATACTGATTCAACTCAAAATCATTCACTGTTTTCTAACCACCCCTATCCAACATCCTACCTGAACCATGTGTGCATGAGCATCCATGCACATGTGTGCACACATCTGCACACACACACACATTTCTTATTATGCTTATTTCCTAGTACATTGGTGGTATGAAAATGAAATAACTAAAGTCACTGGGAAGCTTCTCTATCATACATACTAGTCTGCCACATTGCCAATAGTTACCTTTATCGTTCCTTTATTCCCTCAGAGCAGAGGCTGATGTTCAGAGTGGTTTTAGAATGTGGACGAGGGTCTCCACAGCTAGGGGAAAACATCTAAGCCCCCCTTTCTCCTCTTTCAAACCCTTTTCAGTGCTGGTGAGTTCTGGAAGGCTTGGACGCAGGTCTCCAGAGGTGAAAAGAGTGTGGATTAGCCCACCCCACTGCCTTGCCCACAGCATAGTATAATATTAATTAGTCACCTTCCTTATTATTCAGTCAAAATATGCCAGACTGAAATAAATTACATTCTTAGCACATATTTCACAACCCTGGATCAAGTCTTGCAAGGGTTTTCTTTTATTATTTATAAGATCATGTGCTGCCTTCCTGCAGAAAATGAGATGGTCTGCATGAGAAAAAAGGTAAAAGAAATGCAGAGAAATGAAACAATCAGATATTCCCTAATGATATTTAAAAATAGAAAATTTGCTACTGTTACATACAGCATGTTCCATCTTTTGAGATTTAATGGCTCTCTTGTGGTTTAATGGAGAATTACTTTCAGTAATTGATTATTAAAATTTAAAATTGCTAACCATCTTCATTATTAGATGAGCGAACATGTTATCCTTGTAATTAAAAAAGCCCAAGACTCACTTTCATCCTGTTGACAGAACAGGCAGACTGTCTCCACACTCAGACTTGATGGTTTCAGGCTTCTTGTTTGACAAAAATAGCCAGCCAGTCATTTGATGATGAAAATGCAGAACATCCACAGAGACTGAGCAGAAAATATAATGAACAAAAAAATAAAATAATAAAAGCCCTACAAGCTAATTAAAGTTTTCAGTCCCAACTCATTAAACGCTTTGCATCACTTATGTGATATTTCAACGTGCTGTGCTCAGGTAACACAGGGCACCATCAGGTTTTTGTCACTGTCCCTCGGTGTGCCCCAGAAGGCAGCACAACCATTCCCTTTTCTTGTCTAGGAGTGTGTGTCTTTTAACATTTCACCTCAGATGTTTACCATTACAAATGATTGGCTTTGGAAACAAACCCTAAAAATAAATAGGGCACTGGAAATATCCAGTGTGATGCCCTGTTTACAGAATGTGTACAGGCTGTTTTGCAAGGCTTAAGTTCCCCACATTCCCCACCAAATCAGAATAGCTGTACCTCCAAATCCTCTACAAAGTCTGTTTTGAGAGAAAAGACTTTGCCAGGCAGTTATCTACATGCTGGAAAAGGTGGCTTATCATCAGGGGATCTTGAATTTTCTTACAAGTTTTCATTATATTAGAAGGTCCATTCTGTGCTGGCAGCACTTACTGTTTTCCACAAGAAAAATTTATAACTGTCAATGAATAAAGCCTATCCAAAAAGACATTTTCACCACTCACATTTTAGACAGGTGTCAGCCTTTAGGAAAGGAAAATCCAGCAGACTTGAGACATACAGATATGACTGAAGCAAAGATTTTTGTTCATGAAGATTTATGCTGGAAATCAAGCTGAGACATCTGAGTATCAGCATTCTGATGACATCTCCAACATTTAGCTCCTGAAATCACTGCTTCAAAAGTCAATGTTTAAAAACAGACTTATGAATGAATTGTCAATGCTTTTTAAAAAGAGCCAGTCCCTCAAGGATGTCCTCTCTGATTCAACCCAGCCAACCTTGATAATTCTTTAATGCAAATCACCACCTACCCTTTGTCCACATTGAGAGACTACGATATCACTGGGCAGTATTTAGATCCAGCTGTGAATCTGTCCCTATGTGTTTGTCCTTGCATTTGTATTCCCAATTAGATTATATAACCCTCAAGAGTATGAGAAATTCCTTTCATTTCGTTTGCTGTGTTCACTTACCTACAGCCTCGTATCTGACATTAGCTTAAAAGACATCAGGCCTACCAATCATCTTATTTGCTTACAGGGTTAGAAATGGAGGTTTGACCAGAAGCTGAGCTCTTCTATTCTAATTAAATATAACCTTGAATTTAGAGTCCATATAAATATAACCTTGAATTCAGGACCTGCACTGACTAGATCAGCCTTTCTCAACCATAGAATTATTTTGCCAGTGCTCATAAGCATGGCAAAGTTATGGCTATTCTCCATATTCATGGGATAAAGTTATTATATAAGTGAGCATAAAGTTTGATTCTCAGAGTTTCTTCAGAAAAGCAGATCTAGATTTTTCCTTCAAATAACTTTCAGTAATTCCACAAATTCATTAACAAATAAAAAACATCCTTTAAACCTCCCATGCCCTTCATGACCTTGGCAATATGACCATCCATCCTGGGATATGAAATGTCAGCCTGCTTCTAAGGCCATCTCACATGTTATCATTTCATACTCACATTCCCATACCTAAACATTATGGCAACTTATCTATTTTAATGATCACACTTGAGGCATTACTATTAAATTAGATGTGGCTAATAGCATACATTTAAACATTGTCCAACTTTTTTTCAGCACATAGCAAACTGCTTTTAACATATAAAAAGGTACAGTATACATTGCCTGTTGGATGAAGTGAAGAAAATGGCCTTACTCGACATTTTTATCTATTTAGCAATTTTCCTTCCAAAATTTAAATATGAATGAACAGAATTAGTCAGTTCAAGTACATTAATTATGAGTTTTGGAGACCTTTGTTTGTTACTTATGAACCAAAAATACCTCTAAAACAAATCCCTGCTCTGCACATCTCATTTGATGACAATTCTAAAATATGAGTTTATCAGGCCATAACCTCTGATTCATATTCTCTCTATCTCCTTCTCTCTCTTTTCTTTATCAAATTTATCTACAAATTATATCCAGACATTCCTCATTATTTCTACCACTGCCAACTTGTTTCAACATATATTCATCCTTCCATGCCTTGTACTGATTGGCTCCCAGCAGCACTCTCCATTTATAATTTATCATCAAAAATATTCTGTTGCAGGAGCTGGGCGTGGTGGCGCACACCTTTAATCCCAGCACTCGGGAGGCAGAGGTAGGAAGATCGCCGTGAGTTCGAGGCCACCCTGAGACTCCATAGTGAATTCCAGGTAAGCCTGGGCTAGAGTGAGACCCTACCTCAAAAAATCAAAAAAAAAAAAGAAAAAGAAAAATTCTGTTGCAATATCACTAGGCTGAAAGTCATTATTCTGCTCAGACCCTACAATGGCTCTCACTTCATTACAATGGTCTACAAAGTCCTCCATACTCTGTCTGAACCTCTTCAACATCACTTCTACCATCCCTCATCTCCTGTACTGACTCCATGAGAACCAGCATCTGCTGTTTCTAACCAAGCATCATACTGACTCAAGGTGTCTGTACTTGCTCTATCCTCAGCCTTGATGTGATTCTCCAGCAAAGCTGCAAATGCAAACTTGCCCCTTTGCTTTTGGTTGTCACCTTACTATTAATATCTTCAGAGAAGTGTAAGCCTGATTTTTCTACATCTGTAATTCACTTAATTTATTAAATAATTTTAAAATGGAGAAATTAATAAAGTTGTAAGCTGCTGGCTGAATAAACACTATCGAGGAAAATCTAGAAAATGGGTACATAGTGGGCAAAAATCATGTAAGAATGCTACAGCACCCTGGAAGGAAACTGAAAATACATTTCCTACTGTAGTTTCTGTCTCATTTCACATTTCTTATTGTGGAAGGTGAAAATCTCCCACAAATAATGGGGAAGAATAAGAAGAGTTTTTAGAAAGTGCCTGACAACTAATAAGAACGATTTATTCCCTTCAAAGTTGCTTCGATGTTTATTTAATTTTCTCTATTTTTCTGCAAGGAACAAGCCTAACACAGAAGGATAAAAGAAGAAAGGAAAGAAATTAAAGTAAAGGAAAACCTTTCATTTACTATTTCCTTGTGATCATGCAAGTCAAAGTAAATTAAAAATAATCTCCAAATATCAAAAGATCCCCCCCCCTAGATTTTGTTTGAGTTTACAGTCTCATTTTCCATTTCTTCCCACACATTATAATATCCTGCTGGAAACACAACTGAAAGCAATCTGTTGGTATTAAAACGATTTCTGCAAAAATAATTCTCTTTTACCAGATGTTCTTAACCTGATAGGGTAGCTAAGCTAAAGCCAACTTTGTGGTTGAAGGAAAGAGCTTGTAAGAGAGAACCCCACTACTTAGGAGAGAACCCCACTATGTAGGAGAGAACCCCACTATATGGGAGAGAAGCCCATTATATAGGAGAAAAGCCCACTGCAAGAGAGCTCATGCACTTTAAAAATCCACAGAACTCTCACTACTGCATGTTCACCTCTCATCTTAGAGGGGACTCAGTACCTCTTGGCATGAGAGGATTTTCCCAAGGCACACTATTTGTTACCAGCAGAGCTGGAAATAAGATCCAAGTTCTTTGGCTCCCAAGTCACTATTCCACCTTTGCAGTGCCTTGTTCCTTCATTTTGGTTCTAACACTGCCATTGAACTGATGCCAGCCCTACTGCCTAAGAAGATGCCATCAAAAACTTGAATCCAAATGATAGAATATAAATAATTATAGTCATAATTAGTATGGAACACATCCTCCAAACTTCTGATTTATAATCTTTATTTTCATATCTTTCACCTCATTCTATCCTCAGAAGAATGCTTTGCAAATTGTATAATAGAAAACATTGCATAAATATTAATCATAACATTTAAATAACCCAGTGTCTCCCTGGGGGATGATCAAGAGAGAAAAGTCACTGTGGCTTCTTACAAATGTGAATGAGACAAAGCTTTCATCACCCATGCTGGGTTCCACTAAACTGATTTAATGACTCAGTTTTTACCCATGGATATTTGTATTTGTGTACATATGTCCAGTTTTAGGTATATTACTTTTCTTCTTCATCCTGATCTTCATATTTGGCATTCACTAGTGCTCACTGCTATATTCCATGTGTCAGCACAGACAAACCCCATCTTGGGTCTCTGGAAATGGCAGAGAGTGAATAATTAAGATCAGGCATCAAGACATTGACATGTCATTCACTGGTAACACAGAGGGACGGGATGCCAATAGCACTTTCTAAATATGCCACCCATGGAGGGAACTCCCAGATCCTTAATAAAATTGGCCCCCATACATAATGGATACCACCAGTCAGTACCCACTGGCCACCACACAGCTTATGTCAAAATTATGAAGGGAAAAAAAGAAGAAAAGGATATTGTCCATTTGCTTGTGGAGTAGACAACTGTCTGTTCTATGAAATTTGAATGAAGTCAGACAGGGCCTCTGGCCAAAAATACATCCCTCAATACCTGTCACACTGCCTGAAGTCTTCCCATTATTGACTCAGTCCTTTGTGTCTAGAATCTTTTTCTAGGTATTAACCAAACCTATTAAAATGCATATACTCATGGAAAGACCCCATTCTTCCCAAAGATCAGACCTGGAGTTATTGAGGCCCAGGATGAAATGAGGCATGGAAAGTAATAAAGGGAAGTTGTGGGGGAAACGCAGCATAAACAAATGTGTTTCTGCACATGTAAAATTTCACGAGGCCCATCACACATCAGAATGTTGAGTAGGGCTGTTCCACTTGTCTCCAGATGAGCACCAGAGTCCACATTTGAAAATAACTGACAAAATATGCCAAACTCCAAAGTGCATCATCCACACAATGGGCCAGGAAGCCTGATCCCAGGACTGCCAAACTCTCCAAGTAGCATAATCCACACAAACTCCAAAGTGCATCATCCACACAATGGGCCACGCAGCCTGATCCCAGGGCTGTAGGAGTTTGACAGCCTTGACAAATGACCGGAGCTGGTTTCTGGAAGAGTTCAGAATGATTCTTTTATAAAAATATTAAACTACTTTACTCTTGTGGGGGGGGGAGAAGGCCTCAGTTTTTGTGATATATTTGAGACCATGTTTGAAATCCTACACATATTTACCACTGAGTTTTAATAGCCAGTTATACAATTGTGTACACTTATTTTTTTTTCTCACAAAAGTAAAATATCAGGCTACAGAGATGGCATAGCTGTTCAGGCACTTGCCTGTAAAGCCAAAGGACCCAGGTTCAATTCCCCAGGACCCATGTAAGCCAGATGGATAAGGTGGTGCATGTGTCTGGAGTTCGTTTGCAGTGTCTAGAGTTCCTGGCATGCCCATGTTTTTTCTCTCTCTCTCAAATAAATAAATAAACAAATTTTTAACAGTTAAAGAAAGTAAAATGTCTTTATGGCTGAGTAAAACTCTACTGGGTCTATAGAGCACATTTTCTTTATCAGTTAATTGGGTGGTGAGCGTCTTGGTTGGTCCCTCATCTAGGCTAACATGATTAATGCTGCATGCATGGGCAAGGAAAAACGGGGGAGGGGGCATGTTTTTATAGGCTCGCCAACTTAGGAAGACTTACATTTTGCTGAAATAATATTGGAATATTCAGGGTGCTAAAATCTGCTACATGTGAGTTCATAGAAGCCAATTAAATCATGCAATATGGAATTAAGGTACTGCCCAAAAGTCAGCATTAGGGGAAATCGTGCTGTGGGGAGAGGAGGTCACAGGGTGAAGTGCTCAGTGAGTGCAGTGAACACCAGACATTTCAGCACCTCTCACATGTGTTCTATAGATGGTCTAAGAGGATTGTGCGAGTGGCCTGCAGAGGACTGTGGGGTCTCCAGCAGCCTTTACTATATACCACCACATAGTTAAAAATGAACGTGACTAATGGCACCTGTTTATTTGGCCACTGGTAAGTGCAGAGGGAAAAAAAATACCATATATCGTCAGTAGGAAATATCACATAGGTTTAGAGAAAGTGTTGGCTAATTTTCAATCAACTCACAATATTTCAGAGAAAGAAGGGAAAGGTGGAAAAAAAAATCCAAAATGCAATGGAGTCTAGCGAACACTCTTTCTGACAGAAGCCCTTCAGTCATCCCTAACTGTGATGCATCTCGGGAAGCAATATCTCCCAGGTAGAAAAGATGTTCTACTAGCCCCTGGGGGGCAATTGAGGCCACCAGGGACATGTTGTACAAACCAAGACAGACGGAGTGGGAGAAGGGCTCTCTACACTCGTTGGGAATTCCAAGCACTTCCATAAATGTCAATAAACACTGGTCTAAGGGGCATGCCATGTTCCAATATATTTTGCAATAAAAGTTGTAGCCAGGAGAGTCTTAAAGTTAAAGTACTAGAAGGAAATGTGTGCATCTTCTGGGAAAGTCTAGGCAACTATGAAAACAAAGGGGACTCAGTGCCTCGAAGCCAATTGAATAATCTGTTTCATTGACACAATTATTAAATCATTGATTAGTGTGCTGAGTGGTCTGTATCGCTGTCTTTATTACAGGTGAATTGTAGATCTTGCCAACTGTTTTGGAAGCAGGTCTTCAGCAGCAGAAAACCTGGCATTGTGCCCAGATGCAGCCAGGGTGCCCCGCCGCTTCGCAGTGTTTTTTCTTTCCTCCAGCGAGTGCACATGGTTTCCCCTGTATTCATCATTACAACAATAGAGTCCATAAAACCAAGTGCAGAAACAAAGAGATAACTTATTGGCAACTAATGAAACACAGAAAAATTATTCAAGCAGCATAAATGTGAAAGGGCTTTGAATCAGTTTACATAATGTCCTCGTACTCCATCACCCACTGTCAACGCAAGCGTGAAGGCAAGGGTCTGCTTCATGAACATTTCATCCTCTTTGCCTTAAAAGTGTGCTCATTCTGTTGTCTCTGCATCTCTGAGAACTACTTTTTTATTTCTGGCTTGCCTTGTGTCCACATCCAAATTTTATACACAAACGAAAGTTGGCTCATCTCCCAGATTCTCTGAGAAATGTTTACCAAATGCTGGGGTCCCTACTGAGCTTTCCTTCCTTTTTTTCCTCCAATAATTCAAGTGTGTGTCACTGATTTAGCAGATGCTACAGCAGGTATGAGGAATTTTGAGAATACATGCTTCCCCACAAATGGTATGAGTCTTCTCCCTGTGATTCCAGAGGACAATCCACGCTATCCGGCAAATGGTCTGAGACCATTCTCCATGAACTCTGCATTGGCAAACAGGCAGACATCTGTTTACCATCTCTGGTGCAGAGGAATCGGGGCAGTCCAGGATTCAAAACACAGATTAAAAGTATAGAAGATGTGTATTTTAATCGCTGAAACAGTTTTTAATTTATAGAACAGATGGCAGGACTTTCCCCATGTATGAGACACCTTCAGTACCTTCCAGGCATGTTCAACCAAGGCCACATGTATCTCAGGATAGCTATGAATATTATCATGTGAAAAGGTTAAACACCCTTGTCAGTAAGCATCTAATATATAAACATGCCCTACTATTCTTTCGGCCCCTCCCACGCACAGCATTGCCACGCACTGGTGACCAAGTATTATTTGCCCAAGAAAGTCTTGAGGACAGCCCTGCAGAAGTTTCTCTACACTAAAGCTGAAAATATCTATGTAGAATATCGTTTTCAGTCTTCTTCCAAAAACAGGGGTACCAATTAGAAGTTTAGCTGCTTCTACAAATGACAATAGGGCAATAATAATATATCATTATTATTATTAATAGGGCACCTTTAAAGATGATTATTTTCTGCAAATACAATTATATGAAGAGTTATAAAATGAAACCCACCCAACTTATAGCTTAAATATCTAGCAGCCTTAGTAATCTCAAAAATTCTGATTTACTCTTGAAAAGTCCAGATAGGGCCCTGATTGTCAGGCATGACTTTGATAAATGGTATGGGAGACCCACAGTTGCCATCACAGCATTCATGCCAAGTCTTATGTGAGAATGACTGAACAAAGAATGGCCCAATTATGAATATAAAATTGCCTGTCATCTAGAGCCATGGGGACTGTTTAATGCTTTCAATGCCACACACCCAGTTGTACCACCAAATGGACAGGATACTATATGTAGTCCAAAATATATTCAAGATCAGTTTCTTTAATTCAAATATCTATATTCAGCCTCTATCTTAAAATCAAGCTTGTGGTGCAAACATCAAGTTCCCTTTGTTTCCTTTCCACATACAGTAGAAGTAAACCTTTGTTAACTAAGAAACAGATTAAACAATCATAGAATCGTGGAATATTCACTGTAAAGGGAACCTTAGAGATCATTTAGTCCAGCCCCTCATTTTAATAGATGAGGAGATGGATGTCAGTAGAGTATAGTCACAGGGGTAAACAGAGTTCATTAACTTAGCTTAGAAAGGACCTATTTTGATTGTTAGAATAACTGATTAAATGATTCCAATTTCATGCCATCTCCTTTATTCAGAAAGTTTATCATTCGCCTTCTCCTTTTATCCACGTAACCATGACAATTGCTGGACATAATATAGCGATCAGTATAAAAATAGCCTCATTAACATCAACAAAGAGCTCACCAATCAGCTTGGACCTATTAAAGGGCTGATAACCACCTTCCCTGCCTTCCAGTTAGCAACACACACTCTCTGGACAGGACTCCTCCCTCAGGCTGGCTCTTTCCTCTTCCAAGCTATGTCAGTCAGTTTGACAGCTGGGATTTACAAGTAGAATCCTTCCTGAGAAAACCTGCTCTCCAACAGGCTCAACTGGATCTTGCCCTGGGATTTCTGATCTGCCTCTGCTTTTGAAAACCCTTGATGTCATGTCTGAAGAAAAAGTGAACATTTTCCCCTCTATGTATATAGCAAAGGACAGAGAACAATTGGCCATAATTTGAAAACTGACACCCTTATTAGCAAGAATCCTGCAGAGGTAGTTGGTATTTGGGTGCTGCCTGGGAGTTTTTCACACCACTCTTCCCACAGGAGGGAGGATCAATTTGAAATTGTATGTTGATTCTCATAGGCTTGCAGGTAATAGGAAACAGTTCATCAAGGTATTTCAATGATCCCTTCCCCCACTGCCTTTCAAAACAAGCCCAAACCAGATAAAGTGAGAACTGAGAAGAAAAAGGTGAGGCTTTCAACCTATTGTGATCATTGAGTAAATTCACTTTGTCTACGTTTTACTGAAGGAGAAAATTAAACTGAGTTCTCCAGATGAGATACAGGGGAAAGGGGGAGAGAAACTGAATGACATTCATCAAACTGCCTCATAAATTAAAGGTTTTCAAATTATGTCTTGGAATTACAAGTAGATAAAACAAATAATGACGCAGAGGGGAGAAAAGTCCAGAAATGGGTCCACAAAGGGATGATGAATTCATGTTTTGTATAGAGGCAAAGGAAATTAGTACAGGAAAAAGTAAGAATGCAAAATATAGTACTAGGGCAAATGAATAATCCTACAAAAATGAATATTAATTTATACCCCTCACCATGCAAAAATGTTTATTCAAAACAGATGATATATCTAATTGTAAAACCTAAATCTCTAAACTCCTCAAAAGAAACAAAGGAGAAAATTTTGTAAGAGAGTTAAGAAAAGACCCACAAAATATTAGATTGATAAATGGAATGTTACTAAAGTTGAGAGTTTGTTCAAAAGATGTCACAAAGAGAATGAAAACATAGCTATAGACAGGGAGAAAATATTTATAAATCACATTTCTGATAAAGGACTCTTATCCCAAACATAGGATGAAATAACCCTTTCCACACTAGTAAAATATCAACAAAATAATAGGGAGGTGCTAAAATATTTGGAGAGTTGCTTCACCATGGAGGATATGAGGATGGAGAAGAAGCATATGATAAGAAGATGGAAAATCAAAAATGAAATCACAAAGAGGTTCCACATCATTTGAAAATGGCAGAAGTCAAAAGCATCAAGTGCATCTGGACTATTGAGGATTGAGAGCAAACAGACCTTAGAGACTACAGGAGGGAACTTGAAGTGGAACAAGCACTTTCGGAGACATGATACGGACATTTCTTCAAAAGAAACAAAAATTTGTCTTTAGAATGGCTTGTATTTGAATGATTATAGAAAATGTATTTATCCAAACCAGAAATAACACAAATCTCCACCAAAGGGTAAATTAATCAATAGTGATATTTTATATAGTTGTTAGCCAACAAGAAAAGGAAATTCATTATTGATACCCACAACAAAATGGGTGCTTCCAGCAGAAAAACTCTTTGCTGAGGTCAAAATGCTTATCTTAAAACTAAACTTCAAATTATTATGCTAAGTAAAATAAAGTAAATCAATCTAACACCAAATAAATGAATAGATATACTGTGCAGGCTTTACATAAATTTATATCAGATGCTAGAAATTAGAATCTCATCTACAGAGACAGAAAGTAGATCAAGGGTTCCCTGCGATAGAAATAGGGTTGGGATAAGGATGGAAAAATGGGGGCTGATGGAAGATACAAGAAAACATGTAGGGGTGGTGAATAAATTCTTACTTTTATTGTAATGAAAATATTATGGGTGCAACTAGATGTTAAAACATATGTAATTTTACAACTATTGTGGAGAAAAGATATGCATACTACGACTGTGTATGTAAATGAGTTCAGCCAACATGAAACCAGTACAGAGGTTCCTCAAGAAACTAAAACATAGAACTATCAAATAATTCAGCAGTATCACTCCAGGACATATACCTACGTGACTCCAAGTCTACATACCACAAAGGTGCCTACACATTTACTATTCATAGCACTATTCACAGTAGCCAAATTGCCAAATCAGCCTATGTGTCTGTCAACACATGAATGGATGAAGAAAACATGGTAAATATACACAATAAACTGTGTTTTGTTTGTTTGTTTGTTTTGGTGTTGATTTTGATTTTTTGAGGTAGGGTTTCACTCTAGTCCAGGTTGACCAGGAATTCACTATGTAGTCTCTGGCTGGCCTCGAAATCACTCATGGAAATCCTCCTACCTCTGCCTCCTGAGTGCTGGGATTAAAGTTGCGTGCCGCCATGTCTGGCCACAAGGAAGTTTTTTGTTTTTTGTTTTTTTTCATCCATTAAGAAGAGTGAAATTATGTCATTTGGAAAATGAATGCAACTGGATATCAGCATAGTAAGTGAAATATATCAAATCATAGACAACATGATAAACGCATATCTTTCCTCATTTGTAAGACTTAGACTTTTACAGATACATAAAACTATATGTATTACATATCTCATGTATGGTATATATACATGATATTAAAGCAGAAAGCAGAGGGGGATTCCAGGGACTGACTGTTCATAAATATGGTCAAATTACTTGAAAGATATTATCTCTGAAACCTGACACTTTGCATGATGTGTATACACCAATAAAAATGGAGATGGCTAGAGAGATGGTTTAGTGGTTAAGGCACTTGATTGTAAGGCCTAAGGACCCAGGTTCAATTCTCCATGTTCCACATAAGCCAGATGACACATGCATCAGGAGTTTGTTTGCAGTGGCTGGAGGCCCTGGAACCACCATTCTCTCACCTCTCTCTTTCCCTCTCTCTGTTTCTAATAATTTTTTTAAAGGAGAGATACCAGCACAAGGGGGAAGGAGATCAGCACAGAGAAAAATCAACTCCTACCAAATCAGAGAGCCAGAGCCTCAGAGGCCCCCAACACCTCATCACTGAAGCAGACCAAAAATGAACCCAACATGGCTCAGGGAAATTTTGTGGAAGAGGGGGCGGAAAGAATGTCAGAGCCACATGTTGGGTCATGATATGCAGAGACATTTAGCTTACCCATAACTGTGGGCTAACTCCACAATGCATGACCCGTATACCTCAACAAGGAGGGGCCAAGGGGAGGGGGTAGGTCATGGATGAGCCTAATAATGGTACCAAACTGACTGTATTTGCTGAATACAAAACTAACTAGTAAAGAAAAAAATAATAAAAATAAAAATAAAATAAATTTTAAAAAATGAGACCACCATGGGGACAATTACTAATGTGATCTTTGATGACAGTGTACCACCATGAGGATGAGATGTGGGTGAATGAGGACTAAAGGACAAAGGAGGCCTTGATAAAGAGGCAGCAGAGGCCTCTGGGATGGTGCCAGCTTGTATCCAGTGTCCTGATTTGGTTTAACCCTGGGAATCGGTATCCCTTCTAAGAGAAGCAATTGTTTCAATGGCGTGCTTCTTTATTCTCATTATTACAGGATCCAACTTCTTCAAAACCATTTCCTCTGCTCATTGTAAATTTTAACATTATGTTGACAACTTCCATAAATATAGACAATATGCCATAATTATGATCCCCTTCCACCACCTCCTTTTTGCCCTCCAAGCCTTCCTTCCATTGAATCCCTTCTTCTTCCCAATTAGTTTCTCTTCCATTTTCATGTGACAAAGTGGCCTTGGTATTCATGACTTCACAGTGGCTGACACCTACATAAGGCATGCATAAATAGGAGGGGAAATGAATCACTGTAATTTTTTTACCAAGATTTTGACATGCATTTTCTCACTTACTCCTCTTTATATGCATTATTGCACCCATTATACAGATGAGAAACTAGGGCTTCGAGAAATAAAATAGCACACTCAAAGTCATACGGCTAGTCTGTGTCAAGTAGAGGCAGAATGTCTGAGTACAAAACTTCTTGGCTTAAAATGGGCCAGTTTTTCTTATTTAAAAGACGGAAGCAAAGTATTGGTTTTAAAAATAACACAGAGTCCTTTGGACTTCATAAATCTATTCCCTGAAAGATTTACCCTGCTCCAATACATGACCCCCACTTACATGATGGCTTGGCAAAATGTTTCCTTCTCCAAAACCCTCAATCTTTCTTTTCAGAGCATGAGCAGACTGAGAAACTTTACTTCTCCTTGCTAGGAGCATTTAAATGTTGTGAAAGTGTGCATGAGAACAAATTTAGACAATCAAATACAAACAAGTGAAAGAGGAAATGAGGTATCAAGCCAGTGGAAGATGGCTTGCCTAGGCATATGTTACCTTCTCCATTGACAGAAGGGCTTAAGACTGCTAGTAGAATATTGTGCCCTGACTCCAGTTACCACCTCCAGGCTGGCACCCTTGCCCAAAGCCTCCCTCACAGAGGACAGGAAAATCTGTCAATCAATATTTGTACAAAGCCACAACAAAAACTAGGAGTGGCCCTGGTGAATTGAATTTCTTTGTTTGTGTTCTGTTTTTTCACTTTCTTCCACACTCCTGGCCTTCCATCAGCACCCTGGAGTCTATGTTATTGATGTCAAGTAATCTGCTAATGTGTCCTAGAAGGTGCAGTCTGAACCACAGCAGCTCACATTTGAAAAAAGCAAGAAAAAATGGCATAAATGATAAATGAAATAAAGATTTTTAAAAGAAATTTTATGGTATTTAATTAATCTACCAGTTTTACTAAGTTGCTTTCAAGTGAAAAGGCTCTTTACCGGGGCCTTTTGAAAAGGTTAGAAGTGAATTCCCTGAGCTACAATCATTAGCATATAGATGTCTCTAAGTGTTAATTTCTGTTTTCACTGAATGAATGTAATTTAAAATGAGGCCCTTTCAAATCAGTTAACTTCGACCATTTGAGAAAGATAAGAAAAATGGACTCAAGCATGAACCCCCAGCAGAACCTGCTTCTTCCAGAGAAGTGTGATATATGCCTCAGCCACATGACATGTGGAGAAATTACAGATCTGTTCAAAAGGAAAAATTGGGTTTGGGGTGAGCAGATTAAGAGAGAACCCCAAACATTTGCTTTTGATTTAGCTAATCATGAAAATGAAAATGAATGAAGAAATGAATTTTGGAAAATATGGAAGTTTTATCCCTACAGAAAACCTAGTAAATGGCTTTGTGGATGAATTCTGGCAATCCCAACTTTCTCTTTCCGCCCATTGCTGGACATAAATGGTCATTTAGCATCCTTTTGAAAAATGGCCTCTTGTAATAGAAGTTGTGTCAAATAGTAACCTCAAAGAGGTTAAGATTTTATCCATGCGCCGTTTATAAGCTATTTTATTTGGTTTGTACTGCAATAACAAAGTACCAGAGTCTGAGTAATTTATAAGGAAGAGGTTTTTACCTCTCACAGTTCCGGAGACTTGAAACAGATCAAGGCCGTGTTAAGCTCAGTGCATGGTGAAAGGTCTTCCTTATATACGGCACAGTGCAGGCATACTCGTGGCACACGGGCAGAGGAAGGCTTCCGTTGTTCCCTCCAGCCATTTGCTAAGGCACTTATACTCCATGAGGACACAGCCCTTCTCAGTACTCATGTCTCAGAAGTACTCATGTCCCTACTTCTAAAGACCACCACAAAAGAAATTAAGCTTTAACGTATGATTTCAGGGGGAGGGAGAGTAACTTCACAATACAGGACCTCTTCTACTTACCTTTAAATAAAACTATGAAAATACAAACCACATCTTCTCAGTCTTATGCTTCTAACTCCTCAACAATGACCCTTTGCTTTTTCTGCACATAGGTTCTAGCACTCCCTGGCCAGCCTTTCTGACCTCCTCTCACTCGCTTCTCCATTGGTCACACACTGGCTCCCTCGGTCTTGCGCATGCAGCCCTGTCGGCCTCGGGCTTTCATTTGCGCCTGTCTCAGCAGGGAAGGCGCTTCCTCCACCTTGGTCAGGGACAGCTCATGCATCCCACTCAAGTTGCAGGTCAGGGGTCACCTTCCGGCAGGAGCACACTCTTCACCAACCCATGGAAAGCATCCCCCATGCCAGTGCTTGTAACGTCCCACTCTTTTCCATCACAGTGCTTACCAAACTCTGATGTTATCCTGCTTACTTGGCATGGGTCTTCAGGGATGCACCACCAAAGTGAGAGGTGTAGCATCTGTTCGCCGCACGCTCCCCAGCCGAGCACAGAAATAACTCAATGAGCAGAAAGTAAACAGATTCACCAGTACCACGTCAGATTTTCATATTCACACATAGAATTACAGATACTTCAAACCTATTTCTCATACAGTACAGAGTAAGTGAAGCTGTAAAACTTCACAATGCTATTTAAAAAAAAAAAAAGAAAACAGATAGTATCTACATTTCCACATAACACAGCACACAGTAGCAAAATAGCACTTAATGTAGGGTGATGTCTACCTACCAAACTCATATTATACTTACCTGCTTACAAGGCCACTCCCACACCTTAAATTACAAGATTTGTTAGAAAAAAATCATAGCAGACTTAAATTTGGACTCTGCAAGCCCCTTGCACATGACAGAAATGCATTAAGTATTCGTTTTTTACCCTTAGCAGAATTCAGACACACTGTCATTTGTAGTCCTTCTCTAAATTGGTTTAACACTCACCATTAATTGAGTCATTAATTGATGACCCTCATAAGCAGACAAAGCTATTGGCTATGGGCTCTAATCGAACTGCCTGATTTCTTGAACAGACATCTTGAGCACAGTAGAACTATCGATCCCTTCACTCACCCTTCATCCTTCTGAAGCTACTAAACATCTATCCACACTGTATGTTCCAGGCAGTAAGATAGGTGCTGGCTAAACAGTGGTCTAAGAGGCAGAGGCAGGGTAAAGGCCCTACTCACAGCCTAATATAGAAGAAAGACAGTAATTATAAACAAGTTATGAAAAATCCAAAATTTATGCTTTGTGAAAATAAAAATAGGGCCAAAGGTAAAGAAGAGAGTGATCTAACCCATATATGGAATCTAAAATGGCTGAGCACACAAAAGTGAAGAAAAGCTATAAGAGAAAAAGGAGACAATCAGAGCTAGGAGGATGGTGTGGTGGTTTGATTCAGGTGTCCCCCATAAACTTAGGTGTTCTGGGTGGTGGGTTCTTGCTGATGGAGATTTGGGAGTAGTCACCTCCAGGGGACTATGTGTTGTTGGGGTGGGTTTGTGGGTGTCGTGGCCACTTTCCCCATGCCAGTGTTTGGCATGCTATCCTGTTCATTCCAGTTGTCCACCCTGTGTTGGTCAAGGGGTGATGTCCACCCTCTGCTCATGCCATCATTTCCCCCTGCCATCATGGAGCTTCTCCGTTGAGCCAGTAAACCAAAATAAACCTCTTTACCACAAGCTGCTGTTCGTTGGGTGATTTCTACCAGCAATGTGAACTTGACAGTAACAGACGGGGAGAGACTGATTGATGTGTACAGAGGCGCACAGAGGAATAAATACTAATTTGGGGGTTTTTACGTAGTAGGTGGCTATAGTTAACAATCATATATATACATATATATGAACAGCTAATAATTATATGTGTGTGTTCTAAAATATATAGAGGCTCTTGAGTGCTCTCATAATAAAGACTTAATAAATGGGAGCTAGAGAAATGGATCATCAGTTAAGGTGCTTGCCTGCAAAGCTTAAGAACCTGAGTTTAATTCCTCAGTACCTACACCTACACAAAGCCAGATGCACAGTGGTATATGCATCTAGAGGTTGTTTGCAGTGGCTGGAGAACCTGGCATACCCATTCTCTCTCTCTCTCTTTCTCCCTCTCTCTTTCTCTCTCTCTTGTTTCTCTCTTTATCATAAATAAATAAAATATGAAAAAGTAATACTTTGCTAAAAAGAGAGATGAGGGCTGAGTAGATGCCTTAGCAGTTAAGGCTCTTGCCTACAAAGCCTAAGGACCCAGGTTCAATTCGCCAGTACCCACATAAGCCAGATGCCCAAGGTAGCACACATGTTTGGGGTTCCTTTGCTAAGGTTACAGGCCCTTGTGCACCCATTCTCTCAATCTGTCTCTTTCTGTCTCTCTCTCTCCAGTAAATAAATACAATATTTTTTAAAAAATAGAACTGATAAATGTATGAGGATGTAATGAGTATGTTAGTTATTCTGGTTTACTTATTCTCTGATGTATACATATATTAAATCAGCTCATGGCATCCTAAAATGTGTTATTATCATTATATGCCAATTAAAATTATTTTTTAATAAAAATATGTATAGGAGTAAAGAGACTGGAAAGTCCTGTCTAAGATAGCAAGCATGTAAGAGGCGACCTTAAAGAAGAGAAGGAACCAAGAAAACATCTGGGATAAAGAAGAGCAGGTATGGTCAGCCTGAAGTACAAGGCCTTGGTACATTTAAGGACTTCATGAGGTCTCTGGATACTCAGAAGAAGATTGGATGCCATAGCAAAGGGCAGTAGCAGAGCCAGAATGGAACAGGACCTTGTGGGTCATGGTAATAGCTATCTATTGTGCTCACAGTGCAGTAGATGCCCACTGAAGATAGATAAACAGATATGACAAGCTGCATTGTCATTTTAAAAGATTTTCCTGGTTGATATGTGGAAAATGCTTGATGAGGGAAGTTTATAACTGTCTCTCTTCCTGTGACTATCATTACACTGTGCCTAATAAAAGCGCCCCTTACTGAATTGGAACTGCCCCAGTTCTCTGAGTGAACCCCACTGGGGGCCCTCACTTGTTTGGGTATTTGATCACATCATCTTGCTCATCACGCTTCTGAGTGTGGAGGGATGTTGATACTGGGGATATGGGAAAATCTCTTCTGCCCTGATAATGATTGACTATGAATTTCTTTGTCAACTGTTTCATTCTTTTGGGGAGTCATTTTTTTTTCTACATGCTTGTTTCATATTTGTTCTTTGTTTATCTGTATTTCAGTTACCTAACTGTAAGGTCATGTATTTATAGAGAGAAACTTCAGACACGATGATGCCAACTTTCCTCAGTAGAGCTCAGCAGATATCCCAGCCCTTATTGATGAAGATGCGTGGGCTACACAGGACATGCACACCCACACTAGGGGCCGGGATAAAGAGAACCAAAAGTTTTGTAGTTCTGCTTTCTTTTTTATAAGGACAAAACTAGAATGAAATCTTGAAGGTCATGCAGCAACCCTGGGGCTCAGGCTGCCACTCTACAAGAGCTCCTTCCATCTGCTTGAAGAGCTATTTTAAAAGACTCAATTCTCTCAATGTCCATTCTTCTGTCAGTTCAGAAAATCCCAGTGCATAAAAACATATCCACTCTCTGGGCCCTAAATAATGTCCTCAGCAGCCTGATTTGATGCGTAAACTAAGATGACAAAGGAATTGCAAGGAGGATCCAAAGCTACAAGACAGCACACATAAAGGAGATCTCCATCTCTACACTGAAGGCTATAGCAGAAGGTTCACGAAACACTACTTGGTCAGTTCAGAATACAATCTTGTTCACCAGTGGCCCTCACAGCCCTACTTATACAGCAAATTTGTACATGGCCCTAGGTTGGTACCAAGAGAATGCAATAATGTTTATCACAGCTCATTTGCATCAAATAATTAATGTAGTTAATCCTCCTGAAATAGAACATTGAAACATGTATTATTATCCCCATTTTACAGATAAGAAACAATGAGTTCCAAGAGAATAATTTAGAAATATTATATATATATATATATATATATATATATATATATATATATATATGTATGTATAACGGGTTTTTTTGAGGTAGAGTCTCACTCTAGCCCAAACTGATCTCAGGCTTGGCTTAAACTCACAGTGATAGTCCAGAGTGCTGGGATTAAAGGCATTGGCCACCACACCCAGCAAGATCACATTTTTTAATATGTATAAAATTTCCTATCCAGGACTGTCCAATCTCAGGTTCAAATTCTTAATCCTATGTAGCTCTGCTTATTGCCATCAGACATATATCAAGGGAAGAGGTAATAATGAACTCTATAAATATTCACTGTGGAGCATGACAAATGTGGTGACCTGTCACATGCTCAGAAATGAGCTTCAGAAACCTGTGAGATTTCAGCTGAACCCTGGTACTTGTAAAACCAGAGTTTACAATGTTCTATTCTGGAAGCATCTCTCTGGGCTTGTTGACCTCTTGAGGAGAATTATTCACTATTCTATGGTTTTAGCTTTCCATCTACCAAATGGGTATGAAAATATGTACTTCATCAAGTCAATCCAAAGATTTAGTGAGTTGAATCATACCATGAACTTATTATACCAGTGCTTGGATAATTCTCACCAATTCTTTTTCTTTTTTTCTTTTCTTTTTTTACTTGTATACGTGTGTGTGGTGTGTGCATGTGTATGTGTGTTCATATGTGTGTGGGCACAGGTATTTGCAAGTGTGTGTGCATGTGTGCATGCATGTGTGTGAAGGCCAGAGGTTGTCTTTCTCAATAACTCTCCACTATGTTTTTTTTTTTTATTGAAACAGGGTCTATCACTTGAACTCAGATCTCACTGATTTAGGTAGACTAGCCAGCTACCTTGTTCCAGGCATCCCTGCCTCCACCTCCCCAAAGATGGGTTGATAGGCAAGTGCCACACCCACCTATCATTGATGCTTACTGATTGTATTGATGCTATGATTGATGCTGCTGATCTAAACTCAGGTCCTGACCACTAGGCTGCACCTGCTTTGCCAAATGAGCCATCTCCCCACCCCACCAACTCTTATTTGTAACTTAAGACAATGTACAAAGTGTGAGCTAGGTGCTGGAGAAAATGGTCTTCTAAACTGAAGGAACACTTACCAAGGCACTTAAGGAAGAAAGCATGACAGAGAAAAAGAAACTTTATTTTATAAGTATGACTTTAGGTATTTCTTGTGTGACAGAAAGAGATGTCATTACAGTACAGGAGAGGGAGGCAGCACCCTGGCATGGCATGAAAAGGAGCACACATGCACATGCCCCTTGCAGAACCTGAAGGTGTGCTCTGTACGGAACTTCACACATTGGTATGATCAGTTTTTGTGACTCTGGTAATTTCCAAGACGTGCACTTCCTGTACAGTACTGTAAAGGACCATGGAATGTGTTCTTGAGTCTCTGCACTCTGGCTGGCCTCAGACACTTTTATTACAGAACGTTTAACCACCTGATATAAATACCTGACTTGACTTTTAATGTTCTTAAGTTGAAGAATGAGCATATATCCTGGTCTCAAGATCATCTTGAAATCTTGGCAACTTTTACATTTTACAAATTGCTGGTCATTACAGGCTTTCTCACCAAAATAATGTCAATTTTGTCTGTGAGAAAATAAAAAATAATAATAGAGACAAACACTGGGGACATAAAATATGAACATTTGTTAATACCAAATGGCAATGTTTATCTTACATATATTAAGTAGGTTTGACATTTCCCTAGAGGCAATTTATTTTTATTTAGGTACATTTAAATAGTAAATTTGCTTTAAACTTAAAATGTTCACACTCTACCCAAAGTCGTCTATGTCTTAATTCTGTGTTGACACATTTATTAGAGGTAGATCAAGTGTCCTGCATTCATTAAAAAGACCTACTTAAGGGAAATCATTTGTTTCTAGGATCCTAGTGCTGCAAAGCTAAGACTTTCCATTGTGCTGCAGATACTCCTTGCAGTTATTTATAGAGTGTCTTGCGCTGTGGGGGACAGAACAGTGGCCTCTATCAGCACCCAATCAGCAGCGAAGTTGACAGGGGGGTGTGGGACATACAAGAATGCACCATCACAGACCATGTAAACAGCAGATTCTAGAGCACGGGCTGGGCAGTAGCTTTTGAAACTAATTTATTTGTTATTTGTGAGGAAAGGTTGCTACTTTGAAACACTTCGAAAAGTTTCCAATTTCAGGACACTGGAGAGTCAAACAACGGAACCAGCACTCTTTTGTGATTTCCTCCCAACACTGCCCTGCCTCCATCCACATACAGGATAAAATTGCATTTCATTCTCTGCCATGGTTATGTTATTTTTTGTTCGTTCTCTATTTCTGTTTTTAAAATTGAATCCTCTCCAATTCTTTTCCATTTTTAAACAACACCTGCTCTTCTTATAAAGCACCACCAACGCAGGTTCACATTTTGTGAAAGCCCCATTAGATTCAGAGGTAAGGTACACATGCTATTTGTTGGGTACTACTAAGGGTTAGTGGTAGAGTATGCACTTTTTCTTTATTCAAGCATATTAGGAGTAGGCAAAAAAGTGAGAATGCCATGGGTGTCACACCAAGTGTAATTCCAGTCGGGAGCATAATGGGGATTTTCATGTGCCTCGACAAGCTGATTCTTAAGTCCATATAAGAGAACAAAGCTCCAAGACAAGCCAAAAATTTCTGAGAGAAGAACAAGGAACAAACAGATCTTGCTTCACCAGAAATGAAAATTTATTTTATATAAAGCCCTGGCAATTAATGCGAAGTGGTTATACATTAGAACAGACAAACTGAATCCTGGGAATAAATGAGAACCCCAGAAACTGAAGTAGTCACATATGTGAGCTTGTCAATGAAAAAAGAGGCATTGAGAATATGGTTAAAACAAACTTCTCAAGAAATGGCTTCTGGCATGGAACTATAATGTGCAAGGTCCTGTGTTCAATTTTCAGCAAACACACACACACACAGGCTTTCCATAATAAACAGTAATAAAATAAATAAATAAAAATAAAATAAATCTGAGTCATACATTGCCAAAATAGGCAAACATGAACAAGTCACAAGGAGACTGAAGCATATGTATGTCTATGTATGTATATATGCATATATATGTATGTGTGTGTGTATATGTGTGTGTATGTGTGTGTGTTTATATAATAGTTATGGTCTTGGGACACCAAACAATTAGGCGTTATGAGGGAATACATAGTTAATTTGGCCAGATAATAACTAAAATTTCTGTGCACTGGAAACTTAGTAAGATCATGTTTAAAATTAAATATAAAACACGAAGCTGGCCTGCAGATCAGTATAGAGCATTTACTTAGCATGCTAATGTACTTGGATGGGATTACCTATGGAGAAAAAAAATAAAGAAAAAGGCTATGATTTTCTCCTTCATAAAAAGAGCATGAAGCAAATGTAACACAATTTTACTTGTTAATTTTGAAGAAAGGTATTTAACTTACTTGGCATAGGAAGCAAAACATGAGGGAGACATGATAGTTTTGCTTCTAATCCACTCCAGGAGTTAATGTCAGCTCTCATTTCTCATGCGCTTTACCTTCCTGACTATAGCTATAGTTTTCATAGTAATACTTGGATAAATTTTAAACAACTTAAAATATCTACCAACTAAGAAACAACAAACTCCAGAGTTTATATAAACTAGTGACAATGGCTTTGGAGTTCACAAGAGCTAGTACTGTGTCAGAAGTTCAAGTGGACATGGATGAAGGCTCCAGCTGCATCACCTTCCCTCCTTGTCAGACACAGAGCTCCGCTATTCTACAAGTGCTCACTTTTCTTGGGTTATGGTGTGACTCCAAGTCTTTACCCCATGAGTCTTTCCATTGTTTTTAATCCTACCACAAAGATGCATTTTCCAACTATTACTATTTTATATAAAAGAGTTTTCTTAAACATGTTTTAATCTAGTGGGAGAGCCAGCTTGGGTGAAGATAGTTTGGGTAGGAAGAGGAGTAGGAAACGGTTTGCACCATGGTATTTATCAATTAGATTGGATTAGATTTTGCTTAGTAGAAGAGAATCTTGAAACAATTCTAAAAATTCAACTGGTTTAACATCAAAGTATTTCTGCCTCACGTTATATGTACAAGATTGGTGGCATGTTCTTTCCTCCCCAGGGACAACAGAGGCTTCACCAGTTTGTAGCTACACTATATGGAATACACAACTTCTCAGTGCATTTGTTGGATAAAGAGCAAATAGGGAAAAGGCACACAGAGTTGTCAGCATCACACTCTTATTTTTTTCTCAAGGAAAGTTCCAGAAGTTACCTTTGTGCCAGTGATCAGGATTCCTTGAGGCTGCTTGGAAAGGGAGCAAGTTGAATGTTGAGGGGACCACTGATGATGCCTGCCATGGCAAAGGCATGTGGTGGCGTTGGAGAGGAAGCCCAGCGAGGACCGTGAATGGAAGGTTGGAGGAGGGTTAAGGAAGATCAGGGAAGAAAATTGCTACTTAAAATATAAATTGGTAGGAACATTAGTAAGACCAAACACTTGAAAGGCATGTTCAAATTAGGAGAAAATGTAATATTAGTGCAAAGTCATTTGTATGGAACTCGAGTGCAGTATTAAATGCTACCTGGAACTAGAAATACAGCATATATATTTTTAGGACTTTTTCCTCAGACAGTTCAGGCCAGTTGTCTTTTATTTTTCCAAGGGCAAAAAGCAACAAGGAGGCTGAGCTGACGCTTTCCAAAGTTGATCTGCTTCAATAAGAAAATTCAAAAATCAAAGACATGTAACTCACCCTCATTAATTTACTTCTTTCTTATTGGATGCAGTCTAAGAAAACAAAAATTTGTTGCTCCAAAGACTCTTTGTACTGACTTTTAAAAAATTTCTAAGGGTGCCAGGCATGGTGGCATATGCCTTTAATCCCAGCACTTGGGAGGCAGAGGTAGGAGGATCGCCATGAGTTCAAGGCCACCCTGAGACCACAGAGTTAATTCCAGGTCAGCCTGGGCCAGAGTGAAACCCTACCTTGAAAAAAAATTCTAAGGGATTATAGTGTTTATCTCCAGTGATTCCAGATTTTGTACAATCACATTTAAAATTAATTTTATTAGGATGAATCTCTTTCCAAATTTACTTATTAATATCTTATATAATTTATTTGATTCTCTTCTGGCATAGCTAATTGTAATAATCTATGATGACAGTTTTCTATGTGAAGTTGTATATTAGGTACTTTCAAATCAAAGTCAGTCCAATGCCAAGATGTATCCCTGTTCTGTAGCAAGCAAATCTATCAGAACTTCTCTGTTTCCTTTATCATTTGCAAAAACTACTGGTAGTTGTACTATACCCGCTCTCAAGAATAATATTTAATGATAGGCTCATAGTTTCATTAAGTTAAAATCAGCTGCTATAATGAGTTTGTGTACAATATTCATTCAGAATCAAGACTAAGGTTTAAGTAATCTTATATTCCTATATAACTACAACCCAAAACACGATTATCAAGTCGATACAAAGCAAAAGTGGTTAGCTTGCCCTTATATCTTAGTTTTGATAGTACAGATAATTTGATACACTGCTTTAGAAATTTTGATTTCTTGCCAAAGATTTAGATTTACTGCATAGCTTTTCACACATCTCTGATAGCAAACCAGAAGCAGCCTGTCTATTTCCTTTTCCACTTTTAAATGAAGAAAGTAAACAAAGTCTGGAGCATTTTATTCTCCTAGAAGAAGAGCAGTGGTTCCCCTAAGCAGCCTTTCATTACGTTATGTGGTAACTGTTCACAGCTCTCAAATTTATTGGTACAGCTGTCAACATGTATATTCAGCTTGATAATAATGTTCCAGCTTAACGAGGCCTCATGGAATTATTTATTATTAATTTCATTACTTTCTGCAAATGTTCATGCTGATTAAGACTATCCTCTCAGACTCTACACACCTAGACTAATCACAACATGACCAGATGATGAAATTTGAGCTGACTTTCTTTCCACAGGATTTGATCTCATCAACTCTTTAAATATAATTTAATGAAATGTCTGTTGATATAACTATAAAATTGGAAAAACTCATTTATAGAATCAGTCAACCATACCTGAAGTACATTTGCAATCTTGGACTTGCCAAGAATTAAAATTTTAATTGTCTTTGTGTTCAAAGCAGCCAATATCCCTCCTACTACACGCTGTACGATGAACATGGTACATCTTTCTTGGAAAAAATTACTTCCAACACTCAGATCTCTAAAAATATTTTAAAGGTATGAAGTAATGGGTAACAAAATACTATACCATTATGGAAGATGATAGATCTTGTCCAAATTATTGATGTTTTTAAGGTGATAAGTGCATGCAGTAGGAATGTATTAAGAGAATACCATATAATCTAGAGAGTAATACATTTCATAGAAAGGAGAAGAGCTTTGCATAAAAGCACACACAAGTGTGCATGTTTGGATGCATGTAAATATATTGTAAAATTTTCAACATAGCATATGAAAGTGTTATGAACTCAAGCAATAGGAAAAAAAAAAAGTATGAGGATATGGTATATAGAAGGTTCCAGACATGTCCAACCTGACAAAATGTGATAGGATATTGAAAATTACACACTGAGAACCATGCAATCAAGTTACAAAAAAAGATTAGGTTTTCAGGAAGTTTATGAACTTTTGTTGGGATTCATTTATGGCTATCATCAGTCACACATTGCTTTCAGACTACAGGTTGTACAGTTGTAGACTAAAAGCTGCATGGGGTGAGAACACATGGGGTATTAAAGGATGGCCTCAAGCACTATAAACATTTTCAGAAAGTAAAAAGCATGGGGTAAGAACACATTATTTTGAAAACAATGACAGCCAAGGGTAGGTTAAATTTGCCTATTGGGAGCGCCTCCATTTATTTGAGTTCTATCTCTGCTTTAGCCATGTTTTCATATTTATCTGTTAATGCCTTTGCACTCCTCATCTTTTGTGTGTTGACAAAAAGCTTATCTTTCCTATATTTCATTACCTTGTCACATTAAATCATCCATAAGATATAATATCATCAATAAATATTAGATAGATGAATTGCAAAAAGAAAAAATAACCACACCCAGAAAACAACTTTGAAAATTACTTTATGTAAAAATTGATTTAAAGCTATTTTTCTAGATCTCAAAGAAATACTAGCAAAAATGGAAAGGGAAGATATTCAGAATTATTTCTATAATGTTGAATGACGGTATTACATTCTCCTTATGATTCAAATCAGTCATATTTACCTGACTGTCTTGATAGACAGTGTTGAAAGAATAGAAGAAAGTAACAAGAGAACTTTGCAATGTGTGTCAAACATGCTAATTTGACAAAGTGCACTTGGACATGTCCACAGAATGGAAAATATTGAAAAATAGCTTGTTATATGCTAACAGTTTTTCTCTTGGATGGTTTCATAGAAAAGGGAATGTTATTCATTGATGTACTACAGTAAGATTATTAAAGGAGACCTTTAGCAAGGAAAATGTCTACTTCTAGGGGAATGGATTTAAAAACTGGGCATAGAAACCTACTCAATAGGCCAGAAAAGCAGAGGGCTTTGGAGACAGCAAGATATTTTTATGTATGCATTATTATCATCAGTGTTGTACTGGGGATTGAATCTAAGATACTGAAAAATTATGACAAAAATGGATATGACAACCCCTGAATAGGTATTAAAAGTTGTGGGTTATAGAGTAGTATTTAACCTATTAAGCAAAATTTATTGAATGACTATGTTCACACACAAGAAATAGAAAAGAAAGGGACTTAGAAAATAATATTTATTGTAAGATTTTATTTTATAACCTGGGCCTTGTACTTTGTGTATATTATCTGAATTCTTATGACAATTTCCTTTGTAAAAAGAAACTGAAGTTGTGAGAAGTTATTTGCCTCAAGTCACAGAGTTAATAAGTGAGCTTGAACCCTCAATCTTTCTGTGCCTGAAACTTATGGTCTTGTTATCTGCCCATAATCCATACTGCCTCCCACAAATCCCTTCCAACTATAAAATCCAGTGACTAGACAGACTCGTCTGTACAAAGACTTTATAGATATTATAGGCTATAGTCTAGTTTTTAAAAGAATAGATAATGACAATCACCATTAGACAATAGAAATAAACATATTTGAGCAACTGCAAAATAAAGTAGTTTTACCAATATTTTAGAAGCAAGCAAATCTTAAAATATTAAGGAACAGAACACAAACTTTTCCAGATTTTAAAATGATTTGACAATTGCTATTTTACTCACCCACAACACTTTTTCACAAATAAAACTGTATCCTGCTGATGCTTGAGCACATCATTGCTGACAAACCAGCACAACCGTAGCCAGGCAAGCAACCTGTCCTCATGCCAGCTGCACCTGCACGTGACTCTCTGTGACAGCAGCAAGCCTCACAGTCAGCTGAGCACACACTGTATTCAAGGCCTACCCTGAGAAGCATTGGTCAGCCCTAGAGTAAAGTCCAGACTGTTGAAATGGCCTGGATCCCATTATTCACATTCACTTGTTTTGTTCCATCTTTAAGATTGAAAATATCTTCTTCGGTTTCCTGTTTTCTAATAATGCTTCAAAGGTTAACCTATAAACATAAATGTTCCACCTGACTCCCACTCCACAGTCTCCCAAGTATAGGTTACTAGGTTCAATTCCATAGGTCACATAGACAGACCCCACTTCAAAGAGCTCTGGAAGAGGCTTGGCAGAGACTTTCTGTCCAGGAATGTCATACTATGGCATCAATGGTGCTCACATGGAAGCATGCACTGCCAGCTTTAGTCAATACACTACCCATGGAGTGCGTTCAATGCAGTGCCCGGGCCTTAGAATGCATGGGAACAGCATTATTGGCTGAAAGGAGCCCCTTTGAAATCTTAGGTGACTGAGTCAGACACCCCACGACTTGAAAGTGAGCTTTAGCACTTCTGTTTTCTCTGCTTTCATATATCAGAACAGCACAACTGCCCTTATAGTTGTTTTTTTTTTTTAATGAGATTTAAAGAACCTATGGTAGGACTGTAATTTAGCAGAGCCCTCCAACAAATAATGCTTATTCCTTCTCTTGCTTTATTTTCCCAGCAGCACAGAGAAGAATACAGATGCATGAAGACTTTAAACATGTTGTCTGCTGGCATACTACAGAAAGATCTGTGCTGATTCCCGTATGATGGCCAGGGCAGGGAAGAACTCATGATCTGGAGACAAACACCTCTTACAACTTTGAATTTGATTATCAGAGTTGCTCAGGACAATTTATTAAACTTATAATCCGTTACAAATAGCTGTGTTATAAGCCCAGGGATGTCAAAAGAAGTCTCAGTTTGATTTGTACATATATGCTTCACTGTTTAGACCTCATGACAAATCCTCAAACTGCAAAATTCACTACAACAATTATGATATTTTAACTGTAACAAAAGATATAATTCACAAAATATAATTAATTAGCTCTCATTTTATTCATTAATTCAATACAACATTTCAAAAATAACTGAATTCTATAACACTGAATTTGCTAAAAAGGGGAATCATTTTCTTGAAAGAAAATAGCTGTAACTATTGTATAGGGTAAGTGTATCCTAATCATATGAGATTCTTACTTCTTAACATTTAACCCCATTCTCTTTAAAACCTCACTTTTTCTTACATGCTTTCAAGCTTGTTTTTATTAATTATACAAATCATTAGTATTAAAAGATAATATAATAGTTTCCAGAAGTAGCTTCACAGACTATCTGCATATTTAATATTCTGCCTCTAAATTTTTAATCATTTGGGTCCAGGTTCTTGTCTTGAAGCTTAAGTTGATAACAAACCTACCAACTGGTAGAACTAATTGGTACAGAATCAGTCAATAATTTATAAGGGAAGGGAAAAACATATTGGAAGTGTGAAGGTACAAGACCACCAGCCAGCTTATCCTGAGAGGTAACAGCAAAAACCTTTGATTGAACATATCAGTGGCACACTGGTGACATCCACTGGCTGTTCCTTAGCATTGACCAGATCCTTTGGATTCTTATTCCAAGTCTTGCAAATAGGCATTAGGTTTTTCATATTTACATTTTCCTTAATGTTTACAGCAGTTGCATTCACCTATATGCCCATTACATTTAGTGAACACTATGTTTAACATTCAAAGTCTTGAAATTCAGTCAGAGATAAGAATTGTTCTGTTGTCAAAGGTATAGTGTATCCAATATAATTCCTTACTAAAGAAAGGAAGAACAAAAAAAGACAGACTAAAATAGTGATCAGAGAAAGCATTGTTACTACCAATCAATATTGTCACTCTAAACCATCGGGAATTTGATGAAGTTCCTTGTTAGTGTACATTTGAAAACCGTGAAACATTTGGAAATGATGACTATAAGGCAAGGATCTTCAGGAGCACTAAGACAATGATTCTCCAAGATAGAAACGGTTTCTCAAAGTTTAGTTTGATTTTCAGGATCTTCTGAAGTACTCACTGCAAATGTCTATTTTAGGGCACAATTGCAGATACAGTAGAAACTTATGAAGTTAGAAGTTATGATGCATTTGAATAAAAACCGACACTTTGAGAAACACTGCACTAGAATCTTTTAACTACAGTGTTCTGATATAGGAATTTCATACAGAAATGCACTCAGATTCTTTTTATTTTTTTGGCTTTTTAAAATTTTTATTTATTTATTTTTCAAATTTTTATTAACAACTTCCATGATTATAAAAAATATCCCATGGTAATACCCTCCCTCCCCCCACTTTCCCCTTTGAAACTCCATCCTCCATCAGATTCTTTATTGAAGACTGCAAAGGGAAGTGGTACAACCTTATCAGTGGAACAAATTCTTCAGACATAACAAATTTGGACTGTCACTGCCAAAACTTTATCATCAAATCAATCAAAATGTATAACAAAATTTCCCCAAATCTTCCAGGAAATGCATGTAAAACAGGAATCACTTGTAAAAACTTACAAATGCAATTCAAATGCCCAGAATAAAATGAGGTTCAGTAGATGGAACAATGAGGGCTAACTAGTATGAAATGTTTGAAAATGATACACAATATATTCCTGTTCTACACACGAATGTATTAAGCAGCATTTTGTCACTTGCAAGTGATAAAATTACAGGTGATTTATTTTTACTCATGTTACCTTATTTTTCAGTATTGTTTTAATTATTTTTAAGTAAATATATCACACAATTTTGGGAGAAATGGTGAGTGCACAGGGAGACGATAATATATACCCATTCATCATTGCTCTGAATCCAGGAACTAAGTTCTCAATTCATCAAGAGCTTCGTGGGTTATTTTAGCTAATACACAACAAGTCTGGATTCTTACGTGAGCACTAGGATTTAATAGCTGTAAGTTCACAACTGTGGCACAGAGTAAAGGGCAATTTCGAAAGGCACCAAGAAGACAAGGGATATAAGGGCAAGAAAGCACAAAGGTTAAGCTATTTTCTATGAGAAGCCAAGGCAAAGGTATTACTGGAATAGGGTTATAAGACAAGAAGAACAAGAAAGACTACATCTGCAACTTAAGAGACAGAGAAATGATTATTTTCCATTTTATAAAGGCACTGAAAATTAATCCAGTAGATTGCAATTCCAGGAAAATTATTTTATTTTAGAGCTCAAATGTTATATTGCAATATACATCAACAAGAAATTAATGTCCTTTCAAAAGACATGCTCAAACCATCTTCGGATTCTGCAGTATCTGTGTCGCCTTCATACGCATGTAGGATGCTGATGCTGCCTGGGGAGTCTCATACTGAAGCCACTTTGTAATCTTTATCTGTCTTCTAGCATTAAAAAATGGAAGCTAGACTAGCCTCAGAAGTTAAAAACAGATTCTTTTACTGAAAATTCTCTAGCTCCTTTAGTTACAAAGACCATAGCCTAAGGAGAAAACTAAATTTAGACTTCTTTTCTTTCCTTAAGAAACCATCACTGCGCTGGAGAGATGGACTAGTGGTTAAGGTGCTTGCCTGCAAAGTCAAAGAACCATGGTACAAATCTCCAGGACCTACGTAAGTCAGATGCACAAGGTGGCACATGCAGGAGAGTTCATTTGCAGCTGCTGGAGGCCCTGGTGTGCCCATTCTCTTTCTGTCTTCCTCTCTCTCTCTCTGTCTTTCTCTCTGTATCAAGTAAATAAATATGTTTTAAAAACTTAAAAAATATCTTCAGAAATCTATCATGTTTTATGCTCATCATTCTTTGAGAATTAAGTGGAAGTAATAAATTAATATGTTTTGGAAGAGAAGTATGCTCAGATTAAACAGTAGAGTGGATAAATAAAACACCAAATAATCCAAGAGTGTGTTTTACTAGGAAATTCGGGTCTTTCTCTCTCTTTTCTCTCTGTCTCTCACCACACACACACATACACACAGCAAATCAATGTACTAGAATTTATAAAAGTAGCAAAAATAAAAGTTACTTAAATAATGTCATCAAGGGTAAGCAAACCCATATTTTTATCCTAAAATAGAGATTTTTCCCAGTTACAGAATGAATACTCAAACATTTAAAAAACATTAAAAGATAAATCGAAACATGAAGTCAGAACCTGGGCATGGTGGTTCACACCTTTTATCCAAGCATATGGTACACGGAGGTAGGAAGACTATGGTGAGTTTGAGGCCAACCTGGTACTGCAAAATGAGTTCCAGGTCAGGCTGGGCTAGAGCGAAACCATGCCTTGAATACAAAGACAAACTGTACGTGCGTGTGTGTGTGTGTGTGTGTGTGTGTGTGTGTGTGTTCTAGAGAGATGGCTCAGTAGCCAAAAGCATTTGTTTGCAACGTCTGTTGACCCAGGTTTTATTTTCCAGTACCCATGTAAAGCCAGATGCACACAATGGTGTGTGCATTTGGAGTTTGTCTGAAATAGCAAGAGGCCATGGCATGCCCATATTCATTCTCTCTTTCTCAAATATATAAGTAAAAACATTGTGGTCATCTCAACATCCCACTGTTATATATGAAAAAGAGCACGTTCAACTACAGATGGGCATATACAGAGATATGTTTTTACTAAAATGTGGACATTTTTCCATATCAGTATGTACACAAATGGGATTGTTCATTATGACTGTCATCAATTAATTCCATATTCATATTTTTTAATTTTTCTACTATTATAATTAAGGCTGTTGGAAACATGTACTTTTTCCTAAATGCAATCCATGACCCACAAAACTTCAAGAGAGAGTCTATCCAAATAAAACCTTATCTTTGTTTAAAAGGAATTGATGTCCTTCCATTCCTTTTAAGTCCAAATTCCTCTCCTTGGCCTACAATAACCTGTATGATTTGATTGTCACCAGTATCATCACCATTATCTTTATTGTTCACTCCATATACTCAAACATGCTAGTCTTCATTGTTCAAGTATGTTATTTTCTTTCAGGAACTCTTACACATGCTTAGAACAACTTCACCTTTACACTACTTAGAATATTCTCTCATTCTCAACAGCTACCTTTCCTTCAGAGTCGAACCTAACAACCTCCTTGCTTCAGTTCTATGGCCAATTTTTTTTTTTTAGTTTTCTCTCTTTTTTTATTTAAACTTCCACAGCTAGCCACTGGCAGCAAGAGTTCAATGTGTAATCATTTTCTTTCTAACTTTTAAAAAGAACAACCTTCATGCATACACTATGTACCTGATCATAATCCTGTCCTCTGCCCTCTTTCATCTTCCCCTCCCCTATCCTCCCTGCACTAAACCCGTTTCTTTCCAACTAGTCGCTCTTCTATTTTGAAATCAATTTGCCCTCATAGTATGTAGATAATGCACATGTCATGATAGCCACAATGAGGTCACAAACGCAACTACCATATCTAGAAGACAGCGTTCCAAAGCATTCCTTCCCCATTTATTTGCATGGTGCGTGTGCGCACTGTGTGTGGTGTGGTGCAGTGTGTGTATGTGCACATGTGTTCTCTGGAGGCCAGAGGAGAACCGCGAGTCTCTATCATTCATTCACATGTTTCCTCTTGATGATGCCTCGCACCGAGCCTGAAGCTGCCATTGTCGGTCAGACTGGCCGACTCCAGTGACTCTCTGCTCTCTGTTCCCAACATGACCGGGGTGACAGGTGTGAGTAGCCATTCCCAACTATTTATGTGGGTGCTGGAGAGTCTAACTCAGGCAAATCAGGCCCTCTTGAGGTCTCATGCATCTATGGCAAACTCTTTTACCCGCTGAGTCATCTCCCTAGTCTCCCTCTGCCCTAATTCTTAACTTCCAGTGAGAAGCAAGCTCTTCATACTTAACTATTGTCTTTAGCATCTGCTTTAAGACCTCAACTTTCTATGCAAAGAAATTCTATGGACCAATTCTTTCTCTAATAATACTGATGACATCTGCTAAAGTCACCTCTCATTCATCCCCATAAGCATTAGATCTCCCATTCAATAAGCTTTACATCTGGTCATCATATGTCACTCTCTTTTGCGTCTCTGTCAGCCCTTTCATCTGATCTCATGTTACTGGTTACTCCTCCACACAAACCCCTCTTCTCACCATGGCACTTCTTACTATTGCATGATTTCTGAGTCACCCTCCTTTCTTCTCTTCCCCAGCATTAGTCACCTTATCAATAATTTCCTTTCTAACTCCAGATCATCAGGCTATTTCTAAGCTAGAAATAGAGTAAGTTCAGTTCTTTCATTCATTTAGTACATACTTCAGGTGTAGGACCATCTATAAATTCAAAAAGGCAAAAGGTAAAATGGAATAAAACAATGAAACACTTGGCTATGGTTTTATTTAACTGGAGTAAAATATTATATTTATAGCCGTAAAACTCCCTAATGCAGCATGAGCTTGCTTTCCAGACTTATTGGCTACAACTTTCCTCTCTGATATCATATCCTGGGTAGTTCAGTTATAACGAAGTTATCATTAGCTGAACTACTCTCAACTTCAATCTGTGTCCTTTCTAGGTCACCTGGTATTTTCACACTCTGATGACACCATAAATCCTTTCTCTGGAGCTTTGTATACCTCATTCCTGTAGGTCTTCCAGGAATCAACTTCATTCCTCCTCTCTGCCAGTGAGAATGTGCCACTGCATTTCTCCCTTTGTATTTAGAGTATAACACTAACCCAACCTGCCTTATAGGAAAGATAGTTGTGCCTCTATAACTCTATTATTCCATTCTGCATCTCTAAAAGTGACTTTCACATAATAACCAGTGCATGCATGGAGTGAATGCAACAAGTGCACAATGCCAGAACAGCATTTTCAACAACTAATCAGATTGCTGAGATTGAAAGAGCTTTGGGGTGGTGGGAGAGAAGACTGGATGAGAAAGCAACCAGAGAAAGGAAACATTTTCTCAGTTTATTAATTTCTCAGGGTTGAACTAATCATTTAGGAAGAAGTTTTTCAACTTCATCACCCAGCCAAGCATTAGCTCATTTCCCACAGCCAAAGCAGGTTCTCAAAGCATGTTTTGAGTTTTTGTTTTTCTCATTGTTTCAGTCACTATGATTTTTAGAAAGGGATTAGACAATATGAGAATGCAAATCTCATTTTGCTTTATATAGCCAGTGAAACCAAAACAGGCTTCTGTAGCAGCTGGTTCAGATCAGCACAGAGTAATTGTTCCAATGGTCCCTGTAGATGGACCTGGCAGGACCCACAGCAGTGTTCATGGGTACTTCCATAAAGCAGCCTTACCTGAAAGACTGAACCAGAGGTGTGTAAAGTAAAACACACTGTTCCTGATGGAAAGAACAAATGAAAAGTAGCACAGCAATGAATGTCCCTGGTAAGCAGAGGACCGATATTTACAATCACTAATATAAGACAAACATGTTGAAATCATAGGCAATTTGCTAAGTACTTAGCAAATAGAGATAAAACTGATTGGACTAACACTATGATACATGGGTTGGAATCTAAATCTACAGAGGATGATTCTAAAACTATCATCTTAACTCTGATTCCTAATGTCTTGTGTGTTATAAGGGGGTGAGGGATAAATTGTAAAGTGATGAATTAGTTATAATTACTAAGGATGTGGGCATGACAATGAGCTAATCACATGACATGGCAACTGCAGAAACAAGGATTTATGCTCATGAGAAACTCACTTGGAAAATTTCTGGAAAAAAATTTTAAGGTCATCATTGTTCCATGCTCAGCCAAGAGTTGGTCTTTCTTGTATGAAAATCTCTAACTGTAGCCAGAGAACAATTTTATTTAGATATATTACCAGAACTATCCTAGATATAAGTCTGCCTGAATGTCAGGTTATGAAAGAGGGAGGCAAGATTACTATAAAGCAATGTATCCCACAAACAGTAGCACAGTGGTTTGGCTGAATGTTCAGTGAATGTTACAGGAACGCTACATCCCAGGAAAACTCTTCTGTGTCACAGTATTAGTATGAGGAGCATTTTGCACCACCCACTTAGCTCCCTGGATAATAAGAGATTAATACTAGACCAGGCATGGTGGCACATGAATTTAATCCCACCCAGCACTTGGGAGACACAGGTAGGAGGATCGTCATAAGTTTGAGGCCACCCTGATTCTACATAGTGAATTCCAGGTCAGCCTGGGCTACAGTGAGAACCTACCTCGAAAAAGAAAAAAAAAAAAAAAAAACAGATAAATACTGAAGGATTTATATGAGCAGTAATTAATAGAGCCAAAAGAAAACATAGCAATACAATGTAAACAAGGTTTGCAAGTGGGCCACCTACATACAGACATTCGGTTACATAATTATATCTCTATAAAATTAGTTTGCTTTCAAATTCTGTATTTAAACATTTAAATACATAATCTCAAAGGGGTCTGTAGATTTCACCTGGCTGCTTAATTCATCCAAAGTACCACAAAACTTAAGAATGTCTGGAAAAAAACAGCTTTTTAAAATAGTGATGGACACCAACTTTCAAAGCCATTCTGTAGCCATAACCAATGACAATCCATCCTCTTCTGAGATGTTATAATGTGGGAAGTAAAAATATAACTATGATGTCTAAAGTTATTATTGCTGGTGTTTTCAAAATCCCAGAAACTACATGGAGCAGTGGTTAACTAAAACAAAGCTAAAACAAAAATATCTACCTGTTCTACTCACATTGGTCAGGGTCTACACTCTACATATAGATTAAGCAATCATTCTTAGTTAAGGTACTTCAAATAATTAGTATGTTGTTTGATTGGGTCTTACATATATTTCAAAATAATTATGCAATCTTCAATACAAGAATAATAAAGAACATCACTAATCATAGTCTATTGCATTCCCTTCTTTCTAAGAAAGTGCAGCATATGAACTTGAACATGCAAACAGAGATAGAGAGTACAGATGATCTGTCCTCACCCTTATCCAAAATGGTGCAAAATAATTGAACACAGCTCAATCAAAGTGGAACATAATCCACAGGTAATTCATCTTTTCAATGTAATGTCTTAAAATACTGTAGTAACTACATGTTCCTGACATATTCAGAGTTAACATTATAATAAATTTATATGCACACTTTCAGAAGAAATTGAGAAAATAATGATTTCCCTTCATCAAACATTTCTCAATAACTTTCTTGGACCTAAAGATAAAACTAAGTAATTGTGTATAATATTTACTCAACCAAATAACAGTTACAGATTATGAGTAAAGTCAGAGACATAAAAAAAAGACAAGCCCAAATTGGCCAATTTATGAGAGTTTTAGTATTTAAAATACTACATTTTATGTCTATCAAAATGATAAAATGCATTCTGATGCAAAACTCAAGGTGTTTTTATAAATTTGAATGAATCAGAACTACTCAGGCCTGTAAATAGATTTACTTCTGGCTTCTCCATTTAGAGACTGCATGTCTTCTAAGCCTTTGTGAATACCAGACTAGATTTATAACAGATGAATTTTCTAACTTTCAGTGCTTTAGGAGTTAAATTTGCAATGTAAAATAATTTAAACATTTAAAAATCAGCATATAATTATTTATCAGTTACTATTTACTTTATTAACATTTGGTAAATATTTTTGTTATTATTAAAATATTCATTTTGAAATATCACTTAAGAAAGTTTTAACTTTCCCACCTCAGTGTTATAAGGATAAGTTAGGAAAAATGACAATATTTGGTTTGATATCAATGCTTTATGTTTTGTTTCTCTTCTGTTTTTTAGAAAGATTATTATTTCAAAAAAAGTTAAATGGTACTAAGAGTCACTGAATCACAAAGAAAGAATAAAAAGGGAAGTAATCTTTGCAGGTGGGCTTAAAGGTGATGAGGAAGGATAGTGTGTTAGTATCCCAAGTTTTCAAATTTGTGACTCTTATCTTGAGAAACAGAAAGAGGATTAAGTAGAAGACCAATAGGATTTTTCTATTAGGTTCTATATAGTTTTGAGTCTTTTTATTTATTTATTTATTTATTTATTTATTTATTTATTTATGAGAGAGAGAGAAAGAGGGAGAGAAAAAGGCAGATAGAGAGAGAGAATAGGCATGCCAGGGCCTCCAGCCACTGAAAATGAACTCCAGATGGATGTGCCACCTTGTACATCCAGCTTATGTGGATACTGGAGAATCAAACCTGGGTCCTTAGGCTTCACAGGTGAATGTCATAACCACTAAGTGATCTATCCAACACCTAGTTCTGCAGTTTTGATTTCACCTACTTTGGTTGGCTAGTGATGTATTAGTGAAAGGGCATAACGAGTGTTGTGAAAGAACATGGGGTAAAGGTGAACTGCTGAGGGATAAAGTCCTAAGGCCATAGACTGTTATAAAATAAATGTGAATCAAAAACTGTCTCTATGTTAGGATCATGTTCTTAAAGATATTTCTAGCCAATCAACAATGGAATGAAAACCTACAGCAATATATTGTTAGGGACAGTACCAGAAGAGATTGTATAGTATAATTAGTAAATCAATTATGTAATAAATGATTGCAAAAACTATTTTTATTTCAAAATAAATTAGCTACTACTTCAAAATGTGATTTGATTTTTATGATTGTAATAAACTTAGAAATATATGGTTCTAGTTTTTAATTTCTGGTAAAAAAGTTGTAGGTAGTAGTATCTAATTGATAATATAAGCTTTTATCTATTTGATATTAAAAGTAGTATAACTAAAAATTCAATGTGCAAATATTCTAAAGTACCATCTCTAGTTATGTTTTAAATATTTGACAATGCTAGGAATCAAACCTAGGGCTTTGTACATGAGAGACAAGAACAATGTCCCAGAACTACATCCCTAGCCTTATCTTTTGAGACAGAGTCTCACTATATAGCTTAGTCTGGCTTAAATTCATGACCCTTCTGTCTCTGCCTCACCAACATTAAGATTATAGGCATGTGTAGCCGGGCATGGTGGCGACACTCCTTTAATCCCAGCACTCAGGAGGCAGAGGTAGGAGGATCGCCATGAGTTCAAGGCCACCCTGAGATGACAGAGTTAATTCCAGGTCAGCCTGGACCAGAGTGAGACCCTATCTCGAGAAACCAGAAACAAACAAACAAAAAAAAAGATTATAGGCATGTGATCCCAAGCCCTACAGCTTAACCCCCCAATTTTTCTTTCAAATTCCATGCTTGGGAAATTCTAATGGCCCTACATCATAAATAAGAAAAGATCAACTTTTGGAGTATATAAACTTGAGGAAAATAATAAAATAAAGTAAAATCACACAAGAACACACCAAGTCATTTATTCCTAAGGTTTAATTTTAACTAATAAATTGTAAGTAATGAATGTAATGCCTATCTGTCTTTGCTTATTTTCAACACATAAACTATATTTTGTAACTTGCAAGTGACATTCTTTTGACCATGTTATTGTTTTCACTCCTTTCTGTGGACTCTCATTTTTTAAATGTTTTTCTTCCAGTCCATTCTCAATAGTTTTACTAGTCACATATGGTTTGGCTAAAGAACCATCCTAGCACAGTAATGTTTCAACTTGCAAGGAAGAACACCCTTATTAAGCTGGTAGAACTCCACCAACTGAATGAGATCTGTGAACCTTGTGTGGCCATCATCCAGTGTGTGGAACATTTCTCCATCATCTTCCACCTGCAAGAGAAGCAACAAACTAGTTAAAAAATTAAAAAGGTGAGGATAAGCAATCTGGATGGACAATAATATTCCACTGCATATTATGTCTTCATTAGCTGAAATGGCAAGCTTATAAAAGTAAGGATAATCAAAAGAACATTGTGACATATTCACTTATTTTTTATAACATCACTTGCATTTAATAGAAATTTGGGCCTGGATAGATGGTTCAGTGGTTAAAGGTACTTGCTTACTAAGCCTGCTGGCCTAGGGATCAATTCCTGAGCTACCCAAATAAAGCTAGACAGACATTTGATTGCAACAGCGAGACACACACACACACACACACACACACACACACACACCCATGTAAATAAATACATTAATAATAATAAAAGAAGTATCATTTTTGTTTAATTGACATGTTTCTTTAATTTCTAGTCCTCAGATATCCTGTTGTCAGGATAACACAACTATTGTGAATCAGCAAACAGTGAGAAACCTGGACTACTTAGTATGAAAATAAAATATCTAATACTTCCACTTAGGGTTGATTTAGCTGTTGCTGCTTTTCCCCCCATTGAAGTTTTATGGTATGAATTACTCATCCTTGGGGGGGAGGGGGAGGTCAATGTCCTCATAACCAGAGCAGTGAGAAGATGCTTTCCACGGCCCCTGATAATGCCATAGAAAAGTAAACTCAAAAGAAGGCCCTAGCTAGTTAGCAGCTGTGCAGGGCACCTTCCTCGTGTACCTGCATCTAGTCCTCCCCACCTGCGTCAGTGTACGTGCTTTATATTACACACCCGTGTGCACACAGGTGTGTGAAAGCAGAAGTAACAGAAATATGACAGCAAGTTATGCTGTTTTTATTGTTCTTAGAATAATTAAAATGTCCACCCATTGTAAGGCAGTGTGTTTCTCTTCATGGTGGTTAAAAATAACCAACAAGAAACCGGAGATATAAACTACAAAGGGAAACGGTTTTAAAATATTGATTTAAAAGAACTGTTAGTAGCATTCAGTAGTAAGATTCTTTAGTGACCTTTAACAATAGGTGGCATGAGGTCTATACAATATTGCTAAATCTTATTTTGTGGAAAAGGGTAAATTTAATTTTTACAATTCCTATATTTCTTATATTAATTCAGGCTCATAAAACCATTTCTGCCAAACTTAACTCTAGTCAAAGTACAAGCTCCCAAATTATATTTAATAAAAGGAACAAAAGAAAACCAAAGTTTCCCAAAGTGTATGCATTAAGATCATGTCTAATATACGAATGTGAAATCACAATTACTTACCAGTATAATTTGAAAGTGCTTTATTTTTTGTCCATGACTCATTGAAAGTACAAAAGTTTTGGGGTTACTCTGACTATCCCGTACCAAGAAAACTCTAAAGAGAGAAAGGGATTTCAATATATTTCTTTATTTACTTATAGATTTCTTGGAAATTGTCTGTGAATCTAGAAAGTACACTCATATGAGTGCTATAGCCACAGTCTCCTTTACTGTGTAATCAATAGGTATGTTATAAATTTATGAAACCATCATTATACTAATGCAATATGATAGGATAAATATACACACCTTCATCAGATTGTTCGCTCCCAATAACCAGCTTAATGCTATAGTGCTAGCAATAATTAGTGCTGGGCTGGAGAGATGGCTTAGCAGTTAAGCCCTTGCCTGTGAAGCCTAAGGATCGCTGTTCCAGGCTCGATTCCCCAGGACCCACGTAAGCCAGATGCACAAGGTGGTGCATGTGTCTGGAGTTCATTTGCAGTGGCTGGAGGCCCTGGTGCGCCCATTCTCTCTCTATCTGTCTGCCTCTTTCTCTCTCTGCCTGTCTGCCACTCTCAAATAAATAAATAAATAAATAATTTAAAAGTAATAATTAGTGCTATATCCTTTTGCCACTAGCAAATTTGGCACTCATCACAAAGAATCAGGTATGAGAACACTGTTATCTTAAGCGATGAATCATGAAAAGAGGTAATTATTTAGAATGAAATGTTTGTTACCCGTCCTCTACCATGAACCCTCCTTCTTTGGAGTCTAGTTTCTACTGATACATATGCAACAGATGGCAAGAAATTTAATATATTCTTTAAAAAAATCCTCATTCTCAAAATTGCTTATTAAATGTTTAAGTAAAAATGTTTTAAGTAAAAAAGAAGGAAGGAAGGAAGGAAGGGAGGGAGGGAGGAGGAAGGAAGGAGGGAGGGAAGGAAAGAAAGAAAACACCCCCCAAAAAACATGCACGTTGGCCTTGAAAAATACAGCACGAAACCTTCTATAATGTCAGGCTAGAGAAGCAAGATGTGCCCTAATGTACTAAGTTAAAAAGACTGCCAGGCAAGGATTCTTATTTATGGGCAGTACTTTGCAAAACCAGTTCTGTATTAATTATTGGCAAGTACACTGTGTCAATGTCCCCACTGGTGACTCCCATGCTAATCTCCCTGTGCCTGGCAAAGGGGTAGCCATGGTGAGGCTCCACAGATGTCTGACCAGATCACCTATTTCATCTGTGCTGTGTGAGGTTCTGGACATTACATCACTGAGAAATGGGACAAAAGGGCATTTCAGTGGGAACATAAGCTGTAATTTTCTTCCCTTTCCTCAGTAGATCAGTACTACCACCTAGTGGACCACTTGACACCATCACGCCTTTCCAAATAAATACCAATAAAAAATATGAAACATATGTATGTACTTACTCTTTATGCACTATTTCATTCGATTGACAAATATTAGGCTCCAAAGTAAAGGGAAGTTTACTCTTTCAAAACATTCAAATAATTCTTCATGATTTATTCTTTTCTTGGTCTGATCTGACTTTAACTCTATGGCACATTCAAATTTATATCCAGAAGCATATGTTCCATACAGAGAAGCATAATAACATCTTTTCTTATTTAGAGTCTGATGAAATGCTGACTTGCTAATAATAACCTTCCATATTAGGATGCATTTTTATCCAAATGTCAGTACTAAATCATATCAAAGCCTTCTCATCGTCTTTCTCAAGCTACCCTTTACAGATAAAAAAATCTCATCACCACTTGTTTAAATTGATACTGGCTTCATTTCTCATCCAAATATCAATACAGTCTCCTTCATTTGTTCAGCACTTGGGAAGGGAATCTAGATAGGATTATAGTAAGTAGCTGAAACACTGAGTAATATGAGCAGACAAGCCTTCAGATTATAAACATCTCATAATTCATAATGGTACTCCAGGGTGCCCCACTAAAAATAATAGGCTATATCATCAAAAATACTCTATTATATTACTTTAGAGAAATGGCAGTGGTGATATAAGCAGATGAAAAGAAATTAAGACAAGTATTTGAAATGGTAAGCAAAAGCTTTTTTTTTTTTTTGTAATACACTCATACCTAACAAATACAATGTGTAGGATAATGTGAAATCATAAACCATATTTGGTAATAATATTAAATATATGTACAAATAAAAACACCATAAAAACTTTTAGGTTATATTCCTTTGTACATTAATATCTAAGATGCTAAATTTGACACAAAATGAACAATATGAGTACTCATTGGTCAACACCAAAGAATATGTTATTTGGGGCTGGAGAGATGACTTAGCAATTAAGGCACTTGTCTGAAAAGCCAAAGAACCCAGGTTCAATTCCCCAGCACCCACATAAAGTCAGATGCACAAGGTGGCACATGCATCTGGAGTTTGTCGGCAGTGGCCAGAGGCCTGGCACACCCATTCTCTCTGCCCCCCTTAAATAAATAAAAATAAAATATTTTAAAAGAAGATCACTTCTTCATGTATAAAGCAATACTAAACATAACTTGTATACTCAGTATTATATAGATATTGATAGAATACAGTGATAACTTCTGATTTTATGGTAAGTGAAAATTAAAAACCCTAAGTATGTGTTCAATAATTATTACCTATAAGATATATTCTAACCACTGCACTCAAAACCAAAGGCCCCAAACGTACCCATCCACAGGTCCTTGCTGAGTAATCAGTCTCTGAGCTTCATCTCTGGAAATTCTGTGGTGAAACCATGGCTGGGATCGATGGATAGCTGAAGGAGGAAAATGGATGAATAAAAAGGTTTCTTCAACATGATCACATTTCATTGTATGCACTTTCCACCCTGTCCCCTTTGTCACTACACATGAAGGCACATCTGTCGTATCTACTCACCACCTAAGTGACAAAGGCTGTGTAGGAGACGTACCCATGTTTGTGGCAGAGCTCTGTGAGGATGCAGTAGGGCTACCATGAGTGCCCAGGCGTAAACAACCTTTTTTCTGAGCAAGAAAGAGGGAAAAAAAATCTCAATTTCTTGAGCAAAACACCCAAATCATAAATATTTTGAAAAGAAATGAAACTATTAGTACCCTCCAAGCGAGCCCTTCCTCAACTGCAACTGAAAGGGCTTCCGTGGGATTGTCTATGACTCTGCTTTTCTGACCAGAGAAGTCCATTGCTACCAGGGAGTTCTCTGATATACTTCTCTGAAAAACAAAAACATTTAAACCATGGATGCTTCTTTGAACTTATCTACTGATTTTTTTTTTTTTTTTTTTTACCATAGGCTTCCACTCTAGACTGGGATCCCAGAAGTGGCTGCCAGGAAATTAAAATGTTAAAATATATATCCAGTATAAAATGCTGCTATGATTTGGGTCAAATAAATTATCTGGCTATTTGTTAAGATAATTAAATTAAGTGCTAAATGAAGAGATTTGGTAAACTGTGGAGGGAAAACATGTCTTTTTCCTACAGCAAACCTATTTCTTCATATTTTCCTGCAAACTGGCAAAAATCCAATTGAGAAATGTCTAACTCTCTGGATAAAAATATTAATTTGTTCAGAAGTTATCTGTCTATTAATCTTTAAGATTCATTCATTACCAATTAAATGTCAAGTACACCCACATGTGAAATAGCTCTTATTTATTTATTTATTATTTATTTATTTGACAGAAAGAAAGAGGAAGAGAGAGAGAGAGAATGGATGTGCCAAGGCCTCTAGCCACTGCAAACGAACTCCAGATGCATGTGCCACCTTGTGCATGGCCTTATGTGGGTCCTGGGGAAATGAACCTGGGTCCTTTGCCTTTGCAGACAAATGCCTTAACTGCTAAGCCATCCCTCCAGTCCTGAAATCACTCTTATAAGGTTCAAGGTATATGAAATATATAACAGAATATATCTTACATAACTTAGTTATCTTATAACTTAGATTACTATTTATGATATAGAAAACTTGAATATGTATTTGTAAAGCTTATCACATAAACATTGATCTTACTCAGAAAAGTAAATTTAATGGAATGATAATTTAGATAGCTTTGCAATATTAACATGTCTAAGATTAACTAACATGGGAACACTTTTCATCTGGGAAGGAGATATATGACCAAAGGGAAACTACAAAAATTAGAATGGACAGCAGAAATCATATAAAATCAAGACAGCTTTATATGTGACAAGGTCATTGTATTTACTGATTACTTCTCATTTCATATTCTCTGAAATGAAAATAGCATACCCAAAACTAAGCACTTGAATTTATTTTTGTTTGGGGTTTTGTTTAGTAGCCATCTCTTTATAAGTATGCCATCCTGGGCTAGAGAAACGGCTCAGTGGTTAAAGGAGCTTCTTTGCAGAGCCTGACAGCCTAGGTTCAATTCCCCAGTACCCATGTATAGCCAGACTCACAAAGTGGTGCATGTGTCTGGAATTCAACTGCATTGACAGGAGATATATGGCTTCCCCATATTCATTCTCTCTCTCTCATAAAAAGAAATATTTTAAAAAATAGAGTAAAATATAAGTATGTCACCCTCCAAGTCAAAATAGAGACAAGTGTCATTAAAAACCTCTATTCAAGAATCTTACTCATTTTATAAGACATTTACAAAAGGAAAAAAAGACATAAAAATGGAAATTATTTGTTGTTCTTCACTAAGTACTAGAACATCAAAGCAGAAAGTGGAATCAGAATAACAAAGTCCAAGTCAAGCTACACATGAGAACATGTGGTACATACTGTTATGCATTTCTCCATGTAGATTTAGTGGTAACTCACCTGACTAAACAGGCTACAGTTTATCCATGGAAAAAATTAGGGTTCTTTTATTACTGCATCACATACCCCAGTTTATTAGTATCTGTTGTTTTTCTCTAGGAAACATCTGATCATGATTCCCCCCACCACCACCACCACTACAGTCTTATTACAGTTAGCCTGTATGTCTGGAGACCCGGCATGCAATCTTCCATTTGTTAAAGGAGTCTTTATAAATGACAGCTGCTCTTTCCAGACAGATGCTGTGTCTCTAATCTCTTTTTGCTGTCACACCTAAGTTTGCCCTTCTCACCCCGTGATCTTCTGTGCTGGGCTGTGCACCCGTCGGATATGCTTTAGCTCTGCCAACATTAATGAAAAGCGTCCACCTGCCCAAACCACAGAGTAACGAGCCTCGATCCTAATGATAGCTCGATCCTTATGATATCTCCACCTCCACATGCCAAGATGGCTTCTGTACTCTCAACTTCCTGATAACATAGAGACTGTTAGGAAAGAAAGATAACCACAATCAGTGCTTCCTTCCTTTTTCCTTCCTTTCCAGACGGCAGGCCAGGATGTAAAATAAGATCCTATGTTCTGTAATTACTTGGCAAATGAAGCAACTACCAGACAAATAAAGAGTGTTTCATCTGCTGGGTAACCACACTAAGAGAAAACAGTAACATAGCAAATGTTTCCCACTGAATGGCAGGTGGTGAATGAAATATTAATAGTTTACCTTTGGTTGACAAAGAAATAGCAGTCGGACAAACTCAAAAGGTCATTTTCAGCTTGATTTCGTTCAGATAGGAAGGAAAGCAATGCTGATAACATTCTGAATTGGTTATTTTTTTCTAATGCTTGTCCCTTTTTTCTAGCTCATTCTTAAATAATGAACAGGTTGCCTCCCACCAAAAAAAAAAAAAAAAAAAAAGTTCATGATTGTAATGGCCTAGCATTCTCCCGTCCCCCACCCCCCAAAAAGGAGTCTGGGAATACCTGGGATTTTCCAAGCCATACACTGAAATCGGATCCCCTATGCTAACTGAGGTTTGCTCACGTGTTTATCAGGGAGCTTAGCAGCAGGGTTCCTAGTACCCACACTGCTAACCCCTTTGAAGGACCTGGATATATTTGCAGCTCAATCATCAGCAAGAGGGCTCAGAATTTCCCCCTTTATAACTCTCTGTGCTTCCCATAGAGCCTCGGGGCTACAGAGATGAAATGGAGCCTAGACTAAGCCTTGACCCCTCATTTTACACCACAGGAAACCAGTGACTCCACCATAGTCATACAGACAACTTATGGTAAAAGCAGTAGCTGACATGCTGGATCCTGCCGTGGCTTCTTTTATAGACCATAGTAGAGGTCCAGGGAAGAAACTATGGAATGCCTAGCACAGGTCAAGAGATTAGGACAAAAAGAACTTGAGTCGATTCTGCTCCTCCATCCCTTCTGTCCAGCCAGAACCACATAAACAGGTATACCTTTGATGGAGTCCTTAGGTTTTTCTAAATTTTTTTTCTATAAAGAACCAGACGTACTTGACTTCCTGAAATGCTTGCCAAATATTCTCATTTCAAAGGCATATGTGCTTTCATAGCTATGATGCTCATATGGCACAGTTTGGTATTTTTCTTCATTTCCTCCTCTAAATGTACATGTAAAAATGTATAGTGAAAGCATCCCAACTTTTCTATGAGGTTTCCTTAAAACAGCCCTGAATGAAAAGTAGTAAAGGAAGAGAAGGGGCATTACATCACTGCTGCCGCTACAGCTATCTGGACAAGTGGGATGCTCTGTCAACACCAAAGCAAATCCTAAAACTTCTCATTTTCTTTTACAGAAATTGTAAACAGCACAGATGAAATCTATAAGTGTTCCTCTTTCTGATCATAACAACTCCCAGTTAGAACAGGTTCTTCCCACTAGAACTTCTCCTTCAGCCCATATTTCCAGCCAGATTCACTAGTAAACTGTTCCTTCCTATACATAATTTTGAACAAGTAAAACCACTCCAACCAAAATCTCACACACTGCTTGACCAACAGCCTGCTCAGCTTCAATGGGAAAAGCTCACAGTAATACCACACTTGCACAGTAATAACAGTAATGAGGATGGAAGGTACTTTGTTTATAATACCTTTCCTATGATTAAAAGGACACTAAACAGTAATTGTCTCAAAATGCTTGGCTGCTGTGAGCACGTTCATCCTAATAACTTCAGACTCAAAGAAATTTGGAGGGATTTAGGAAAGGATTAAGATAATAAAATTCATTACTCTTTTTATATACATATGGATTGAAAGATAAAAGTAAGCTGACAAACTGCAAAAAAAAAAAAACATTCACCTTAAAGAGACTGCCTTTATAAAAATTCATTACATTTCTTAGTTTCTTATTTGAAGGCTTAAAAGTAATCTGCTACAAAGATGAAAAGTTATTCTTCTATAACTTAAAGGAACATAGCTACAAAATTAGAGTTTCCTTCCATATAGTTTATCAGTCTTCATAATCAACACCATTTCATGCCTCATTCCTAGAACTGTGCATTTTATCTGCTACATGACATGTAGGATAAATGCACCTTCCTTGGTCATAGCCATGAAGAGCATATTTTTAACCTAAGTGGAAATGCAAGTTTAAAAATGTACATTAGCTGATTTGTACCATAGGCACATGCATCCAAATTTCCAATGTGCTGAATATTAAGGAGTGCAGCAAAAATAGCAGAACATAAACTTTAAGTTCAGGAATAAATGTCTAGTGTTAATGCTCAGAAAATTAAAATTAGGTGCTTAAGAAGGAAAAAGATGTGTCTTGTGTGTCTGCAAATGAATATCCACATTTCAGTTAGTGAAAATCTGAGAAATAGTGCTAGAGTTAATGTAATGCATGACCTATATTTGGCTTGTAATTTTTGGGTTTCCTGGAAAGTACCCTGGCTTTAAAGATGCAGAATTTAAAGAAAATTATTGTTAGAAAGTCAAAATGCAAAAGAACCCACATGTATATAGTATAGCTCTGAAAGTTCCAAATTTTAGGGACAATATTAAAATAGGTATATAGCCCCATAACTAAATCCAATAATTATGAAAGTATAATCCATAATGTCCAGAAAAATCCTATACAAATTATCTTATAAAGAGCTAACCTTCAAATGTCCTAGTGGGTCCAGGCTTGCTCATATAATTCATTCAAACCTTTTTAAAAAACCAATGTACAATGTTATATTCTTTAATTCAAGATGTCATGTACAATTATGGGATTATTTTTACTATGGGGTTACAATATGTAAAACAAAAGAACAAAAACTCCAATATAACATTCTATGAAAATATAATATTCTATTTTAAAAGGTCCTCAAATGTTACTTAACCTTACTAAAAGCAAACAATGTAAATGTATCATAGTCTAATTTTATAGTACAATATAATAGTGAATTAATATAAAATATAGATTCAAAAATGTGGTCCTTACCATGGGTGACATACTCTGAGAACTGCGGCCACTTCTTCCTTGATATGGATACATATAATTCTGGTATAGCTGCATGCCATACTACAGAATAAACAGACAAAACCATGATCTCAGAACTTAGCTGCGCCAATAAGTCATGAAAAATCAATGTTTCATCAGTGATGTATTATCAATACAAAATAATATAACATTTCCTTAAAACAAGTAAGCAACCAAAGGTTTGAGTACCTTACAATGGTACATTTAAAAAGATTATGCTGTTTGATTGGGCCCACAGATTAGACCTTAGCTAAGCAGTGCAAAGCTCTGGAAGTGACATTTCTACTTATTTCACTTAACACTAAATTGTATTATAACCAATTCAAATGGTGTACTGCCTAGTAATAAGAAAGATAGCTTTGGGCTGGAGGAATGGCTTAGTGGTTAAGGCATTTGCCTACAAGGCCAAAGGACCCAGGTTCAATTCCCCAGGACCCACGTTAGCCAGATGCACAAGGGGCACATGCATCTGGAGTTCGTTTGCAGTGGCTGGAGGCCCTGGAGCGCCCATTCTCAATCTCTCTCTCCCTCTTTCTCTGTCAAATAAATAAATAAATAAGTAAAAATAAAATATTAAAAAAAAGATAGCTTTGAAAAAAATATGATGCTTTACGTTACAAAGATTCTGAAAATTGTACACATATCCTAAGCAAAATGGTAAAATTCACTGTTTCATTGATAACTGAATGTTGAAGTGCTTTCTGTCTTTAGTTCTACGAGGAAAATCCTTGGCACAACGTTATGCTTTTATAAATATTCTTATGGCATTAATTTTTGGCTTTGAAGACCAATGTGGAAAACTGAGCTGATTTCAGAGAGTTTCAGTTTACCTAAGACAAATTGTGATGTGACTTTACTTCAGGAGGCAGTCTCAAAGAGCATGAGCTGGAAAACTACAATGTAGGTCAGGATTATTATTGGCTGATTGGTTTTGGAAAGTTGAATCCCATTGGTCATGAGCAAACCTGCTCTGGAGACATCCCCACCTGCAGTGGACTGAATGTGAATGTAAATCCCCCAGAGACTTAGGAATTTTTGATTAAGATTAAACTTCAGAACCGGGCATGGTAGCACACGCCTTTAATCCCAGCACTTGGGAAGCAGAGGTAGGAGAATCATCATGAGTTCAAGGCCACCCTGAGACTACATATTGAATTCCTGAATTCCACGTCAGCCTGAGCTAGAGTGAGACCCTATCTCGGAAAACCAAAAAAAATAAAAAAAATAAAAATAAAAAATAAAAACAAAAAACAAAAATCTAAACTTCATACTTAAGTCTCCAGCAGCCTGGAGGAGGTGTCACTGGAGGCATATATTTTAGTCCACCCCTAAGGTGTAGAAAGAGCAAGTTTGAGCTCTGGCTGTCATTGTTTGCTGGCTGCTTAGTGGTGTCTCTCTGCTACGGATCCATGGAAGTGAGCCAGCTTCTTCTGGCACTGATGGTATTTCTCCTGGATTCTATAAGCCTGAAATCCCTTTACTCCCATGAGCACTGTTTGCTGGATGTTTGCCCCAGTGGTGAAAGGTAACTGCAACAGAAAAATTGGTACTAGGAGGGGTGTTGCTGGTAGAAACCTGACTGTAGCTTTTGGCCTTTTGGAACTGATTTAAAGGAGGAATGTGGAAGGATTTCAAACCTTGGTCTAAGAGATGGATTACACTGCTGAAGGCAGTTCCATGGATCATTCTGGCCAGAGTTGAAAGGCATGAATGTTGTAAGAACTATGAGCTGTGAGGTATGGCTTAGGAGGACAAGAAAGCACTTTATAGACTGCTATAAGCAATTTGTGTGAGAGGCTTGCTGCACTCTGCCTGCTTGTATGCTGAGAACTTGTGCAGGGTTGTGTTGCATAGAAATGAACTGGTGTGAGGAGATAGATATGACATAGAAAGAAATGAAAACTTGATATTAAAGACCACAACTCAGTTGAGATGCTATTGTTTGAAAGATTGTAATTATTGTGATTGGGCCAGGTGTTCTGCACTGGGAAAGCAGGAAGAATTTTGACTCTTTTGAAAGTAGGGGGCGTGAATGCTAGAGGAATGTCCTGCTTTTCAAAGTTGGCTTTATTTGATTAATTTATTGGATTTACTGGATTAACAAATTGACAGCCTATGTGGTAGTATGGTAGTATAACAACTGCAGGAAAGAGAGGGCTATTGGATTAGCAATGCAGTTCTTTTTGTTTGTTTTTGGTTTTTTTGGCAATAATCATGGGCAATGAAAGTCAGGGTTGTTTAAAGTCCCTGAGTGGAGGTCCAGTGGAGCTGTCAGAATGAACCATGGGTTGCAGTGGAGACCCCTAGGAGTTTTTGATATTCTGGGACTATGAAATACTTGCCAAGAAGATCTGCTGTCTTGGGGTAGATTGTTCCCTGGCCCTGTATGCAGTCCAGAGGGAGGGGTGAAACTAGAACTACAGAGACTTACTAGTTAGAAATGTTAGACATGGAGCTATGGAACTTGATGCTGATCCTGTTTGTTTTAGATCTTGTATTAGTTCAATATTTCCTTGTTATGCTCAGTGCCATCTTGTGAAGTGTGAATGTATATTCTATGACATTTGTTAGACCGAAATGGGCTTCCCAAAAGGGAGTCACCAAAAGAAAAACAGGATGGCTACAGGGAGATATAAGGAAATGGATCATCCACATTCCTCAAGAATGATACCCTAAGAACAGGATTTACCACCCCTCCTTAACTCTCACCAGGCCACTTCTGGTCTCACCCTGAGATCAGAAACTTACTGTCCCCCTATCTCTCAACAGGTCACTCCTGGTCTCTCCATATGGCTAATGTAAAAGAACAGACTTACTGTCCTAACAAGAAAATTCCTTCCCTTTTCTCGCCTTCCCCAATTGAAAAATCCTATAAATCCCACTATCTGTAACCCCAGACTGACTGTTCTGCTCTTGAGAGTCAGTCCTAGCAGTTCATGTTTTTCCCCGAATACAAACTTCCATCTTTGCCTCAGAGTGGTCTCCATGGTCCTTGGTCACTCCTGAGCCTTACAACATTATGTTTTTTTTTTTGTTTTGTTTTGGTTTTTTTTGGAATTACAGCTAAACAATTAAGAGACATGGACTATGCAGTTGTATGAATAGTGTGCAGACTAATAAGCTATGGGAACTTTTAAAGTTTATCTGAACAAATTAAATTTTAGATCATGTATTGTTATCCATTTTAGGGGGCCAGAGATTTAATGTGTTAGTTTGAATTAGGTGTCCCCAATAAACTCGTGTGTTCTGAATGCTTGATCCCCAGCCGATGGCAATTTGGGAATTAGAGCCTCGCTGGATGAAGTATGTTTTTGGAGGCAGGGCTATGGGTGTTATAGCCAGCTTCCCCTTGCCAGTGTGTGCCATACTCTCTTACTGTTGCTGTCCACCTGATGATGTGCAGAAGATAATGTCTAGTCTCTGCTCATGCCACATTTTCCTCTGCCATCATGGAGTGTCCCCTTGTGTCTGTAAGCCAAAACAATCCTTTCTTCCCACAAACTGCTTTGGGTCAGGTGTCTTATCCCAGTATTGAGACCTGAGCTGGAACCGACTCCCCTATATTTAAGACACATTGTTTTTAAAAAGTAAAGGAATTTTATTTTTATGAATTTCAATTATGTTTTTGTTGTTGTTGTTTTTCGAGGTAGGGTCTCACTCTAGCTCAGGCTGACCAGAAACTCACTATGTAGTCTCAGGGTGGCCTCGAACTCATGGCAATCCTCCTACCTCTGCCTCCCGAGTGCTGGGATTAAAGGCGTGCGCCACCACGCCAGGCTAAATTTCAATTATTTTTATATTATTATTATTATTTTGGTTTTTCAAGGTGGGGTTTCACTCTAGTCTAGGCTTATCTGGAATTCACTCTGTATTCTCAGGGTGGCCTTGAACTCACAGTGATCATCCTACCTCTGCCTCCCAAGTGCTGGGATTAAAGGCATGCGCCACCATGCCTGGCTTGGATTTCAATGATTTTTGCTACATTTTGCAAGTATCTCCATTGCATGGGGCGAAAATGAAGTAACAAGTTAGGTCCTAGTGCCTGGCACTCCATCCCCGCTTCCACCTTCCTTCTGCTGTTAACTTTTGGCACAGAATCTGTCAGAATGGACATTACAGAATATTGCCAAAATGGTGGCCATAGTGGAGACCTGGACAAGATGGTACAGGCACGCCTTTGAGAAGCAGAATATACCAACAATTCCATATTGGATATAATCATTTCTTGTCTGGCCCACCTAGAAAAGAATGACCAAATCCACATCTACCTCTAAGAGCAGCTAGAATCCAATGAACAGATGCACTGTGATGTTGAGGAGGAGCTTACAAAGCCCCTAGTCTCTTATACTCTACAAGGCCCTATGAGACACAAATGCCTGTGTCCCTGACCAAGCTCTGGCCTGGGCCTTATGACCTAACAAAGATACTTTCCTAATGGATTTCTTCAGGTACTCTCATGTCTGTCTGACTGGTTCACCCTGCTTGCAATTCTTTGGCCTCCCTGGGTTAGTCTTGTATGATTCATTCTCTCCTAGGGCCAACTGTGGAATTTTGACACACTTGTCTGCCTGAACAATCATTGGTAACCTCCACCCTGCCTAGGCCTCGATATCTGCATATACTACTACTGTACTACTAGACAAAAAGAAAAAGAAAGAAAGTTATATCACATAAAGAGACTGAATAGACAACACGGAATCAATTCTTACCCAAAGGATGGATTCCATTTAAACATTCTAGCAGAGCTATTTTTTACTAAAGACTATTTTTTTAAAAAAGCAATTCTAGCAAAGTGGATATATTTGGTAATTAGGCAAAAATATCAGAGGATGGCTAGAGGAGTTACTGTTTTCATGATTTTGCTTTTAACATGAATACAAACCCATACTCATTTAAAATTCTCTATGCTGACTTCTTTATCCAATTATTTCCCAACTTCCCAAAATTATTTTTTTAATTTACAGTTTGATTGACATTAATGAGACCTAATGAAGTTTACTTTAAATAAACTCCAAGCCAACAATAACTTTATAAAGAAAGCAGAGGAGTTTAATTCCTAGACAAGTTCATTTTGGAAAATGGATAATAACCTCAAACCAACATGTTCACTAGAAACATGCTGCTTGGCACCTTTTATTTATGTGCATTGAAAAGCCTGCTACCAACTAATAAGACTGTTTTCTTCAAAGATGTATTGTTCCGATCCTGCAGTGTTCGGCAGCTGCCTTTTTGCTGTTGGGGGTCTTTAGTAGATATTTAACTCTGGCCGAGGGGTAGGGCATGGGTCACCTTAATATTTTCCTGTCCCATGGAGGGGCAGGTGGGCACCAAACTAGCTAAAGCAAAGCTGGCAGTGTTCTAATTGAAGGGAAGGGGAAAAGCTAATGTGTAACTGGGACACACCACAATGCAGGAGCAGTACTCTTCCAAGTCTCAGATCCTCTATAGCTGAATATGCAACTATAACCTTTAGAGTGTGACAAAGAATTTCCTATACAGTTTATATGAAGAGTGTACATACATACATACAGACAGATAGATAGATAGACAGACATGGAAATGAAAAGGAATTAAGAAGAAAATAAGGCATTTAATTCCTGATCAAAGGCTATTATCTATATCTAATAATAAGATGTAATGAAAACTACAGGGTACTTCTGGTCCAACCAACATGATACAGACAGACTTTATTTGTAGTTATCTAATGATAATAACAGATGCTGGAAATATCATACTAGACAAGCAAAAAATATGTCAGAGATCTCTAATAACCAGGTAAGCCCTGCTGCACAGCCAGTGGCTCAAGTCACCAGTAGAATAAATGGCTCCAATGTGCCTGTGCTGTGGGCCAGGGAAAGCTCAGGCTTTCTGCAACCTGGTTAGTGTACAGTCCAGTCCAAACCATATCATTTTCCCATTTGGTTTCTCAGTGGCTCCAGGATGAAGGTCCTCACTGATGCTTGTGTCCTTCTCTAATCTCATCTAGAAAAGCTTTTCCATCATTGAAATGAACAGGGAACACAGACGTGGCAAGCAGGAATAGCAGAATCTCAGCCCTAGCAGCCTGAAAAAAATTGGGCTAGAGAGAAGGGAAATAAGGTTGCCAACTAGCCAGTTGGGAGATGGATTATTATTTAGGAGGACTCAGTGTAATCACAAGGGTTCCTATACATGAAGAGGGGCAGTAGAGAGAACCATGGAGATGGCTTCATAGAATGGCATGGTGTGATACTGAAGACTTTGAAGAGGGAGTGATGACCACTTGCTAAGAAATTTGGGAGGTCACTGAAATCTGGAAGGACTAGGAAATAGATTCTCCTCTAGTGTCTCCTGGGGGGAAGGCAGCTTTGCTGACACAATGATTTAAAAAAATATTTTATGCATTTATTTACAAGGAGACAAAGAGAGAGAGAGAATGGCCATGCCAGGGCCATTAGCCACTGCAAACAAACTCCAGATCTATGCACCACTTTGTGAATCTGGTTTTATGTGGATACTGGGGGAATTGAACCCAGGTTGTTAGGCTTTGCAGGCAAGCACCTGAACCACTAAGCTGTCTTTCCAACCCCAAACACAATGATTTTTAACCCTAAAAAGTTCATTGTGGATTTGAACCAAAGAAGAATAATACATTTAAATTGTTTTAAGCCACTACATTAATGGTGATTTGTTACAAGAGTAATATGACACTAACATAATGAAACATATTGGAACTGGGAATTTGTGACATGCACCCTGGAAATCGAGGAATTAAAGAAAATTTTTAGTGTATTACATCAAGTCTATAGAACACTTGGATTAAAAAATATAATCACCTAATAATTTGACTATAACTTACAGCACCTTAACATTCATTGCAAAGTGGTCTCACCATCTCCTTGTGGGTCAGGTGGCCAACTCTGTGCCTAAGTCAGAAATGAGGAAGACATGATAGAAAAGCTGGACATTATGTCCCCCACCAAAAAAGCCTGAGTTCCACAGCTCTGGAAGCCAGAGCAAAGCTGGAGATGTGTCCTCTAAGGGGCAATCATGAAGTCTCCATCTCTGGAGAAAGAAGCCAGAGAAAGGCAGGGGTCCAGGTTTCTTAACACAATGACTGATAAACAGAGAGGGCTGTCTGAGGTCATTAGGACTCATCCAACAAACCATGGCAAGCACTAAATCAGGACCCCTAAATGGGCTGGGTGGATGTTTCTTCAGAAGACTTCTTGGAATCCCATGCCAGACCCCTAACCCTCTGGTTACCAAGCTCTTGACTGCTTCATTTCCAAGGACCTCTGAAGTTCTGAAGTTCATCTCTCTCCTCTCCCTCTCTCTCTCTCTCTCTCTCTCTCTCTCTCTCTCTCCTTTCTATGGTAATAAGAGCAAACACCTTATCATTACTCATTATTGGAACCAAGTTCATGCCAATCATTTTAACAGCAGAATACATGGGAATCAAATACCTCAGAAAGAAGTAAATTACCTGAGTATGGTAACACACACCTATAATTCAAGCACTGGGGAGGCTGGGGCAAGAAGATTGTAAGTTCCAGGGCAGCTTGAGCTACATAACAAGACCCTGACTCAAAAAACAAAAAACAAAACAAAGAAACAAAAAAGAAAGTAATCATACTGTTTACTTGACAAAAAAGCAAAAGGAAAGAATTTCACAATTAAACCAAAGGTTTCTTTAATTTAATTCAATAAATTTCCACTTTTACTTTATATAAACTAACATATATATATATATATATATATATATATGTTATAACCTATATATATATATATATATATATATATATATAGAGAGAGAGAGAGAGAGAGAGAGAGAGAGAGAGAGAGAGAATAGGAAAACACATTTTGACTAGAATATGGGAAAACTGAAATGCATATACTGCTGATGTGAAGATAATGTTTCAGCCACTGTAGAAAATACTTTGCCAGCTCCTTAAGCAGTCAAACATAGAATCATCATGTGACCAATCAGTTCTACTAGATATACATGTAAAGAGTGGAAAACTCACACTCCAATATCTGTATGAGCGTGTTCATAGTATAACCATTCATAGTAGTCAAAAGGTAGAAACAAAAAATCTCCCTGGATGAATAGATGGATAAATTGCTTATCCAAAATATTTACACACACATGGAAATGTAATATTAGACAGCCAAGAAATATAATGAAGAGTCAAAATATGCTGGGTGAACCAACAAATGTTACGCTAAGTAAAAGCCAGATATATAAAGTTATATATTATATCATATAATTTATATGACACATCCATGGGTATATTGTGCCAGGTCCTGGGAATGACTAGTGGATATGGAATTTGCTTTTGAGGTGACAAAAAATGTTTTGGATCTATATGGAGGAGATAGTTCCACATTTTGGATATGCTAAACACCACTGAATTGTTCACATTTAAAAAGAGATTGAGGGCTGGAGAGATGGCTTAGTGGTTAAGGCACTTGCTTGCAAAGCCAAAGGGCACAGGATCAATTCCCCAGGACCCATGTAAAGCCAGATGCACAAGGAGGTACATGTGTCTGGAGTTTGTTTGCAGTGGCTAGATGCCCTGGCACAGCCATTTTCTCTCTCTCCCCTCCCTCTCTCTCTCAGAGGTGTGCACTTACTCATCAATAAATAAATGAATAAAATATTTTAAAAGAGTTTAATAAAGTTGAAAAATTAAAGACTACAAAAACTTCCTCTAGTATAGCATAACAACAGATCCATTTAGGACTTCTGTGTATTGCTCTACTCTAATCTCTTTCCATTCCAGAAAGATAGTTTAGCATATGCTCAGTTGTAGCCTCAATCTTTTCTTGGTACTACACAGTAACACAATATAATATGCATGTTCTATAAGGTAGCAAATTTTACTAGTTCTCAAGCATCAGTGATAAATGGTACCAAGGAGAATGATACTTCCATTTTAAAACAAGGATTAGGAATAACAGTAAATCCCATATTAAGTCAACTTCAGCAACTATGAGCACTGGCTGAGGTGGACAGACACACTTATGAATTCTGCCTTTTCAATGAAAGACATCTCCCCAATTATGACTAACAACACAATGTCTTCAGAAGGAAGTGACAGATCAATGTCATAGCTAGAAATTTACAGTTATGATAAAGTTAACAGCATCTAAGTTTCAAAATTAAATTGGTGCTTTCAATACACTCCGGAAGAAATCAATGTCTTTCTTACATGCACCTGCATTTGCAACATGTGTACTCATTTCAAATGGTTTGTCAACAAAGTATTTTCACAGAACTTGTAATTTCCACTGAGCACACAAATAAATATTTTGAAAATATGCCCATGGGCTGGAGAGATGGCCCAGAAATTAAATGCATTTGCTTGAAAATATATTCACAGGAAAATCTATACAAATGAAACAGACAGGAATTACATTCAGAAAGGTGCACGTGGACACATTTTAAAATGCACTCCACAGTATATTGTTGGAAATGTTACAAACACAAGCTTAAGTTACATACTGGAGGCATTACATTCAGTTATGCTGCCTATGTGTATGATACTCCCAAAGAAGTGAGAGCATCTCTGGACAAGAAATACTCCACACACAGGAGAGAACATGGGTGAGAGTGACTTCACTCTGTAAATGTATATCTTTTAAAAAGAAGACACATATGTGGTGGTGATGATATTTCTCCTATCTCATATAACTACACAGATTAACATGTAGTCTTCATATACATTGTGAAATACAGGTATTTTCAAGTTGTTATGGACTTCACAGCATGCGATAGGAACCTACCCCTCCCCCGGGTTACCTTAAGCAATCTAATGGCGGTCACCCAGCACGTCCTGCTCTGCTCTTCTTCTGCACAGAGCATTTTCGGGTCTCGGGGCCCTCCCGCTTTGTTAGGCTAGAAGGCCACAGCACATTGTTTATCATTAATGCATATCTTGAAGGTAACACCTGTTGAAATAAAAGCCACTAAAATTCTCCTATATGTAAAAGAATCTGTCTCTTTTCAAAATAAATCAAAAAAAATTTTTTTTCAAGCTTACCTAAAAGGCTGAGGTTTGTTTTATTCATCTATCAAAATCTTAAGCCTGTACCTTAAAGCAGAATCCATAGCTTGTGGGTGCTCCGTGCTTCTTTTTGCCTGCCAGTGACACATAAACATCGCTAGTGCCAAATTCACTGAAAAACTGTAAATGTCGTGGCTCCTTATAGAAAAAAAAAGTATGTGAATGTTTAAGTGAGTATGCATTGTTGTAATATCTTCTCTTGAATTTCTCATGTTAAACAATTTATAACTTGGGGAAAAAGCATACAAAGAGAATTTTAGAACAATGTCACAAAATCAAAAGTGAAAAAAAAGTGACTATTTCCTTAAATAACTATGAATGGAATACATTAATTTTTTTTAATTCACAAGTGGCAAATTGTTCTAATTCAATGTCCAATATCGAAAGTATTTGAATTTTCTGATTGTTCTTAACAATTGTGCAAAGGAATATGAGAAGCAAAACAAAAGACGGCTATTCAAAATGTTTTCTCATCCACATACTTCCATGAAAGGAAAAATGTGGACTTGAGCTTCTACAACAATTTCAGAAGAAAATGAGAAAGAGAAGATCCTGCCTCTTTCTGATACAACCATCCCTCAAACTGCACGCTGCCTAACACCCCACAGAAGAATGAGGCAGGCTCCCTCACTATCCTGTATCACAAAAAAGAAGTGCATACAGACAGCTCAGGGAAATTTGATGACAGTGAAATGTGTCTGATTTTCAAGGCAAAGTGAAATCATGAGCAGCAATTTCTTCTCTGGGAAATCCATGAGACTTAAAGCTGGTCATGGGAAATCACTGGGTCATATTATTCTGTGATAGGTTAATAACTTGGAGAAGAGCTTAATTCTTTGGTTGAACGTATAATGAAAACTGGCCAAAATGCATTTGTTCTCTAAAACCTTGTTACTAGAAGTGTGGTCTCAGACCAGCAGAACCAACATCACCTGGGAGCCTGTTAGAAATGCAAAATCTGGTTGGGGATTTAGCTCAGTGGATGAGCGCTTGCCCAGCAAACACAAGGCCCAGGGTTCAGTCCTCAGCACCAAAAAAAAAAAAAAAAAAAGAAAAGAAAAAGAAAAAAGAAAAGAAATGCAAAATCTCATGGTCTACCACAGACCTACTGAATAAATATCTGCATCACTTACACACACACACACACACACACACAAACAAGATTCAGCAGTACAAGCAACTCTGTCCAAATTCAAATCATCTCATTGTCATTTACCATAGGCCATCCCCATTCAGACATCTGCCAGGTATGTCATTGTTCCCAAGGATTTTAAACTAATGAATATGTGTAGTTTTTTACTTCATTGTAGAATAAAACAGAAAATGGGCTCTTTTAAAAAAATCTTTTCTTAAGAAAAAAGTTAGCTATAAAAGAAGAAAGAGGTGTTCTTATTGCCACAGCTTTCAAAATATTTTCTTTTACATGAACTGATTTGTTAATAATAATTCATACTAAAAGGCTTAGTTGACATGTCAGCAAGATCTAAATACCTATGTGAAGATGGAAAATGGGTAGTTGAGAAGTTTCTCTGTAATATTTTCATAGTCACATCTTCAAAGCTTATAGTAGGTTAGTAATTTCCATGCTGTCTTCAATTAGAAATTGAAGTTAACTAAGACCTCTTCACAGAAAAAGAAATCAAGAAATATTCTCTTTGCCAGGTAAACATGTCATATTACACATAAGGTAATCTACATGTTGCAGTCTCAATAACTAAGGTGATCTAATATCCTCTAAGTTTTCTTACAGGGGGAACATAAAACCATTTTCATGTGTAGACGGAAAGGGCTTTATGTACTAATAGATAGCCAACATTTTGAAATATTTTTAACCCAATCCCCATGGCAGAACTTGCCTACATCTGTAGTGTGATCTGAAGAAAAAAAGAACAGGTATAAACTACTTCCAAATCTGTAGCCTTGAATAAAGTAGTAATTTATGGTGAGGGGAAAATGTCAAAAGTGGTATAGAGGTAACCGTGTCCAGATTCCATGAAAGATAAGTAAATATAACATCCAGTTTGAACTAAAACTGAAGAATTTTAAACATATTGCTTAGCAAACCAATCATGAGAAAAGATGAAAACAAAAGACTTAGCTCTCTAGATGATGTTTGTCATTTTAGTTAGAAATGCAAGGAGCTTATGATTTGGGGGGGGTTGTCTGTTGATTACTTGGAGTATATGCTTATATACATACATTCATTTGGAACTTGTATTAAACGACTGGGATCCAAAACAATTTGCCAACTTCTGACTTCAGTGTAATAAAGCCAAGGCTTTTGACAAATAGATCATTCATAATAAATCACAGGTACTTTGAAAGTTTACCTTTGATGTCCCTTTAGTAGAAAAATATAGACCAGATCTTCTTAGAAGGAAGTAAATTTTTTTCCAACCCTTCTTTCCCTGCTCTTTTGCGTGTAAGAAGCCATGGATTTCAGGATATGTTGTTGAACTTAGAAACATCTGAAATAAAAGTTAGACGCTCTCAAAACATTATGAAAACAACAATATCGTGATCTTTTACCAATCAGATATAAACATGCAAAATCAAGCAATATCAACATCATTTGTATAGCATTACAAATATTACAATGCATATGTAACAGAAGTTTTTCAAAAGCTTGACATAAATGCCAATTGAAAGTATATCCACAAAATACATACTCTAAGTAATCAATAGAAAAAAATCAAAACTATGAGCTATTTGCATTTATATCTAAAAATGTGGACACCTTGAGGAGACTTAAGTCTCAATGCTTTTCATCCTTTCCCATGGTTTTCCCTATCAAGTATATGATTTTATCCACTGTGTGTACACCACAATCCTGATCTCAATTTTTGGAAGAATAGAACCATGTTTACATCCTGATGGGAAGAAGGTATGCATCCTGTGTTATCTTCTGTGGTCCTTAGTTGTGGGTGAGTATGGAAGGTTGAGTTTCCTGAAGAGAATTACAGTGGTATCTTCCACTAAACATGCTTTTGTGTAATGTGACCTTGGCTTTAAACCATGATGAGGTGGAATCTGTTTCTCCACCTTCTTGGATCTCAGTAGATCTGTTACTGCTTTGATCCATAGAATATGGAGGAAGAGACACTGGCTTTCCAGATGTGCCTGCTTCTTGGCTTTCAAGAGTTACACTGTGGAAGCCAGCTGCCAAATAGGAAATGTGATTATCCAAAATCTCCATGAGTGAGAAGCCCTGGAGGCTGAGACATCATGTGGAGAGGCCACAGCACAGAGTGAAAAAGCTGGTTTAGAAGGGAATCCTCCACTCCCAGCCACTAAGTCAAGGAGCTTTAGTGACCCAGCACACTTCTCACCAACTCCTGCTCCTCAGAATTCCTGCCCAAATGAGAGCAGGTACATTAAGCCATTAAGATTTGGAGGGACTGGAGAGATGGCTTAGTGGTTAAGGCACTTGCCTGCAAAGCCTAGGGACCCATGTTGGACTCCCCAGATCCCATGTAAGCCAGTTGCACATAGATGAGGCAAGCTAGGTGGTGCAAGCATCTGGAGTTCAATTGCAGTGGCTGAGGTCCTGGCATGTCAGTTTTCTCTCTCTCCCTCCCCCCTTTCTTTCTCTTTCTCTCTCTCTCTCTCTCTCTCTCACTCTCCCTAAAAAAAAAAAAAGATTCAGAGAAGGTTGTTACACAACAATAATCAACCTATGACAGTGGTTGTGTGTTATTAAAACAAAAGAAAATGAAAAGGAATAGCTGTATAAAAGTATGCTCAGTGTCCTTATTAAGACGGTGGAAATATATTAGTGTCTCATTCTAAAAGAAAATGGAAATCTCTATAAATAAACAAATGCAAACTGGACAAATTGAAAGCAAGAGAAATCATTTACTAAAACAAAGTATATTCTAAAAGCCTATAACAAATTCAAGAAATGCCTATAGTAGATATTTACATGTATAAGTAAATTACTAAATTTTTTTGAATTAATGAGCTACAGATATTAATTAATTGACATGCAAAAGAGGCAAGTAGGTTTTTCAGTTTGAGTGCTTTCCAAGTTATTAAACCAAACCAATTAATTTTTTAAAAGAGAGTCATAGGGGTCACACTAGAGAAAGAAGAAACCTTTTAAAATGTGAAAAAATTGCCTCAGTGGAGAGAAGAGGTCAGGAGCTTTTGCCTGGCTATCTGATTCCAAAACCTATGATTTTTCTTGTTTTTATAATTTAACATTAAACATGTGAGAGGACAATTTAAGAAAAGGAGTAGAAGACAATCTCCTCCCTACCTCCATACTGCACAACACAGGGTGAAGCAGTCACTAGGCAAGAATGTGTAGTCATTTATCCTAATATTCTGAAGGGTGCGCCTGTGTGACCCATAAGTATGGAAGACCCTGTAGAAAAGCCTCCTGTAGCTAATCATATTTACAAAATGTTCTGAAGGGTAAAAATAAAATATGTCCTATTGAAAAAGCCCACAAGAAACAAATCTATGATAGCTATACTTGCTTAATATAATAAAGTCATATTTTACTGGAAATATTAAAAGTTGTCTTAATTGAAGACCAGAGACTTAAGTGGTTTGGGGGATGGTCAAGCTTAACTCACAAAGCAGTGAGCCACCCATGAAAATAGTCATGCATTATCTCATACCAAGTCTGATCATTTCACAAAAATTAAATAAATTAAACTGTTTATTTATTCTCATGACAATGCCTTAGAAAATGACCATCACAGACAAGTGGCCATTTGAAAGAAACAAGAGCAATAGACATAACACTAAGATTTTTAACTAAATGACTAGTATCCTTGACTCAGCTAAGAACTGCATGCAAGTGTTTGCATAGGAGATAGATATGTTATGAATGTATTGTCCTCAGTTTATCTAATTGTTATTAATCTTCTTGCAAATTGGATTGAGGATATTTATTATGAAATCTAACTCTAAGGATCTGATAGTAAAATATGTGTAATTTACTGGGAAGTTTGTTTTGTTTTGCTTTGTTTTTTCATTAGTGTATATCAAGAATCTCAGCTTCTCTTTATTATGTTCTTACACAGTTCAATGAAAATATATTTTACCTGCAAAATCTGTGTGGGGGATATTTCACCATTGCTTTCTGTTGCAAAAGACACCATATGTTCTGGAAAAAAATACTGACAAAAAATACAAGTTAAATTATCCATTATAGAAAAGATTCCATTATGACCAATATAGTAATCTAAAGCAAAAATTATCTAAACCAATGTGTCTTAAATTTCTACAAAATGATTTACATAATGCCAGCCCTGGCCGGAGCTTTGAAGCCTCTTAATGAGCCCATGTACAGGTGAGCCAAAAGATAAACAAACATCCCACAGTGATGCTGGTGTGGCAAGGTCCTGGCACCTGAGTTAAAAACACAGCACACAAGTTAACAAGGAGTTTGTGCCACACCTTTTCCTTAAGTCTTATAACCACCTCCCAGGTACTCGAAGACTACAGCCCCCTTTTATGAAGTCAAGGTTCCTAACAACAAAGGGCAAAGGCTATGTCAAAGGTCACAGCCCAGTACATAGGACACTGAGGACTCAGCTGGGAAGCAAAAAGTCCAGTCATTTCTGCCTACTGTTTTTCCAAACTTGTTTAATCATAAATTTCACCCAGGGAAGTTGTTTAAAACAGGAATTCCCAGACCTCATTTTTTGGTGTTTCTGATTCAGCCTGGGCAGGTCTTGAAGTCTGTTTTAATAAGTACTGGGACTCCCCTAGATAAATTTTATGATCAGAAAATTTGGGAACATATATTCCACTCTATTTCCTCTAGGACAGGGTTTGTCAGCAGCTATTCTACTAACATTCTGATCTAATAATTCTGTGTTGTGGGGGCTGACCTGTGCACTATAAGATGTATAAGAGTATTCTAGCCTCTACCCACTAGCAGCTGTCCCTTTCACCCCCATCCCAGTGTAACAATAAAAATAGTCTCTCTATATTCTCATATCGCCCCCAAGTCAAGAATCACAATACCAGATCTACAAAATGAATTTCAGGCTTTATTTAAACAACAATAAAACCAAAAATGAGCACAAAACCATATTTCTTCAAATATTACTTTTAGATTTTTGCCATAATAAAGATTCCAACAAGAAAACACTTTCCTATCAAATCTAATTCTACTTCATTTTTATTACAACTCTTATTTTCTTAGTCAAAGATCATCCCATTATGTTTCTATTAATAGGCTAGAATAAAAGAGACCGTAAGAGGTCTTTCAGGGTTTGAAAATATTCTATTATGATGTGTAGCATATATTTTTCATAAAGAATCATTTCAATCCAATTATCCAAAACTTAGTGTAAAAATATGCTACAGCTGCAGAGACAAAAACAATTTAAAATAATGAGCCCAGAGGCTATTCTGACTTCTCTAGATCCCCAGTCTTCATTAGCATGTGACACGCATTTACTTTCTTTTAAAGAACTATAATGAAAGTAGTGTTTACTAGATAATGGACTGGTCTTTATCTCATTTCTACTTAGCTCAGAAATTATTGTACTGAAAACAAAATAATTTGGAGAAGAAAGATGCATGTCAATCTTAAATTTCTACTTAAACTATAATACTCTGGAAAATTGCAACTTCCTTAGAAAGATTTTACTTAAATTCCCTAAATTCTTCGAAAAGTGCTAAGCTATACTATTTTTAATACACTTAGGGACTTATAATAATGCTAGCCCTAAATTAAAGATGTACTTGCTTTGAATTTTTCTCCTAAAGGCATTAAAAAGAAGCAATAGTGCCCTATAACTACGTTACCTAATACTTGGAAATTAAATAAGCAAATTCATCTCCGTATGTTTTACCTGTGAATTTGAACTTACATATATTATGCCTGTTACCCATTGTTAGAATAAGAAAACTGAGTATAAATTTAAAGCATCAGAATCCTTTACCAAATATAGCTGTGTTTTATTTATAATGAAACTCTTCTTCACATAAAATTGAACTGATTCCTTCAATTCCATAACTGAATAGAGATTCTACTCACCATTGGGTTCTTAAAGAATTCATATTTGGCATAATTTTTTCTAAAGTACAGCTTATTTTCTTCTTCCATCCCCCAGTTAGATAGCACTTCAATCACCAACTCATGGTCTTCTATTATTCTTTCTACAAGAATATTTCAATGAGTTGCTGATAGATACACACATAGATAGGCAAATAGACAAATACAAACACATAGAAAAATATATAGGCATATACACATATAAAACACATGTGCCATCTATAATATATTATCAAATATAGAAAGTTGCAGCTCAATTCTTAGCTATCTAGATTGATAAATTCTCTATTTGAAATTAGTAATGTCAGTGTGTTACTACAGCAGTCATCCGAAAAGAAAAATTACATAAAATATCACAATGCTCTTTTTGCTAATTCTTAGTCTCCTTTGATTGCTTTGTAAAATATAAGTTTAATAACAAATCTGTGTTAAGATATGAGAGCTATTCTTTCTGTTACTCATCATGGTGCCAAAATTAAAATATTTGCTTCAGGTTTGAACAATTCACCTCATTAAAAGAGGAATAATTTTGACAGGTTCAATATGCATTTAAGGCACATAATCAGGGTAGTTGAGAAAAATTTAAATAGATGGTTTAATAAGAAAATCTCAATGCAAGTAGATAGTTTTTAAGAGACTCAATCCTCATAGAGCTTTATACTTTCAATACTAATTTAAGCAAAATAGACTTAACATTAACAACAAAGAGAATTAAGTAAAGTGGGAAGGCACTTTGTAGAAAAGGCACTCAGATTAACTAAGTAATGGCAATGTTAAAGAAGCAAAATTTAACTTGTAATGTTCCTATTAAAAATGGTGATGATGTGTAGTAATAACCCCAAACTGGAAACTACCCCAACCCGTAGGCAAGAGAAAAGATCTTATAAGAGCACACAACATGTTGTAGACAGCTTCACATTGCTGGGATGAACATCCAAATCAGACACAGTTTAGGGGTGGAAGGGGCTTATTTCACGCTTATATATTCAGGAAGGTAGGTTTCATGAACGGTAGAAGAAGCTGCTTTCATATATCCAAGCACAGAGAAACAACCAAACAGCCAGCAGCAAGGAGTGAAGAAACGTAGCAAACAGGACTCCAGAGCTCAGGCTGCTTTCTTACAGCTGTGGGCAGGAACTTAGATCTGCCCCAGTGATGTTTTAGGGCTGCACTCTAGGATCTACCCCAATGACACCACCTCCAGCGTGGAGGCTGGAGATCCAAGTTACAAGCTTTAATAAAACTCCTGAGTCTTGGGCTTGAGAGAATGCTTAGTGGTTAAGATACTTGCAAGCAAAGCCTAAGGACCCATGTTGGACTCTCCAGGTCCCACATAAGCCAGATGCACAAGGTGACACAAGTGCACATGGTCACACGTGCACAAGGCAACACATGTGTCTGGAGTTCGATTGCAGTGGTGTGAGCCCTGGCGTGCCACTTCTCTCCCTCACTCCCTCACTCACTCCCTCTCTCTCACACAACAAAAGGCCAGTGTGTTGGGCTTGCCTCAAAAAAAAATAACTGAGTCTATGGGAGAGACACATATTCAAATTACCACATAACACATATATGCTTCAACAACCACAAACAGAAAAACACAATATTAAATGAAAGACATTGTATCACATGATTCCCTTATGTAAGGTTAAAATGGGGAAAATTAATATAAGGGGTGAGAAATGAGAGAAGCCAAGGTATAGATGAGTAAGGCATGTGGGAAAAACAGGGTTGGTGCAACAATCCTGGTTTTTCATCAGGTGGTAGCTACACAGGCACGTGTAATATCTGTGCAGTCACTACTGTCCACACATGGCATGCTCATTTTTCGCAGTGTACCTCATTCTTCATGGAAAAAAAAAAAGAAATCATAAAATTATCAATGCAGAAGAGGAACTGGAGGATAGCCAAGTAAGGAATATGAAAGCTGTGCATTTTTAGTGTTTCTAGGGCCTTTTTCAAAAGTGTCTATGACTCAAACTTAACACTCAATTGTGATCTGTGACCTACTACATCTGAACCCTTGAAAGTAATGTCACCCTTAAGCAGAAGCCTACTCATCTGAGAGGAAGTTCTTGAAAGAGTGCTCAATGAATATGGATGAGCTGAGCTAAGTGAGCACCAACAGGGTTCTGTTCCTAACACTGGGTGTCTGTCTCAGTGACTAGATACCGTCACTGCTCTCCTTTCCCAAGTCTGAGTCCTTGCCTTTATTTTTTACCTCTTCCTTCTCTAAATGAAATCACTCTTCTTTTTCCCAATACCTGTTAGGTTCATTGAACTGAATCTTTGCCAGCAATTGCATACCATGCTATGAGGTTCAAATACAGTGTACTGAAAACCAAAGCCCACATAATGGTCTTTCAAAGCAGTAAACTTGAATTATCATATAATACAGCTATACCACTTCTGGATCTGTAGCTAAAAGAGGTGAAAGCAGAGATTCCAGAATACCTTTGTACATTATTTTCATTAATTTTCACAAATTACCAAAAAGCAGAAACAACCGACTGTCCATCAAACAACAAATACACGTAACTGAATATTGTGTCTTAAATGGAATGAAGTCTTGGCATACACTACAACAAGGATGAATCTTGAAAACACCATGACAACTGAAATAAGGGAGATACTAAGAGACAAATATTATCTGAAACTACTTTTACAAGATATCCAGAAATATCAAATCCATAGAGTCAGGAAGGAGAATGTTGGCTTCCAGGATTGGGATGAAGGTTAATGGAGAGCTATTGTTTAATTAGCACAGAGTTTCGCTGTGCAAGGATACATTGTTCTAGAGATAAATGGTGGTTGTAGATGTCCAAGAATGTGGATGAGCATACTGCCACTGAACTGCACACCTAAAATACTTAAAATGGTAAGTTTTATGTTATGCATATTCTACCATAACTTTTAAAATACTTTAAAATCCAAATAATCATCTTCCTTTTATATTTCAAACTGCTTTTTCTTCCTTAACATATCTTACTATTGCTATAGTTAGTACTGTTTTCACCACATTATCTCAAATAAATATAGGATGAAAATCACACTTGCATTCCTCCACCTCCCTCTCACTCCAGTGCCCTTTTCCTCCATATTCTCAGCTGTCAGCATTCTTTCTCCAAGTCTCAAGTCTCTCTCAAATATCCCCTTTGTACTTGACCATTTCCCACAGCCACCATTTCAACTTAGACCTTCACACTTTTTTTATTAATTAGTTTTGTACTCAGTGAATACAGTCAAGCTGGTACCACTGTTAGCCTCTTCCCTGTCCTCCCTCCTCCCCCTGGCCCCTCCTTGTTGAGGTATATGGGTCATGCATTGTGGAGTTAGCCCTTAGTTATGGGTACGAGGAAATGTTTCTGTGCATCATGACCCAACGTGTGGCTCTGGTAGACCTTCACACTTTCTTGTACAGCCTCTTCACTAATCTCTAAATCTTTAGCTTCCTGTGCTCCAAATCTAATCTGGGCACTGATATGGAAATACCCCTGAAATATCTCTATCAATAAGAATCCTGTCCAAAATGCCCATCTACCACTACTTCTGAGATCAAACCCAGGGAGTGTGGTAGCAATAACTTACTTGTATGTCTATCCATTTACCAAATTAGCTGAAGGTTTGAAATGGATCTGAACCTCCCCTTACAGCTGAGGATTTTGTAGTTTTAAAAAAAAAAACTGTAAGAAAAGAGGTGGTATAAAGCCCTGCATCTATTCCAATGGTGGTTGGGGAGGACATAACAATAAAGCTTAAAAGTACAGCAATGCTGAGTATGGTGGCCTATGCCTTTCATCTTAGCACTCAGGAGGCAGAGGTAGGAGGATCGCTGTGAGTTTGGGGCCACCCTGAGACTACATAGTGAATTCCAGGTCAGACTGGACTACAATGAGACCCTACCTCAAAACAAACAACAACAAACAAAAAGTATATCAAGAAAACATGTAGAACAAAAAGGAAGAGGGAAATGCTAACTGTATTAGGTAAATTAATCCTTTTCCTCTCTTGACTTTCTAGTAAAAAAAACTCGATGAGAAGGTAATGTTCCAACTAAGACTCAAAGGACAAGAGAGCCAGAGCCAAGCAGACACTTACAGCAGAATAGGAAGGAAGCCATTGGTGTGAGGGCAAGGTTAGTATGTTCCGGCATGGCAAGAGGGTTAATATGATTGATACTGAGTGAGGGGAAAGGCACCAGGAGAAAAGATTAGAGACAATGGTGATGACAACTGCCTCCCAGGGTAAAGATGAAGCCATTCCTTTGTATTACGTTCAGGAGACAGCAAGCCAAACAGACAAATAACACAAAATCACAAGTTTTTATTGGACCACACTCACTGTTGGGTGGAAAACTAATTTTAGCAGTTTTAAGTGTTGAAAGCATGAAGTCCATTTAGTTGGTGATCACAATTAACCAGAAGAAAGATGATGCAGATTAGATTAGTGTGGTAATAGTAGATTTGGTAAAAATAAAAAACAGGCAGAATTTGAATATACTCTGAAGGTAGTATCAACAAGATTAATGGCAAATTTAGTAAGTGTTTACAAGAAATATCACTTGTGGAAGACACTGAGCTTCTTGGTCTAAGCACTGGAAGGAATGAATTACTATTAAAGCACTCAGAAGAGGGCTGGAGAGATAGCTTAGAGGTTAAGGTGCTTGCTTGTGAAACCCAAGGACCCATGCTCTACTCTCCAGATCCCACATTAGCCAGATGCAAAAAGGTGAGGCATGTGCAAGGTTGCACATGGCCAAGTGTTTGGAGTTGGAGTTCAGTTGCAGTGGCTGAGGCCCTGGCACACCAATTCTCTATCTCTTCTTTCTTTGCCTCTCTCTCTCTAAAAAACAAACAAACAAAAAAAACCAAAACAAAAACAAAAAAACTTCAGAAGACTGTTGTAAGGGGTCAGGGGTCAGATCACTGGGTGCATCCTTCACAATCATTCAATACTGTCTTCTGTCTACTTCTCATGCAATCTTAGCTAGTGCTTTCAAGCTATGTGCTCAGCACAATACCTACATTCTTTGCAAGTGTGGTGGGAGATAATTACAAGGTATTAGTCACAATGCTTGCTTGTTGGCTTTGTGAACTTGTGTTACTTTGAACCCATTGCCTTTCTCTACAAACAATGGAAGAGTCTATGTTCTGTTCTCAAGGCATACTAATACGGAGAGGAAAAAGTGTCAGAAGTATTTTCTTGGTTTTTTGGGCTTCAAAGTAGAATTTATCAGTATTTGGCAGGTACATCTGCTACGGAAAAACAATTATTTCTTTCTATTGCTTTATACATGGATCCTCCCTCTGCTTCCTGGGAAAGGAATTAGAGTTAAGGAGCTAATGGAGGACAGAACAAGAGAAACTTAGGTAGCAAGACAGCACATGGATTGTGTAGGAGCAAATGACCTCCCCATACTCCCTTCCAGAGCAGGCATGCTTCTGGGTGTTATGGCACCAGATAAACTGAAACACTGCATAAGCCAAACTGTAGCCTTATTTATCTCTTTATTTATTTATTTTTAACTTCAGGAAGCCTTGTATCTAGCAATGTGGGAAGCAATAGCAGAGAGCAATGTCGCATTCTCAGCATCTCAGCCTGGGAAAAGAGCAGAGCAATATCCACTTCCCCAGGAGGAAACTAAGAGGGCTAAGAGAAAACTTAAGAAGCTTTATGCTCTTCAGGCAGTAAGAGAGTTTCCAGAACTTGAAGAGAATAGCTGGCTATGAATTATATAAATTCCTCACTTGAGACTTAAATGCCATTCCACCATGATGGTGAAAAGGTAATGGTGATTCTCAACCTTCAAACAATGAACATGTTAGACTCCATGCAACTCACTGATAGAATGTGAATCATTTATCCCACTAGGACTAAGAATAATCAAAACAGCAAACAAATGCTAGGAGATTAAATTTTCTGTTGTTATGAAGGCAGGAGACTCAGAGTCAGAAACTAAGTCCAGTTATAGAAATAAAGATTACAACTCTGTATGTCTCAATCTGAGAGCCGTATCATTGCTGTATCTAATTTTTATATTTGAAGTAGGCTGCATAATGTCCCTAAAGATGTCAGCACCCAATTCTAGACCCTGTAAATGTTGTCTTATATGCCAAAGCTTTTGCAAATATCATTAGGTCAAGAAGAATAAATTAGAGACAATCTCCTAGATTAACTAAATGGGCTCCAGATCAAATCATAAGCATCACTTGAAGAGACAGGCAAGAGGAGATCTGCTACAGATAGCAGGGGAAATGCTTTTTGAGGCAGAGCCAAGGGATGTGTCCACAAGTGAGGGAACATTAGCAGCCACCAGCAGCCAGAAGGAAAAGGATCAGGTTCCCTTTAGAACCCCCAGAGGAAATGTATCTGACTCTCCAGAATTGAAAAAGAATACTTTTCTGTTGTTTCACTCACTGGTTTGTGGTAACTTGTTAGGGTATCCTTAGAAAATTATGATAATAATCTAGTGATCAACCTATGTTCCCATTTCACAAAGAGATAACAGTTTAGCATAGCCAACCTGCCCCAGCTGACTGACTGTCCATGTGTCTAAACCCTGGCTGGTGGTCTCTCCCATCATAGGATTGCATTGGCCTTCATGGAAGTCCCCACAGAGAGGACACTCCCTGCCACTACTGCTGGGTCTATTTCTATACAAGAGAAAAATCACTCTCAGTTCCTATAGTTTTCATCTGTCTATTATCTTAATTTCTTCTACTTTGAAATGTGTTCAGTAAATAGTTGCCAATTAAATTAAGAAACGATGTTTGAAATGTGAGGAGAAAAGAGCAGTAATGGCAAATTTCAAATTTACCAATGTAAACCTCCATAAACGTAATACAAATCAGTCTGGAGAGATGCCTTACAGCAAAGCTAAAGGACCAAGGTTTGATTCCCCAGTATCCATGCAAGTCCAGATGCACAAGGCAGCACATATGTCTGGAGTTTGCTTGCAGTGGCAAGAAGCTCTGGTGTGCCCATTCTCTCTATATATAAAAAATAAATACCTTTTAAAAAAGTAACACAAACCATATGAGTTTGAACTATACTAACAAGGTAAACACAAAATGAGTTTTAGAAAACAATGTGTTTGGGCAGCCAAGACAAATAACTAAAGAAATTATATGCTATGTGCAGCTACCAGGGAGAATCTAGCCTGGTGCCTTGTTAACTAATGCAAACAGAAGCCAGAACACCTGGCTCCAGAAAATAAAATTCTGTGACAAAATGGGTCAGGAAAATCCACAGAACTGTAATTTTGAATGTGTAAATAATCCAGTCACTGGCATCAGAAAATATAATCACAAGATTAAAGAAAACTATCTCCCAACCAATTTCTTTGACCTAATGTTTGAGGGTACTGTAATCCGAATAACCATGAGAAGGGTAACTGGTGAACCAGCAATCACAGCATATAGAAAAAGTAGTACTTTTAAAAAATATATTTTATTTATTTGAGAGAGAGAGAGAGAAATAAGCAGGTAGACAGAGAGAGAGAGAGAGAGAGAGACAGAGACAGAGAATGAATGCACCAGGGCCTCTAGCCACTGCAAATGAACTCCAGACACACGTGCCCCCTTGTGCATCTGGCTTACGTGGGTCCTGGGGAATTGAACCTGGTTTTGCAGGCAAGCACCTTAACTGCTAAGCCATCTCTCTAGCCCCAAAAGTAGTAACATTTTAATAAAATAGCTAACTCTGTAGAGACTTTAGTAAGTAGAACTCTCAACAGAAAGAACAACATGCTACAATAGATTCTTTGGGGAGGAAAAAAGAAAGATGCTTGGAGATAGAAAGCTGTAGAAGACCAAGTTTCTCTTGCCCAGGTCTACGTCATAAACCATCATTGCCAAGGCCACTCAAAAGGAAAAGAAAAACACTGGACCAGATGGATTCCAATAAATTTTCTCTTGATTATTGTCCTTTGCCAAATCTAAAACAAAGCCAATTTTAACTAAGTAATCCCGCACAGCAACTTATATTTTTAAAATACTGAAATGAACCGTGTTAGCCCTATAGATAGTACCTCTACTACACTATCAAGAACCCCAAATGAGCTCAAACACTTTGTGAGCTACCATTTGAGAAATAATTCAAATATGCTTCATATAAATTTATCTTTATCACCTTAAATGTCTTATTTGTTTAACTTCAGCAATTCATATAATTATTCTATTAACTATTATTAAAGGATTACAGAATTTGGGGAGATGGCTCAGCTGTTAATGGCACTTTCTTGAAAAGCCTGCTGGCCCAGGTTTGATTTCCTAGCATTCACATAAAGCCAAATGCACAGAGTAGCACATGTGTCTGGAGTTTGTGTGCAGCAGCAAGAGGCCCTGGTATACCCATACTCTTGTTTCTCTTTCTCTCTCTCTCTCTCTCTCTCTCTCTCTCTCTCTCTCTCTCTCTCGATTACCTGCCTGAGGTAAAAGGTAAGACCCTATTGCTGAAGATACCACATGCTGCCAATGCAGAACATCGAGAGATCCAGCTGAATCTGGGAGGAAGCCAGTTCCCAGATAGTTCACATAGTGCTGGGAAGTGTTACATGAGCTGCTGGGGAATAATGGCCAACAATGTTGTGCACAAGCAGGTCACTGCTATATGAAAACAACCATCCTGACAAGATGTACATACTGGAGCAATAGCGGCACACAGCCTAAATGGTTAACCAATGGCTCTTTGATTTGCTATGAGATCCACTCAGTGGAAATGAACCCATAACTGGAACTAGGAACCAAGTAAGAAACCTGTGGGGACCAAGATAATGGACTCCAATGAGAAGCTCCACAAGCCTTCTTCTGAAAATAAGGCTACATCCATAAAATTCTCTCTCTAAATTAACAATGTCCATCCCCTTTAACCTATCCTGATCTCATTCTCCGTTGGAGAATCTATTTCTCTTTGTAGACAAAAAGCAGTGAGAACTGAGGACAACAGTAATTTATCAGCAAGACAAGAATAGATAGATGACTCCCTGACAGGAGATGAACCACACCTCACACAGCAGTCAGGGCCCAGGTGAAACTACAGATGAACTGGTGAGGTGAGCAAGGGTGCTGCTTCCCCAGTGAGCCTGACAACCTGGGCCAGGATGATGGAGACAGAAACTGAGGTACTCAAAAAGCACCAATGTAGAAATCCAAAAGATGCTGAGAACTCAACACTAAAGCAGAATTAAAGCACACCCCACTAAGGCTCAGGGAAGTTTGCAGAAGAGGGGTGAAAGGAATGGAAGAGCTACAGAGTGGGAGGGAATATCCTGGGACATTGCCCTCCCAACAATGACAGCCTGTTATTCTCACACCTCATAATCTATAACCCCGTGGTGGATACCAGAAATACCACTAAGGAGGGTCCTCAGTGGAATGGGAGGAGAGAGGAGGAAAATGATGGTACCAACATACGATGTGTCTATATAAAATATATACTTAATAATTAAAAATAAACAGAAAGAGAGAGAGAGTGAGAGAGGGAGAGAGAAAGGTAGGTACATAGGTAGATAGATGATTGATAGATAGATTGACAGATAGATGATTGATAGATGATAGATAGATAGATAGATAGATAGATAGATAGATAGATAGGCAGACAGTTATAGTTTGAATGGGATGGTAAATGTTCCCCTCAGGCCCATGTGTTGATGGTTGTATTTTGGAAGATTCTAGAACTTTTAGACCCAACTAGGAAAACAGGACATTGGAGGCAAGTCCTTGGGTGTTACCTCGACCCTAGCCCCCTTCTGTCACTGCTTTTTGTCTCTCATGATAAACAGCTTCTTTCTCCACATACTCCTGCAACCATGGGCACTGTCACTCTACAGGCCCAAAACCTAGAAGATGGTGAGTATGGGCAGATTCCTCCTACACTGTGAGTCAAGAAAAATCTCTCTGCTTTAAGTCATTCTGCCAAGTATTTGGTCACATCATACAAATGCCACCTACATAAATATACTTTTAATCATTTATTTCCCAAACATGTTATTTCCTATCTCTGAATGTCTAATAATTGCCTACTTAAAAAAAACACAAAATTTCTGAACTTATTTCAGACATTGGGAAATTAAAAAAAAAATCACAAGAAAAGTCTTCTTAAACTACTTCAATATAGTAACTAAGACACTGGGAAGAAGAAGAAAAGCTTCAAAGAGTTTTAAAAGCTTCTTTAAAACAAAAATGGAACCCTTATACTGCTTTAAATTTTTGTGTTTATTTCTAATATATCTGTAGGATCTCATAGAAAAAGAATAAAATATTACCAAATAATGTCAACTATATGTAATACTGATTTCTGGTTAATTTTCAAGAATATTTTTTTATTTGAAGAAATAAGAAGAAAGAAGTTCTTCTGAAAGTGTTGATTTAACTTCAAAGTCTTTTAAAAAACCTCAATCCTTCAAGAATGGAAGTGTTCACCTGTGACCTTCTGCCTGGATTTCTTCGCTGAATCAACTAAAAGCACAACGAAGGGCTCAGCTAGAAACCCTAGTCCCTGCTCTTCTCATCACTTGATAAGAGAAGAAACAAAGTGGCTTTTTACCTCTAATTCACTCAGAAAAAAACAATTCATATACCACTGTGATAGGAAACTACAGGCGACAAATGGTCCTTGTACTTCTCTGAGCTGGAGAGAAACTACATATATTTTGTCAATCTTATCTTCAGATGAAAATGAAAGCCTCTGGCCAAGCAAAACAAACTCCGGAGAAGTGAAGAATAAAACAGGGCTCAGTTTCCAAGAGGTTCCTTTACCTGAGAACACTAATGCCACTAGGATCCCCCAGAAAGTTGTCAATGCCAGAGTCCATGTCCCAAGGACAATATGAGGAAAACTGTAGCCCTTCAGCTTGGTAACCAGAAAGGCTTCCTGTTCCTGGCTCATACTTCAGCAAATCAAAAGTTTTTGTGTCAACTCAGATCCAGCAATGGCAGCTTACGTTCACAGAAAGACATGCTTCTTTTTTTCTTAACACAATGCTGGCATACATTATCTCAAGCCAATGGAAAAAAAAAATCTCTGATGCAATTATGAACAACCTGCATCAACTGCAAGTCACCCAGTGCATCCTTGATGGACTGAGCAAAATTTCATCTGGTCCAGGCATGTGATTTCTTTGGTGTCTTTTCCCAGGCTCTTCTCTGAACTCTGTCAGTCACTCTTTGAATGAATACATACCTCACAGTTCAATATGACTGAATTCAAAACACATCTACTTCTCTTTGACTCTGGGATACACAGACATATATACATCTTCTTTTATGAAATCAGATATTTTTAATAATAGGATCAATGTTAAGATAGTTGTAAAAATGTGATCATAGCAAAAATATATTTTGTACAGTCTGGAGCTTCACAGAGATGTCTATGCCAAGTCTTTAAAAATTTTACTGTAACTGTGAGATCTTTATAAATTGTGCTTATTTCTTTTTATGATTACTAAAACAATATATGTTTTACATGTATATGTATAGGTGTGCATAGTATGTGTGTACATAGGTATGTCTGGTCATATAGTGTACCACACTTGTGTGCATGGGTGCACATGGTCATGTGTACCTACATATAGGCCAGTGGCCAATGGGTATCTTTTTCCATGGCTCTCTCTACTGTATGTCTAGAGACAGTGTTGCTCACTGAGTCCAGAACTTGCCTATTTGGCTAGATAAGCTGGCCATTGAGACCCAGGGATCCTATGGCCTCTGTCTCCCATGTACTGAGATTACAGGCATGTGCTGTTATACTTTTATGTAGGTTTTTGGGGACCCAAACTCAGGACCCCATGATTATATGTGCAGCAGTTTATTGAGTCATCTCCACAGCCCCTTGATGACAAAAATGGTATATTTTATTGGAGAAAATGTTAGCAAGAACTGGTCATCACAACGCATCTTTAAGCCTACCACTGAGGAACAACCAAGTAACCTTTCAGTATATTCTCTTCTTGCTTCATAGTCTACGTGACGGCATACCACTTCCATGAAACTTAAAGAGTACAGCCTACGTTTACACACTGCTTTGTTTCATCATTACTACAATTTCACATTTGCTCAAATCAGACTTTAAAGGAAGAACTTGAAACACATGAGCCAAATCTATATAACCAAATCTTTAAGTCTCATGCATGCTATAAAATATATTCTCCTTTGACACCAGTAGGCTTGACTTTTCTAGTTAATTTACATTGTAAATAAGCAATCTGCTTGAATATTCTTATATCTAATTCCTTGCCCAAACCATTTGTTTCCTATGCCCATTTTGGCATGTACCTAGCATGTACCCAATGCTATTTTGCAGCTCACTGCTACTTTTGGGTTTTGTGGCTTCCCTAGGATGCAGGAGAACAGATGGTGATACATGTACCCCAGTGAGCATCTGAAGCAATGGTCCTCCCAGCAGCAGCAGCAGCATGCACTGAGGGTCTGGGCATATGGAAGGGTCAGGTGTGCTTCCCGACCTGCTCTCATCCAAAAAGATTGATTCTACTGTACCAGGCTGTGTGGGGTGGCCCCAACTGCTTTCCTCTCTCCACCTCCCCAAACTCCGGGACCAGGTGGGTTACCATTCACCCTGGACAGCTGAAGGTGTTCATGTTTACTTTGTTTGCATAGGTACTTGTCAGAGAGGGCTGAACTAGCTAAAACAATAGCTCCGGGAGATACAAATCAGTAGCAAAGGGGTTCTTGGAATGGAATAGCATGGGTGAGGCAAGTGGGAACTAGTGCATGCAGGAATCTGGAGGCCATTCTCCACCGCAGACACTGTGGTGAATAAAGGGAGAGACACGGGCCACAGATATGAGAGGTAGGCAGGTCACAAGATGCTACAGGCTTCACAAAGTACCTGGAGCCCTACTGCAATGAGATCAGGTCTGCACTCAGATGGAAAACCGTGGTGCACTTGAGGAGTAGCGTGGAGGGAGGCCACCATCACATCTGAAGAGAGGTGTGTCAGGATCACAGGCAGTAGAAACTATGAGAATGCAGCCAGCAAGAAGCAGCTGGACCAGGAGGTAACTTGAGTTGTGGGCAGTCCCCACACTGTGATGGCTAGATTCTTTCCAGTTTTGACCTGTGTGCCACCAGAACAAGACATCTCCCAGTACAGGGCCCATGATTCACGGTAAAAAAAAAGAACACATCCTAAGGGCTTCATAAATAGTTCTGCTAATGATGAGAGTGGTTACAACTCTGGAAACTGGTAAGTTATCTACAACATAGAAAGTACAACACATATGAACTCAGAACAGCAAGGAAGGTGCTATGTCTCTTGCGTTTAATAAAGGACTCGTGCAGGAGCAGTTCTGAAGCAGGTGGCAGCAAACTGTTCTCTCCCTGGGCAGCACAACTGCTGCTGTCTTCGAGAAACGGCGTGGATACAGCTACACACATATAAACAGTTTCAGTAAAACCTCCAGTCACTCATTTTGCTTATCAAAGCCCCTCCACAATGATCTTCACAAAGGAGATCTCAGCTGCTCCTAGAACTGATATGAACACACAATCAGTTCTTCCTAAGAAGTGTGTAGGTCTGCGCTTGAGGTGCTGTGTTATTGCCACTGCCTTGCGTCATGGCTTCAATTAGGAATCAATTGAATGACATGAATCCATCAAGTTCCAGAGGAGTTTAAGCTGAAGCCCTACTACCACCACATGTGCACGCACGCTCACGCTCGCTCGCTCTCTCTCTCTCTCTGTCTCTCTCTCTCTCTCTCTCTCTGTCACTGTTGCCTCTCCCTGACTGGAACCACAGACTCCATCTGGAGAACTACAGTGCCACCCAGTGGCTATCACGGAAAATACACCAGTTACAAAACTAGTCTGTTCTCTCTCTAAAGGGGAAAACTATGTGTCGACAATTTAAATTCAATGTCTATATAATGGTAAATAAGATATAATCATACCATAACATAATCTATAATCATCAAATCGGAGGTTCATAACTAAATGAAGATATTCAGCTGCTTTCAATGGCTACAAAAAGACTATATAGTGAATTCCAGGTCAGTCTCGGCTAGAATGAGACCCTACCTTGAAACAACAAATAATAATAATAATAGCATATATTAACATTTTGAGAGAGAGGATATGAAATATCAATGTTGCATTCATAATTCTGAAAAGAATTACCATTCATGCTGCATGAAAATTCAAGACCAGGTGATTTCCAACATGACTCTCTTACTCAGACAAAATAAACACCTGGCTTTGCTAACAAGTAAATCTGGTGTGGCTTGGCTTGATCCTGGTAAAAAATGTTTATCTGAACTTGCTCTTGGGAACTCAACATTTGAATTATAGCATGCTTGTGAGGCAGATTAAACCTGTTCTTGGGAACTCAACATTTAAAGTATAGCATGCTTGTGAGGCAGATTAAACAATTACAGAATCCACAGATAGCTGCTTCCACTACCAGGTTAAAGGAAAAAAAACAACTTTGCTTCAGCAGTGTATGCAGACTGGGGAATGTGGGTTCGTGGGATATCTGGCCCTGGATGGGGTATTTTCATCACTAGTCTTCCTGCTACTGTATGTGAAGTGGATATTGAAACATATGCCTTATTATGTATTAACAGCTGCTGTCATGCATGTCTTACTACAAAATACTAATAAGACTGAACTTTCTGAATTTGCCCCCTGAAAAAACAAACAGATGCCACGAATCCACTACATTTTGAATATGGGGCATCCCTCTTCTGACTTCAGGACTGAGTGGCGTGGTTTATAGGATTGAGAGCAACAAGAGTAGTGTATTTATTCACACAGAGTATCCCTGAAGCCATCCTAAGCTTGTGTTGGTCATCAGAGTAAACGTAGCAGAAAACCTTCTCACCTACTTCATACATTAAAATTCTCTTACATGGAAGTCCACAGGATCTCACAAACATTCAGTTTCACAAATACACATAGCCTATGTGAGGAGTATGCAGTGGAGCTTGTACAACTTCCAGAATTAGAGAGGTGAGGATCGTTCTTAAGAGCCACGGTAGACTGGCCTAAGAGCAGAGCTTAGTGCCATAGCCTGCAAAGGTCAGAACTTGATTTGGAGCCCTGTGGCAGTAGTGGGTTAGGAGCTGACTAGATGATACTCTTCACTGCCATTGTCTTTCTCTCCCACAGCATCAGTGCCAGTCTCACTCCATGGCTTATGAGACCCTGCAGAGTCTGGCCCCAGCTTAGCTCCGTGGTGCCCTCTCTCATTACTTTCTCTTTACTGACTCCATTCCAAGCACACTGGCCTCTGTGCTGTGGTCTGCACACAAGAACACTTCCATGCCCAGGCCTTCCCACTGCTCTTCCTCCATCAGGAACCATCTTCCCTGTAACTGCAAAGCCTGTCTGACTTGTACTTCAGATCATTACTGAAGCATCTCTGTCAGAGAGGCTTTGCCCATACCACTGCACATGGAATACTGCCATGAACCTCAGGCCTGGCTGTCTCTCCCTGCTCCATTTCCTCCCTGGAGCTTCTCATCACCAAGGCAAACGAACCCTAGGATTTGTAGCTTGTCCCTCTCTGCACTAGTGGGCAAACTTACAAGACCAATGCTTGTCATTCATAATGCATTGCCAGGAGATACAAAACTGAACAAAATGGGAATCAAATTATCTATAAATATTGCAGCAAGAAAGGCATGGTGAGCTCCTACTTTAGATGGAGTCTACAAATGAAGGGTGAAAACTGAAATATGGCATGATGGGGTTTTGGTGCACAAATATAAGAAGGTAGTCTACATCAGTGAATTCAAATAGAGGTTATACTAAACAGAGAAACTAACCCAAATGTGATGGCAGGTACCTGCAATCCCAGGACTCATGAGGCTGAGGCAGAAGGATAGCAAGTTTGAGGCCAGCATGGTAACACAGTGAGAATGATGATATACAGAAAGAAACTTAATAAAAGTTATTTCAGGGTTATGAAATGATATATAATTATATTTAATTCTAGGCCTCTTTTTGCTCAGTTATGTACAGTGAGCTGTGTCTAATCTCATATATTTAGTATTTAGGCATTATTAATGTTTGCATCTGTTCTGTTTACAGAACCTGAGTATAAAGCAAACAGAAAACTAATATAAGAAGACTCTGAAACTGAAGCTTTCTCCTGGGATTTAGCCTAATGCATGGCTGAGGAAATCAGGACACAATATTCAGACATCTTTGGTTTTATTTCAGCAACTTTCAGAAAACACAGTAACAGAGAAGCACACTTATTATTTGATGTCTAAAAGTTTAAATTTAGTGTGCAGTTCAAATTTATTTTTAATGCTGCTTTTTAAGCTTTTACATTAAAAGACATACATTTCATTCATAAATAGTGAGCAGTGTTTTCTGTGAAAACCACTACTTAATTTGCAGAGTAGAGTAGATTTTTATCATTATTTGTCAAGGATAAATTGTAATGATTATAATGCAAAATGTTTTTAAATTTCCCTCAGAAGAAAACTTTATAAATATAAAATCCTATTTATAAATTCTACTAGTTAAGGGTGATGCTCCTGCCAGTAAAGTAAATGAAATGGTTTGGAATACTGCAAGTGACTATGAGAATTACTATCAGACTTCTGGGAGATCGTCATGAGCGGCAGTTAATTTAGTCACAAGTAACAATGAAGAAAACAGGAAGTCTCACATGTGCAGCACACCTTCAGAAGATCTCTACATGCTCAGTTGTTGAAGCAGCTGGCCTTGCTTACCCTACAGTTGTCACCTGGGAGATACCTGGCTGTCAATCCACTGGACACTGTGGGCCCAAGGTGGCTGCTGCCCAGAGGCCACCTTTCCTCCAGAGGGCTGACTTATGCCATGACAACTATCGTCCAGAGGGAAGTCTAACAACACTTTCTAAGCAGGTAATGGGAAGCAAAAGCACTTTTAGAATCATTTAAAAAGGCCACCCTAAGACTATGTAGTGAATTCCAGGCTAGCCTGGACTAGATAAGATCCTACCACAAGAAACAAAACAAAACAAAAACAAACAACTCCCCATAGGAACATCCTTCTACCTTCACTGCTTTTTCTAGTTACATTCCATGAAGGAAAGGCAGGCCTCTCCTCTGAACTGAGCCTGACTTTGGAATGTTGACCCAGGGCTGTAAGCCCTAGACTGATGCAAAGGAACAATTCTATACTTAGGCGGTCATGCAAGAAAGTAAGTGACCCTGATGACTAGTGCAAAATTACTCCACTATTCTCAATGGAAGTGCTTCAGCAGTCAATAGTAAGATAGTCTAAGTGATTAGTGTGTGTGAGTGTGGTCATATGTGCGCATGTGTGTGGAGACCTGAGGTCAGCCTTGGAAGATATCCCTCAGGTGAAATCCACCTTTCTTTGCATGCATGCATGTGGGTGGGTGGTGAGTGTGGTAGACACAGATGTGTGTGCTGATGCACTTGACTCATGAGCACATTGCAGGGACCAGAGGAGAAATCCAGATGTCCCCCTCCATCACTCGTCTGTGTATTTCCTTGTGACAGTGTCTTTTCTGACTCTGGAGCTGCCATTTTCACAAGCCTCAGCAGTTCTCCAGCTTCTTTTCCTCACAGGGCTGGGTTTATGCTTATGTGTGGTCATACTCAGCCATGGATAATTGAGAACTGAACTCAGGGGGCATCAGGCCCTCTCAGACCTTCTTCTCTGCATAGCAAGTGCTCTTACCTACTGAGACAACTCCCCAAGCTGGCCATATACATATGTACATGTTCTGGAAATCTAGCTCGTGTCCCCGTGCATGCAAGGTAAACAGCTTTAACAACTGAACTATTTTCCCAGCCTCAATTTCTAGATGATTTTGATGATTTCCTTTTAAAAGTCAACATGTAATGAAAAGCAATTTGTAGCAGGCAGAACTATCACCCCCAAACAATAATCACATCTTAATTCTTAGAACCTAAAATAATGTTATCTTATATGTGGGTAAAGACTGCAAAAGACCTTTAAGATAATTAGATTACCCTAGGTAGTCTTAGAGGGTCCTAAATGTCACTATTATAACACAGTATACAAGGCAATCTGACTTTGGAAACAATGCAGAGTGAGGCAGCCACAAACCAAGGAAAACTGGCAGATACTGAAGGCGGGAGACAAAGGCATATTCTTCCTACAGCCTCTAGGGGGAGCACTTCCCTGCCCAAACCCTGTTCTCATCAACTATGCCGCTTTTATACCACCAAAAGAGGGCAAATTTCTGATGTTTTTAGCCACCAAGTTCATGATAATTTATTATAGAAACCAAATAGAATGAATAAAAATTTTAAAGAATTGGATGGTATTGAATAGAAAATTCCTTCCTTTCTTGCTTACTTAAGTATTTAATCATGTTTTCTCACATTAATATCTACAAAAAATAAGAAAGCAGGGAATAAAAGCTCAGCTGGCAAAACAGAAGACTGTAGAGTGAACAGAAAGTGGGGGATAAAATTTTGCTACATCCTGTTTTCACACCAACAGACTAATTGTGTGTAATTAAAATAGAACTTTAAAAACTCTCTCAACAAATCCTGCAATCTACAAAATCAACCAGCCAGGCAAGAGGTACCCAGTGGTGCAATAGTGGCACATACATTATGGGGGTAATCAACTGCTCTCAGATTGGATAAGAAGTCCTGCTCAGTGGGAATTCACATCAAGAATTGAGACAAAAACCTATGCTGTGGAAGGCGATATAGATCCTAGAGGGAAGCTTCCACAGTCCTCTGGCTAAACAGTGACATTGTGGCCATCAAACAGACTTCTAAATGTGTATCTTTAAGCCCTTAGGGCTGCTCTGATATTTGGTTACAGAAACTTTCTTTTACAGATGGCAGCAAATATCAGGGAGACTCAACTCATCAAAATGACAAGAAGTGAAGAAAGACCAGGACTTAGCACTGAACAAGTCATCTCTCTCACACCTGCCAAGGCTCGGGTAACACTGCGGAGGTAGCTGTGGAAACAGTATGAGTGCTGCTTTCATTGCTGGCCAGAAAAGCTTCTCTATGGAAATGGCAGTAGACACTAAGGAGACTCAAGACTCACTGGAGTAGAAAATAAGAGGCTGTTGGGTGCTCAAAACTAAAGGAGATTTCTACCATGCCCTCCAAAGCTCTGGTGACATTGAAACAAAGGGGGCCACAGAATGTAAGAATGCAGGCACACTTTGGGTTGCCGTCCTCTCAACATGAGCTGACTGGTGCATTCATGACCCCACAGCAACTACTCATAGCCCCACCAGACCAACACTGTTCCAAGCCCATCAGCATTTTGACATCAAGGATGGAAGAAAACAAAGGAAAGAAACAACAAAACAAAAGAAGGAATGTCTTGGAAGAGGAGGGTCCTTAGGGCACAGGGCAGGAGAGGACCAAAACAGGGACAAAGGGACAGGAACATAATCAAATTACTAAATGTTCATATATTGAAGGTAAGACTCCACAATTCGCAATATAGAGATGCATGTCCAGTTAAATAGTTTAAGAACTTACTTTCTACTCTCTGCGTCTTCAAAATATGAAGGAGTTATGTATGCAAGAAAAATCTGAAGTGTGAACTCCCATAAAGAGAAACACGTGGACTCGTAGCTATCCTGCACTGCAACAGCTCTAATGTCCATGGGAAACCCTGTCTTAGCACTTCAACAAGCTTTCACTGGGCTCCTAAAGACCACTATGACATGACTTTTAAACCCGTGAGCTTCAAGACTCCCCCCGCACATCATCACCTAAATGAGGTGGGTGGTAAATTTATCATCCCTCCATCCACCCTCCTTTCTACTCTGGGCTACTTCCTTTGTCAATGCCTACAACCACGAGTAAAGAGTGGAGGAAAGGACTACCTGTACCCTGCTTGTGTCCAGTTTTACACACAAGAAGATGGTCTTGGCTATCCCATCCATACCTAGAAGGGACAGGAAATGATATGAGACCAACTGTGTGTTCTTACCTACACCAAGCTGGGGCAGGTGCTCGAAGAGGGTCCAGCTGTGGTCATCTACATAGTGACTCCTCAGAATCAGCAGCTGACAGACATCTCGGGCTGTGATGTCACTGGGGACTTCTAAAGCCCTGCTGGTTTCATCTTCACTGTAGACTTTAATCACCTGGTAAGGAGAAACAAGGGGAAAGAAAAGAGTTAAAATATGCTTGGTTATGCTCATAAAATAAACTTGATCATATTTACTTATTTGGCAAGATGTTAGGAGATAAATGTAGCTAATAAATGTGATTAAGCAAAATAATACATCAATTTCCTCTTGTGTCCCCCTATATTTTGCTTATGGTAAGAACAGCTAAACTCCTTATTTAGCCACAACCCCAAATACACCACCAGTGACAACAGTCCTCTTGCTGGGCATCACAGCCTAAGCTCACTCACCTTTGCTATTCACATCCTTTGATCCATAGCTCCTCATGACCGTCCCCCTCACCCCTGCCTCTGGTAATAACTGTTCCATCCTGTACTGCTGCATATTTCACATTTTTTTGTTTACAATTCCATATGTGAAAAAGGTTATGCAATATTTTTTTCTGTGTCTGGCTATTTGTTATAACATAATATCCTCCAGTTTCAGACATAGGATAAAAAGGACCATTTTTTGTTGTTGTTGTTGTTGTTGTTTTGTTTTGTTTGAGACATGGTCTAACTCAGTAGGCCAGACTGGCCTTGAATGTGCAGCAATCCTTGAACTGAGCCTCCCGAGTGCTTGGATTATAGGCACAAACCACCATGCCTATCTCAGGATGCCCTCCTTTTTAAGGGTTAATATTTCATTGTAATGAATATGCAAATAAATATGCAAATATACATCTGTTTCTTTACCTGTTCATCAGTGGGACACAGGGTGTTTCCATATCATGGCCATTAATAATGATGCAGTGAGCACTGAACTAGAATTCCATCTCTTCGGGATATATGCACACTAGGTCATATGGTAGTTCTTCTCTTAAATTTCCTTAGAAACTTCTGTATCTTTTTCCCACTACCAGAATGCAAGGATTTCCTCCACATCCTCACCACTTCCTTCTTTTCTTACAGAGAGGAAGTGATATGTCATAGTGATTTGAACTTCCCTCCTGTTTAGTGACATTCAGCACTTTTTTCATATGCCTGTCTTCTTAGAAGAAATGTATATTCAGAACCTCTCCCCATGTTTTGAATGCATCGTTTGTTCTGTGATCAAGTTTTAAGCAATCTTTATAAGTAATGGATATTAACCCTATCCAATATATGATCTGTAAGTATTTTTCCAGTCCATAGAGAGCCCTTTCACGAAAATATTCTACTAAACTATCATTCTTGTAAGTCAAAAAAATTCATAGTTGGCCACAAATTCCCTATATAGTGTCTTGCTCTAAAAAAACAAGTAAGTTTTAAAATTAGGAATATACTTTTTATGGACACAGCATGTGTTGGTACCATCATTTCCCTCCACCTTTCCTCAGATCCGCTGAGGGCCCACTTCATTGGGGTTGCAAGTATTCCCAATGGGGTTGTGGGTTATGCATTGTGAGATAGTCAGTCAGTCATTGGGATGGGGGAATTCCTCTGGGTATCCCCTCCCAACCTGTAGCTCTAACAATCTTTCCATCCCCTCTTCCTCAAAATTCCCTAAGCCATGGTGGATGTGAAACAAGTAATTTTTTATATTTTATTTATTTACTTATTTGAGAGGGAGAATAAGAATGTCCATGCCAGAGCCTCTTCACACTGCAAGTGAATGCCAGACACATGCACAACTTTGTGCATCTGACTTTTTTTTATGTGGGTATTGGGGAATCGAACACAGACTGCCAGGCTTTGGAAACAAACACCTTTAACCACTGCGCCATTTCCCTAGCCCTCTATACAATATCTTGTATATCTAATTTTTTATATGTTGATTGAATACTACATATACACACTTGATTTTCACCAAAGTTAGTTTATCCAACAGTTCTTGTTTTATACTCTAACCTTAAGGGTCATCCAGTGACTATGCATTCATTTACCCAATATTCTGGTCTGTTACAAAGCTATCTACCTCATATCTCATTTTATATTTCCATTCCATGCATGTAATATAGAATAGAACCACACTACATAAAAAGATTTTTCCATTTCAGATATGGAAGTTTAGGCAAAGAATGGCGAGATATTTGCTACAACCTTCCTTCTCTCTCTTGCAATTAATGGTACCATGATACTGCATTTTAGTAGTGCACATAATCATGTGTAATGCCCTTCCAGATATATCTCATAAAATTCCCCCATCTCTCCACTCTCTTTTATCACCATCCCACTAAATGGAAATGACTACACATCCTTGAGGAGAGCAAGGTCATGGGCAGAAGGAGCCCTTGTCCCTAAATGACTGCAAGGAAGATGTCTACTTAAGAATGCCGAAAAAGAGAAGCAGATTCTCCAATGGAGAGTAAAGTTAGCACCAAATAAATGTGATAACCATTATTTTTTAGAGAGAGTTTAATGGAGAGCAGGCTCATTTTTGGATATGGTACTGACTTGTTTCCCAACTCCAGCTAGGAGTTCCATTCCACTGAGCAGATCAGCTAGCCAAATCAAGAGCAGTTGGTTTCCCACTATGGCTTTGCGCCACTACTGCACTTGTATGAGCATCACATCAGGTTGTCATGGCTCAGGGAAATTCGCGGAAGAGGGGGCAGAAAGAATGTCAGAGCCACACATTGGGTCATGACACGCAGAGACATTTCCTCCTACCAGAAACTGAAGGCTAACCCCACAATGCACGACCCATATACCCCAACAAGGAGGGTCCCTGTGGAGGAAGGAGAACAGGGAGGAGGCTAAAAATGGGACCAACTTGACTGTATTCACTGACTACAAAAATAAAAAAAAATTAAAAAATAAAGAATGCCGAGATGAGGGACCGGGAAGATGGCCCAGCAGTTAAAGGTGCTTGCTTCCAAAGCCTGATGGCCGATCTGTTATTACCCTGTACCCATGTAAAGCCAAATGCACAAAGTGGCATATGCATCTGGAGTTTGATTGCAGAGGCAAAAGGCTCTGGCATGCCCATTCATTCATTCATTCATTCTCCATTCATTCACTATCTCTCTCTCTAACTCTCACACTGTCTAAGTAAAAATATTTTATTAAAAAAAAGAATGCTGAGGTGAACAACAATAAATGAATATACTTTTTAGTCAGTGTAAACTAACATTGAACTACTACACATCACTAGAGGTTTGTATAAGAGACACCACTCAACATTCATCAAGCTGTGTTCTATTCTAGAATCTCCACTGTTAACTATTAGATGCACTGATGTCATAGAACAGTCAGATCCATGCACATGCATGCCAAAGGGAGAAAATGCAATAGAAAAAATATGCCTAGCAGAATAACACCGACATTTCCACAATTCCAGAGATTCAAACACATGCAAGACAAAATGACATAAAATCTGCCCTACCATTTCTTTAAATCATACTTAATAACATTGCATTCTCTTACAATGAATAGTTAATATAATGTGGTAAGATTAGTTTATAAATTTATTGGAGTACATTTATTAAAAGTGTTAAAAGGTCCATTTATTTGACCCTAAAATTTTACTTAAACAATCTCAAATTTTTACTAAATATGGAAAATGATTTTTAGGGATTGGCATATTCAACAAAGCATTATCTATCATTCTCATAGCCTAATTACAACAAAATAAAAGTAAAGAACAGTGCTTTGACATAATGGACTATTATATGACACTGTACATTGTTGCTACCCAAAAATCATATAAGAATACTTAGATCCAGGCAAGATGGCAAATGTCTGTAATACCGGCACCTGGGAGGTAGAGACAGGAGTATCTGGAGTCCAAGGCCAGCCTTAGATACATAGTAAGTTTAAGGACAGCCTGAGCAAATCATTGAAATGGCCATGAAAAAGTCCATGAAGGCAGATTGCCAAATCAGTTATGATCATATCCCAACTTTTACTTTCAACCATAGAGTTGTTGTTTAAAAAATGTACTTTTACAAGGGCAAGAGTGTCTGGAACCTCAGTGTGTCCTGTGCTGGAACTGGGTGAGCTACTGTCAAGGTTACCCTCTGCAGCTGTGTCTGGGCTAGACAAGTGGAGACTTTCTGAGAGACACAGCTGTCTCCATACTGCTGTACAAAAGCTCTTGAAGGAGCTCCTGCCAAAAGCGACATAAAGACAGGCGTAATGGACTCTGGGACAGACAGCTGCCTCTGTGGAGCAAAGATGAGTCCCTGGGAGGATTCACACTGCACTAGCCAGATTGGGGGGGCGGGGCGCTGACAAGGACATTGCTCTGGCTCCAGACCCCTTCCTCTAGCTCCAGCTGTTTTTCTATGAGAGAACTGACCATCTTCTTTTGCTTGTCTTGCATGCTCATAGCTTTTTTGTTGTTGTTGTTGTTTATTTTTACTTATTTATCTGAGAGTGACAGACAGACAGAGAGAGAGAGAGAGAATGGACGTGCCAGGGCCTCCAGCCACTGCAAATGAACTCTAGATGCATGCACTACCTTGTGCATCTGGTTTATGTGGCTCCTGGGGAATCGAGCCTCCAACCAGGGTTATTAGGCTTCACAGGCAAGCGCCTACCTGCTAAGTCATCTCTCCAGCCCCGCTCATAGCTTTTATTTCAAAGAAGATAAGAACATGAAAAATCCATAGACATCCTGAAAATAAGGCAGATTCAGAAAGAGTTGTGCACAAAGCAGGAGGTGGGCTAAGAATGCAGAGGTTAATTCACCTACTAGGAAATGCCACCAACTTTGCTGCTGCTACTATTTTTACTGTAACTTTGAAAGAAAAGTTGCTGAGACTTGAGCACAGGGATTTAGGGACTAGGTCAACTTAAATTTTTGGACTGGGTGCATGTGAACTGATTTTAAAAATAAATAAGACATGATGACAGGAAACAGTACTTTTGTTTGATTTCCATTTCAAACCCTTCTTTTCTTTTCTTTCTTTTTTTTTTTTTTTATTTGTTTGTTTCTTTGGTTTTTTAAAGTAGAGTCTCACTCTACCCCAGGCTGATCTGGAATTCACTATGTAGTCTCAGGCTGGCCTCGAACTCTTGGAGATCCTCCTACCTCTCAAAACCTTATTCTCTGAAATTCTATTTAATGCTGATATTTTCCCAAAGTGACATATTTGTGTGTGAGAGGTGAACTCTTATCTAGCATAATATTCCACAGCAGGGTGTCCCTGTTATCTCTGAGGTCTGGTCACTTACTACAAAAACACTTTACACCAGAGGAGTAATATTACTGAGAAGTGTCTTCTACTTTTACTTATTTCCTTTAAATATCTAAGCCTTAATTTTCAAGTAGATATGGGTAGGCCTCCTGCTAAAGTATTACACTATACCTTCCCATGTAAGGAAAAAAAAATCAACATATCATAAAAGCTTCATGACAAGTGTAATAAACCTAAGCAAAGAACTGCATGAAGGATCATGAAGAATCACACAGCAGAGCGGTCTTAGTCCTTAAATACCTGCAGATAGCTCAGTGGTTGACGGATCTTGCTCCACAAGCCTGCCAATTATAGAGTTTCTGTCCCCAGAACAGGCATGAGAAGCTGGGCATGCAGTGAACACATGTCTGGAATCCCAAAGTGCCTATGTCAATGGGAGGTGGAGTCAGGATAATCCCAAGGTTCATGGGCCAGCTAGTCTGGCCTTCACAGTTGAAGAACAATAAGAGAGACCCTGTCTCAACCACGGTGAGAAAGGACTAACACTTCAATGCTGTTCACTGACCTCAATATGTAGGGCCTGACAAACGCACACCCACATACATACACACACATATACATACACACATGCAAACATGCGTACATAGGAATAATGTTCTCTAAAAAGAATGCTCACAGGGAGCTGGAGAGATAGGTCAGTGGTTAAAAGCTCTTGCTTGCAAAGCCTGACATCCCAGGTTAAATCCCCCAGTTCCCACATAACATCAGACGCACAGAGTGGCTCATGCCTCTGGAGTTCATTTCCAGTGTCAAGAATCCCCGGCATGCCCATTCTCTCTCCCTGTCTCTTTCAATAAATAAATAAAATAAAATAAAAGCATACTCACAGTAAAATACTGATATTCTGTGTTCTCTACATACTAAGAGATTAAACAGGGTTGAAATTTAGGTGATCATGCTAATTAATAAAAGGACATTACATTTTTCCAGGTAAGACGCCCAAATTACCAATTTAAGGGGAAAAATGGTAGGATGAAAGGCATAATATTCAGATCAGTTTCTCTACAAGATCATTGGAACTTACATGCCAACAGGAAGAAACCCTGCTTTGACCCAAAGAATAGGAATGAAATTTGTTTCATGAAGGGACTGAAGGTTGGACAACAGAGGTATGGCTCTGATAAGGCCTGGTGGGTATAACATCCCCCAGTGTAAGCAGAATGCTCAGAGGAAGCCAAGAGTGTGTGCAGTGGTGTGTGGGAAACCCTGTGTCACTGCACACCTGGCTAACTAAATAGCCATGGCCCTTGAAGCAGTTTCAGCTTGAAAAACTCCCCCAGCAGCATGTGTCACGTAGCAATGAAGATTTAATATCACAGCAGTTCTTGCAGGGACATGATAACATGTGGGTGGAGCAGATCTGTTTGGGCTGCCATCCCAGGAAAGCGTGTTTACACCCTTTAACATCAGCATATTCTTCTCCTTAAATAAAATAATAATAATAAGTGAGGAAAGAGATATAAAATTAAACTATTTTTAAAGTAGGAGACAAAATGTCAACATTAGAGAAAACAAGAAATGGTAGTTTTCAGGGAAAATTCTGAGGGCTCTATAACCTCTAGACTGAAAGAGATAAAGTACTTTAAATGTAAGCTAGAGGTTATGCTAAAAGAAACAGATGAAACCAGAGAAGCTACATGTCAAGGCCACATGCACCATTGTGCTCCCAAGGCATGTTTAGTATTTCTTTGAAACAATAACATAGCATCTGATTCTAAGAATGTGTTACATGGAAAGCCCCAGAACAGAACAGAGACTAAGCAACAGGCCTGCCTTCTTCCCATTCTGACCACAAGCAACAGGTGACAAGGGTTGTCCTGTTCTGTTTAAGCCAGGATCCATTATAGTCTACTGGACAGAAGCCAGGGCTGTCAACTGGTCATTTCAGAACACCCCAGAGAAAAGAATGGGATGTCAAACTTGTCATGGGGCTGTTTCCCTTATCCTCTGCTTCTTCACAGGATAATAAGGGAAAGAGCTACCCACTCAGCAAGCTTAGAGAGAGATGATTGATGATAGATGATAGATAGATAGAGAGAGAGAGAGAGAGAGAGACTGAAGAGAGAGAAAACTGAGGAGACAGCTCAGTGGATAAAGCACTTGCTACACAAACATAAGGACCTGAATTCAGAACCTCAGCATTCACATAAAATGCCAGGCGTGGTGGCATATGTCAGAAACCCCTGCTCTGGGCAAACAGAGATAAAAAGATCCCCAGGTTTGGCTGGATACCATATCTTGCCAAATCTGTGAGCTCCAGGTTCACTGAGAGAGCCTGTCTCAAAGAATAAGGTAGAGAGTGATTGAGGAAGACATCCAACATCAAGTCTGGCCTCTGTATGCACACACACACACACACATACACAACATGTTAACAAGCATACACCCATGTACACACCACATACAATTGCACACACACACACAAAATGAGCACCGATAAATCATAAATAGAGGAGCAAGAATCCACAGGATGGAGTAAGAGAAGCAAAAAAGAGCAAAAACAGAAGAAAAACATTTAAGGCATGGTTACTCCTGGTTATCTCCTGCACCCATTTCCATTTGAAGGCTTTAAGCTAAAGTTACATTAATTAGCTGATTTCTAATTTAAAAACATTTTAAATGACCTTACCACTATTAGACTTATAAAAACCTTAAGAACAAACATAATTTCATTAACTTATATGTACTAATTCTGTCAGTAATCTATAATTTAACAGAAGTGAAAATTAAAAACCAAAATCCACAGAATTTTTCTCTGAATAGGCCCAATTATTTTTTCCCCCTATGGTAAAGTTTGCCATCTAACTAAAGTAAGACTCTAAAGACCTTCTAATATTTCAAGAATTTTTTGTTATTATTTTAAATAGGCAGTGTACTTAAATCATGTGAATATTTGTGTAACAAGGTCAGAGTAGCCCTGAATGTTCACATTCTTCTCAATAAGGAATGCAGGGTCCTCAGATAAGATGAAACATTCTTTCTTATCATCATTATTTTTTTAATTCATATCAGCTGCTTGAATACTATATTTCAAAAACAAAGATTGTTCCAGAAGCCCCTAAGAACTCAAGCAATGCCATTGCTTTCCTGGTGCCCTCCCATCTTCCTAAGAAAAACTGTAACAGAATCAAGTAGTAAGAAAACTTAATTTCTCTATTTGAGAGAAATATTCAACAACACATTGGACTTGAGCACAGGAGGTGACTGTCACCAATGTCAGATCTGCAGTAACTGACTGGCACAGCAGGTCTACTCCATATCCCTGGAGTTCTTTTAACTCCCTGGATCCCAACTCCTTGTCTTCTCAGTTTCTTGACAGAGCCAAGCTCCTTTTCCTGACAGGGCCCTTGCACATGCTGATGGTGCTGTTTCAAGCATTGTCTCCCCACCTCCCGCCTCTCCCTCAGAGCTCTAGAGATCAGAGCCTGAGCCCCCATGCTTGTAAAGAAACACTTTACCCACTGCCCTATCTCCCAGACCTCTTGCTCTTAAGACCCCAAGTTGGACCATCCCCACAACACATGTGTAGACACTCTGGCCTGTTTGTGTGCTGTTGTTACATTTCAATTGGAAAGTTGTAAGAGATGAGCTGACCCGGAATTCAAAGACCTGGATCCAGTGAGCTGCAGGACTTCTGGAAATGAGCTCAGCATGCAATGCTGAAGACGAAGTTTCCCCTCAGCATCAGGCCAAAGAAGCTGCATGCAGCCTCACTACTAGAAATGCCTAGAGTTGGCTGGAGAGGGTTCCTGTACGGTCACACATCGCTCAAGGCCATGGCACGGCGAGTCTAAGACTAGACTTCCAACCAAGCAAACAGACACAGCCTGCAAGCACACGGAGGGTAAGCACAGCTGTAAAGCCCGTGCTCAGCTCTGCTCTCGCACCATCCGTCCTTTGCCTTTTCAGGTCTCCTTGTCTAAGGCCTGAGCTCTTCTATGGGGTAGAAAGAATAACTCTAGCTCACATGGGGGTTCAATTTTGCAGAGAGAAATTGGAAACCCTTTCAGTTTGCTCTGTTATGCAACAGGGAAAAAAAAAAGGGCAATAGAAACCGCTCTAGTTTCATTATAAAAGCAAGCAAATATTAAGTTAAAAATTACCCTAAGCTACCCCCACAGAGTTACATGCACTTGCATAACACATGCACACACACACACACACACACACACACATGCAAGCACATGCATACATACATTCACACACAATGGTTTTTAAAATTTTTAACCCAATATATAAAGTAGGAGATCATTTATAAATCCCACACTAAGTTTCCAGTGACTTCATTAAAGGAGCATTGTCTGAGACTTCAGTTTTAAAAGGTACACACTTCCTTCTAAGAAGCCAGTCCACGCTACTTCATCTCTAAAATGTAAAACCTTTCACAAGCATGAGTGCTTACATTCTTGGAGCAGAAAGCCACTGGTCATGGTTGTATTTGACACACTAGCACCTCACTTCAGTTTTGGAGCAATTGTTTAATCCCAGAATATCTATCAGATGTATGTAAGTGAAAAAGCTAAAAACCTGTTCACACAGTGAAAAAGAAGGACTCCAGAGAAAACTGGTTATAAGAGAGAAGGGAAAGTATGAGGAAGGAAAATGGTATACTTATTAATGACCCAAGATATACCACATCAGACTTCACTAAAACTACTGAGCCTTTTGGTGCCCACTCAAGCAACTGTAGGGAGTGTCTGTCCTAAGCAATTTTTAGAGCGTATTTTTCATAATTTCTCTGAAACTTGCATGTAATTTACCGTCAACGGCTATTTGCAGTTAAACTAAGAGTAAAGTACCGTTGTTTCATGCACTGTGTGGTACTGTTCGGTCAGTGAAATATGATCTGAATAGTTTTCCTGGGACAGTTAGGTATGTTATTCATAAACTTAAAATAGCACAGAACGCATCATTTTCTAAATCCCAACATCAGCCTTATCTGACAGCACTAGGACCAATACAAAACAGACTATATCCATTTTGTAATTTTACTTTTGTTGGATTTTCTAAACATTTCTTTTATATCAGTGCAACATGTGTAGAAATCATATTCCTGTAAAAGAAATAGATTCAATATTGTTAGAACCATAAAATGCTAAAGGTTAGAAGAGTTCTGGCCAAACAACAATGAAATCCTTTCACTCTACAAACGTACAGGTCAGGATTGCAGAGGACCTGCCGTCACAGGCACGCACACCTGGTCCGCAGCACAGCCAGCCACGGAACCTCCTGGGCTCCACGCTGGTGCGCCACTGCTCCCCCTCTGCCAGCCTGACTTTCCGCCTCTGTAAGCATGCTGCTTGGTGTGCTGGGCAACAGTATCAGCACGCTAAACACCAGACCATGTCTCAAGGCACGGAGCTTTGTAAATGTTAAAAAATATATGTGAAAGTTGTTTTTCTTTGCTCTTACTTTTTATTCAGAGCAACTTGTCAAAAACAATTGCGAATACTGAAACAGCCAGCAGAGGGAGTCTTTATTCTCAGTTGGTACAAATAGGGACTGAAAAGTACCATATGTCGGAAAGAACAACCATCAACTAGTTAACCGCATGGAGTCCTGATTAAAAGAATTGGAAGCTTTGTAAAAGAGTAAAAACAAATACATTTTATTTATATTTGAATTTTAAGAAAAATTACTTTTATACATACATACATATGCATATACATTCACATGTATGTGCGTGCATGTGTGGGTTTCCTTCCCAGAGATATTTGCTGAGACTCTAGATCAACATTTACGCTGGGATTTAGAAAATGATACCAGGGCTGAAGAGATGACTCAGCAGTTAAGTGTGCTTCCTGAACCAGCATGAGGGCCTGAGGGGGCCTGACTCTGTCTGAGTTCAAATCTCCATATCCCATGCGTGGTCACACATGCTGTGAATGCAGTCATGCAATGGAGCAGAGACCAGAGAATCATTGAAACCCTGAAAACTCTGGAATAAGTCAAAATAGACTCCAGTTTAAAAACAAGATCTAGCAGAAGAGCAATGCAGCAGAAGCCCCAGTGACATCAGCCTTTCCCTCTGGCCACCACAGGCAAGTAACCATGGCCACAAGCAAGTCTATGAGGTGCTGCAGGGGCACATATACATGCATACCCCGCATACCCCACACACACACCACAGTAAATAAAAATAGGGCTGGAGGGATGGCTTAGCGGCTAAGGTGCTTCCCTGCAAAGCCAAAGGACCCAGGTCGATTTCCCAGGACACACGTAAGCCAGATGCACAAGGTGGCACATACATCTGGAGTTCGTGTACAAAGACTGAAGGCCCTCATGTGCCCATTTTCATTCTCTCTCTCTTTCCCTCTCTCTCTTTCTTCCCTTATTTCTCTCAATTAAATAAATAAGAATAAAAAATACATTTTAAAATAAATAAAAATTTGCAGCACCTGAAGGCCCTGGCAAACCCCTTCTCTCTCACTCTCTCTAATAAAGAAATAAAAATAAAATATTAAAAATGTTTTAATCAAAATTTCTCCTCAAATATTAACTGCCCAAGATAATTTGACTTCAGAATCTATAAAACAATATTCCCAATTTTTTTTTCAGGTACACATGAACGCATGCCTCAAAACAATGTTCCTGATTTTTTTTAAGGTACACATGAATGCATGCCTCAAAATACAGAGGCCTGATGACCAGGCTATCATTACTGACACCCTGTCACTGCCAACACAGCTTTTTAATTCCTGTTTTAGAGCTGTCTTAAGAACAAACATTTTAAAATACCAGAAGGGATAGGAATCTTTATCCTTCCTGGAGGTTTAGTATCTGAAATTACCAAAAGTCTTGCTTCTTTCCTCTGCCAATGGGAGATTATTATTTTTAAGATTTGGCATGGTGACTGGGACATAGCCAAGACAGCCAGGCCTGCAGAGTACCCCAAGCATGAGTCTGAGACTGCCCATCAGCCCAGCTATTTTTAACCTGCCTTAGCGGCCAGGATGGACCATGCATTATGGTTGACAAAATAATGAGAGGCCTCCGTGCCAGTTCCCATGGGGGTGGAGTTACAGGGTGTCTGCAGTGTGAGGGAACTGGCCATGCCCGCCCCCATCAGACCTGCGACCACCAGCTATGTTCCTGACTCCTCACACTGAAAACTGGGCAAAAAGCTGGCAAACTGTTAGCATTCAACATAACATATTACTTTTATAAATTTTTGGAAGCAAATTAAGGCAATTGTCATTAAATTCCAAGAGACCTTTACAGTTGCTCTGCGTTCTAAAGCACTGTGACATGTTGACTTGTCCCTCTGTCTTACAGACAAGATTGAGGGTAGGGCAAGGAAAAGTATGGCAGAGGTCAAAAGGCAGGTTGGCAGAAGAGGTGAGAATTGTCCATGTGCAGAGTCAGGTAAGAGGAGAAAGTGTTGCAGCCACCCTGTGGACAAGGGCCTAGGGGGCCCAGGCAGTTCTGAGGGAGCCTCTATCTGGGAAGCTGGGTGCCTGCCCCTGTTATTTATTAGTGGAGCTTCAGGGAAGATACATAACTTCCCTAAGTCAATCTTCTTCATGCAGAATGAGTTTGGCCACCAAACTCATGGGGTTCTTACGAAGATTAAATGCAATACAAAATCATGGCTAAACAGACTGTAGCTGGTTTTGCGTTTATTGGTCTCTCAGAAGGGCAGGGGTTCTTCTAAGGTGCTAACAAGCACAAGTTGGAGCTGGGTAACAGTAATGAGAAGGCCCCAAGGGAATAAAACTGAAGAGAAGTTAAGAGAAAAGGGAAAACAGCAATGCGAGAAGGAAATTACAATAGCAGAACAACATCTAAAGAGGTTGGTCTCGTCTTCACAGAACTCTGTTCATACAACTAATGATAATTGCAGATTGAGTGTCCTTTGTCTGAAATGATCAAGTCTGAATGTGTTTCATATTTCAGATTGCTTTTTTTAAATTTTGGAATATTTGCACATTGCTTCTCTGCCTTTTGGCTAGGATCAAGTATGAAATATTTGCACATAAATAATAAGCTATTCTAGGGAATGGGCTCAAGTCTAAACATAAAATTCACTTATGTTTCCTATATACTTTATAGACAAAACCTGTATATAATTTTGTTTGTTTGTTTTTGGAGGTAGGGTCTCTCTCTAGCCCAAGCTGACCTAGAATTCATATGTAGTCTCAGGGTGGCCTTGAACTCATGGTGATCCTCCTACCTCTGCCTCCCAAGTGCTGGGATTTAAGGTGTGCACCACCATGCCCAACAATTTTTTGTACTTTTAAGTGCAACCAAGCCTGTTAAATGAACTTTTTCTTTATGCCGTTTAAGGATATGGCTCAGTGAATAAGGGGTTTGCCACACAAGCCTGAGCACCTGAGTTCAATTCCCAGCACTCATATAAAAAAGGCAGATATAGCCATGTGTGCCTGTAACACCTGTGCTGGAGTGGGTGGAGAGGAGAGAGCTCACTGGTCAGCCAATCTGACCAAGAATACGGTGATCTGTATTCAGCAAGAGACTCCATCTCAAGGAAATAAAAATGAGGCGTGATAGAGGAGGCTCCCCCGCATTCTCCTTTGGTTCTGTGCACACCTTCATATGGGGCACATGCATACATCATACAAACACACCACATACTACACACACCAAAAGAACTTTCTGCTTGCGGCATCATTTTGCTTCTCTGAAACATTTCAAACTTTGTAGTATTTGCGTTTGGGAGTTCAGATTAGGGATTCTCAACCTAGATAGTGACTCTATGTCTTCACTGTTGAGTCTTAACACTGCCACTCTGCCAGAAAGCCAATGCTATATGACCACCTCGAGTCCACAGAAATGATATAAAAATAGGCCAGGCACAGTCTCCCCACTTCCAAACATAAAACCCACAACTCACTAATGCTCCATAAGATTCTTGAAAGAATAATCTAATTACATATCTTGTTTCATTTAAGTCCATACTCCAAGGGTTCCAGGGATGGAGATATTTTTATACGTGTGTGTGTGTGTATGTGTGCATGTACATATAAACACATGCATTAACTATACAACTGTTAATTGTTTCAGAGTCATTTTTCAACTACTGAAATGGAGCAGTGAGAGAAGCATTTGAAAAATATTTATTTCATCCTTCTGTCCCTGGTGGCATTACATGAAGAACAACTGCTTTTTATTGGATTCATTTATGACAACGTTTATTTTTAGATAACCAGTTCAGCAAGATGGAACACAGAAAAGTTAAATTTTTAGTAATAGGGAGATTTTAAACTGCTTATGAAGTTAGTAAAATGAGGCATTTCAATGCCGGGCACAGGGGCACACACCTTAGTTACTGCTGTTCAGGAGACTGAGGCGGATGGTGTGTTTTAGGCTAGTGTGGGCTGTGTCTCAGAAACAAACACACAAACAATAGCAAATAAAACAATAAATAATACCACTGACATCTTTTCATGAGTGGAAAAGGTAATTGATGTTTGTTGGGCTTCTGCTGTGCGTCAAATACTTAAGTATTTATCTGTTTTAATGTTCACAGTTATTCAGTGCAGATGTAACTTTATTGTGAACACAGAGAAACTGGGTTTCAAAGAATGTCTTAAGTTCACTCCACAGGTTAGGAAGAGAGATGAGTTCAAACATCACACAAAGTCTACCAAAGCACACTTTCTTTTTTTTTTTTTAAGATTGCAGGTGGGGCTGGAGAGATGGCTTAGCGATTAAGCGCTTGCCTGTGAAGCCTAAGGACCCCGGTTCGAGGCTCGACTCCCCAGGACCCACGTTAGCCAGATGCACAAGGGGGCGCACGCATCTGGAGTTCGTTTGCAGTGGCTGGAGGCCCTGGCGCACCCATTCTCTCTGTCTCTCTCTCTCTGCCTCTTTCTCCCTCTGTCTGTCATAAATAAATAAATAAACAAAAAAAAGATTGCAGGTAACTTTATTTTTTTAATTTGTAATATATTTTATTACATGACATATGTTCATTTAAAAAAATTAAAAAGATCAATAATTTCCCTGATTACAAATTCAGGTAAGATCTATTGTTCCTTAGCAAAACTATATGCACATCTTTCAAATATCTAAACAGGAGGCACTTGTATATAATAAAGAAAAAAAATATTCCCCAACCTAAATGATCTAATTCTAAAGCTTTCTTCTTTTTTTTTTTTTTCAAAGCACACTTTCTAATGCCTCACTTCTCGAGAAACATCCTCGGTAAATACCAAAGCCACCCTCTGGGTGACACCTTTCCTGGGTAAGGACATAGTGAAGTTACCTTGATAAAAATAGCAAGGACAGGCTGGAGACATGGCTTAGTGGTTAAGGCACTTGCCTGCAAAACCTAAGGACTCATGTTCTGCTCTCCAGATCCCATGTTAGCCAGACACACAAAGGTGAAGCAAGCACAAGGTCATATATGCCCACTAGGTGGCACGAGCATCTGGAGTTTGATTGCAGTGGCAGAGGCCATGGTGCACCAATTCTCTATCTCTCTCCTCTCTCTAAAATAAAAAAATAAAATAAAAATTATTTTTAAAAATAACAAGGACAAAGCCAGGCACGGCAGTGCACGCCTTTAATCCCAGCAATTGGGAGGCAGAGGTAGGAGGACTGCTGTGAGTTCAAGGCCACCTTGAAACTACATAGTGAATTCCATGTCAGCCTGGGCTAGAGTGAAACCTACCTCCAAAAGGGGGGAGGGAGGACAAGGACAAGGACAAGGACAAGAGAAGAAACATGGCTTAGTGAGAAAAAGAACTCTGGATAAAAAGTACTAAGAGTTCTTATTACCATTGCACCAACGCTCTCCAAGCAAGCCATGATCTCTCCAAACTCAAGGCACCATCAGCAGACTACCATGACCTGGTCCACTCAGGAAAGTCACTGTTCCCCCCTCCTCCACTTAACTCCCTTACCGACCCCACACAAGGAACAGAATACATGTACTCGAAGGGCATAACCAAACTCAGAATCTGCCATCACACTAGTAAAATGGTGACCCAATGCCAGTATGTCTGAGGCACTTATTGTGGTGATGATGCCCCCACTCCATGCCACCCTTCCCCTTTTCCCTCCTAAAGAATCCTGATGCTGGTGAGGAGGGCAGCGTGCTGAGTCCAGGGCCTGCTTTTCCTAATTTGCCCTGTATGCCGAAATGCCCACAGCAGGATACAACCCTAACCCACCAGATGCAAGCAGAAGCTCCTGGTTATTCCAGAGCCTCACGTTAACATGAGGCAGAACTGGCCAGCTGCCTTGCTGCATGCATCCAAAGACTGTTCCAGGATTGTGAGCAGGATGCGTGGGGACTTGCATGTGTCATTCCTTAAAAGGACAGAGACCCCACACCAAGGAGCACAAAGGAAGGAAGAGATAATCTGGTCATCTAAGGACATGGAGAAGCTGCTAAATGAGCTTTAAACTGGTCTTTCTTGCAAAGTGAAAGAAAAACAGATCTTTTCCCTGTTCGATCCACTGTACTCTGACTTTCCTGCTCCGTGAAATGAAATTCAGTCATTCTGCCTATAACTGACAAAGTGCTTTATTGAAAGATCTGTCCCCTTAAAATTTTTAAACGTGAGGCTGGGGAGACAGTTTAGCAGTTACGGCATTTGCCTGTGAAGCCTAAGGACCCAGGTTCAATTTCCCAGTACCCAGGTAAGCCAGGTGCAAAAGGTGTTGCATGAATCTGGAGTTCCTTTGTGGTGGCTGGAGAACCTGGCACACCCATTTTCTCTCTATATATATCTGCCTCTTCCTCTCTCTCTCTCTCAATCAAATAAAGAAATAAAAATATTTTTAATTTTTAAATTTAATTGCCAAATAAAAAGGCGAATTCTGAATGACAAATTCCACAAGAAATACAAAAGTAAACAGGATATACAGAGAAAATAAAAAGTCAAATTTGAGGTACCCACAGGAACATGAGATAAATGCCAATGATGGCTAATAAGACTCCAGTTTTCGAATAAAATGAAGGTCACAGAGCAGCAGTTGCCAAACTGTCAACAAGTAACAAAAACACGTCCTTTGATTATGAACTAAGATGACATGAAGAAGAGAAAAGAAAAGTGAAAAGAGATTCTCATAAGACTAGAATGAAACCACTGTCTGAGCTGACGACAGCACTTGGGGAAGAATGCAGGAGGCTAGAGCGGTCTGCTGGCCAGAAGGCTGAGCCTGGGAGCAGAGACATATAGTCCATGTCATTTGAACTGTAGAGAGGACTCTGTGTTTGAGTGGAAGCTTTATAGGAGCTAGGCAAGCAAAGCATTTCCTGAAAGAATTTGTGCTTATTTTCTACCTGTTTAGAAGTTGCTGGGGGTGGCGGGACGGAGGTCTGAAAAAATGGTTCAGCAGTTGCAGGCATTTGCCCTCAAAACCTGATGACCCGGGTTCAGTTCTCTAGTACACACATTTGCAGTGGGAAGAAGCCCTGGCATGTCCATGTCCGTTCTAATTCCCTCAGGTTCTCCGTCTCTCACTCTCTCTCTCTCTCTCTCTCCTTGCAAATAAATAAAATATTTTTAAATATTGTTAAGGAAATAACAATATGATGATTTGTATTTCTTTTACAAAATTGTCATAAAATCACAGCAACAACTCTGGCCGTATGAGAAAGATGTGTTTAACATAAGCTCCTTTTCTATGTGGAGAAGAAGCAGAGCCTATCCATGGTACTGCATTAGACATGCAATGTCAAAGGTGCTGAGTCCTAGGAAGAGTAGATTGCACAATTGCTTACTTTTCCTCTTCAATGTATACAACTGCCGAGGATCCTGCATGCTGTGCCTATGAGCATCGTGGGCAAAGATGCCTGTGAACCGTAATTTTGAAAACAATGTCAACTGAACTGAAGTATCAAATATGGCTATCCACAGAGTTAAGATATGCATATCAGGTCTTCTGACCTTGCAGAATTTTAACAAAATAATATGAATTTTATATTTTTATACTTTATAATGTTTGAGTCTTTTGTTAACTCTATGACCTTAATTTTTTAATGTAATCTATCAATTTAGAGTTCCAGGGATATGATCATATGCCTTCTCCCTCTCTCTCTCTCTCTTTCTCTCTCTCTGTCTCTGTCTCTCTGTGTGTGTCTGTATGTGTATGTATGTACGAGACACACACACACTCACACAGCTGCTTACAGTTGCCTGCTACATAAAATGTTTCCAATGCTAAAACATATGGGAGTTGGTGGAGGTGTAAAAGTGATATAAGGATCTGCTTAAGCGAAATCCAAAATTGAAGTTGAATGGTAATTATACACACCATAAGGCAATTTCATTAACATTAATTTCAGGAGCTAAAGCATATCTAGAAGAAACACACTAGAAGTCACAAGACCTACATTCTATTTCTAGCTTTGTCATTGACCTTCTGGGTGACCTTGCATAAGGCACTTAACACCCAAGAGACTCAGTCTTCAAACTTGGAAGAGATAGAATCTAGTAGTTATCTGAGGGAAAAAAAAAATGCTATAAGGTAAAAGACTCACTCCATGTTTAGTGCCAGATCTAAGGAAACATGCTTCACTAAAAGTTTGTTTCATTGGAATCAAGGAAATCAAATACTAACAGAATTAAAGGGAAGCAGAATTTTCTTCCCAATCTACTTGATAGAGTCTGCTAAAATGCTCTGTTCCTCAAACATCAAGCTTGCTATGCTACAAACCAGACATAAGCTATGTAAAGGATCGTGTTTAACTCCCAGTGTCTCTTTTTCCACTCCCGAGGGAATCCCAGGGCTACCTCAATCATAGTGGCTGATAATAAAATTACTCCTTAGTGCTTTGGAGTACTTTCAGAAATGCTCTCAACTTTTCAAAGGATTAAAAATCCAGTTGGTAAATGGTCTGTCCAGGGCTACTCATTCAGGATGAGTGGCTTTATGCCAAATCTGTGGGAAAAAAACACATATTTTCTGAAGAAGAGAATGTGCCCAAAATATTCTGAAATGCTTGTATTTATTTCTAAGATCTTTGAGTGGGAGCAGTGGTTTGAGGGTTAAATAGAGGGCCTTGCACATTAGAAGTATAAAAGCATTCTAAATTTTGGTGTGTACAAAATAACAAATAATTACAAGTATAGAAGAAATTCATTCTTGAAAGAATTAAAAAAAAAAAAACCTTAGTCATTATGTGAGCACAGCAGGTGGGTGGTTTTTAGTAAGAACAGTACCCACTTCCTAAAATAAAAGACTAAAATTTTCAAAATAATCAAGTAGACAAACGTATCCTTTGGGGGTTTAACTCTCAAGAGAAGAAAACGGCCTAACTACACTCAGCAATGAGGGCTTGCTAAGAATGTGGGGCTGCAGAGTTGGCTTAATGGTTAAAGCATTTCCCTGCAAAGCCAAAGGACCCAGGTATGATCCCCCAGTACCCATATAAAACCAGATGTACAAGGTGATACATGTGTCTGGAGTTCATCTGCAGTGCCTAGAGGCCTTGGTATGCCCATGTTCTCTCTCTCTCCCTCCTTCTTTCTACCTCTCTCGCACTCCAATAAATAAATAAAAAATATTTTTTAAAAGCTTAAAAGAATGTGAACATGTAGTGTGTATGCCCACAGAGAAGAAAGGTCAGAGCTGGGCTTTACAGTAATTCTAATGGAAAGCTGGCCAGAAGTTTAGTACTAAGAAAGCAGAAGACATCACAGTGACGTGTCCACTGACAGCTGGGATGTCACATCGACAGTAACCTCAGCTTTTTTCCCCCTAACCAGTCAGTGCTAGAAGTTGCTTCTGGCCACTTTTACTCCTACCAAAGTCCCCCATACTAACTGCTCAAAAGTTCTTGAGAATGAACAGCAGCACTATCCACCGCCTCACACTGTGTTAAAAAAATGAATGACTTAAATATTTAAGTATGAACATGACAATTTAAGTATGAACAGGACAAGTGTGGTGTCCTTTGTGAGTCACAGAGCTGCAGATGCCAGCTGCAGAGATCATACTCTGAACACACCGTGGCTGCTTGCTCCCAACATCACTCAGCAAGTAAAGGAGAGAGTCCACAAGGTAGAAACAAGCCACAGGCTGAAAGAACTTTGGTAAGCCCGAGCTACTATACTGACTGGACAAAGAACGTGAACAGAAGAAAAACTGCATTAATATCCATTAACCTTTCCACATCTACAACCCATCAGACAGCCTAAACTGTAGCTGCTAATGCACTGCCAAATCCAATCCAAAATAAACAGCTAAATTCAAACCAAAATATTTTAATGAAATATGTTTAAGATGAGAGAAAGGCATTAAGAAAAATAAAATAAAGAGTTCGTGTTAGCAAAATTATCATAGAGTTATACCGGTGTCAAATAAAATGTCCCTATGACTGGATGAGAAAATAAACTGAAAAGCTAAAAACTAAAAGCAATAAAAGAAACACTTGTGTTTTAAGTTAAAACATGACCTTTGGCTTAATGGAATGCACTAATAGTTAACAGTTAACTATTTAAGGCTGAGTACAGAAATAAACACTATAGTTTCTAGTGTCACCCAAACAATTGAGAAAACATATTGCCAAAAATGTACTTCAGCACTTGACATGTCTGTGCCTCACAGCCAGTTCTCTAAGTTCAGTGCGATGATCTAACCTGGTGTATTTACAAGAGAAGTTGAATATGGCTACACTGCACTGTGTCGATATGCTTTCATAAAATGCAATGCTGCAAGAAATCTTTATAAAAGTAATAAATATTGTCATACATGGGTTGACTTCATTAATAATTAACAGAAAGCCCTTCCAGAGGAGAATTTAATGGAAAATTTTTCTTACACCAACAGAAACTCAAAAGAAATGGGGAGAGACTTTAAGATAATAAACTGTAGCCACAATTTTATACAGTAAAACAATTATTCATTCCCTCAACAATGAAGAGATGGATGCATGATGAGTTAGGCTCAAACAAACCATCCCTTCATAAACAAATGCAAGTCATAATCGCTAGCAGATTTCCCATTTAACTAAAGGCCAATATGAAGTTCTAGAAGAAGAGACGAGGAGAGGAGAAACCTCCCTGTGTACTGCCTCTAAATCACAGTGACCCAGAATGAGACCAGCTGCTTTCCCACAAACCGTTTCTTTACTACAAGGATGTTCTGGGACAGCATTTTTTTTTTCTCTCTGAGTTTAATTTTAATAATATGTCCTTTAGTTACCCATAGCCTCAATGAATTCTATTCTCACAGTTATGTAGGTTTCAAATATATTAGTAAAAAACTAAGTAATGGGGGTAAGAGGAACAGCAAGAATAATTACAGGAAAAAAAAATAACCACCTACCCTTTTCTGTAGAACTATTGGCGTTATTGCTGGCAGTGTGACTCTCCTCGCACTCAAACTCATGTCTGCCCTTTGAGAATGGTCCCCTCTTATAGATCATGGACGAAATGAAAGAAATCCTTAACCGTCGTCACTCCTTGAGAATCTCCAGGCTCAGTGCAAAGAAACACTAGGGCAGTAATAAATGTCACCCTGCTTCTGTGATTTCAGCCTACCCAAAGCCAATTAGGGATGACTGCAGACAGGACAAGGCAGCAGCCAGTCAGACTGGGGACTCCGCCTTTGTCCTTGGAAACACATCCGGATACTTTTGTTTATGATATTTAAAGAACCAGATTAACAGGCATTCAGTTCACTTAATTTTTTTTCCAAAACAGTGCAATTCAATGCCATCTTTGTTGATAAAGCAGCTAGCTTTCACTAGAGCATTTCAACATATGCCAGATAACTGTTTACATTGTTCCACTTAAAGTATGTTTAAAGTATATAAATATGTAAATGAATCCATTTCAATTTTTTCTACTCATAAATTAATGAATGGTTTGACTAGATTATATGATGTGAGGCACAGAATTTAATTCTGAAGTTATAATTGGTACAAAGTAGTAATTTATGTTATAATGAAAGTTTTTAATAGATAGGCACATATCTTGTTGTAAGCAGCTGAAATGTTTATATTGTGGACTTTATAGCTATGCTTAAGGTCACATACTGCTAAATATTAACTATTAAATATTATACTCAGAATCAAACTAAATAGAAAAGGATTATTAAACAATATGTGAACCCAGCACATGTTTAAAAAGCACTTATATAATTTTGCATATTTCATTTATTTGAAAGCACTTAAAATAGCCACTGCTCAAAGCTATTTGAATATTTAACTATTTTTGCATATTATTAAAATAACTTTAATTTTTATTTTTTACTGTATTTTTGCTTGTGGGTATGTGTGCCCATGTCTCTTGCCATTACAACTGAATGCCAAATGTGTGTGTCACTTTGCATCTGGCTTTACATGGGTGTTGGGGGATTGAACCTAGGGAGCAGGCTTTGCAAGCAAACACCTTTAGCCACTGAGCCATATCCCAGCCCTCTATAATTTTTATTCTAATATTTTTAGGGATTACAGGAAGTTCACAAGTGAAAAAGTGTTAGTCATTTAGGAAGTTTTTGATAAAGAATGAAACAATAAAAGTAATACACTTAAAACTGACTCTACATTTTGACAGTTGGAGAAACAGCTCTGGACTGACACAATGACATGGTCTGCAGAGCCTTCTTAATGCTTCTCAGTGTTAAGAATGGCCCACCACCTTCAGCAATAGAGGCACTGCCATCGCATCTGGCCAGTACATGACTAAGGGCAACAAGACAAGATGGGAGTGTCTACAACCCAGACACAGACTTTCCACTTCTTCATGCAGACTGCTACTACCCAGATTTGTTTTTCTGCCTTACACTTCAGATGGGTTTTGTGCATGCGAACTCATATTCTTCAAAAGGAAAAGAGACACTGCCCCTTGAGGGCTCCCCATTTTGGATTCCAAAACCCAAGGTCTCCCTCAAGTTGGTGGCTAGAGGAATACCTTTAATGTAAGTAGCCAGTTTGATCCTAATCCAGCGAGGGTTATCAAGTTCTTTTCTTTAAAAATTACTAACATATAGACCAAAGTTCAGACCTTCCCCCCACCGACCCTGCTCATCTGCTTCTGTGAGCTGCCCCATTCTCGAGGAGTGCACCGTGTCTGGTTCCTCCAGCATCGCCACTATGATGAAGGTGGTTCAGCAGCTCGGGCTGGAGGCAAACACCTTTAGCTGGAGGCCAGGCTCCTCCACCGCGTCAAGGTCTCCCAAGCAGCTGTAGCCTTGAAACAGCTCTATCCGCAGAATACTCAGCATGAGCCCCTGCTGACCGGAGTACAAACCCCTTCACAACCCAGAAAGTCTGTTCCTTCTTGTAGTTAAATGTTCACAGGTTTCCTAAACCACTTTTCACTTTTCATGAACCAGTGAATATTCAAGAAAACAAAACTGAAGCCTGTGTAAAAGCTTCTCTGTGACAAGTGCCATAAGACCCTGTTTTCTACTTGTCAGTCTGTGACATCTACCTCTCCAAGTTTTCATGAATTCTACTTCACAAGGTTATGGCTATTTTATATATGCTGGCTGTAGAATACAATGAAACAACAAAAACATCAAAAAATACTACCATATAGAAAGTAATGATCTCATTATGACATTTTCATTATCATTCAAGTATATCACTATACTTTAACCATAGTCACAACCTATTGTCTTCTTATGTTCCCCCACATTCCCCTCTCACTAGTCCCTATATTCTTCCCAAGTAGTCCCCCTTCAATTTTCATGTAATGTGTGTATTGTAGATTCCCTCCCTCTCTCCTTCTCTCTCTCTCTCTCTCTCTCTCTCTCTCTCTCTCTCTCTCTGTCTCATTGCAAATAAATAAATAATAAAAATTCAAAAAGTTATTGGTTATATCTGGAAAAGTGAGATAACCCAGGCTGAGAAAGTCAAACACAGAATGTTCTTTCTCAAATATGGAAATTTGATTCAAATGTTTAGAATTGTATGTCAGTTGGAATAAAAGTTGGTTTCAGAGGTCAGTAAACTGGAAAGGGACTATAAGGGAGGGAGGAGAGAGGAGTGCTTAAGGAGAGAGAACAGTAGATACATAAGCAAAGGGATAGAATACTGGGGATGAAATGGTCTAAGTGAGGTCGGGATAAGGGATGGAAGGGGGGAGGGGGTGGGATGAGGGTTAATCAAAATTTAAGATGTTGTAAATAAGCGATATAGAAACCTAATTATTTGCTATTTAATAATATATGTATTTAAAAAGAGATTGTTTGAGTAGAAGTATCCTGTGTATGTGGATAATCTTGTACCCAGAAGCCATACTTAGATTGTTAGAAAAAGTTCATTGCCAGGGGTGGGATATCTTCCAGTGAGTTGTTGGCCAGGGAGCCCCCTGATGCTTCCAAAACATTACAAGCCATTGCCAAGGCTCTTGGTTCCCCATCAGAACTAGATGGTGAGACCTATTGCTGAAGAAAACACATGCTTGGGTTGCAGGTAGAAATCAAAATGGAGCTGAGCTGGAAGCCTCCTTTCTGTAAAGTAAGGGTCAGGATGCTGGAAGAAGCTATGCAGCCTGTTGGGACGGGGGGGACATAATGCATCAACAGTCTGAACCAGCAGTGGACCCTGCAAGCCTTACAGCTGGCTAAATGTACCAACTGGTTCAATGGTTGCATCTCTGTATGGAGAAAACCAACTTCTCCTTGATTAGACTTGAAGCCTGTTCAACAGGAAGGAATTCCTCCCTGTACTGAAAACCTGATATGGTTGGAGAGGTCATAAGGCCCAGGGGTAAAACTACTACTGTTTTCTGGCTAAATGGATATATTATGCACCAATCTTCCCTCTAAATAACCATGGTTATACCCATATATTAATGCTACTCTCATTTTTGGTTAAGAAGTTCTCTTTTCAGATGGCAGTGAACACTGAGGTGACTCAAAAGTCACCATAGTGCTGGGAAGAAGTGACAGTGTTAGTGTTCAGCATTAAGACTCTACATCATGTCTTCCAAGGCTCAGCAACCATTGCACAGGAGGTATTGGAAATGATGTAATAGCAAAGTGAAAGGGAAGAGCGCTTACAATGCTGTCTTCAAGATGTAAATTTGCCTTGACAGCCATGACATCACTGTGGCTGACACTACCTACTCAATATCTGAAGAATAGGAGGAAAAAAATGATGATATCAAAATAAAAGAGACACTAGTTGGAAAAAAGGGATTCAGTGGGGGTAGAATATGGGAGGGAAGGAAAAGGGGGTGGTAGGATGGGATTATGCTCATGGTACAGTATTTATATTTATGGAAGCTGTCAAGAAAAATTAAGAAATATTATCAAATACCTCCTCATACAGGGATGAATACTACCATTTGAGAAATCTAACCTTGAGCCAACAATGACAAAGCCCATAGTAAATATGCAATTTCAAGAATCTCTCGCTGTTCACCTCACTTCTCTTCTCTCCTCTCCTTTCACCCCCCCATCTTTCTCTTCTTGCAAATAAGCAAATAAAAATATAATTTTAAAGGATATTATTGATAATGCTTTTCTCAGTTTAATCTAAATATTGTAAAGTGTCATCTCTGGTCTTGAATATCTTATTTGGTTCCACAAAAATCAAAGCCATGTAGTCTCTAAGAAAAGAACCTGTTATATACCTATACTGTGTTATTGAATAGGGTACACTACTGAATAAGACATGTCACTGCCCAGTATAGTGTTCAGTACTAAAAGACATCTCTATTACACCCTACAAGGCTCAGGGACCATTGTGGAAGAGGTGGTAGAAGGAATGTAAGACCCAAAGGAGGGGGAAGAATGCTTTTGAATACTGTCTTGCAAACATAGAAGAGCCCTTGCATTCATTACCTCACAGTGGCTAATGCTACCTGTATAATAAAAGGGCAAAAAGATAAAAACATCAAAATAAATGTTGGAAAGAAGAGGGGAGTCAGTGGAGAAAGGGCATGGGAAAAGGGGCAAGGGAGGTAGGAGGTAGGAGGGGATCAGGGTACATTGTGTATATGTATGAAGGTTGTCAATACAGAGTTATAAAAAAAGATATGTCACTGCCTCACAGTGGAACACAGGCATCTGGTTTAAAGTTAGAGCTTCACATCTCCTGTGTGCTGAGATTAGCAACAATGACTAGATATCAAATGCCATGGGGGCTGCAAGGAAGAAGAAAGTACACCCAAGATCAGGGCAGGCTTTAAGAAATACCCACTCTTCTTGTCTTGAAAAGTTATTAGGAGAAAAATATGCACAAAACTTCAAAATTGCTATCATTCTAGGCACAAGGTCTTAAAGCTTTCAACAGATGATAAAAACCAAGGCCAGACGAGCAGCAGCTCTTGCCTAAGGACAGGAAGTGCATGAGCCAATAACTCAGGACGAAACCTCAAGTGGACCTCTCCAAGACACCTCATTTTACCATGCTACAATGTTTATTTCCATATTGAAGTGCATGATTTGATACAACACTCGCTTAAAATGTCATTATACTTCTGATCATGTTTTTGATGTACTTATTCATTTGTTGTTTTTTGCATCTATGTATGTGTGTAAGTAATGTGGGGTGTGTGTGTGTGTGTGTGTTGTGTGTGGTGTATGCGTGTCATGTTGTGGTGTATACATGTGTATCTGCCCTATGCATGTGTATGTGCCCCTATGTGCTTGCCTGTTGTGCGGTCCCTTGCTTGCCTTCAGTGGCCAGAGCAGACCCTCAGGTGTCCTACTCCGTAGCTCTTTTGCTGGTTCTTATATGAGCCTGAGTTTCTTACTGAAACTGGAACTTCCTGTTTTTCATGAGCCCAGGTGGTTCCCTGGTCTCTCCTCCCTTTCGCAGGACTGAGTACAGGTGCATATGGCCAAGTTCAGTTGTTTACATGGGATCTGGAAATTCAAACCCGGGTGGTGTCAGGCCTCCACAGGCCCTTATGCTTGCACAGGAGGTACACTTAACTGCTGAGCTAGCTCTCTCGCCCTGTGCCTATTCATTTGTTTCATTAACCTACTTAAAAAGCATGTATTGAGGCTCTAACTAAATGTAAAGTGCTATGTTATTTGCCATGAGAAATTCAAAGTTCATCAACTCCTAATTGCTGTTTACCAAAGGCATGGTGGCTCTGAGTGGAAACAGTGCTCACACGATGGGCTTCGGCAGAGGAAACTGCTGCATGAGTACTAGCCAACAACCAGGCCCAGCTCACCTTGGCGTCCTCTTCACCCACTCATCGACAGCAAAGGTTTCCTGAAGCTCCCGAAACATGGTCAGTGTTTCCACCTCTGCTCATGAGTCCACTACTCACAAATATTTCATGTTCATGCCAGACACACCTCTTCTCGAACCTTTATTTTTCATGCACCATTCAAAGGCATCTCCTTCTAATAGCATGTTATCTCAGAACTGAAAGGTCGAGAGTGAAGGAGATTCAAAAACCACATAATTCCCCACTAAGTTTCAGGTGTTTTATACATTTTATTTTTTATTCTAATCATCCTACAAAGCAGCCATCATTTGATCCCATTTCACTGATTCAAAAACTGTATCCTTTATCACATACTTGTTTGTTGAAACTTCAGCTACTGTCTTCTATGAATGCATATTCAAATCACTTTGAAGGCAGGTCACTTGAAGACAAGGACATGTTGAAGTTCTAACCATTACACATCTACCAAGCGCTATCCAAGGCAGTGAGCATAAGGCAGGAAAAAATGCCTTTTCATTACTAATCCTACACATTAGCCATCAAAATTCCTGCCTTACACTAAACAACTGGCCCTGTCCTTTTACCCATTCTTACACTGTGTTACTGCACTACTCACTTGAGGGAACTCACCGCACATCCAGATGCATCATCTCCCTCAAAGACACAGATCAAAATTCATTCCACCAGAAGTCATCCTTCCTGGTAGAGTGAAATTATGAAATTATGTCATCCCTTGCTTTTTACTATTTTAAAGACTTAAGCATCCATTTCTCCTACATTTACATATGCATAATAATGCATTGCATTGATAACTTATCAATACTTTCACAGCCTCCAGCTTTTGTTCCCAAGGAAAACATAATCTTTAATGATGCAATTCAGGCTCTTGTTCCCTCCACCCCTCCTAAGATACCTCACAGAGTACTGTCTGTACATGTTGACATCATGTCCACACATAGTCAATGTGTAAAGGCTAGCCACTCTGGGTAAGATAGTGGACAAGCCTTCCTTCTCATCATAATGAACAAAAACATGCTCAAGTACAGGCTCATTTGGATATTTATTTGCTTTTTAACATAGTTCTTTTAGTAGTCACTGTAATGAACACTAAATCTAAATACTGTCCTAATGATACAAGTCTTAAAATAGATTTTTATACGAACTACATTGTCTAGATGTTAAAACAAAAAAAAACACTTAAATAATTTATTAAGTTCCATAACCAACTATTAATAAAGTATAGGAATACAAAGGACAAAGAACTTAACTTTATCATGAGAGATCAGAAAAGTTTTCCCTAAACAACAAAGAATTTGGGAGTACAAAAAGGTTATTTCCGATTAAAAACAAAGAATGTACAAAGATGAGTCTGGAAAAAATGAATAGATGGAACAGCTGGGCCAGGTGAGAAGGGTTATTCTATGTCATATTGAAGAGTTTTGCTCTCATTCTACACTATAAAGATATATGATAAAGTATATCTTTTATCTTAGCATAGAAAATAGCCTATGTCTTATCTAGTTAAGGTGTGTGTGTGTGTGTGTGTGTGTGTGTGTGTGTAGGAGAACCGATAGTAACTTGTAAAGGAGTCTAACACAGAAATGAAAATTTCCAGATTAGGAAGATATCAAACTTTCAGAGATGTTTCAGAAATCAAAACAGCATGATCAAGTCATTCTACACATCACAAAAATCTTCAATGTGTTCCCTGTATGTGAATTTATGATCTAAGTTTTAATTAATAAAAATAAACCAGAAAGGTACACCGTATTTTCACAATCTGTAAATTTAATTTGCTTTGAGGCCATTCTTAAGAAAAACAGGCTAAACAGAAAGTACCAGATTTTCTTACCACTCTCCCTCCCCACAAAACCTAAAATGATATGAAGAAAACAGAAAAGAAAAGAAGAAATTTCTTTGGTAAGTAAGAAGCTTTCTTATCTTTTTTCATCTGGAATAGAATAAAAAAGATGCTTTAACTAGACTATAAATTAAGAGAGTTTTAAAACAACTACAAAATCATTAGGATTATTTAAATATAAGAAAATTGTAGCCAGAACTTGCACAAATGAGAAATGACACCCAGAAACTTGTGAGAGACAAAGAAGTGCAGAGACTTAAGAAAGTCAGTCCCCCAATGCTCTCTTGACCAAGGATAAGGACGTGGAACACACTTCAAAAAGAATCATCGTGTTCCTTAACTAAGGGCAATACATCATCTTCTAGGAAAAAGAAATCATTAAGGGGAAGTAATAAGAGAAATAAAGGCAGGGGGCTGAAAAGATTGCTTAGTGGTTAAGGCACTTGTCTGTGAAGCCTAAGAATCCATGTTTGACTCTCCAAGTTCCACATAAACCAGATGCACAAGGTGATACAAGCACACAAGTTCACACATGCATACAAGGTGGCACACACATCTAGAGTTCGACTGTAGAGACTGGAGGCCCTAGCATGCTAATTTCTTTCTCTCTCACTCCTCTCTCTCTCTCTCTCTCTCTCTCTCTCTCTCTCTCTCTTTTAAAAAAAGCCAGTCTATGGGGCTTGCTTAAAAAAAAATAAGAAAGAAAAGGAAAGGAAAGAGAAGAAAGAAAAAGAAATAAAGGCAGGTATAATGAGAAGAAAAACTGCTTATTTTTGAAAAAATAATCAAATTCAAGAACTATTAGACAGCAATGGAGAGATATAAAGGTGATGTCGGAACATATAAAGAGCAATGCAAATGCTAAATACAATGATAAAATAGAAGACTTTTTGTAGTAAAGACTCAATGAAGTTCCCCAGAGAAATCTGATTTCTACCAAGGTTACTGGAACTCTCTGGCAAGAAGGAAGAAGAGTTCTAGGAGTCCCTAAGTGGGGTGAGGAGTCAACTTACTTCTAATTTGTCTAGAGTGGCACTCAGCAGCAGGCTATGGTATATCTCTGCCTCCTGTTGCTAACCTGCATCTAGTAATGCTCATGAAATGCTTGAAAAAAGAAAGTATCAATGAGGCTTATATGCACTGACAGATTCAGTAATGAAAAACGACCGACAATACTCAAAGTTTTACAAAATATACCTGGAGTGATGACTCGTGCCAATAAGCCCAGTACTCAGGAGGCTGAGGTAAAAGGATCTTTATGAGTTCCAGACCAGCCTGATTTATAGAATGAGTTTTAGGTTAGCTTGGGCTACAGTAAGAACCTACCTCAAAAGATATTTTACAAAATATATTGTTCTCATGGGCTTGTCTTAAAGTGTTTTCTAGAGGAGAAAATGCAGCCTTAGGCATGGGTGTGACGCACACTGGAGAGGGACACCAGGTGTAGAATATAGAATGAAACTAGGTGTGACACTACGTTCCAGTCAAGTATGAGATCACAAGAATATGGAAATGATTAAACCGCCTTTTAAAAGATTAAAGCTGAAAGGAGAAGAACATAATGTGAAGCATGTAGCATATAAGCTGATCCGTTCATACGCTGCATTCTGGTAGGAGGATTTTTGCATACTCTATAATGGTAAAACCAACTGATAGAAAAGAGAAGATGATAGGAGAAACAATGCTTTCATTATTGATCTTCATGGAGGAGTGACAATTTTAGTCAAATAAGGATATTAAAGATTTCCCTAAAATTATCCTAGAATTATTATTACGATACCAGTACAAATATTTCCAATAGAAGTACAGAAAACACAAAGTTAGTACAGAATAATATCATTGAATTTTTTCAAAAGTCTATAAATTGTAAAACAGAAAACAAAACAATATTCACACTAAGCTTCTATGCACTTGGCATTGTCTCAGAACTATTACACAGCTAATCTCGCCTCAAGAAAATTAACTTTCAGTTGAATTGTAAAGTTGATTACACTTTATGCTTTAGGAAGGAGAAATTCCTATAATCAAGTGATTCACAAAGCTAGAAAAGAATAGACAAAACCATGTTGGGTAAAGAGAAGAAAGAAGGAAAGGATGAGGGAAAGAGATGCCTATATCAAACACTACTGAATTCAATATAAAAAGCATTAAACTCTTTAATCCCAATACTTGCAAGGCAGAGGTAGGAGAACCACCATAAGTTTGAGGCCAGCCTGGGACGTGTGAGTGCCAGGTCAGCCTGGGTTAGAATAAAATCCTATCTTAAAACAAAACAAAACATACAAACAAAAAAGTATTAAGCAAGGATTGAGAGGCAGTTCCATTGGAAAGTCCTTGCCTAGTGTGCAAGTCCTGGGTTTAACTCCCAGCATTATATAAATTGAGAGTTATAATATATGCATGTACCCCCACACTGAAGAGATAGAAGCAGGAAGATCCATTCAAGTTCGTTTGCTACATTGTGAGTAGCCTAGACTCCATGAAAGCCTGCCTCAGACAAAAAAAAAAAAAAAAGTATTAAGCAAGCAAAGAAAGAAATACTATGCCGGGAGTGGTGGCACACGCCTTTAATCCCAGCACTCGGGAGGCAGATGTAGGAGGATTGCCATGAGTTCGAGGCCACCCTGAGAATACAGAGTGAATTCCAGGTCAGCCTGGGCTAGAGTGAGACCCTACCTAGAAAATCCAAAAACAAAACAAAACAAAATACTATAATGGTGAAATCAACACAAAAGTTAATTATGACTATGTAGTTATTATATGACACACATTTGTACAGAAAATATAGCTATAAAGAGAATCAGGGTTTTTTCATTATTTATTCACTTATTTATTTTTATGTATTTATGTTTTTTATTTTTTGTTTGTTTATTTATTTATTTGAGAGAGGCAGAGAGAAGGAGACAGAAAGAGAGAGAGAGAGAGAGAATGGGCGCGCCAGAGCTTCCAGCCTCTGTAAACGAAATCCAGATGCGTGCACCCCCTTGTGCATCTGGCTAACGTGAGTCTTGGGGAATTGAGCCTCGAACCAGGGTCCTTAGGCTTCACAGGCAAGCGCTTAACTGCTAAGCCATCTCTCCAGCCCTATATATTTATATTTTATATAAATAAATATATATTTGCATGAATATATATAAATATATAAATAAACATAAATATATATTTTATGTATTATATATTTTTATATATTAGACACAAGTGAAAGGGAAACAGAGAGAATGACAATGGGCATGCCAGGGCCTCCAGCCACTACAAACAAACTCCACACACATGTGCCACCTTGTGCATCTGGCTCACATGGGACCTGGAGAATTGAACCTGGGTCCTCAGGATTCAAAGGCAAGAGCCTTTACCATGAAACCATCTCTCCAGCCCAAGATTCAGATTTTAAAAGACTATTATCTCACACTCCTTTCAAAGCAAAAGTGACAAGGCAAGCTGGGTGTGGTGGCACATGCCTTTAATCCCAGCACTTGGGAGGCAGAGGTAGGAGGATTGTCATGAGTTCAAGGCCACCCTCAGACTACAGAGTATATAGTGAATTCCAGGTCAGCCAGGGCTATAGCACGACCCTACCTCGAAAAATCAAAAAAAAAAAAAAGTGACAAGGGTATTAAAGAGAAAATGTAAATATAAAAAAATGAACAGCATAATAGAACAAATTGTTTTGCACTGAACTATAATATAAAGTCAAAGAATATAAATTCGAGAAACTGGCCTTAAGAAAAGAACTTAGGGTGCTGGAGAGATGGCTGAGCAGTCAAGGCATGTGAATACTAAAGACCCAGGTTCGATTCTCCAGTACCCACGTAAGCAAGATGCACAAGGCGCCACATGCGTCTGGAATTCATTTGCAGTGGCTGGAGGCCCTGGCTACCTCCCTCTCTTTAAAATAAGTAAATAAATAAAATAATTTTTAAAAAGAACTTAGGGCTGGAGAGATGGACCAGCAGTTAAGGCACTTGCTTGCAAAGCCTAAGAACCTGGGCTCAATTCCTCAGTACCCACATAAAGCTAGATGCATAGGGGCACATGCATCTGGAGTTCGTTTGCATGGTTGGAGGGCCTGGTGTGCCCATTCTCTCTCTCTCTCTCTCTCTCTTCTCTATCTCTGTCTGTCTCTCTCTCTTCTCTTTCTCTCTCTTCTTTATAACTCTCTGATTATAACTAAATAAAATATTTTTTAAAAAGAACTTAGTCTCATCTGAGATTAAAAATAACACCCTCTCACTGCAAGCCTGACAACCAGCTCCGGGGTGATGGTGACAGACAAAGTGATCAATCAAAGCCCATCAAAACAGAAATCCAGAGGTTACATAGAGCTCAACACTAAATCAGACTGCTGACAGGCCTGTCATAGCTCAGGGAACATTATAGAAGAGGGGGTAGAAAGATTGTAAGAGTGACAGAATGGGTAGGAATGCTAAGGCATAGTCTTCCACTACCCCACAGGGACCGACAGGCTTTCATGACCCCACAGTGTAAAATACCATAACCCCACTGAGGAGGGCCCCCAGTGAAACAGGGGCAGGGTGATAAAGGAGTATATATAATATATAAGATAAAATTAAAAAATAAAATCCTAGTAATTCTAACAGTACATGGGAGACAGCTAATGATTTCTAAATCCAATGAAAGAAAATTAAAAACTTTCTAACAAAACCTAGGCTAAGAGGCTCCAAGCATATGAAGGTTTTGAATCTTCAGTGTCCAATCAAAGAATAAAAAAATCATGGGCTGGAGAGATGGTTTAGCAGTTAAGGTGTTTGCCTGCAAAGCCAAAGGACCCAGGTTCAATTCCCCAGGACCCACATTAGCCAGATGCACAAAGTGGCACATGCATCTGGAGTTCATTTGCAGTGGCTGAAGGCACTGGCGCACACATTCTCTCACTCTCTTTCTCTCTCTCTCTCTCTCTGTCAAATAAATAAATTTTAAAAAATAAAATATTTTTAAAAGAATAAAAAAACAAACATAAAATTATGAAATATGTATATAATTAGTATAACAAAATAATACATTGTAGCATAGCATATATTGCTAAAATAGTATTTTCATAGCCTCAAATCATATCTAGTAAATAAGAATGAAAATAAATTCATTAACATCTCCAAATTAAATTATTAAACTGAGGAAAACAAAAGAAATAAACTAATACAGATTGAAGTAAAAATGGAAAAGGTAAAATAAATAAACAACAAAATGATAAATCTAATAAATGGGTCTTAGATATTTTCTTTGTGGGAAAGAACAAAATTTGTCAATATAAAGGCAAATCCAGATAAGGAAAAGGGAAAAAACAGTGATATACAAAATAAGAAATATCAAAAAAAAAATTTAAAGAATTACAAAAAATACTTTGGTCAAGTTCATGCAAACAAAACTTGATAGAATTGATGTCTCTAATACAATATAACTATTCAAATGGACTCCAGAAAACAGAAAATTCAAAGAGCTTAATTCTGGCAGAAGAAAACAGAATGATCAGAGATGCACCACCCTGGCAGCAGCACAGCCCAAACACCTCGATGTACCAGACAGCCTGTATAGCTGCTAAGTAACATAACTGCATTGCCAGACTGCCTCAAAGGAACAGAAATGTCCAGTTATAACCAGGACACTTAGATTAACAAGACTAAAGATGATTTTCTATGCCTGGTCTACCTAATACAGAATGAAACTATAGTTATCCAGTTTACTTTTAGTAGTTACTGACAGCCCTGAGGGTATCACTCTGTAGTCCCAGGCAAACCTTGCATTCACTCAGTAGTTCCAGGCTGGCCTCTAACACAGAAATCTTCCTACCTCTGCCTCCTGAGTGTTGGGATTAAACAACAAGTACATAATAAAAACAGAGTGCCATTTACTCTGACTGCTCAAACACCAGCAATGAATTCTTAAGAACCCATACTAAACTGTGGATTCTTCCCTCTAGGGTCTATGACCTTCCAAGGAATAGATTTCTGACTTGGTTCTCAGTACTAGACATGAAATCCCTTTCACTGAGCGGGCCTCATATCAAATCTCAGAGAAGCTTGTTACCCCCATAACATAGGTGCCACTATTGCACTAGTGGGGATACATCTTGCCTGGCTGGTTGATTTTGTACACCCCACAGTGATTACTGATACCCTCACTGAGGAATTCCTTGGTGGAATGGGGTGAGTGGAGAGGGGACCTGATAGGAATACAACCAACTTATAGTATGTTCAGGTATTAAAATTCTCAATTGAAATCATTAAAAGTATATACTGCTGTAATCCACAAATCTAACACTAATTGCTCTCTAGTCAGCTCACATCAGATTATATCTAAAACAAAGTTATATGTTTTTAATATTTTATTTATTTATTTGAGCAAGAGAGAGAGAGAAACAGGCAGATAGAGAGAAAGAGAGAATGGACACTCCAGGGCCTCCAACCACTGCAAATGAACTCCAGATGCATGCACCCTCTTGTGCATCTGACTTACGTGGGTCCTGGGGAATCGAACCAGGGTTCTTTGGCTTTGTAGGCAAATGCCTTAACTGCTAAGCCATTTCCCCAGCCCCCAAAGTTATATTTTAAGCTTAAAAAAAAATACTGTACTTCATACCCCTGAACCATTTTCACTAGTTTTATGTACCCTTGAACCATTATACCTGCTATGCGTTCTATGATGTTATGACCCATTTCTTTCACATGTATTCTACATAGCAAGGAAACATTACTTACACAATGAACAGACATTAGATCTGTTTATGAGGTCACCAGGAATCCTTCCTCTCTAATATTTTCTAATGAAATGGACCTTCAATATGTCCTGTATGATTAAAAAGTATGTTGTTTCAACCACTGTTATTGTAATTTGTCATGGCAGCATTAGGAAAATAATGGATCCCCCTCCTCTCCTCCCAAGGTTCTGAGAAGCCTTGCTTTATGGCCTGTTCTCTCTTATGAATATGTCACCTGCTTACAGAGAGACACCTCCCACTGGCATTAATCATGCCCACACCACCAGCTTAAAAAAAAATCACTAAAAGCCAGCGAAAATATATTTTTCTCTTCTATATAAACAGCTAGTTTTGTAAATAGTGTTAGCATTAAACTGAAAAAGTTGAATTGTATTTCCAGAACTTCCTGCCTTAGGACTTCTTTCATCATCTGTAAAATAAAGTTTTTATATGAATTTGTCTAAGAGGGTTATTTTTTTTTTTTCATTTACAAGGGGAAGATAATTCACATAAAATTAAAGACACTGATTTCTTGGGGAGAAAAGTGAAAAGTTTTCTATATGCACCAGAAGACTAACTGGAAATATATTACTATAATTTAAAAACATTTTGGGGGAAGACACCTTTCCAGGACTGTGAGTAACCTAGCTGGAAGGGCAGAATTGGAACTCCAGAGACATGTTGCTGTTAGAATTTTCAAATTTGGAGATTTGTCACTGGATAGAGTTGCTGGACTTGGAGCTACAGAGTTTGATGTTTGCCCTGTTGAAATCTTGTATTGGTTGAATATTTCTTTGCTATGCCCAGTGCTACCTTTTGCACTGTGAATGTGTATTCTATGCCATTATTATTATTTTTTTGGTATTATGGCTCAGTTAAAAGATCTTGGATGATCAGAATGTATGAACATCATTAGGACTGATAAAACTATAGGGATTTTTTAAAGATAGACTGAACGCATTGCATTTTACATCATAGATCGTTATCAGTTTATGGAGGCCAGAGGTGGAATGTGGTGGTCTGATTCAGGTATTCTCCCATAGACTTATGGGTTCTGAATGGTAGGTTCCCCAGCTGATGGCAATTAGAAATTAAACCTCCTGTTAATCATCTATTGTTGGAGGTGGGTTTATGGGTGTTATAGCCAGTTTCCCCATGCCAGTGTTTGGCACACTATCCTGTTGCTATTGTCCAACTTATGTTGGCCAGGGGGTGATATCCACCCTCTGCTTATGTCATCATTTTCCCCTGCCTTCATGGAGCTTCCCCTCAAGCCTCTAAGCCAAAATAAATCTTTTTTTTCCCCCAAAAGCTGCTCTGGTTGGTGATTTCTGCCAGCAATGCAAATCTGACTGCTACAATACCTAAGTACTGCTCTCTTAAACATTGTTGCTGCAAAAATACAGGTGATGGGCTGGAGAGATGCCTTAGCAGTTAAGACACATGCCTGTGAAGCCTAAGGACCCAGGTTCAATTCCCCGGGACCTACATAAGCCAAATGCACAAGGTGGCACATGTGTCTGGAGTTCATTTGCAGTGGCTGAAGTATACCCATTCATGCTCTCTTTCTCTCTTTACCTGCCTCTTTCTCTCTCTCAACTAAATTAACTAACGAAATATTTATAAAACACAGGGGAATATGATGACTTTCTAAAAATCCAATGTCATCTTACTGACTGACTGGAGACAAGAAAATATAGCTGATCAATTCCAAAATACTGTTAAGTCACACAAACAAACTTCCGTAAAATGTTGTACCCAACTCGTTTTCATATCATACAAGTTCCAGGTTTTTGAGCTAGAAATGCTGAAACATAGAGATTTCCCAGAGAAAAACAAGTAAGATGGTGAAAACAAGTTTCACTAAAATATACAATATTTTTAGTCTCAAGCAGCATTATATCTGATTTTCATTTTTCCTCATGCAAACTCTTGACAGCAGAAAGACTGAAATTTTAGTAATGATTCCCCAAATATGTGGCAATATTCCTGAGTCATTAGCAAACTTAAGTATTCATCAAACTATTGGTTTTTTTTATTTATTTATTTGAGAAAGAGGCAGAGAGAACAAGAGAGAATGGGCGCACCAGGGCTTCCAGCCACTGCAAAAGAATTCCAGACGCATGCGCCCCTTGTGCATCTGGCTTACATGGGTCCTGGGGTATCAAACCAGGATCCTTTGGCTTTTATCAATATTTAAAATGAGATAGGAAGGGAAATTTTAAGGGTACTTATTCCAGATGCCAAAATAATTACATGAGAAGATAAGATTACCTTGACTCTGGCAATCATGTCACAAATACATATATATGAAAGCATCATGTTCTTTTCTGTAATGTATATACAATGTATCTATCAACTACATACCAATAAAATTGGAGATGACTAGTAAGTATCAAAAAGTGATCATATAACAATATTTTTTTAAAAACTGACCTTAATCTTCTACAGCTTCCCTCCCTCCCCCCCCCCCTCTCTCTCTCTCCTCTCTAACTCTTTTATATTAGTTATCTTTTTCTTCCTTTTCTTAGTGGGCACTGACCTGTAACTCCCAGGCTATCATCCACAATGAGCTTTTGCTCAGAGAGACCTACAAGGTTTCCTAAAAGAAAGACAGATTTCTGTCAGAGTACTTGATGACCCACCAAAGGTTAGTGGTAAGACCCTACTGCTGAAGACAACTTTTGTGGTTGACATGTAAAATGGAATGGCATGGCTGGAAGCTGGAAGAGAGTCAGTCCCCAGACAGTCAGTGTGTCTAGTGCCAGAAGGCGCTACATGGGCGACTGGGGGAAAATGACCAATATTGGTCCAAGCAACTCATGGTCTAACCTACTTAGCAGCAAACAACCTCTCGTGATGCCCACACAAGTGCAATAGTGGCACACAGCCATGGTGGGGAACAAACTGCTCTCGATTAGGCTAACTGATCCCCTCAGTGGTACAGGACCCATAGCTGGATCTGGGAAACAAGTCAGAACCATATCCAAACATAAGCCCACTCTCCAATATCAAGCTACCATCAATTGTGGGCTACAAGAGGGCCTACACCTATTAAATTCTCTATAAAAAAGTAAGGGTTATCTCATTTGTCCTGGTGCTAACTTACTCTCCATTGGAGAATCTGCTTCTCTTTTTCAGATAGATGTAGATCCTAAGGAGAGAGCCACCCCATCATACCTCAAAAGGGCCCCAGATGAAACTAAGAATAATTGGCGAAACAAGCAAGGATGCTGTTCTCTTGGTGAACCAGGTACTGGAACAAGGGTGAAGGAAATCAACACAGAGAAAAATCAACTCCTACCAAATCAGATATCCAGAGACCCAGAGGCCCCCAACACCTCATCACTGAAGCAGACCAAAAATGAACCCAACATGGCTGAGGGAAATTTTGTGGAAGAGGGGGCGGAAAGAATGTCAGAGCCACATGTTGGGTCATGATACGCAGAGACATTTATCCTACCCATAACTGTGGGCTAACTCCAGAATGCATGACCCATATACCTCAACAAGGAGGGGTCAAGGGGAGGGGTAGGTCACGGATGAGCCTAATAATGGTACCAAACTGACTGTATTCGCTGAGTATAAAACTAATTAATAAAAAATCAAAATAAAAATAAAAAAACTTTTAAGTCAAGTGAGTTAAAAATTAATTTGGGAGAGAATAATTTGGGTCATCTCTATTAAAATTGATAGATAGAGAATAGATAATAAATAAATAAATATCCATGTGATGGTTAATCTCTGTCCCTTGACAATATTTAAAATCACCATGGAAATAAACCTCTAGTCATGTCTGTGAGGGATTTTCTAAATTAGATTAGTTGATGTGGGAGGAGGACTCTCCCTCTGAACTGTGGTTGGCACCTTCATATGTGCTGGATTCCTGGACTGTATAAAAGGGAGAAAGTGGGCTGGAGAGATGGCTTAGAGATTAAGGTGTTTGCCTGCAAAACGTAAGGACCCTGGTTCAATTCCCTACCCACATAAGCCAGAAGTACAATGTGGCACATGCACCTGGTACTCATTTGCAGTGGCTAGAGGCTCTGACAGGATCCTTCTCTCTCTCTCTCTCTCTCTCTCTCTCTCTCTCTCTCTGTCTCTTCCTCTCTCTCTTTCTCTCTCAAATAAATAAATTAAATATTTATAAAAGGGAGAAAGTTACCTGAGCATACAAGGCTCCTCTCTCTGAACTTCCTCCCTGCTGGTAAGAACGTGTGATTCCTTTTCCTGCCATGCTTTCCCAGCCAGGAGGGACTTTCCTGAGAAAGTATAAATGGAAAATAACCCTTTCCTCATTTAATTTATATATATATACATATATATATAATATATTATACATATTATATAATTATATATACATATGTATCATATATATATGTATGTATGTATATATATATATATATATATATATATATATATATATATAATTTACTTGAGAAAGAATGAGAAAAAAAGTCAGACAGAGAAAGAGAGTGTGGGTCTCCTACCACTGCAAACAAACTTCACAAGCATGTGCCACTGTGTGCATATCTGGCTTTATGTGGAGTGTGACCTGCTGGGTGTTGGTCTTACTTCAGTTTAATCATCTCTTGCTAAGTTCCAATTCTTCCCTTTTGGAGTAGGAATGGGTAGTATGTAACTTGTATTTTGTTTTTGCAGAGCTCACAGTTAAGAGTTTGCTTTGAATCTCAGATGAGATCTTAGAATTTTAAACAGTATTGAAAGTACTAAGAACTATGAGAACATTTTTTACTTTGTTTTGTTTTATTTTTTGAGGTATGGTCTTACTCTAACCCAAGCTGACCTGGAACTCACTCTGTAGCCCGAGGATGGCCTTGAACTCACAGAAATCCTTCTAACTCTGCCTCCCAAATGCTGGAATTAAAGATGTGCACCACCATGCCTGGCCTATGAGGACTTTTGTACTTGAACTAAATGCATTAAGAGAAGATCATGAGCTTTATGGCTTAAAAGAATTATGGTTGAAAACTTCCCTCTAAGCACTTTTTTTGTGTTTATACCCATATATTAATTCTATTCTCATTTTTAGATAGAGAAGCTTCCCTTTTCAGATGGTGGTGACCACTGGGGTGACTCAAAAGGCACCATACCACTGAGAAGCGACAGTGGAGTGTTCAGGCCTGAGACATCTCTATCACCTTCTCTAAGGCCCAGGGACTTAGGGCCCATTTCAGAAGAAGTGGTGGGAAGAATGTTAGAGCCAAAGGAGGTGTAGGACTGACTACAAAGCAACTTCCACATACAAAATGGCCTTGATATTCATGACTTCAGAGTGCCTGACAGTACCTACACAAGACCTTCATAACAGGAGGAAAAGATGACAGCAAAATAGAAGAGAGACTTATTGGAAGGAAGAAGAGATTCAATGGAGAGTGGATTTGAGAGGAGAAGAATGGAGGTGAGAGGGAAATTTATCATGGTTTATTGTGTATACTTAGGGAAGTTGTCAATAAAAAGTTTTTTAAAAAGTTTCAAGTTGAAAGGGTGGACTTGTCATGTTTAATTTCTGGTTGTCAACTTGTCAGAAACAAATACTTGGTCATGTCTGTGAAAGATTTACTAAATTAGCTTATGTGAGGTGGGAGGAACCTCCCTAGCTGTGAATGGCACTGTCCCATAGGCTGTTCCTGGGCTGTATGAAAAGCAGCAGAGCAGCAGAGCGTGTAAGCGCTCCTCACTCTGCTCTGCTTCCTCACGGCTGGACTGTAGCCAGCCAGGTCTTTCCTGCCATGATGGACTGTAACCTGGAACTGTAAAATGAAATAAGATCTCCCTTAAACTGATTTTGTTCAAATATTTTCACAGCAACAAGAAAGTTAGTGACATAATCCCAAATTTATTTGCTGTCTTCCAAGCCCTTTTACGCAGCATGACTGCAGAGCACTGTTCCGCTGTTCATGCCAGCATGCTCACTGGACAGATGATCTCAGTACGTCATAAATAAGCATGTTCAATTTCCACCTACAGTCACCCTGATGTGGTCGGCTATATGCTATAAGAGATACACAAATAAATCATAGGCTCTTGGGCTAAAAGTGAAAGAGAGTAGAATATGGTGTAACAGGGGCTGGAAAACTCTTTGTAAGGCCATGGAACCAGATCTTTAAAAAGAAGTTCACTGTTTTAATGGCATGACAGAGAGAATCCCAGTATAGGAACAGTACATGACAGATGCAAGAAACAGTAATATATTGGGATTTGAGTGAAGGAATATGCACAGAGTAGGGGATACAAAATTGGATGATTTCACTAGAATCAATCTCTGAACAGCTTGAAAATTAGGCTGAAGGATCAATCTGAAGTTAACATTATAGGCAATCAGTACCTAGTAAAGATTTTAAGAAGGAATAGGCTGTAGCCAAGGCTGTTCTTTTGGGAAGATCAACCTGGCAATTAATTCATCAGATAAAGCCATGTGGAAATATTTTATATACTACTGTTCATTTTATCACTCTCTACATTAAAGTAAACTCAAAGAGTCACCCTATTTCCCATTTGCAAGCATGCTTTGATACGTTTCTAGGGATTGACCTATGTATTTACCACATAACTCAGAGGCTGCCATATTTAAAGAGCTTTCAAAAATGAGCAACTGCTACCTTCAGGAAGACCAGACTCATGTTCAATAACCTTCATGCTAAAAACAGCCTAAACATCAGTTCAAGAGCCAGAAGTCTATACTTAGATTTGAGTGTCTTGATCACAATGATAAGGTGAGGGGAGCAAAGTGTCTGAAGGAGAAAGAATGACTGCCATGCTGAGCCCTGACCTTCTGGGGATTATAATTCCACTTTATAATAAGGTAACTGATGATCTAAGTTGTTAGAGGTTAACATGTTCAAAACCACAAGGCTGACATTATGCTTGACAAAAGTTGGACCCAAAAGGGAAAAACAGAAGAGGAAAAACACATAATGAAACACATAATGTTCTTTGAGCTAAATAAATGACTGTAGGTTTGAGATTAAATGAACTTACAAACCAGGAATCAACTTGGGATTTTTTACAAAATAATTTTAACATTATAGTGAAATATCATAAATTAACAATAGGATAAAGATTCCAAAGAAAAGATTTGATGACACCAAATATATCAAAACAAAAAGTTTTGCAAATAAACAGGAATTGAATTTCAAGCTTTTATCTATAAAAATTAACATTGCATTACAAGAGATTCATAACTTCAAAGATCTGGAAGCAAAATTATCTTCTTGACTCTTGAATTCTACACCTAACCAAATTAAATAAAAGGAAGGGTCAAGTGAAGACATTCTTTGGAAAATAGCCTTTCCATAATGAATATCCTGTCTCAAGCATTTTGTCAGATAGTTATTATCTTGGAAGTAATTGCTCATGACAGTTTCTCTGTATAAAATAAGTGTCCTTTACCTAATAATAATATTACTATAATAATAAATCAGTTTGTTGTGATACTATTAGCTGAAAGGTCTCTGTAGTAATTGTCTATCACAGAAATTACCTTTGATATAGAAATTGACATAAAAATGTTATATTGCTTATATTAGCCAACTCTCTTACCATAGGCTAGCAAATATTATTATTGTCAATGAAGGAAGAGGAGAGATATGGCTTGGTGTTTAAAGGTGCTATCATCCCAGGTTCAATTCCCCACTAACCCATATAAAGCCAAATGGGCATTCATTTGCAGCTTCAAGAGATCCTGGAATTCCAACACATGCACACATACACACACACACATACACACACACACACAGAGAAGTAAAATTGTTTAAAAATGTAGATATGGAGGAGGGGTCAGTTAGGCAGTCAATTAGTTTAAACTCCAATAAGGAATTCAATGTCAAAAAATCATTAATTTTTATTTTCTCCAACTCAGAGTCTATTAAAATTACCAATCAGAAAGTGACATTTTGGGTTACTTTCTAATGGAAATTTTTATTCTAGATATCAGGACTAGTTGGAGGGAAAACTACATCAGACAATTTTCTCCACCAAAGGGAAAACAGCACATGAAGTTGAAGGATTTATAGTCATTGTGGTTGGTCAATACTACATGGTAGAGAGTCCAGCAGGACTTTCCCAAAGATGATACTTGTCATGGAAGTTTTGAAATAAATCATCCAGTTCTAAAGAGAACCCATGCATGCATTTATGACTTCTTACCACTCATCCTTATATATTACTGCCCTGGTGGATATATTGGTTTTCCTAGCTGTGACAAAACACTAAACAGAAACAAGTTATAGGAGGAGGGTTGGCATTGGCTCTTAGTTTCAGAAAATATGGTCCATCATGGTAGGGAAGGCATGGCAGCAGAGATGGCACTCTCAAAAGTAGTGGGACTGAGAAGCAGACAGCTCCTTGTACCTATGCAGATTAGGAAGCAGAGATGGGATTGGAAACAGGCCTGGACATCACCATTGAGGTCCACCCTTAGCTGCCTATATCTGCCAACTAGACTCTACCTGTAGGTTCCATAATCTCCATCAACAGGGCCACCAGCTAGGGACCAAGTGTTCAAACACAAGAGCTTATGGAGAATTTTTCATACTCAAACAAAACACTTGAAAGCCAGATGAGATGACCCAGTCTCATCATTTAACAGATCATCTAAAACTCTTTTTGTGTTTGTTTATTTGTTTGTTTGTTTTTGCTTTTGTTTCTGTTTTTACAAGGTATGGTTCCACTTTCGTCCAGGATGACCTGGAATTCATTCTGTAGTCTCAGGGTAGCCTCGAACTCACAGTGATCCTCCTACCTCTGCCTCCCGAATGCTGGGATTAGGTGTGTGCCACCGTGCCCAGCTCTAAAATTCTTTATAGGTATCAAACTTTAATCCTACAGTGTCCTACAGTGACTTTTTAAAATATGATGTCCTATGTAAAATGTTTTTAATTATTTAAATGAGTCACTTAATGGTCTTATAAAGAAAAGAAAATTCACATCAATGTCCAGCCAAGGATGAGCAAGAGATGCAGAAATGTTGCCAGATCACCTCATCCTCACAGCAGCATCCTTATGTTCACTCATTAACTCTCCTGAGCAGATTGAGAAAAAGTACTGAATTAAACAAGGGCCAAAGAATTTCTCTCCTCAAATCAACAGACCATCTGGTCTGCTCTGCTGTTTATGCCAGTGGTCACAGCAGAAACTTTGAGGAAGCAAATGTGGATATCATTACAGGGCTTTATGTAGGTGGAGAGAGAAAAGTATTCTTCAGAGTAACCATGGGAGATTATGCAATGGTTGACCTCCAGTTCAAGTACTGGTGAGATGTGACTATGCAATCATGATACTGACATGACAAATAAACCAGAATAAATGGATGCAGTAAATAAGTAAACCTGAAGACTAATTGTCTCAGTGGATATTCAGGTAGCTCTCATCATGTGAGATTTTACTCCATCCTGTTCAAATTACACCTTGATTCTTATTTTCAGCCACCTTTTTCTACTTGACAGATTAACAAACTAAAGACCATTTTTTCATGCATAAGAGGAATGTAGTTGCAAGCTATTTTTAGTAAAATGTTTCTAAAACCAGTGCAATAATGTTGAATGCTCAGCTTGCTGCAGGGAAAGTTATTTTAAGAAAGTGATGTCTTCTGTTTAAACTTCCAAGATACTTTTGTTAGAATCCCTTATTCAGAAAAGCCATTCCAGAAATTTCTTCTGGAGAAAATTCAGTTAGCAGTAGTTATGGCTTTCAATCCAATATATTACAGCAGAATCACAATTTCTGTATGCTGAAGGAACTTATCCTACTACACAGAGGTCTCCTGCAGTCAATACACACACTCATAGACTTTTTATAAGAGTTAAAATATGAGATTAGTATCCAAGTACTATTTATAGAAGTCTATGGGTATTACATCTTTAGTCATCCTCCAGGGATGTATTTAGTTCAAACTGCAGCTACATACTATACTTTGTACTTCAAGAAAACACCATTCTGGTTAAAATGCTATAATTTAAGTTCCAAAGAAAACATTTTACAAGCTTTATAACCATATTCTAACAAAGTCCCTGTCTTAAACAATGTGAACTGCTATGACCATAGACTGAGTGTCTTATAAACAGCAAAAGAAAAAACAATATCTCTCATGGTGCTGGAAGCTGACCATCCAAACTCAAGGTACTGCCATGGTGAGGGTCAACAAGAGCCCTAATCTGGGCTATACACATTCACCTCACTGTGTTTTCACTAGCTACTTTGAAGGAAACTACATTTCACTAGACATGTCAATATGATAGAAAACTGATAATCACATGACTTCAAGTCACATTAAAGTAAAATAATGCAAGTCCGACAGCTGGGAGATGGGAAAAGCCATAAAGAAACTATTTATTTGATCATAAAATAGCACAAATTAATATTTAGTTTCTGACATATAGCACAGGCAAGCCCCTTGGCACTGATAAACACCCAAATGAAATGTATCTTATCTATAGTACAATTTCATCTCATCTGCTTTGATATTGTTGGTAGAAGTGGTGTCACTTTTCTGAACTTTATGAATAGAACTCACTCATATTCTTCCTTGAAGAAAGAGAACAGATTAATGCTATTATTTTGATATAGTGTATTTTAAGCACACAACTATACTGGTACCCTTATTTTAATCCATACTTGCAAAGCTCATTTTTAAAATAGTTACACCATATGTGAAGTGACATGTCAATATTTGGCTGTGATACTACATCAATCACATAGTTTGTTAACACAACACAACAATATTACTTGGCCTAATGAATTTCAATCAGCCCTAAGAAATTGCTTTCAGTTCTAATATTAAACTCATTTGAGATAATATGCATAGAAATTGCTGATTGGGTATTTAATTGAGAGTTTATTCCAATCCTAGGAGTTAGATAAATTAGCATTTAAAAATTCCCTTCCACCATCAATTTTCTGCATAGGAAGTAAAGACTTTTTGAGATTAAAGATGGAGAAAGGGCACAAAGCAAAATCACATGAGCAGTTACATCTTTTGCCATCATAACAAAGCCCTAACCTACTAAGAAGTTTTAACTGAAATATTACATTGAAGTTATCCACTAAGGGGCAAAAGTCTTCAAAAGTATCTAGGACTAAAAGAAAAACCACTGTTCACCTTGTCTCTCCCACAGCCAAGAACATCTCATTCAGAGCCCCAGGCTCAGGGTGGTTCAAGTCCTTATCTCTCCCATAAATTAGGGGTGACATGAACTTGTGGTCCCAGCTACTTGGCAGGATAAGGCTAGAGGACTGGGAGTGACTGGGCAGTATAGCAAAGCCAGTTATGTTTCAAAAACCAAACAATCAAAAAATAAATAAATACAGAGGTCAAAGGAAAAGGTTATTCTGCTCAGGTCAAACCCCACTATCTGTTATTTTGTAATTCTCAATAAATAGACCTAGGGACTCAGAGCCTCCTTCAATCTATGGGGCTGTTGGCCTGTAAAAGCCTCAGGCACTAAACTTCACAATCATTCCTCAGGACAACTCCTGACTGATTTCCTGAGTTCACTGCTTCTACAGTGCAGTGTCCATTTGTTCTGGGAGGCTGAAAAGACATCCTCCTTACACATGGCTGGGTCTCCGAATTACAGACTACTGTACTCAGTGACACTTTTGAGACCCAACCCTAAACAAGCCTCTTCTGAAGTCCAAGCCCTTCTCTCTCATTGGCCACTTACCCCATTGTGTTCACTAGCTTTGTTTGGCTCATTTGTCTCAACCATGGATGTGCACATCAACCTACTCACAATCAAAAACTAAAGAACTGGGCTGGAGAGATGGCTTAGCAGTTAAGTGCTTGCCTGTGGAGCCTAAGGACCCCAGTTTGAGGCTCGATTCTCCAGGACCCACGTTAGCCAGATGCACAAGGGGCACACGTGTCTGGAGTTCATTTGTAGTGGCTAGAAGCCCTGGTGTGCCCATTCTCTCTCTCTCTGCCTCTTTCTGTCTCTGTCACTCTCAAATAAATAAATAAAAATGAACAAAAAAATTTAAAAAAAGCTAAAGGACTGACCCTGGAATGACACTGGAAGAAGACGCACTCTTTCTCAGTTGCTCTGTGTATAGTAGAGCACTGTACTACGTGAGAGGAAATGGCCCTCAGTTGATGGAAGTTGGTCTGAATACCCAGCTCCATTGTCTTAATTTCCTTAATGTGATGCTTTCCTCGCTGAGTCTCAGCTTTGTGACCACGTCCTTACTTCTCTGATTTGTTATTCCTCAGTTTGTTTAATTTCTACAAGAAAAACTGTTAGCTTGATCAGCACATGATTATGTCAGATTAATGCTAAATCACAAATTATGTAAATCAGTTAAAGTTATACAGTATCCGCCCCTATAGAAGACACATGTTTCTAGAATCCCAGGATACCTGAAACTGAGAGTAGTAATGAATGGAGTGTGTGTGTGTGTGTGTGTGTGTGTGTGTGTGTGTACACTGTTTCTTCCTAACATACATACCTCCTATGCCTAAAACAAACTTAAATTTATGCATATCTATAATAAACTTTAATTTATAAATTAGATACAGTAAGAGAATTACAAAAGTAATAAAACTGAATAACTATAACAATATACTGTAATGAGAGTTATGTAAATATGTTATTTCTCTCAAGATATCTTTTTATTGAACTCTTTTTTGTGCTGATATAAAATTATACAATGACTATGTGATGAGGTAAAGTAAATGACATCACATAATGATGTAGTCTTAGAATGCTACTCTTAGAGTGACTATGCAATCTTACTCTTTCCTCCCATTGGCTGTTTATGATTAGATATTTTGTCCTAGCAACAAGAAGGTTACTGTAACACTATTAAAATAAAATAAAGCCAGGGGTAGTGGTTCATCCCTATAATCCTGGCTCTAGAGAGACTAAGACAGGATGATCAGGAGTTCAAGACTAACCTGGGCTACATAAAACACAATCACAAAAAAAAATCAAATAAATAAATGTGTGTTTCATGCCATTAAAAGTTTCAAAATGTCAGACTTATTCTCCTCCTTTACAAATTCACCCAAGATACGAACAATACATAAGATACAAACCCCATCTACACAGAGACCAGGAAGCAAATTTAGCCATGCTTCGGTGGTGAGCGGTAGAATGATAAATGCTTAGGACAGTGGAGATATGTTAATCAAGAATATAAAGGCAAAGAGAAGCAATTCACTGTGTCCTGCACATTCCTGAAATCTCCAAGAACTAGAAATGCAAGACATGTATGCACAAGGTGCTGTGACTATACATAAAAAAGGTACTGACCTGAAAAATCATCTAATAGATTTTTACATCTCTTGCACCCTTCAGGGTTAGTATCCCCATGGTCCCCAGCAGAGTTAAGCCCTCTCCCACCATGCAGGGAAGATAGAGTCTTAAGAGAAATGCAATTAAAGATCCTCCAGGGTCAGAGAAAGCTGGAGGTGAAAATCTATGTCCCTAATAATGAGATATTCACCTTCCAATCACTCTGTTCCCCAAGGATTACATTCCCATGCAAGTATCAGAGGATTCCTACGTGGAAGGACCATGGCGTCAGAGAAAAGAACTGTAGTTACAGTCATGTGTGTGCCTTATAAGCTTGGTTAGCTATCATGAAAGCTGAGGCAGGTCAGAAAACCAAGGAAAACTAAGGGCATCTGGGAAAGAAAGACTGCTCTTCACTCTGGAATCTGCTTAAAGCCTCCCATGCATGAAAATCAAGAATTCCAGCACAATGAACAACACTGGCTGTGAAGGTTGCTGACATGGAAACAATATTTCATTTATGAGTGATACTTCCAAATAAGAATGTTAAAATAACAATAAACCGTGCTTAAGTTCTGAGCACACATGACCTTCAGTATGGTCTTACTCTTCTCCTTAGTATTTTCTGGGAATCTCACAAATGAGGTTATTAACTTTTATTTAGAATAGAAATATCCTACCTCTGCTCCCCTATGATCTAGCGTTTTATCTTATCACCTGCAATCCTGTCTGGTATACCTCAGGAACTGCCTAGTGATCTCACTGAAATTCTGCAGCAACCCTTTAAAGACAGTAACTTCAGAAACCCACTAATTCCATATGTATGATGATTGAAAGACAATTAAATGTTACTCTCTTTTGAGAGGCCCACACCCTCACTTGGATGTGTGTTTTCCTGGCACCTCTCTTTCTATTAACCTCTGTGCTTAAATCTATGCTAAAAAAAAATCTTCTTTTAATAAACTCCAATTCTGCTTCATAGTGGCTTATCCTAGAAACCCTTTCTGTGCTGAAGTCAAAGATGTAGCTTAAACTGAGTGGAGGTCTCTGGAAAGAACTCCGTGGGCTCATTGAAGTTATACTGGAGGCTGTGTCTCTGGTCCAGGCCCCTTTGCTCCTGACAAAGCTACTGACCAAAAGACAGCTTTTGATCATCAGTTTTGTGGCCTCACTTTAAAATAAAAATGGACATCCAAAAGTTAACACATCTGATGATGATGATATCTCCATCAGAGAAGTAAGGCACCATAGCAAATCAACAGAGAAAATAATCAAAACAACACATGGGACAGGAAGTAACTTCAAGAAGCCACAAATGATCTCCTGAGAGTGTTGGCAAAAACAGTATGAAGATATTATAAAGACCAATACTTAGAAATAAGAAAAGTTGTGCTCACTTTGTCAGCATATATACTTAAAGAACAGGGTTTTCTTTTCTTTTTTTAATATATTCCTGTGTATGTGGGTACCAATGCATGTATGTTCACCTGTGTATGCATGCATGAGGACACCTTGGATGTCACTTTTGGGAACACTGTTCATCTTTGTTTTGTTTTTTGTTTGTCTGTTTCACTGAGATAAGTTCTCCTTTGGACCTGTGGCTCACGAACTAACCTAGAATGGCTAGCCAGTGAGCTCCAAGGATCTTTTGACTCCATTTCCCCAGGACTAAGGTTACAAGCAAATGCTACCATGCCCAGCATTTTTTATGTGGATTTTGGGAATTGAACTACAGTCCTTATGCTTGAGGGAAGCACTTTACTAAATGGGCTATCTTTCCAGTGTGACAAGGCTTCCTTAAGTATTAAGAATATAACTACTGGGCTAGAGAGATGGCTTAAGTGTTAAGGTGCTTGCCTGAGAAGCCTAAGGATATATGTTCAACTCTCCAAATTCCACATAAGACAGATGCAGTGACGGAAGCACGCAATGTCACACATGCGCACAAGGGAGTACGTGTGTCTGGAGTTCAATTGCAGTAGCTGGAGGCCCTGGTGCACCAATATTCTCCCTCCCTCCCTCTCTCTCTCTCTCGCTCGCATATATATATATATATATATATATGTAATTACTGAAAACAAAAATATCAATCTCAAATTGGAAACATAAATCAAGACTATAACTCAGTAGAAAAAAATTAAAAAGGATGGCTAGAGAGATGGCATAGCAGTTAAGGCACTTACCTGCAAATTGTAAAAACCTAGGTTTGATTCCCCAGGACCCACATAAGCCAGATGCACAAGATGGTGCATGTGTCTGGAGTTCGTTTGCAGTGGGTAGAGGCCCTGGCACACCCATTCTCATTCTCTTTCTATCTGCCTCTTTCTCTATCTCTCTCTAAAATAAACAAATATTTTAAAAAATGAAAACTAAATGATAGAAGAAAAAGTTAAAAGAAAATTAGATTAATTTAAAAGATTCAATATCTGACTCATACAATTCCAAAAAGAAGAAAATAAAAGAGGATAAGAATGTGTATAAATAATATAAGAAAACAAATATAGAAAGAAGAACTAATTCCTAGACTAAAAGAATTACAAGGAAACCTATACAATGAGTTTCTGAAGTCTCTCACCAAGATACAGAACATCAATAATAGAGATGAGCCTAAATGAGGGGGGGAAAAAAAACAGGTCATAAGCAGGGAGTTTTTAAATTTTATTTTATTTTTTCTAGTTACCGTGCAGAGATCTAGGTATCATTTGTTCCATTCTCGACACACCCAATCTCAGAAGCTAAGTAGGGTTGGGCCTACTAAGAACTTGGATGGGAATGTTTCCCAACAATTTGTGAATAAAACCAATAAAGAAATACCATCCAAATGGTAAAAAAATGACTAGAATTTTATCATAGGCAAAAGTAGTATCACTAATGTCAGATTCAAGACAAATTAAATAAGCACTCAAAACAAGTCTCTCCTCAGTCTCCTCCTAGCAAGGTACTCTGATACAAAAAGAGAAAAATGAAGAAATCATGATGTCTAAGAAATAGGAAGTCCATTGCAGGAGAAAGATGAAAGGAATTCCTCAGGTAAAGCAAAGCAAACTTCTAAGATGAGATGCACTGTGGCAGTCCTGGACAGTAGCTATTCCAGACAGAGGCAGAGCATCCGGAGAGGAAGGGACATTCCACGAGGAAGGCCTGAGGTGGGAAAAGAATGGATGACATCGCCTGCATGGTTGCCTCTTGCAAGCCTGTGCTGAGTGCTGAAGCTGTTTCTTGGGAGGATTTACTAATCAGCTCAAAGAAAACGAAGCAAAGAAAGCAACAAGGCAATTATTAATCTTAGGGGGAAAAAAACAGGAAGTTCTCCTAAAATTATAATCATAATACAGTATGTAGTACTGGATACTATTTTTATACTTATACTAATAGAATTATAAAAAAAAAAAACATGATGTGATAGTTGAAGAAAGGATGCCAAAAACCTAAAACCTTTCCTCAGCTAAAGAGAAATTAGTAGATAACACCTAAGATATCTTTTGTTTTAGTCTATCTAACAAAAAAGAAGGTCTCATTCTTGTAACAGTTCTGGTAGGAGCAAACAATATTCTAAAGAAAGATAGTTGTGCTCCTTGCTTTGGCTATCAGGCTATTGAAACAATGCCCTGAAGAAACTGGAATTGCCCCAGGAATCTCACACAGGAGAAAGCAAGGCTTGTGCCAGCCAGAGGAGGAGCTTTTCTTCCAGTAAGAGATTTCACAAACTCCATACAAGTCAGAACACCCGGGAGGAGAGACTAGATCAAAGACATTGGTTGGTCAATGATGGGCAGATCCACATTTTGACTAGGACTTTTATTATACATATCTATTGAACTCTACTATTTAAACCTAAACCTCATATCATGGCCTTAAAGACAGACTGTGAACTTTTGTGCTGAGGTCACTGAATCTCTTTATTTGCTCTTTTTCCCAACATGGGACTTTGGATAAATCTTTCTCTGCTTGCCACTGTTAATTGTCTCTTTAGGTCTGTTGCGGATGCTGGCCAAAACTTGTTAGCTTGTTAGGACTGCCAGAGCCCAGGCAGTGACCCTAACTACTCGGATAACATTTTACACACAACATGGAATTAGATAAATTCTGACTGAAATATTTTTATTCATATGTGACAGTACACACCTATAATCCCAGTGTTTGAGATGCTGAGGCAGACAGAATCGAGAGTTCATGGTCACCCCAGGCTAAATTGTTGACCCTATCTCAAAAACTAACTGTTCTCGATTTGGCCAACTGATCTGCTCAGTGGAACGGAACCCATAGCTGGAGCTGGGAAACAAGTCAGAACCATATCCAACAAGGAGCCCGCTCTCCATTAAACTCTCTCTAAAATACAACGGTTATCACATTTACTCGGTTGCTAACTTCACTCTCAGTTAGAGAATCTGCTTCTCTTTTTCAGATAGATGCAGATCCTAAGGAGAGAACCACCCCAGCATACCTCAAAAGGGCCCCGGCTAAAACTAAGAATAGTTGGGGAAACATGCAAGAATGCTATTTTCTTAGCGAAACAGGAACCAGCACAATGGTGAAGAAGATAGACACAGAGAACAATCAACCCCTACCAAACCATATATCCAGGGACACAGAAGCACCCAAGATCTCAACACAGAAGCAGACCTAATATGAACCCAACATGGCTCAGGGAAATTTGCAGAAGAGGGGGCGGAAAGAATGTCAGAGCCACACGTTGGGTCATGACATGCAGAGACATCTCCTCCTACCCAAAACTAAAGACTAACCCCACAATACACGACCCATATACTGCAACAAGGAGGGTCCTGTGGGGGGGGGAGAGGACAGGGAGGAAGCTAACGATGGTACCAACTTGACTGTATTCACTGACTATAAAAATAAAAAAATGATAATAGTAATAAAATAAAATAAAACTCAATCATAGGGGGAAAAGGATAAACCATGTAGTAACATTTATGCTGGGAGTTGGAAGACAAAAGAGGTTTTCTTTTATTTTTATAAGGCTTTATTTCTGGACTTATCTGAAGGTTCAGAAAGATGTTATTACCACACAGAGCTTTAAGGATGGAGAGTTTTAAGAGAAAGGGAGCTTAAGGGAAGGAAGGAAGGCATAAATCTTGCCCAAGGAGGAAAGAGAGGGTTTGTGAAGCCTCAAACCTAACAGATAGGAGGAAAAGAGAGTACAGGATGCTCTCACCCATGAGAAGACAGCCGCAGGGTAAAGCCTGGCTGGAGTAGAGAAAGCTCCTGCCCATGACAAGGCAATAGGCAGGATAAGCCACCCCTCTGTAATTTTGAATCACGGTAGTTTGGTATAAAATGGTTTCATATGTACACATAACTACTGCATGTTTAATCTTCATGGCACCATATAGCTGGACTTGGTATTATCTGCATATTACTAGAAAAAAAACATTAAAATTGATGACTTCTTCAAAATGGTATCTAGCTGATACATGACAGCCATATGCAAAGCAAACTTCCCTACCTCCAGTTCTTTCTGACACATGGTTCCACCGTATGCCTTCTTGTAAAGTATAGAGGTTGCTTCTAGTTACTCACTCAAGGACTTTTAAATAATGTTTGTATCTACCCGGGGTTCCCCAGAGAATTCTACGCTCACACATAATCTGGCAGTTTCCAAGATGCTAGTTACAGTGGCCATACTTAAGGACAGGAAGGGGCTCTGGTTTCTGTATATGTGATTCTTCTGTTACATTTTAAACTGATAATATTCTGTACACATTTTGACTTGCCTACCAAATACCTTCCTTTAAACTTTTAAATCAAGGGAAATTGCTAAAAAAAAATACAACCTCAAAAAAGTAGAAAAGTATATTTTTATTGGCCTTCAAGGTTGCACTTCATACTACACACCACAATTATTTTCTGCCAGGCCTCAAGTAATGGTTCTTCATAAAAATAATTTTAATCATTAGATTCTACATTATAATATCAGACACATTAATAGGCCTCTGTTTCATGTACCAGAGTTCAGCTCAGTGAGTGTATATAAAGAAAACAATGTATTTATTAAAATCAGTGGAAAACAGAAAAGGCCCAGCTGATCAGTTACTTTGAGAACATGCAAAATATTTTAAAATAATTCAAGGTTTATGCAGTCCAATAGACATAAAGAACTTTCAGTTTGGAGAGCCTACTAATTTATTCAATAAAAATTTCAAAACCCTCTGTACCACAAAATCTGTGCTATGGATGAGCGAGATGCAAACTCACTCTCTTTGACTCAGTGGTTCAAAGGAGCAGAGGAAATCCCTAGGGGCACAGATGTTACAGAGGTTAAGAACAAATGCCATGGATACCAAAGAGAATGTGTCCTGTTTTTGGTGGAACATTAGAACATGCTCTTGAGGAAAGGCAATAAATCACTCTGGGCCAAGGAAGATATAGGTGAGGTGAGACAACCTGCAAGGGAGAAGCTGTCATGAGTAATCACAGAGGTCCCCAGTAAGCAAACAAGGCAGTGGAAAGATAATGTAGATTTAACGCAGACAAATGCTACACTAAGATTCAAATGTTTTACAAAGGGAACTCTAGCAACAACCTGAAAAAGGAGAGAAAGGTACAATCTGGGAGAGCAGCTGACAGCACCTGGAGGCAACGGCAGCCTGCAGAAACCAGGTCTGCAGCAGCTGGAATCCGCCCGGTGGAAAACGCAACCAAAGGCTGCATTCTCTAGCTGTTCCTAAAATGAACTTCCAACTTAATCAACTGTAGGTATTTGACTCTATGTGCAATTGCAAATGAATGTTTTCTCAAATGCAAGTGATAAAACAGTATTACAAAGGACCCAGCAAGATTTTTAAATTAAATATATAACCAAGTTTCAATAGTTCTTTCATTTCTTGAATATTGTATTTCTAAATAATTTATTCCCTAATGAAATCAGAACAATCCTGAACTCAAATAACAAGTGTAGGAAGTATTAATATCCCTCATGTCATTAAACTGCAAATTTTATTTTAAAATGGGGACAGGTTGACCACAAACCAAAATTCTTAACAAAATTTCTTATGTATTTTAAGTTTCTCTTACAATTGCCAATTAGGGTTCTCAGAAAGCTATATTTGCCTTTTGAATGTCTTGAATTATTTAAAATATATTTAGTCTATGGCTGGAGAGATGGCTTAGCACTTAAGGTGCTTGCCTGCAAAACCAAAAGTTCCAGGTTCAATTCTGCAGGACCCAAGTAAGCCAGATGCACAAGGGGATGCATGCATCTGGAGTTCGTTTGCAGTGGATAGAGGCCCCAACATGCCCATTCTCCCTCCCTCTCTCTCTCTCTCTCTCTCTTTCTCTCTCTGCCTCTTCCTCACTCTCAAATAGGTAAATAAATATTAAAAATATAGCCGGGTGTGGTGGCACACACCTTTAATACCAGCACTCAGGAGGCAGAGGTAGGAGGATCACTGAGTTTGAGGCAACCCTGAGACTACATAGTGAATTCCAGGTCAGTCTGAGCTAGAGTGAGACCCTGCCTCAAAAAACCAAAAAAATAAATAAATAAAATAAAAATTATATATTATATACATATAGTCTAAGAAGACAAAAATGTACCAAATACGTTAGAATGACTATAGCAAAAAGGAACTGATAAATACAGAAACATTTTATAGAATAATGTGTTTTTCAACTTGAGATATCATGAAATTTTATTTTCATACTTCAAATCAGGCTCAAGGCAACATTAAACTCAAAATTTGCCTTGAGCTTTTCAGTACATTTTCTGTCTTATCTTTGGTAAAAGCTGGAACTGCCACAGTGCAAATTATTGTTCTTTTATCATTTAAGAATAACTGAAAAAGAAAAATATTCCTAGATCTTGCATTTGATCCTTGAAATCACACTCGAAATCTTCATTTACTTATTCTGAATTCAAGGAATGGAGTATTTAGTGTCAGATTCTGCTTCCTCATTAATAACTGAACACAAATCTGTGCAGCGGCCCAGCTCAGGGTCTGACAATACATTAACAAGAGAATTGGGCAATACTGCCAGAACAAGTGAAGTGAAAAATAAAGGTAAAAGAGAGAGCCAAAAACAAAAATTGGCTGTACAACCTCACTGCTCTTGCTACAGACACCACCCAAGCTAGAAACACGGGCAATGCACATCCATTTACAAGATATGAAACTATGAACAGCTCATTTCCTATCACAATTGCATATTCACAGGGAGAAGTCATAGCCCTTGTCTTTAATCTTTACTCATTTATCTACTCAGTGCTGCTTAGAATTAGTGATTACAAGGACAAATCAAATATAGTCCCTCCTCTCAAAGGTTTGCAACCTAGGAGAAAACTAAAATTCTACTTAGATATGGGTTGGAGTTTTGGCTCAGTGGTAGAGTGATTGGCTAGCATCAGGGAAACCCTAGTTTTCATTCCTGACTCCTCCACCCACCAACACCCTCCCCTTAAAAAAAAAAAAGAGGAGGAGGAGGAAATCCCAAGATATTTGTCTTAATTTCATAGCAGTCACCTTCCCTAAATCTGAAAATAGCCTGTGAATGCAATTAACTACATAAGTTAACAACTTCTCAACCCACAAGGCATAAAATAAACTGGATTATTTTATCTATTTGAGGGTGAGAGAGAGAGAGAGAGAGAGAAAGAGAATGCGTGCACTAGGACCTTCAGCCATTGTAAATAAACTCCAGACACATGTGCCACCTTGTACAAAACAAGGCCCAAACCATGCTTGTGCCCACTTCCTGGCATCACCACGAACACACTCTTCCCACACCCAGAGCCCCAAGAACCTCCTTCATACTGCTCTGCATGAACTGAGATACCAAGATGGAATTCAGAAAGCATTTCTCTCTCGAAAACTGGTAAATATGGGGTTTGTTTCGAGCATTATACTTAGGAATATCAGTGCTTCTATGGGAAAATGCATTCCACATTTCCAAATCCAAGGAATTTCTAGCATACGAAGTGCACAAATGTTGAAAGTGTCTAGATATACTCTGAACAGGCACTACTTGTGTGCACCACTACCATTGCAGTGTCAGGAAATGGAAGCAACCTGTCTCAAAATCTCAGACCAGAAGCTGTCATCCAATCACTTCCCTTCAGTCATATGGGTCCACAATCAGCCCTCCGTGTTTCCAGGGGAGACTTGGGCCCCTCCTCTCAACAGGAGGTGTAACAGGGAATTCTAGTTTCTTTAATCAAGTATAGCCTGGATCTAGGAATGGGCACCAAATGACACTCACTTCTTTGCCCAATGTTTCAGAGCAAAAACTGAAGAGATTAAGAAAAGAAAAGGCCCTGCATTAACCAAAAAGTCTACAGCTTGTGTTGAAGTTAGCTTTGCCTTACTGACACAAAGCACCAGTGCAAGAGAGACTTGTGGGAGGAAAGGGCTCATTTTGGCTTACAGACCTGAGGGGAAGCTCCATCATGGCAGGGAAAATGTGGCATGAGCAGAGTGGACATCACCTCTTGGCCAACATAAGGTGGGCAACAGCATCAGGACAGTGTGCCAAACAGTAGCAAGGGGAAGTTGGCTATAACATCCATAAGATCCCCCACCCTCCTTTGGAATTAATACCAAGTTAATAAAAGCATATACAGAAAACGCTATGTAAAAGAGGACACTGCTATAAACAAAATAGTTGCACATGCACCCTGGAAGCAAAGAAAAAAATTGACATGATATAATTTGAAAGATATATTTCTTCAATTCTTAGGAAAAATGCTTTAAATTGTATTCAAGAAATAATCTGTAGGAGATATCTTCCAATTGTATTTCTTGGTCAACTAGGCTTTTAGCATATCAAAACTTTAATTCTCACAATTAAAAAGCAACACCCGAGCTGAGAGATGGCTCAACAATTAGGGTGCTTGCCTGCAGAGCCTAATGACCTGAGTTCAATTCCCCAGTATCCATGTATAGCCAAATGCACAAAGTGGTGCATGCATCTGTAGTTTGTTTGCAATGGCTGGAGGCCCTGACATGTCCATTCATTCATTCTCATTCTCTCTCTCTCTCTCTCCTTGTAAATAAATAAAAAAAAATAAAAGAGGAAATGTTTATTAATAACAACACCCAACCTAGAAGAAATATTGTTAAAGCCACTACTCATAATATATAATATGAAAGCCTTAAAAGAGTCAGAATTGCCTAAATCACATTCAAAATATTTTTCTTCAAATAATTAACATATGAGAACTTTATCTAGTCCTTTACTCAACAGAATGTTTCAACAAATGATATCTCTGTAATGATTTAATATGAAATAAATTAATATTACCTAGAAAAATTAATCCTAAAAAGTATCCAGGTTCCCTGTGTCATTTCATGTGTGCCCACTGTGCTGTATTTGGAAATATCCTGGATAAAATGTATTCAAACAGCGCCCTCTGTGTGTGCAGTAACCACTCAGCGGGAATGCAGTAATGACAAGTACCATTTGCCATGCAACTTCCTTAGTCAACAGTAACTTCTTTAATTTAAAGACAGGCTAATTTAAAATCCAAGCAAAACCTAATCAATTTAAGAAGAAGTAAAGAGATTTAGACATGTTAGCCTGAGGAAAAAAAAATCTTATAGGCACAAATATGAACAAAATCCATGGATGTATGAGTAACACTTTCTCCTGTGAGGCTGGCACATTGCCCAATCCTCCCTCCAAAGGGAAAATGTTCTTCCAATCCTGCAACATAATTATACCAGGATATCCTCAACAGTGGTTTCACACGAGCTGCATCAGAATTAGAAGACTTCTCTGGCAGGTGCTGTTCGAAGTTCTAACACCTCAGCCTACAGACAGCCTCCCCTGAGAACACGGAGCCTGCACCTTTGCTCAAGTGCTTCCGCATCAGCTAGGCCCTGGGGAAAGTGAAGGATTGCCACTCTAGTTAAGGGTGATGATAATGATAAGGAAAGGATTATCCAATTTTTTTTTCAAATGAAATTTAATCCAATCTCTAAAGTCTTGAATCATTTCTAATGGCATGCTTTACAAAACAATATTTGGGGGCTGGAGAGATGGCTCAGCAGTTTAGTGCACTGCCTACTCAAGCACAAGGGCCTGAATGGGCCTGAGACCATGTGTGTTTGAATCTCCAGAATCCACATAAATATCTGGAAATGCCTACATACGTCTGTAACTGTCATGCTGTGGGGAGCTGAGACTGGAGAATCACTGGAGAAACAGGCACAGGTGTGGTGGAAGGGGACACTCCATGCAGGCCTCTGGCTGTTGCAGACAAGTGCGCAGCAACAACACACAGACACGTGCATTCACCACACACACACGCACACACACACGCACGCACACCACACCACGTCACACATACTACAGACACACACAAAAAGTACGATGTGCAGTCATATTTATAGACCTACATTTATTCTAATCAAGTGTATGTGATCTGCTAATGATTACCATATAATAGCAAGACAGGTTAACTGGTAAATCTCTCTACTGTCTCTGCAGGTGACCTGGGCTCTGTCCAGGTGAAAAAGAGGGCTGGGAAAATACTTCCACCTCTCCACTTCATCTACTGTGTATGCTGTTCTCTAGTCCACCGTGCAGCAGTTTTTCTGACTTAAATCCCAATTAGGTCTATCAATGGGAATTAATTTAACACCCCAGAGCACAGCTAAGCTTGTTGAGTGAGAATGCATACTGATCTTAAAATGATCCAATTCTTCCACTAGTTATTGAAAACCATTCAAAATCAAACACAATAAAAATAAATATCTGTCATTTCTTTGAAACAGTAATTTATAAAACAGTGTAACAATGCCATAGGAGAAAATACGATGGAGGTACAAAGAGATTGGAATAATTTGTGGTCAAAATGTGGTTAAATGGTGATTTTCGGGCTGAAAAGATGGCTCAGAAGTTAAGCCTGCAAGGGCTAATGACCCAGGTTCAATTTCCCAGTACCCACGTAAAGCCAGATCAGATGCACAAGGTGGTGCACACATCTTGAGTTCATTTGCAGTGGCTAGAGGGCCTGGCATGCCTATTCTCTCTCTCTCTCTCTCTCTCTCTCTCTCTCTCTCTCTCTGGGTGTGTGTGTGTGTGTGTGTATGTGTATGTGTGTGTCTTCCCTCTGTCTCTCTTTGCTTACAAATAAAGAAACAACAAATAAATAAAATATTTAAAAATAGATAAATATATAAGTGGTGATTTTAAATAGTGCCCCAGTACATGTTTCACTCTGTAAACATCACCACTGTCTGAGGCAGAGGTAGGAGGATCACTGTGAGTTTGAGGCCAACCTGAGGCTACATAGTGAATTCCAGGCCAACCTGGGCTACAGAAAGACCCCACCTCAAAAAAAGCAAAAATAAAATAAGAATTCCACTTTACAATTTTATGTTAAGTATTCAGAGCTTGGGCTGACAATATGGATTCAAGTTCCACCTTTGTCAGACATTATTTATATGATTTAAATATTGAGCTTTATCACCTTTTTCACCTGAAAGACGGGGTAAAAGTAATTGCATTGTATTTAGTATATTCTGATGTTAAAATGAAAAACTGACAACATATTTGAAAAGATCGTGAAAATCATGCTATCACTAATATAAAGGCAAGATATGTACATCATATCAATTAGTGTCAGAGAAAAGAGGTCACACTGCTTTAAAACTCCACAGATCCCCACAATTCAAGATCTAAATTATAGCAATATATAATTAATATATGAGTAATTTTGATAATCGATTTTCTCAAAAAAGTAAAAAGTGATTTTAGGGCAGGAGAGATGGCTTAGTGGTTCAGGTGTTTGCCTGCAAAGCCAAAGGACCCAGGTTCAACTCCCCAGGAACCACGTAAGCCAGATTCACAAGGGGGCACATGGGTCTGGAGTTCGTTGGCAGTGGCTGGAGGCCCTGAGTGCCCATTCTCTGTCTCTTTCTCTCTCCTTCTCTGTCTCTCCCTCAAATAAATAAATAAATATAAAAGTATTTTTTAAAAGTGATTTTTATATAAAAATTTGATATCATTATAAACTGTATATATCTAGAAATCAACTAATCAAGGCCAATAAAAATGTAGAATAGACAAAATATGAGATAAATCTTAAACTGGTTCTGGTGACTAGGGACATTGGTTGTACCATGTAACAAGGATGTCTCAACAATACTTGATTCTAGAATTCTACTCTGCATTGTCATTTCCAGTATGCATCTGTTCCATTTTAGAAAATCATATTTGTTCATCATCAAAATGCTTTTGAAAATAAAAATACAAGAGGGAGGGGGGAGGCAGGGAGGGAAGAGAATATGAAAATGTGAGTAATAAACAGTAGTGTGAGTAGGGTTCCCACTCCTTTCACATCCTACCTGCGTGATTCCAATCAAACACTATAACCTTTCTTCATTACTCTGGAATTAAGGCTAATGTCATCTCCACTAACATGCACATGTAGCAACACTGAAAGGGATCATTGCTGAAATACAATAATAAATTCAATAAAATAAAAGTTGATATTACAAGGATTGATATAATTACAGATAGGGAAAAAATTCTATGAAAAGATTTGTATTTTTTTTCCTGACAATGGTATGTGAACAGTTTACATGTAGTATATGAGCATTTACCCAGAGATTTTAAAGATCTAAGCAAATAAGTTTATTATCATCAACAATGATCAAGAGCATACTATGATATGGAAAGTCATCTATCAGATACCTTGGAAACAAATCTTACATAGGGTAAGAGTTTTCTGGGGGGAAAATGGGAAGGTGTTTGTTTTTTCAGTACTGGGGACTGAAACCATGACCTTGGACATATTGGGCAATCACTCAATGACTGTGCTACATCCTTAACTCTATTTTTACTTTTTGAGACAGGATCTTACTAAGTTGGCCAGGCTGGCTTTGAACCTGTGATCTTCCTGCCTCAGCCTCTCAAATAGCTGAGATGACAGGCCTTTGTTACAAGGCCTTGCTTGCCAGGGTAAGACTTTTATCTAAACCTTTTGTTCATCCAGCAAGTACTTCCATAGGGCCTACTATGTACCAGGTCCAATATCAAGGTGAAGAAATACATCAATTTTAAAGACAGACATGGCTCCTAGCGCCTGGAAAAGCTTGCTGGGTTGTGGAACGCTGGTAAGTAAGTAGACTGATGGTGCCATGTAACTGACAGGGTAGATTATCTTCAAGCAGGACATCTATCAGGGGAAAAGACAACTCTCTCAGCTGACACTTCAAAGATATGTATTTGAAACTAGCTATCTAAAGATTAAGGAGAAAGAAGATGGAGGAACACTAACATCTGTCATGTGTAAAGCCCTGACCCTTGTTCCACATGCCAAGGTGTCATTGAATTCTAGTATTTCATTACAGCAGTTGTTGCATAGCAGGACAATAAGAAAGGATGCAGTATAAATAAGAAAAGCCTGGAAATAGAATTAGAGAGTTGGTATAATATTACCTTGAGGATCTTATTAAAATCAGTACTTAAATAGAGATGAATGATCTATGGAATTGTTTTAGGTGAAAAATAATCCAATCAGCTTTGCTATTCAGAACTAGTATCTCCATCCATTTATAAGGTCACGATCAAAGATAGTTTTTAAAGCTCTGGGCAAAAATGAGGTAATTACTTTAATAAATGGTACTAGTATGGGTGGATATTCTTTAGAAAAAAATAGAATCCTGAAATATACAAAATTAAACTATGCTGTGTTAAAGACCCAAGTGTGAGAATGAAAATGTTAAAATAACTAGATGAAAATATGTTTATGATAGAGAAGGGAGATTTTCTTAAATATGACACACAAGGTACAAAACGAAATTTAACTCAATTAAAATAAAAATATTCTGTAGCACAGCCATGTTGAAATATAACCGCAATGCTGATCACTGCCAAAAGACTACTCTAAACACCCTGCAAGTGACTCTTACCAGTCATATCTAAGAGAAAAAAATGACACAGCAGTAAAGAACAGATAATTCATAAAGAGAAATAACCAGAGGCTAATGAAAACATGTTCAACTTCACAAATAGCCAAGGTAATACTAATTAATGCAGTAGTTAAAGTTCATTATATTTTCCACATTGGCAAAACTTTTAAACTCTGAAAATACCAGCTGCTGATCAGGAAGTGTGGAAATAGAGGCACATGTCATGCTGGTAGCTACAACCACTCTGGGTGGCAATTTGGCACTCTCTAGTAAAGCTGAGCATACACCTGCTCTGCTGCCAAGAACCCCTGTCTCTGAATACAGGAAGTAGAGAAATCCATGCACAGGTGCACCAGAATGAACATGGGTCATTATCATAGGAACTGTCTTCAGTGGAGGGACAATCAGCTATGATGGATGCATACAATGCAAATCAACTACTTGAGCAATTGTTAATATGGATTGAATAAGAATACCAAACACACTAAGTTACAGATCTACATATATGCAATGTGTTTTTACATAAATCATTAAATATGTTATAACACTATATACTGTAAAAGAAGAAAATCACAGAAGGAAAGATACTTGCTAATATTAGATCACTGTTCCCCTCAAAGTAGAAAGAAAAAGAACAAATTATGACTAAGAAGAGAGACAAGTGGGAACAAATAACATTTTTCTTATTTCTTAAAGACAGAAAGTAGTTACATCTCTACATGTTGGGAATTAATTCATGGTCTGATGCATGTTTTGCTACAACCTGGCTAAACTTAAAAAGAATGCTGAGTGAGAGAAATCAGACTGAAATGAGCCTACACTGCATGCATCCACTTTTATGAAATATTCAGGATTGGTAATTCCACAGAAGCTACCAGAGGCTGAAAGAGGAAGATGAGGTGACTGTTTAATGGGATAGAGTTTCTTTTCAGTAACAAAAATGTTTTTAAAATACACAAACATGACTATAGCCCAGCATCACGAATGCACTAAATGCCAGTGAACTGGATACTGTAAAACAGCTAATTTTATGTTCCATGAACTTTCCCTCCTTAACAACATCAATAAAAAAAAAACATCTAAAGCATATTGTACTTCAAGATATGAAGAGACTAAATACAAAGTAACCAGTGAGGAGCATCTGCACACAGTTCTGAGAGGTGATTTGGCCTGAACTGTGGCCATGGGAGAGAGATTATAAAAAGGGTGTCTTCTCAAAAGGACTTGGTAACCAACTGGATGACAGATGAGACAGAGAGGCTGACGATGAGATCTATGATTTGTTAATATGGGGGGAGAGTCTTCCATCTCCTGTGAAGGAGAATAGCTGAGAAGGGACAATTCTCACAAGAAAAGTACTAATTCCATTTGGAATTCTCTGAGTTTAAGTTAGGAAGGGCTGTGGCTCTATGGAGCAGGCAGTCTGGAATACATTTCTAGCCTAGATTTAATACTGCAACTGAAGCAATGGAATTTAATACCACAATGGAAGCAGATGAGGTCATCCTGGCAGAAAGGAAGGCAAGTCTCAATACAAAATCCCCAGTGACCACTGAAATTAAAGTCCTACAACCTGTAAGAGGCAGAAGTGAAGCAAGTGTCTCAAGATGAAAGAAAAAAAAAAGTGATCTAAACTGCAGCCAAACCACTGAGACAACAGATAGGGGCCTTGGTCATCTCTATACCCTTCAATGAGAGCGATTTCCTGCCAAAACGCAGGAAAGTAGAGTCGAAACCAGTCTTCAAATGCTATGAAACCCCATAGCCTCAACATTGATGACACTGCAACTGACAAAATCCAAGAATCTGTCGAAAGCATTTCAGCAAGAGAAGAAAGATTTGGGGAATTAAGAGAGCCCCTTCTCCCAAAACTAAAAACTGCATGATTGGGTCTCAAATATCTACACCAGAACTTCCCAAAATGGAAGAGAGACTAGCTGTACAGCCTTTGGCACCTTGGGGAAGGCAATAATACTAAGCTGTCATGTGTGCCTGAAAATCCATCATATCTGTAAGAAGGCATATTTATCCAAATTTAAAAATGCTTTCCTCATATTTCTAGCTAAAACTAATATTCCAAAAAGGCACTCCAACATTCACCCTGCAACTTCTCATATGGCTGTCCCACAAGCCTCACACACAGTGGGGACTCCCGCTGTACAGAAAATGGAGGACATGTCTCATTCCCCAATTCTGTCTTCCCCTGGAGATATGCTTAGAACTCACATGCTGGTGTGCAAGACCCATTCACAGCTATGGGCAGCACTCACATTCCTGTCTTTTATTTTATCTTGAAACCATATCTTCCGACCTCCCATTTATCTCTTCAACATGAAATCTGGTGGTGAAGCTCATGTTGGAGAGACCCGAAGCTTCCTCTACGCCTTTCTCAATTAAAGTGTCACAATGTATTCAGTGTTCTGTACTTGGATACTGGCCCAAATACCTTCAACCGTTAAGTCATTTTTCTATGAACCTCTCCCATATCTCTCCCAAGGTGTGGACATGGTTCTGTAAAGGTGCCTTTATGCTTTGGGGACAAAGGCAGGTTCAGCCAAAATGAGGTCATTAAAACAAAACATTGAGTTCCCAGTGCCCTAAGATTCCACGCCAATGACCTTCAGAGTCTTCCAGCTGATCTTAATTTCCTTGGCACAGCACAGTCAGAGTACTGTAATATAATGCAAAATGGCTCCAAAGAGAAACCAGATACTGGCCAGAGCCTTGCCAATCCACAGTTAAATAATACCAATGTGGCCCTTTCATCTGAATACTGTGCTTCATGCCTGTGTCACCCACCCTTCCTAAGAATGAAAGAAATCTTCCACTGTGAATGTGGGGTGAGCGAAAAACTCCTACCAGACTCAGTTCATAAAGTAGTGTGTGTTTGAATGGGCATAAATGTGCTGGTAAGGTTGAACATGCTTACAAGGAGACCAAAGACATAAAGAATGGGAGTTATCTGAGAAAAAGTACCAAATTAGAATGTTTAGAGTGGTAAGATAATGACTAAATGTTTATCCTGACCAGCATCTCACAAATAGACTTTCCTTTACTAAGTTTCTTCACAAGTTAAATACCATTTATATTAAACTCTCAGTATGTTCCCAAATATGCCTTCATTCCCTCTCTTAATAATAAACATTCCTCTGTTCCTTCTTCATTCATTCACTTTTCTTTTATTCATTAAGTAAAAGTTTTATTGGGGTCCTACTTGATTGGCAGGCATTGTTTACCTGCTGGAGACTAAGTGACTAAAACTGTTTCTGTCTCCTCAGAGCTTCTGTTCTAATGGGAAAGGCACAGAGTAACACATAAAGCTGTGGACATATAGTGTAGCAGGGAATAATAAGTGCCAGGGAGGGCTGTGGAGACAGCTCCATCAGTAACGTGCTTGTCTTGTAAGCATGAGGACCTGGGTTTGACCTCCCCCATCCCTACATAAAAGCCAGGTGGTGGCACATGCCTGTAATTTCAGTTCTAGGGAGGTGGAAACAGAAGGTTCCCTGGGGGTCCTTGGCCAGCCAGTCTAGCTGAATTTATGAGTTCCAGGCTATTAAGAGACCCTGTCTCAAAGAAGGCAGATGGAGTACTTGAGAATGGCATGTGAGATTACCCTCTGGTGTCCACACACACACATATAAACATACACACCCCTACACATAAAACACACATACATGCATGCTCACCACATATACACATATACACTACTCACGCCAAAAGAAAAAAATGCTAGGGAATAAAATTAAGCTTGATTAAAAACTATAGTTTGGATCTGGATCTTAAATATCATCCAAAGACCCAAGCATTAAAAGTTTGGGCCCCAGCCCATGATGTCACTAAAAAGTGGTATACACTTTAATACATGGGGTTTAGTAGGAAGAAGTTAGGTAGACAGTCCCTTTGAAGAGGCTTCTGGAACCAGCTCCTTCACCTCTCTGTCACTGCTGAGCCACCCTAGAGTGCACAGCTCTCTTCCACCAGGCCTGCCCACCATGCAAGCTGACTCTACAGGCCCAAAACCATGCGGCAAAGGACTATGGGCTGAACATCTCAATCTCTGACCCAAGTATACCTTCTTCTTCCTCATGCTGATTATTTCAGGCATTTTGTTAGCTGATAAAAGCTGACTGACCTAAAGGACGAGAGGAAGTGTGTAGGAGTAAAGATAGTGCTAACCTTTGAATCCCATCTAAGTTAAAGTCATCTTTGTCTATCAGTCAACTTCAAATCAATCAGGGTCAGGGCCTCCTATAATTAGGACCTAAATTGAAAAGGACTTGTCATCCAGTCAGATTCATCCATTTTTCTCAGTTTCTGGATACTTCAACAGTGCTTTAACATTGATGACTTACTAATTTCTCACTGAAATGCAATTTGGCAAGGGGAGGGGAGATGAAAAGTTTACTCAGTGGTTAAGGATGCTTGCTTAAATGCAATTTATTCAAACTAATATTTTTAGAAAAATCTGGAGAAAGTGGGAAATTTTATCACTCTTTGGCCAGACCAACATACTTATATGGTTCATGCATGATCTCTTTCCAATTCTTTCATTTCATTAAAAAAAAAAGAACTTTAGTCTTATGCTTTCAGTATGTTTTCTTCAAACGCTTAAGACTGCAGATTTAGTTTGTTCAGTTTAAGGAAAATATCAGTTAATCAACTGCTGTCTGTCTGAATATGAGGCCCACTCAGTGGGAGAGAATCCATATCTGGTACCGAGAAGCAAGTCAAAAGCCTATGGCTAGTAAGGCCACAGAGGAAAGCTCCCACTGTTCTCTGACTAAACTGTGAGAGCACGCCCATTACAAGGTTGTTTAAAACACTGTCCTTATTCCTTTTGATCCATACTGCTCTCACTCTTGGCTGAAGAATCTGCTTTTCACAGATGGCACCAAATACCCAGTAAACCCAAGATTCGCCAGTACAACAGGAAAAGATAGCCAACTGCCTAGCAGCACATGAGACACCTCTACCATATGTGCCAGGGCCCAGGAGACATCACAGAAGAGGAGACAGAGTAAATTCGAGCGTTGTTCTTGCTGCTAGCCTGAGAACCTCCTCCAAGGAGATTCATCAAAGCAAAAAAATCAGAGGCTGCTGAGAGCTCAACACTACAGGAGACTTATAACCTGCCCTCCTAGGCTCAGGGAACATTGAGGAAGAGGGGCAGAAGGATTGTAAGAGCCAAAGGATAGGAAAGAGCATCCTGAAGCAATGGCCCCACCTCCTACAGAGAGTGACTGGTATATTCATGACCCCATAGCAAGCACCAATAACCCCACTGAGTATGAGGAAGGCCCTTAGTAGAATGAGGGCAGGGGAGAGGAAACATATGAGTATTATACAGTGGGAATATGACCAATATGTTCATACAGTAAAGTTCACAATAACTTTAAAAAAATCTTAGGAACTGTGCATGTTTGTGTGTGGCACTTCTAATTTGTGATTTTAAAATGAAATCTGTTTAATTTTGCTTTAGTTAGGCAAAGCAAAATGTACTACTAGTCAATGGAGAAGCATGCTTGCTAAGCATACATATCCTTTTTTATTCTTATAAAAGAACTCCATGCCGGGTGTGGTGGTGCACGCCTTTAATCCCAGCACTCGGGAGGCAGAGGTAGGAGGATTGCCGTGAGTTCAAGGTCACCCTAAGACTCCATAGTGAATTCCAGGTCAGCCTGGGCTAGAGTGAGACCCTACCTCGAAAAACCAAAAAAAAAAAAAAAAAAAAAAAAAAAAAAAAAAAAAAACTCTAGACACATGCACCACTTTGTGCATCTGGCTTACATGGGTACTGGGAAATTGAACCTGAGTCCTCAGGCTTCAGGCTTAACCATTAAACCATCTCTCCAGCCCAGCATACATATCCTTCCTTAGTGCACAGGCAGGAAGGAGGCTGTGATATGTCAGTAATATCTCAACTGCTATTTCAAGATCAAAGCTAGACAAAGTGATTGTGCACATAACATCACCAATATTCACAGTGTTAACAGTGTGTCCAAAATCAGTAAATCTGCATGTTACAACTTGGGGAGTAAAAAAAAATGGAAAGGAAAAATATCAGTCAGGTTGGTGGTACACAAATGTTGTCTTAACAGGAGGCAAAGACAAGAACACCACAAATTGGAGACTTGTCTGGGCTACACAGTGAGAGCCTGGAGGAAATGGTGGAGAGGGGAAGGGAAGGGAGAAAAGGGGAGCCAAGTTAACTACATAATTGGAAAAGTTAATCCTCTCAAATCAGTCAGACAAATAAGACACGTCCTATCAGAGGAAATTCAACTCCTCATTTACATAGAGTATCAGTATCACTCTGAGGCAAAAATATTTTTTTAAATGGGTTATATTGTTTTTAAAAAAAACTAGCTAAAGGCAGTCAGAATTTAAAATAATACAAGACTGGGCTGGAGAGATTGCTTAGTGGTTAAGGTGCTTGCCTGTGAAGCCTAAGGACCCAAGTTCAAATCCCCAGATCCCATGTAAGCCAGATGCAGAGGGTGGCACATGTGTCTGCCATTCGTTTGCAGTGGCTAGAGGCCCTGGCACACCCATTCTCTCCACCTCCTTTCTCTAATAATAAATAATTAAAAATTAGAAAAATTATACAAAACTGTTTGGCATGGTGACACATTCCAGTAACCCCAACACTTAAGAAGCAGAGGGAGGAGGATCAGGACGTCAGGGACGGTTTCAACTATAATAGCAAGTTTGAGGCCGATGTCTGCTGCATGAGATATTGAGATGTTTTCTCAAAAAAAAAAAAAAAAAAACAGGTTGAAAAGATGGCTCTGTGGTTAAATATGTTTAACTGAAAATCCTGCTGGCCCAGTTCCAATTCCCCAATACCCATGTAAAACCAGATGTGAAGCAGGTGTCTGGAGTGGTTCATTTGCAGAAACAAGAGACCCTGGCATACCCATTTCTCTATCTATCTATCTATCTGTCTATCTACCTATCATCTATCTATCTATCTATCTATCTATCTATCTCTCTCTCTCTCTCTGTCTATCCTACCTCTCTTCTTATCTCTCAAATAAATCAATAAAATATCTTTAAAATTAAAACATAGACACAAAATGATAATAGGCCTGGGGGATTATTCAGTACCTAAAGCACATGCCATATAAGCATGACTACCAGAGTTCAAATCCTCAGGGTCCATATGATGCTGTGGTGGCCTTCTGTAATCCAAGTACACCCACAGCAAGAAGAAAGAAGGAAAGGGGCAAGAGAGTCTCTCACAGGCTGGTAAGCAAGCTAGCCTGGAAAATACAGCAGTGAGCAAGAAGCCCTGTCTGAAGGCAAGGACTACCACCAGAAGTTGTCCTCTGACCTCCATGTGTGTGCCTTGGCACAAGCGTGCCACCATACGCACGCATGAACACACACGCACACACAATCACACCAAAAAGGAGACAAAATAGTAGTAATAATGATAATAATAATAATAACTACACAGGAATCACCATTTGAGCATCATGATTTACTGCTAGAAGTGCACAGAACATTTTGGCAAGTGTATGTGTGTTCAACTCTAGGTTTTAGCTTTGGATATAATTAAATAAAAAACAGCAATGAAATCAGAAATAACTGCATCGAATGTAAGCTAATCATAGTAATTTTTTTCAAGTGTCACTCTACTTCAGGTTGACCTGGAACTCCCACTCTGTAACCCAGCCTAGCCTCAAACTCATATAATCCTCCTACATTAGCCTCCCAAGTGCTGGGACTAAGGGTGTGTACCACCATACCCAGCTAAAATTTATGTTTTTAATGAAAGAAAGTGGTATATTCTTTAAAAGTCAGTCCAGGGCTGGAGAGATGGCTTAGAAGTTAAGGCATTTGCCTACAAAGCCAAAGAACCCAGGTTTGATTCCCCAGGACCCATGTGAGCCAGATGCATAAGGAGGTACATGCATCTGGAGCTCATTTGCAGTGATTGCAAGCCCTGACGTGCTCATTCTCTCATTTTCTCCCTCTCTCTCTCTCTCTCACTCTCTCTCCCCCTACCTATTTCTCTCCCTCTCTCTCTCAAATAAATTAATTAATTAAACTTAAAAAACTTTTTAAGTCAGTCCAGCAGCTAGCAGATAATTGTTTGAGGAAGTAGAAAGTACCAAAAAAATTTGTGATGAAATAGGGTTGGTATTGCCTGGAATTGGAATAAACAGTTCAGACTAAATTTGTTAGAATAAAGTTAATCAGAATACTGATACACAGACACAATATTTTTTAAAAAGCATTAATTTTTGTCTTTGAGTTTTACCCAACTTATCATGAAAATATATGTAGTTCCAGAAAAGATGGTTCCATTGAAAAGTTACTAAATATATTAGATGGTGACAACCAGCTGAACTGACCTACTTTAAGATTGAAGTGTTTATTCTGCTGGTATCAGCCTGAAGACCTTGTGGTTAAGGTCTCTGCTAGACAGTAACCATGTCCAAGACCAGGCATCTCCTAGGGAGACATACTCCTGTGCCTCAACTTCGAGCAACTCTGCCAGCCACACTCAGTCCAGAGTGTCTGAGGGATGTGTTGTCTTTGCTGGAACTATACTCCACCCCAGCTCCTCTGGGTATCCATCCCTACATGTGCTGTTTGCAAGGGTGCTCCGCAGAAAGCTTCTTCCAGACAAGCTGACGCTCTGAGACAGTGTCTCTGCATGAACCTCATGTGATGACAGGAGGTCCTGCAGACACACTTTGTTTTCAGGGTTGATGCATGCTGTGGATGCACATCAACAAAACGTACATTGAAACACACGGCAAAAGGTCACATTCAGCACTCCATGCTTTGCACTGCTGTGCACTTTACCCAGGAAGCGATGTGTTGAGGGTTCACCTTATCACAACAGTCTGGGTATGCCAGAATTGAGGTAAAAAAAATAGAAAATGCCATCATAGATTTCAATAAAGAACACTTCCAATTAGCCAGAATCCTCCTTTCTAAACATGATGCATCCCTAACTGAAATGGTGTTTAAACACCAAGAAATGTGGTTCAGGCCTATAATGCCAGCCCTGAAGACTAAAACAGAGAACTGTGTTGTCTGAGGCCAGTCATGAGCAACATAGGGACACCATTTCATGAAGAGACAAGAGCTGGTGTGCGATGCGCTGGAGGGCTACATGGCCCCAAGGTAGTGCACACGTGAAAGAGATCCTGGCGAACATGGGTGGCATCTCAGGAGTTAAGTTGAAGGTAATAATAGAAGATGAAACAGGTTTTCTTAAATCCCTGAGTTTCTCTTTCCTGCAAAGTTTTCAAGTATATTTAAAGTATCCATGTGAACCCACTTCACATGATGAACTCTGGCCTACATAACTCACCAATGACATTAATGCTTAATAATTAGGACTATCCACACAGCATTTCTACTCAGGGGTTTCAGTGTAGACTTTGTGAAGACACAGTTAGTTGGAGGAAAGTATGTCAGTCCTCTGGGCACTCTCCATTCATGATTCTACTAAAGATGTACATGAAATTAGAAATGACTCCTCTGATTTCATCACACGTGACCAAAATTTCCCATGTATTAAATGAAAGGGAAATACTATACTGCTGAAGTGCAATTAGTCCTAACATACAAATTTGGTCATGCAAATTGAGTATTTATGACTTCTAAGAGGCAACAGGGACCAAACAGCATAGAGTCCTATAGGCCAAGGTAAGAAATATTATCTTTATTCTAAAAACATTTTCAACAAGGGAGTGACATGTGGTCTATATTTCTAAAAGTTCCTTGTAACAGCTGTATGGTGGATGGAGCCAGGTAGGCTAATGTAGGGCCATTTATGGATTCTGCAGGGGACACCTAGAAGTGAGAAGATGGTAGCTTAAATTGGGGCAGTAGAAACACAGATGGAAGGAAGTATACAGATATGCTGGTTGAGTGGAAAGCTGTGGTCAGGAGGCCTTCATGACCCCTGAAGTGAATACCATAACCCTGCTGAGGAAGGCTGCAGGGGAATAGGAGCAGGGGCAAGGGCATAAAACAGTATAACCTTTTAATGTATTTGTAAATTAAGTAAAATTATAAATAAATAAAAATAATTTCCCAGAAAAAAAAAATGTAGTCAGTACTAATTAACAGGAACAGAAAGTGGTCTTTGTAGCTTTTGTCTTGAACAACCAGATGAATGGTTTGAGGGTAAAATGGGAACTTAGAGCTCAGAGCCTGTGACCTCTAAGTGACCATTCCCCACATCCCATAATCAAACCATAGCTATATTTGGTGTAAGGCATCTGCAAATGTCCACATCTAACCTCATATTTTTGGCTCTAAGTTTAAATACTTGCTTCTGTAGTTTACCTCCATACCTTAACCCTCAATATATGATACACTTCCCAATTCTCTAATAGCTGACTCTTGACTTTGAAGCACAATATTTACTTTAACCAAACCTTCCTATCCCTCATTATCTCCATGAAGACAGCTCTGGTGCCTCATGCCCCCCTGGTACCTCAAACATATTCTTTATCAAAAGAAGCAGGGTGACCCTCTAGGAAGCTCTGAAGGGAGAATGAAGGGAAGCTTCTAGTGCCAATGAGACCAAAGGTATCTGGCTCTCCCGTGATTCTGGCATCTATCTACAAGAACCAGAAGTGATTCACTTTTTTTGGAAACAGAACAAAATGACTGTGATCCAAGGACCAGACAGTGTGGGCAATGGTCTGCTGCCACATCAGTCAGAAGCAGTAGGATGATAATCAAGTCTAGGCCTGCTACTTTGCAGACCAACATCTTTCAATCTCATCATACTCACTCGCATCTTCCCATAGATGCAACATTAAAAGTGGTGCACAGGATGTTATAAACACACTATCCTTTGGAGCTACTACAGATTAAAAAACATTATGACTTAGTGGCCTGCCAACCTAACTACCACATATAGCATTGCATCTACAGAAAAATATATGTGAATAACTAAACAAGTGCTTAATGACATTTTGGAATGCAGGCATTTATAAACCAAGTACAAATATTAACCCTCTTATTTGTATTTATTTTACTTTGTAAATTTGAAAAATATGAAATGTGTAGGCCAGAAAGAAAAAAAGCAAAAAAAACCGATTTCTGTGTCCCTTCTCATTTCCCTTCGAAATCAACTCTGATCACTTCCCTCCATTTCTTCACCATGATCATCACCTATAGTCATGTCCAAGGGTCTCCCTAGAGCTATTCTTTGTTAAGTTTCATAAAAGACAATCCTCAATTTTGTTTGTCCCCCCTCAAATACATATATGTTGTACTATACATGTATGTAAATGCCTTCAATCCCAGAACTCTGGAGACCGAGATAGGTAGAGCCCCGTGAGTTTGAGGCAGAGGCCACCCTGAGACTACGTAGTGAATTCTAGATCAGCCTGTACTACAGCAAGACCATACCTTGAAAAATCAAAAAAAGAAAGAAAGAAATACACATAGGTTTACATTTTCACAGTAGAATTTGTTACTATTCCATATAAACTAATATTTATTCAAAGCAATATCTGTAAGACTGAGGAAATCTTTTCCTGTATTATGATCCACATTATATTGAGTCATGGATAACTATAGTTTTTCCTCTCCTAATAGAAAATACTATATATCCCTAGGTGAAAAAACTAAACAGAAGACAGGACTTTATAATGTGAAAAATAAACCCCATACTGAATATAAAAAATGGACTGAAAATGTATTCTGAGAATTAACCCAATATTAGAGGCAACCTTCAAACTAGAAAAAAAAAATGAAAAATAGAAGTACTAGGAAAATTAATTATCAAAATGGAAAGAGACAGCTGCATTCTGCTACAAATGAAAATAACTAAGGGGAGAGGGAGATAGAAGCTCCCCTCATCAGAGACTAAGATCTCATGAAACTCAGAATGATGGTCCAGGAAGCTGATCCCTCTAAAGAATGGCATCAACTGACTGAAACCACTGTAGAAAACATAGATCATGTAAGTAAACTCACATAAGCAAAGGAACCTGGCACCAGGAACTGAACATGTTAAGTTAGTCAGCTGGTGGGTCATCATCTACCCATCACACACCTGTTCAGAGTTAGTTTTGGTATCCTCTCAAATTTTTGGAGATCTTTTTTCTCAAGATACTAATTGTCATTGTTTTCTATCTACCATAACTACTGAGCCTATACTTCCTCACAGATCTTCCTACACTCTTACTGAGTGAGCAGGGGCCCAAGTCCTTCTGTCCAATTGGCCACACCTGATTAAGATCTAGATACACAGGGATAAAATTTCCCTACACATACAGATACTTACCAAATGCTGAACCACTAATAGAGGAGAATCCAGGGGCACTGGCAAATAAGAATGCAGAGAAGGCCAGGCATGGTGGTGCACACCTTTAATCCCAGCACTTGGGAGGCAGAGGTAGGAGGATTGCTGTGAGTTCGAGGCCACCCTGAGACTCCACAGTGAATTCCAGGTCAGCATGAGCTAGAGCGAGACCCTACCTCGAAAAACCAAAAAAAAAAAAGAATGCAGAGAAATGTCAAAAAAACAACAAGGACATGCAAGGAGAAGCAGAAAGTATGTGATGTGTTTGTAGAAGAAAGTAAAGAGAAGAGAAAATTTGGTTACTACCTTGATCTTTGTCGACTTTCTAATTCATAATTCCAGTCTCTCACAAGTCCAGTGAACTTTTGGCCTTCAAGTACTAAAACATTCAGGCTGGTTCATTTGAGGCTGTGTTTCCTTAAAACAATCAATCAATACATGGCTAAAATACCAACTAAAGTCCATTTACAATATTTTTGCCTTCTCTCAACTAATTGTCCAATGTTTTGAAAAATCAAACTGACTGAGTCTAAATGTGGCAGAGTGTAAGAGCACCAATGATTTTGCACATGTGCAAAGAGAAAAAATACATAAGAAACCCCCTCCAGAATATTATCACTGGGTGAGTTTTGCAAGAAGTTTAAGAATTCTCAGAAAGGTGGTTCATTAAGAAGTCTTTGAGAAGCATGGGCTCTATGACCTGCCTAAAAGGGTGCTATAAAGATCTGTATGTTTTTAAATTCTTCAAAATATCTATGCTATTCATCAAGTACCAGCATTCTAAAGTAGCAAACTGCTGTTAGATAGATTTGTTCTGTTATTCTTCCCACATATACAGTTGTATTTCATTTCACACTAAATGGGATTTTTATTAAATAGCTTGGAGGGTCTAAATGCAATTGTGAGGCTGTTTCCATTTGACAATGAGTTCAGACATCCAAAGAGCTAATTTGGAGACTCTTGAAACATTACTAGTTTGCAATTTGAGGATTTCATGTGCCATTCCAACCAAGGAAATTTGATTATGGGTCATTTCAGATGATAACAAGGATTATTGTTATTTTTGTTAGGAAATAATGGCAATTGGGTTGTATTTGAAAAAGGCACTTTTCAGAGTTACATTATAAAAGCTAGGTAGGGCTGCCATGACAGGATGTCTGGGATTTACTCCAAAATACTTCATCAAAGAAAATAAAATCTTTTTAAGGAAATAAATTAGGCAGAATCTTGATAAATGGTGAGTCGAAAACCAGGGATATAGGGTACAACTTCCTTCTACTTCTGTTAGGTAAATGAACAGAGACAAGGACACACAAGTTCCCTGTCAGACCATACAGACAGGCTCGACATATACACTCTGGAATAGTTACTGTCATCACAAAGGAACAACATGAGAGTGCGTTTAATCTGGGTACAAAGATCCAGTTGCCCTTTCAACGTCCCTGACACAGTAGAGGAAACTTCCCCAAGATATATCAAAGGCAAGCATATAGAAAACTAATTTCTTTTGTCTTTGTTTGTTTGTTTGTTTGTTTTTCTTTTTTTTGTTTTTTTTTTTGTTTTTTTTTTTCGAGGTAGGGTTTCACTCTAGCCCAGGCTGACCTGGAATTCACTACGGAGTCTCAGGGTGGCCTCGAACTCACGGCGATCCTCCTACCTCTGCCTCCCGAGTGCTGGGATTAAAGGCGTGCACCACCACGCCCGGCTCGTTTTTTTGTTTTTCGAGGTAGGGTCTCACTCTAGCTCAGACTGACCTGGAATTCACTATGTAGTCTCAGGATCTTAAATACTTGGAAGATATTCTTGTTTTTCTGAGGTAGGGGTGTGGGGGGAGGGCTTACTTTGCCTCAGAACAGACTAGAAGCAGTATGGTGAGACATTCTAGTCTTAAGATTATGGAAACATGAGCAAATCACTTCCAGTTTTTATGCATTCATTTAAAAACATTGTTAATTGTTTATGAGACAGGGGAGAGAGAGACAGAGAAACAGTTAGACAAAAAGAGAATAAGTATGGGTACACCAGAGCCTCTGAGACTGTAAATGAACTCCAGACGCATGTACCACTTTGTGCATCTGGCTTTATGCAGGCACTTGGGAATTAATCCTGGACCCTTAGGCTTTGCATGCAAGCACCATTAACCACTGAGCCATCTCTACAACCCTGAATTCAATTTTAAGTCTTAAATGTGAGTAACAGATTCAATCCCCTCTTACTTTGCAGCTCTGTCCTTGAACTCACAATCCTCCTGCATCAGCCTCCCAAGTGCTAGGATTCCAAGGGAGCTCGCCATGTCAGACTACCTCCTAGGCTTCTACTGAGATGATATTCTGTGGGCTATGAGCTATACAATAAATATTGTTTACTAATACACTAACAAAATATTACTTAAGATAGCCAATTATTTGATCACTTTTTCATATCAATTGTAGGTGAGAAAAACCATAGGGCAAATCACAAAAAAAAGTAGTAATATTTCAGGAATGGAGAGAGGAAAGGAAGAAAGAAGGTTTAAATATTGAGGAAAGAGAATTTCCAGTCCCTAGATGAATAGTAACAAAGGGATCTCACAGGTATACTGCTGTTTTATTACAGGTAGAGTTTATATAATAATGCTGATATAAATTTACAGTTTATACTTGTCTTAAGGTCTTTGCTTTCTTTGAAAATTGTACCATCCTTCAAAAATTGCTGTCAAGTCCTCAAAAAATCCAGATTTCAAGAGCTAGTTGTATCACTTTTAAACACCCAGTATTTCTTACACACAATTTACAAGTCTGTAAAAGTAGGGCACCAGATGATGCCAAATGTTCCTCCCAACTCACTCATTCCATGACACAGTTTTTCATAGGGTTTAATCTTTAAAATATCCAGGCACCTGACTCTGCATGAGTTATCCGACCTCTGCAGTGCTGGGAAGCAACTGACCAGAGCTCCTCCACAAGCTGTGTACAAGCACAAAAACTGTCTAAGGGCTGATGGTGAGGCCATGAGAATGGATTCTGCTGTGAGGGCAAGACATCTATTCCTTGTTACTCTTCTACAAGTAATAGATGTTTAGGGTTCAACACCAAAGGATAATTTTGTTAGCAAATTTCAACCAAATTAGAAAAAGAAAATACTTGAACATAAGTCATTTTTAATAGAAGTAATTTCCTGTATCATAAAGATTAAAGGAACTTATATTTCAAATCAGCATTACTGTAAACACACACACACACACAAAATAGGCTTAGAACTACATGTGATGAGTATTGTTTTAAAAGGAGGGGAAGCCGGGCGTGGTGGCACACGTCTTTAATCCCAGCACTAGGGAGGCAGAGGTAGGAGGATTGCTGAGAGTTCGAGGCCACCCTGAGACTACATAGTTAATTCCAGGTCAGCCTGGACCAGAATGAGACCCTACCTCAAAAAAACAAAAAAATAAAAATAAAAAGGAGGGGGAATAAAGAACATTACTCAGCATGGTGATGGACGCCTTTAATCTTAGCACTTGGGAGGCAGAAGCAGAAGGATCGACATGAGTTCAAGACAACCCTGAAACTACATAGTGAATTACAGGACAGCCTGGGCTAGAGTGAGACTCTACCTCGAAAAACCAAAAAAAGAAAGAAAGAAGGAAGAAAGGAAGGAAGGGAAGAAGAAAGAGAAAGAAAAGAGCAGTTCTCATTCTTGCCTCATTTTCAATATATTCAATATTGAAAGCCTGTGGTGCTATATACTTTGGCACAGCTTGTTTGTAAAAAGAAATAAAACATGAGCCATTTGTGACTTTAATCACATTGCCAATCATCCATTACATAAAATTTTCACATTGTTTAGAAAACATATAGTTATGGCCTTTGAAATGATTTCTGCCTATAGTTTTGAAAGGCCAAGTGGTATATAACATTTCTAGTCTGAATTTTCTCAAATTTTCTGGTCATTAATTTGCAAATAAAGAAAACAACTCTTCACTTTGCTTATGGGGAGAAAAGAATGTCTAACACGACAGGAATGGTTTAACAAACAATGAAAGAGAATATAAAGAGAAGAGACAGCTTCCTGTGTTTTAACTATGAATAACATTCAGCAGAGTAGAACAGTCACAAGCCATCATTTACATCATCTCAACCAAAGGTAGAGATGATGGGACCAGAAGTACTACCTTGTAAGAGGATTCAAGTGTCACAAAGATACTGAGCTTGAGAAGTTCCCAACATAGAGCCATGTATTCTCAACACCTCCCTCATTCCAAAGAACTGAGCTTGAACAAAGGAATTAAAAGGATCAAATCTAAAAGCCAAGTCTCAATGTGGGAAAAGCAAGGCTGGAAAGAAAGGGAAGAGGGAACTTCCTCTTCTACAACATTGGGATACCTTCTCTTAGGGATTCGCCAGACCTGGCCCTAGCGAGACACTAACAAAAGTGTGGTTGGAAGGTGTGACACTCCCCTGTGATCAGACCCCCAGCAATACATCCAGAGCTCGGCTGGTGAAACCTCAAGGCTACAGTGTGGGTACAGCATTCTCTGTGCTGCTGACATGGGACACAAGGCCTGATGGGGAACCTGCTGCAGTCAACAACCACATGACATCTTTTTTCTTTTTTCCTATTTTCTAATTTACTAGGTCTAACCTGAAAAGAAAACAAAAAAAAAGGTCATTCTTTCTCTGCATTGTCTACCTGGACTCTGAGACCATGCATACTTAGAGCACATCTTTCCCGGACCCTGAGACTTAGCACACTCTCTGTTTCCCCCATTCTATTACCATGAACACCCCAAGATTTTCTTTGCAAAACAAACCCTGTGCTATTAGCATCTCTCTAAGAGGCATTCTACGTCTCTTCACAAAAGTAAAAGGAGAGTCTGTCTAGACCTCTCTCTACTTCCCTTCTTCTCTTCAGCCTCCACTCCTCTCCAACTCCATATCAAAGCTCTGCTTTAATCAACAACCACAAGTGGCATTTCTGCTCACATAGATGCCCAGGATGGTGTGAGAATTGTGTCAAGCCTTTCATAATTAGGAAAATTATCTATGAGTCCCACTACCTGATGAACATTATATGAATATCCTTCCAACTCAGGATGTCAGAAACCAGTACCAGGGCACACAGTCAAATATATCATCTCAATTCCCACCTCGTACCCTGACCCCAAACCCACACTCTCAAAGAGCTTAGGTATTTCAGTAGAGCTTTTTCATAACGGGATCTTTAAGCTTCACTTGGATGGTAAAGCTTTTAAGACAGTCATCTTTAGTCTCTCTCCCAAGGCCAAGTCAGACTTCAACACCCTCCCCTCCCAAGGAATATATATCAAACACCCATCAAAATACATTTCCTACTGTCTCCATTACTGACACATTTTAAAGACCCATCTACTTCCTACAGTATTCCTCTGTTCCCAAAGGTACATGCAACGAGGGCAGCAGAGATGGCTCGGAGGTTAAAGACACTTGCTTCCAAAAGTGCACATACAAATTACAGAAAAAGGAGAAAGAGTAGATGACCAATACCCTCTCTCCTCTGGTCATTATCCCTCTCGATATTATGAGTTCCTGGTATTGGAGTGTATTGCCCCTGTCCTTGTAAAAACAAGTTGGGTTTTGTCAAGTGAAGCTTCTCTCTACTTTGTTAGTCCAAAACTTGGAGAAAGTACATAAGAGACCAGTTATTCTAACATACATCCTTGTTTTGTTTTTTTTTTCTCCCGCTCTCTCAGAATGTGTAATCATGATGTATTAGTTCTTTTGTCACTATAGTTTAATTTGTACAAATAAGTTTCAAACAAAAACTTGAAAAGAAAGAAAATCATACAAGTAAAGTCCATCTTCCAATCATCACTTCTAAGCCAGAAACCTGCAAGCAAAGCTTCCAGAGTGTGGAATTCAAGAGAATGAAAACGTGGTGAGCTCTAAACTCCAATTACCTTTGGCCACATTTCTTCTAGCACTTTCCTTTGGGAAATGAGATCAGCATGGGTTGAAACATGTAAGTTAAAAGATGGCATTAAAAAATATCTAGGGCTGTGCTCTCCAATATCAAGCTCGTACCAATCGTGGGCTACAAGACGGCCTATACCTATTAAATTCTCTCTAAAATAATAATGGTTATCCCATTTATCTGGTGCTGACTTCACTCTCCTTTGAAGAGGTTGCTTCTCTTTTTCAGATGGACGCACAACCTGAGCAGAGAATCAGCCCATCGCACCTCACCAGGGGCCCAGCCGAAACCATAGAGTAATTGGGGAAATGAGCATGAGTGCTGCTTTCTTGGTGAGCCTGGTACCAGCACAAAGGTGAAGGAGATAGAAACAGAGAGCACTCAACTCCTACCAAACCAGAGATCCTGAGACAAAGAGGTTCCCAAGAGCCCATCATTGAAGTAGACCTAAAAGAACCCGACATGGCTCAGGGAAATTTGCGGAAGAGAGGGTGGAAAGATTGTTAGAGCCACAAGTTGGAACATTATGCACAAAGACATTACCTCTTCCCCATAGCTGATGGCTAACCCCACAATGCACAACACACATTCCCCAACTAGGAGGGTCCCTTTGCAGGGAGGGCGGAGGACAGGGAGGAGGCTAACAATGGAACCAACAAGGCTATATACATGCTGTGTACATAACTAATAAAAAAAAAATCTAGGGCTGGAAAAATGGTTCAGTGGTTAAGGTGCTTACCTGCAAAGCCTAAAAACCAGGGTTCAATTCTTCAGCACCCACATAAAGCTGGATGCACAAAGTAGTACATGGCATCTGCAGTTCATTTGCAGTGGATAAAGGCCCTGGTGTATCCATAGCCTCTATCTATCTATCTCTATATGTCTCTCTCTCCTTGAAAATAAATAGATAAAAATTAAAACTTTAAAAAATGTTCATGTCATTTTGCAGCATTGAATGATAATTTGAATTGATAAATATCAATGTTCAAACTGTAGTTTCACATTAATAGATGGTTCTTAATGTCAGAAATGTGTTTACGAGGCTGGAGAGATGACTTGGCTTTTAAGGTGCTTGACTGAGAAGCCTAGGGACCAGGTTCGATTCCCCAGAGCCCACTTAGGCCAGATGCACTAGGTGGGGCAGCATGTGTCTGGAGTTTGATTGCAGCAGCTGATGGCCCTGGCATGCCCATTCTCCCCCTACCTCTCATAAATAAATAAATAAGATATTTTTTTAAAAATCCAATCTTCTCACCCATTACCTCTGTCCCTTTCCCTTTTATTTAAAATTGGAACTTAAAACTGCCTTGAAATTGATGTTGTCATATTTAATGTGTGTTACCTTCCCGGTGAATGGCAATAGCTCCCAGACGCTGCACTTTACATGTATTCTATCTTTTAGCCCACCTCAAGACCCTAAGAAATTACCTTTGACTGTCCAACTATATGGAATGGAAAAACTGAGTCCCTGAAAGAAAAGCAGTCAGGGGACTAGTCAGCCAAGAGTTATTTAGCATGGCCATGCAAAGTATTTGCTAATATTATGTTGCAAGCATCTTTAAAACTGTGTGGGTAGAAAACTTCCAAAATCCGGGAATTAAATATCTCAGAAGTTACTGACATACCTGTTTTTTCCTTGAGTTTGCTTTGGGAAACAGGCCTGCTGACAGCACAGATGTAAATGGAGAGCAGCAGAGCTCAGGAAAAGGGTTTGGAATAGAAGGCATTTCCAGAACATCAAGATCTTTCTTTTTTCTCCTACACCAAGAGAACATAGGATAGAATTTACATAAAACAGAATGTAATATATAATTGCTGTCACAATTGAAAAGAATTGTTAAGGCAACATGAACCACTCAGTGACAATACTAATATTATAGAAAATGTACAGGAAAGACTGTGGTGTACTTTCGTGAACCAAAATAAAATGTTAATTAATACAAATAATTTTTGTTGTATTCCTGTCCTTTTCCTTCAAAAAAAAAAATCACTAGGCATGGAAACTTCATTTCCTGTACTTTGGATAACTGTACTGAAGGAGCAATATAAACTGTGTCATTGTTAAATATGCAAAAAATTATCCTCAGGAATTGTTATGCATCTACCAAAATTTTCAAGATCTCTAAGTTGCATTTAGTGACTGTGTCCCTATGAAGTCTTGCTAATAGCTTCTGGAAGTTATGATTTATTAAATATAGCTGTGGTTCATCTCACTTCAAATTTCATTCACAATGTTGCCCACTCACAGTCTGTTGACTTTTCAGGCGCTTATAGATGCTAAACACCAAGACAGTGTTTTTGAGAAGGTAAGTCAATAGAGCTTGTTAATATAAATGTTCTCTAATCCACTGGACAGTAATTTTAACTTGATTGAAGCCAGAGCACTTGGAAAATCTGAAGAGAAAACAGTGCTATTTAAATGAAAGATTATAAAGGGCCATGTGTGTGGCGGCCTTTTTCTTTCCAAAAGTATGTGCAACTCCAAAGGGACTTAGTGCTGAATGCTATGGAGACTGGGAAACCTTTGAAAGCCTGTGTTCTTTCCGGGTTAAGCAGTGGAGACTGCTCAAATGTCATTCCACACTCTGCATCTCCAGGGTCATTGTGAGACTGTGTGAGAGGCGAACGCACTTACACTTAAAATCTGTGAGATAAAAGGGACTACTGTTTGTTTTAAATAAGGAGCAGCAGCAGAGGATGGTCAGTCTGGACTTCGGCGTCCAGGTTCACACGGATGGACCGAGATGAGAGAGACAGAGCTCTCAATGAACCAGTGATGCTATTTATGAAAAGAAAAAAAAAAGAAAAAAGAAAAAAGAAAAAAGGGAGGGGTGTGCGCTGGAAGATCGCACCGTCCCGCTGACCCCGCAGGAGCCAGCTCCAAGGGAATTCTCTTCCGAGACTTTCACAAACTTGAAAGCTCGGGGCACATGCCACCCGGTGGACCGGCTCCTCACCCCCAGACGGGTACCGGACCCGGGACGCTCCGCGCCCTGGGAGGAAGGGAGGGTGCCAGGGAGACGGAGGGAGAGGGGAGAGGGAGGCAGGGAGGGAGGGCTGCCTACCTGTCGGCCGCCCCGGCCCCGCGGCGGGTCGCGTCCAGAGCGGGCATCCTCGGGCGCGCGTGCAGCCCGGGGGTCCTGGCCGGGTCGTGGGCGTCGCCCCTCCCCCGGGCAGCGCCGCCGCACAGCCGGGCGGCCGCCCTGCCCCCGGCGCTCTGCCCACCCTGCAGCGACGTGGTCATGGTCGCCGGGCCACGAGCGCCCTGCAGGTGCGGCGGCGGCGGCGGCCCCGGGCGGCTGGCAGCGCGGGCGCGCAGGGGGCGGGGCGGGGCGGGAGGAGGGGGAGGGGGAGCAGGGTGGGGACGGGGAGGAGCGGCGCGGGGGGCGGCGCGGCGCGGCGGGGGGCGGGGAGGCCCGGGCCGCGCGTGGCCCCGGCGCTCGGGGGCGCTGCCGTCGCCCTCCCGCCCTCGCCCGCTGCCCCAGGTGGCCGCCCGCGCGCCGGGCGGAGCCCAGGAAGCGGCCAGCGGGCTGGGCAGCGCTGACCCCTACACCTTCCCCGTTCTTCCCGGGAGATCACCTACGCGGTCGCCGTCACCGGGCTACCTTGACAGGCCCCGCGGCCCCGGGAGGCTGTAGGGTCCTGGGGCTACGTTGACCCAAGGCTGTCCGCACTGCCCAGCCAGAGGCGGAGTGGGGCAAGAGGAGGCACCACGAAGGAGCCCCGTGCTGTCCACAGAAAACTTCATTTGAGATGATAATTCTCAGGAAAGTAAGAGGAACCCCCAAGGTGTCTGGAATTATTAGAAAGATGCGTTTTTTTTTTTTTTTTTTCAAGGAGAGCCGTTTTCCAACTCTGCTTTTCCTCCCTCCTGACAGCGACATTTGTTTATATACATATAGCAACCTATTTTACATTGAGAAAACTGAGAGCGGCCCAAGGTACTCCTCTAGAAACTGATGTGGTGGAGATACAACCCAGAAGCTTCCATCTCAAGTACGTCGTGCTCCTCCTTGGATGCAGCTACCCTACTCTGAAATTTTGACCCTGCAGCTGCCCTTCCTGTAAGTGTCCCAACCTCCCTGTGCACTGTTGAACGTTTCCAAAGATTTTACACACACTCTCTGTTCTCTGACCAAATTAGGTAACATCTGACCCTGGCATCTGTTTCACCACGTTTTCTTAACTTCCACAACCTCCGCCCAGTGAAAGATAAACATTGCTTCCTGAAGAACCCAGCGACCCTGTCCTCCAGCCAGTGCCTCCTCTCCCACCAGGGCGCCACACCAAAATACCAACCAGGGGTCGCTGGCTCCAAGGACAAAGCCTGGGGTGTTCCATGAAGGAAGAAAAGCACTGTATCAAAAATTTGTGCCCGGGGGCTGGAGAGATGGCTTAGTGGTTAAGGCACTTGCCTGCAAAGACAAAGGACACAGGTTCAATTCCCCAGAACCCATGTAAACCAGAAGCACAAGGGGGCACACACATCTCTCTTTCCTCTTTCTCTCTCTCCCTCCCTCTCTTTCTCTCTCTCTCTCTCTCTCTCTCTCTCAGATAAATAAATATTTTTAAAAATTGTGCCAGAGTTGGAGAGATGGCTTAACGGTTAAGCTATTTGCCTACAAAGCCAAAGAACCCAGGTTTAATTCCCCAGGGCCCAGGTAAGCCAGATACACAATGTGGTGCATGCTCCTTTCCAGTGGCTAGAGGCCCTGCCATGCCCGTTTTCTCTCTTTCTCTGTCTCTCTCTCTCTGTCTCTGTCTCTGTCTCTCTCTCTCTCTCTCTCTCTTTCTTTCCTTCTCATATAAATAAATATTTAAATTTAAAAAATTGAGCGGGGCTTGATTGTGCAGGCCTTTAATCCCAACACTGGGGGGAAGAGGGTTGGAGGGAGGGGCAAGTTAGGAGGATTTCTATGAGTTCAAGGCCAGCCTGAGACTACACAGTGAATTCCTGGTCAGCCTGGGCTAGAGCTAAAGCAAGACGCTACCTCGAAAAAAGGAAAAAAAAGTAAGACTCCTAGTGGAGGTGCCACTGGGGGTGGATCTTGTAGTCCAACACTAAGGTGTGTTCAGAGCCAGCAGGAGCTCGGACTGTTTAGGTTTGTTAGCTGCTTGGTGGTGTCTCTCTGCTTAGGATCTATGGAGCCAGCTAGCTTCTGCTCTCATGGAACTCCTCCTGGATTCTATAAACCTGAGATAAACATTTTCCTCCCATTAAAAACAAAAACTTAAGAACTCCAAACTCTTCATTTTCCAAAGGTCAAAATTAAGGTCCAGAAAAGAGAAGACATGCAGGGGCCAAGTTGGTACCAAACTAGCTTTCCTTCAGGATCAAATTAAAAATACTAATGGTAATAGTGAACACGTATTGACCATGAGTACCAGGCAGATGCCTTGCTTACATTCGGTTCTCTGAATTATGGTCTGGACTCTATTCATGGGTTTCAAATGAGTATAATGTAAAATCTGTGAGATATATAGCCACCATTCTAGAAAAATAAGAATGAGCTATGTATTTGCAGATGACTTAAACTATAAATAAATAAAAATTACTCATTACCATAATGTTATCCAGAACTCTTTTGAAGCTGTTTATTTTCTCTAAAAGTGACAGGATTGGAGCGTTCTCACAGCAGAGTTAATGATGAAGTTTGTCTCTCTTCCCAACTACCAACAATCCCCTCTCAAACACACACCCACACTCACACAAACTTCCACTATCATTGTGGAGATTATATGTATATATATTCGTGTATTTTTGGTTTGTGCATTGCTTTGCTTTAAATATGTTAGGGCTAAGTTTTAATACAATGTCCACTGTCCGGATGTTTGTATCTCTATATTTCTGTGGTGCCTTCTGTAAATGATAAATAGCTGATGTTTCTTACTGCCTGATTTTGTATCCATTCAGACAATTGTTGCTTATAGATACAGCAGTTAAATTCTCTCCCTCTCTCTCTCTCTCTCTCTCTCTCTCTCTCCCGTGTATGTGTGTATGCACATGTCTATATCTCCTTATCCAAACAATTCTGTGTTCATGCTCCCCTTATTTCTTGTACTGGCTTGGATTGTTACTCTATTTTTCCTTGCTCTTATCTACTTACTCTATCAACTATTTTCCAACCCTCTCTACCTTGCCCTAAGCTGCCTTCTCTTCAGGATCTACTTTACTGATGAAACAAAAGATCTCTTTGTTCTATGAATGTGGTTGGGTTTGCTCCTTGAGATTCACCAACATGAGACTGATGAGAAGCAAGTCTATGGGATTGGGATGGCCTTTCTCTTTCTTCCTGTCTTCTATGCTGTATGTTTCCTCTGCTAGAATACAACCCTACTGTATGTGTGGATGGATGTTCCCAGATCTTCTTTACAGAATGTGATAGAATCCAGGTTCAGAGAACTGAACCAATGCTAAAGCTCTGTTGAATATAGTTGCTATGAGTGATTGCAGAGTAATGTATACGTATGTGGTGCTCATACATTCATTAGTTAATATGCAATTAAATTGCTTTTTTTTTTTTTGCTATTATGAACAATGCCACACTGAGCATTTTCGTACCAGTTTTCAAATGGTGATATGTTTTCACTTCTCTTTGGACATTGATGGGCAGAGTTATAACTCTGTTTAATCAGTATTGCCATAGTGTTTTTCATAACTCTGCATGATGCTACTACCAGTGAAGTCTGATTTCTCCACACCCTGACACACATATCAATCTTTAATATAACCATCCCAGTGAGTGCCATGTTGTATGCCATTATGGGTTTAATTTGCATCCCCACATGGCTAATAAAGATGAGCATTTAAAAGTCTCTTGAAAGAAATGATATTCCCATCCTTTACTGTTTGCTTTTGTTGAGGGCTGGGGACTGAACCCATGGCTTTGCACATGCTCAGCAAATGCTCTATTACTGAGCTACACCCATAACCTATTTGCCCATGTTCAATGCAATCATGTATGTTTTTATTATAAAATAGCACTTTTTCTTTTGACACTTGTGATTGCAGAGCCACATATAAGAAGGCTTTTTCCTAAGCTTTTCATAAGACAAAAAGATTTATTTCTGCCTTCTTGTCCAAAATTTTAGTTGCATCCTTTACTATTTTGAGTTAATATTTATATACCATATGGTGTTAAGAAAAAAATCCAGTGCCATTATTTTTTAAACATATATTTATTCATTTGAGAGAGAGAGAAAGAGAGAGAATGGGAACACCAGGGCCTCTAGCCACCATAAACAAACTCCAGATGCATGTGCACCTTGTGCATATGGCTTACATGGGTACTGGGGAAACAAACCTTAAGCACCAGGCAATCTCTCCAGCCCCAATGTCATTATTTCTATTGTATCTAGGTATAGTTGTCCCACCAACATTAAGAAAAACACCACTCTGTGCCTATTGAATTCCATAGCACTCATCAAAATTCACCATAAATATAGGGTTAGTTCCATATTCTCAAGTCGAGTCATCAATCCATATGTCTGGTTTTTGTTATACCATACCAATTTTTTTATTTTTATGACTTTGAAATTTTGAAATGAAGAATTCTGAGCTCTCTAAGGTTGTCCTTTTAAAGATTACTTAGCTATTCTGAAGCCTCATGAATTTTCAGATCAACTTGTCAGCTAATGCAAAAGAGCCAGCTAGGATTTTGGTAGAAATTGTGTTCAGTCTGTATTTTGTTCTTTTCAATGTCATTATAAATGAAATTGGTCTTCTTAAATTCCATTTTCAGAATATTTATTCCTAGTAGATAGAAATTTAATTGATTTTTGTATGTTTATATGATATCTTGCAACCTTGAAGTACTCATTTATTAGTGTTGTGGAGGGTTGGCTTTTTGTTTTCTTTTGTTTTTGTTTTTGTTTTCAAGATAGGGTCTCACTCTAGCCCAGACTGACCTAGAATACACTATGCAGTCTCAGGCTGGCCTTGAACTCATGGAGAGCCTCCTACCTGTGCCTCCCAAATACTGGGATTAAAGGCATATGCCACCATGCCTGGCCAAGGGGATTAGATTTTTGTTTTATTTGATGGAGGCTTGGAGGAGCAGAGACCAGCTATGTACCCAGGTTGGCCTTGTACTTATAATCCTTCTGATGTAGCATCACAAATATTAGTATTACAAGTGGGCAAAACCACACCCAGCTACTAGTTCTTAATAGAGTCATTGTTGTTGTTTAATGATTCTATAGGACTTTCTGAATAAATACAATCTCATGACATCCACTCATCAAGATAATCTCATTTCTTCTACTCTGGATGCCATTTATTTATTTTCCTCACTCCTCTGGTTAATAATGTGAAATAAAGTGGTCAGACAGCTATTATTTTCTTTTGTCCAATCTTAGGAGGTAAAACTCCCATATTTCAACATTAAATATATAAGTTGTTGGTTTTTTCATAAATTTCCTTTATCAAAAATGGAAAAGTTCACTTCTATTCCTGATTGCTGAATAGCTTTACTGTGACTACATGATGGATTTTGTCAAATGCTTTTTCAGCTCACCTTCAATAAAACATTCCCAGGGACTGGAGAGATAACAGCCTGGGTTCAATTCCCCAGTACCCATGTAAAGCCAGATGCACAAAGAGACACATCTGGTGTTTGTTTGCAGCAGCAAGAGGCCTTGGGCCCACTCTCTCCCTCTTCACCCCCTATTCTACTCTTTCCTTGCAAATAAAAAATAAATTTAAAATAATAATTTCCATAATTTGGCTGACCACCCTTTTGTCAGCACTCAATCATTCCCTTGCTATTTGTATTGAGAAATGAATTGTCAGTCTGTTATTTGTTTCAAAAGTAATGTGTTCCCTACAACATTACTGTAAGGTCTCATTTTTCTTGCTTTTAACAGTTTTCCTGTGATGTGCTTCACTTTATTTTCTTGCAATTAAATTGGTGATTGTAACATTTTGTCAATTTACAAAGACTTTTAACCATTATAATTTTAAATACAATTTCTCCTTTTCTTATTCTTTGTCCAAATTCTCCTTTTCCAACTACCCATATCTTAGACTTCATGACTGCCCTTGTCTTGTATTCTTTCTCACATACTATATATATATATATATATATATATATATATATATATATATATTTATTTATTTATTTTCCATATTTAATTCTAGGTGTTTTCTGACATATATTACTTCAATTGAGTCTATCATGTTTATAAAATGTATTCACTGGCACTTAATTTGAGTTGCCTATTTCTAGTTTTTTTCTTTAAAAAACTGTAGAAATTTTCAGTTTTGTGTGTTAACTCCTTGAAAATAATAGCGTTATTTAAAAATATCTTATATGGCTCAGGTTCAATTCCCAAGCCACCCACATAAAGTGGCACAAGTGTCTGGTGTTCAGCTACAACAGCAAGAGGCCCTGGTGCATAGAGACATGCACAAACGTGCACATGCAAGTAAGTAAATAAAATTTTAAAAATAGAAAAAAAATAAAATATCTGATAAGTCTAATATGTGCAGCCCTTGTGAATACTTTTGCTGTTGTCAGTATCTGCTAGATTTTCATGCCTGTTATTTGTTTGAACATTTGTTGATTGGTTAATTGATTTGGATTGTTTGTCTGACATTGATTTTCAAGCCAACTTTGAGAAATAATTAAAGACCAAGTATGGTGCTCGCTTTCTTTACATAGGTAGTAACCATTCTACCTGGCTCATGGAAAAATACTACAGTTCATTCAGCTGGAGATGATTAAAGAGTAAGTTCTTACTCCTCTAAAGACTCACCTTGTTTTGCTCAACTGGCTTTATTTTAGTGGAGTACCATCTATTGAAGATCCCATTAATTTTCTTTTAAGTGGTACTCTTCCGTAAATGGGTATTTTAAATAATCTTTAAGTCTCATTAAAAATTAAACTTCTGAGAGCATTAATAGTTGACAGGGAATGCTACGTGCACTCCTTGTGAATTTATTCATCTTCTAATACAGACTTTAGTTGGTTAAACTGATTTATGTAAAAAATTGTACATGCTCATGAATTACATAAAGTCCCAATGAAGGCCCCTACTTCTTGGCAACATCAAGAGTATTCAATTACGTTTATTTTCCTACTTGTTCTACTCTTGCTTTGTGGGTTGAAGAAGTCTGAAGGTCCAAACTGTCAGTATGACCTACCTTTAATAAAAAAAAAAATCATTTTAAGGTAGAAGAGAAGGCCAACAAAATACTGCAACGAGTGAGCCTTATTCTGCAGTCTGAGAAACACAGATATTCATGGATTGTTTTCAGCACAGCTGTGCATGTCTGGGTCTGTTAGTTCCAAACTGTGTGCTCTTAGACCTCTGAGCTGCAGATGGCTCCCAGTAATCCTGCCGCCAACTTTGAATATGAATGTGTGAAGTGCAGATGTTTTATATTTGCATTTCCATTACTTTCAGTGACTGATTGAATGTCTTAAAGGAGCAATAGGATTAGATTTTTTTTAAGTAGGAAAAAGAAGCAAAAGCAAAAAGTTTGGAATTGTGGCAGGAGAAAATAGAAATGAAAATCCACCTTAAGAGAATATGCTACAAGAATTGAAAATACTAGGCAACAATTTTTAAATCAGCTATAAGCCACTGTGTCATACCTAAGGAAATAAGGCAATATACCTAAATAACTGCTAATGTATTCCTCCTCCCCACAGATTCTCTTTTAGCTTCATGCTCTAAGCAACATGGATTTTCCAAGGAAAAACAGAATATACCTGCAAAGATAAAACACTTATATAAGAAAATTCAGTGTGGTTATTGTACCCCATTTATAGCAAGTAGACCAATCCCTAAATTCTATACAATATGAACAATTCCCTTGTCTCCAATCTATTTTCCTTTTCTTATCTTCAGACCTTGACTTCCTCAGACTCTGACTTCTTTAGTGCATTTTTGTTGTTGTTTTTAATATCATCTTGCTGTGCAAGCCACCTGCAGGCCCTTATAGGCTGAACCTGTAAACAGAAAGATTGTCATTATAGTAAGAGCAATTGTCAGTTTAGAACAAGTTCTCATTATCTTTGTGTTTATGAGGGGTCTGCTGAGTGATAGGACAAAGCCAGAAACATTGTTTTATTAAGCTATTTGGTCTCTATATTTTTAAATTTTTATTTATTTGAGAGGGAAGGAGAGAGAGAAAAAGAATGGGTACACTAGGGCCTGTATCCACTGCAAACAAACTCCACACACATGGACCACCATGTGCATCTGGCTTACCTGGGTTCTGAGGAATTGATCCTGGATCCTTAGGCTTTGCAGGTAAATGCCTTAACCACTAAGCCAGCCCTGGCCTCTACACTTTCTCTCCTTATGATCCCCAATATGTTTTAGGTATTTCTATTATTTTGGACACCTGAGTATCAAAGGGATAGGAGCAAAGTCAAGTTAAAATTATAACCTCCCCTGTGCTGTCAACCCAGTACTACTTAAGACACATGCCATCTAAAGCCCAAGTTTCCCATATCTTCTTCCAATCCCCAAAGATCTCTCTAATTAGGGTTCTTATCCAAAGTGCAGATGATGCCTAAATAGTATGTGTGTCCTGCTTAGGGAGAAAAATAAGTAATTAATTGTTTATCAAGTATTAATTCACACTGTGGTATCTATCAAATATGGTGATTTAATAGCAAGTCTTTTCTTTGGCTATATGAAATTTAGATCATATATTAGCAACATAATTTTATAGGAGCACCACACACAACTTCAAAATAGAAGTAACAATAATACATTTCTTTTCACCTAACACTGACAACTCATCTTTTGCCCTGAGCTGTGACTTTGTCTAACACATATACTCAGTCCAACTCACTCTTTTGTCCAGAGATTTCCCTTTGCCACACAGGGATTCATAATGATTAGTCAGAGTGCTCTCTCTTCCTCTCCCAATAACCTCAGTCCCAAGATGAGGTCTCTCTTTGTGGAGGAATTGGTGACAAGCATTTTTTCCCTTCCTTTCAAGATCTACAGGAATATTTGAAAACCTGTTTTGCAAGTTTTTAAGGAAGTTGAAGAAAATAGCCAAAAGTGATCATCATGGTGCCTCTAAGACTGTTATCCCACATATCGTGTTTCTATAAATCTGAATTTAGAAAGAAAGCTTATTTTTCTGTTTCAGACCCATCTAGTTGCCACATCTTGGAGTTCATTGACTATTCTCATTCTAAGAAGCTGCCTGGTTAAACCAGCATGGAAGGGGTGCTGTGTCACACACATGCTCAGTATAGCTAAAGAAATGATTTCATGAAGTCACAGGCAAAGGTCATTTCCATTGACCAGTCAATTCTAAATGAAGCTTCTATGTCTGCAAATAGAGGACTACACAGGGCTGAGGTATTATCTTCAAGACCATTATACCAGGAAGGCAGAGGCTATGTTTATCCTAGTCATTACTCCTTATTTCCCAGGAAGGCAGAGGCTATGTTTATCTTATTCATTACTCCTTATTTCACAGCACTTGGTTCACAGATGGCATAATATATTCAACGAATTAAAATTCTTCTTTCTTGGGTATTTCAGATACAATTCTACTGTCTGTCTTCTAGTGGCATCAATCATATTGCTCAGAATTCCTTCTTAACTTTTTGGTAAGCTATATTATTTCCATTCCATAGGTTAGAAGCTGAAAATCTAAAGTAGCTAAACCACTGGTCTATCATTTCAGAGCTAGTTGAACAGCTTTGGGATGTATCTGCATAGAATGCCCTTATGCTTTCCTCAGTATGCCCACTGGAACAGAGATCATACAGTAAAAACTCTTGGACAAGAACTAATTTGAGCTAGATTTTGAAGGTTTCACAGCACTTCTGCCTAGAAACAAGATACAACAGTAAGGTAGAGAAGGCAAGATATTATATACAATAGTAAAGTACAACTTTAGGACATAAACTGTAAATAATAGGATGAATATACAGAGATTGACATATCTTATCTTTTTGAATATTAGGCTGAGGTTGAACATTCCTTTATATATAATGAGAAGAAAAGGTATTTTTTTAATTCATTTTATTTAAATTTATTTACTTATTTATTTGTGAGACAGAGAGAGAAAGAGGCAGGTACAGAGAGAGAGAATGGGCATGCTAGGGCCTCTAGCCACTGCACATAAACTCCAGACGCATGTGCCACTTGTGTATCTGGCTTATTTGGGTACTGGGTCCTTAGGCTTCACAGGCAAGCACCTTAACCCCAGTGATCTCTCCAGCCCAAATAGGTTTTTTTAAACCTATGAAATGTGGCATGTGCCATACTTTAAAATGATGACTCAAGCTGATATGTTCCTCAACTGGAAGCAAAGAGACTAGGGAAGAAGTTATGGAAAATGCACAGCATGGCAGTGAAGGTGGATGTGTTCATTACTTTCTCATTGCTGAGAACAAATACCTGGCCAGAAGCAACTGAAAGAAGGAAAGGGCTTATTCTGATTAACAGTTTGAAGGGTAAGTTTATGGCAGGGAAATACCACAAACCAGCTATCACATTTTAGCCAGAAAGCCAGGCTTAAAACATCAGTGCCTCCCACCCAGTGACACACACTTCCTCCAGCAAGGCTCCACCTCCTAAAAGGTCTATAGTTTTTCCAAACAAGGAAACCAGCTGTGGACATGGCGTGCAAACACATGGGCCAATGGGGGACATTCCACATTCAAATCACAACAGCGGAGCTGGCAGCAGGAAAGGAGTGGGGGAGTCACAGAATCTTAAGACAAGGTAGAGCAAGGGTAATAGAAACCTTAACAGAAATTGAGGAGGTGAATTGGGATGTAGAAAGTTCAGGGATTTGGGCTGGAGAGATGGCTTAGTGGTTAAGCGCTTGCCTGTGAAGCCTAAGGACCCGGTTCGAGGCTCAATTCCCCAGGACCCACGTTAGCCAGATGCACAAGGGAACGCATGCATCTGAAGTTCGTTTACAGAGGCTGGAAGCTCTGGCGCGCCCACTCTCTCCCTCTCTTTCTCTCTCTCTCTCTCTCTCTCTCTCTTTCTCCCTCTCTCTCTCTCTCTCTCTGCCTCCTTCTCTCTGTCGCTCTCAAATAAATAAATAAACAAAAAAATTTAAAAAAAAAGAAAGTTCAGGGATTTGGTTTTATAGAAATCAAGTTTGCATCACTTACAGAATTTCCAAATGTATGTGAACAGAGGGCAGCTGGAACGTGACCCTGTAGGTTCGGGATTCCATCATCACTTTACTGTGATCTTTCTGCAGGGAGGTGATAACTAAAAGCACGGAGTATCTGACATTATCAGATGCAAAGGTTTGAAAAGTAGACTTGAGCAAACCTTAGGCAAGAACATTTGGGGTCAGAAGAGGAAGAAAAAGCCTCAAAGTAGGCAGAGAAGGTGTAGTCAGAGAAGAAAGTAGTTATTATTTCCCTATGGGGTTATTCTGCTAGTTTTAAGACTAAGACCTACTGTGTGTTAGTTTAATGTGGAAGAAGGTGGAAATAACTAGAAAGAAGAAAGTCAGTAAATATGGGTTAGGCAAAGTCAAATTTGATGTGCTGGGTAGAATTTATTTTTTGTGATCACTGACTTTTAACAACTTTTATTTTATTTATTTATTCAAGAGAGAGAGAGAGAGAGAGAGAGAGAGAGAGAGAGAGACTGGGTGCTCCAGGTTATCTAGCCACTGCAAATAAACTCCAGATACATGTACATGTGGATTTACATAGGTGCTGGGGAATTTAACCCTGATCCTTAGGTTTTGCAGGCAAGCGCCTTAACTGCAGAACCATCTCTCCAGCCCTGAAAACCTTTTTTCGCCCCTAACGATGTCACTTCGAACTTGATTCATTTTCCTCATTTTTAACCCCTTCCCTTAAGTAAATCTAGGCTGGCTAAGTCTATACACACACCCCTAGGCTTCTGGTAAATTGTTACTCTAAAATATTTAGGAGTAGTCTTCTGAGCCATGTTTCAGACTAAGTTACTAACAACTGAAGTCATAATAAACTTTCAATTGAATATCCTCAACTAATTACATGGCTTTATCTAAGCTATTAGGTGCTATTTCATTTTTGCTATGGTCTCCAGCTAAAGATTTTTCTTCTGTAAAATGATGGCGAAGTTACATGTATTCAGTAAACAACATACCTCAGATTTTTGAACTTTTATCTTCCCCTGGACTAGCATTATGTGGTAAGATACTTCTCTTGATGCCAGGCTGTAGCATGAGCACAGATCTGGTCAGCAAACATGGCTGAGGGAAATGGTGGACATCCACAGTGTACAAGGTTACTCTGACAGTCAGAATGTTACATGGATTAAGTGCATTTTTTATTTACATTTTGACCTTATACTTAGTTTCTTAGTATATAAACCTATGGTAAGTGAAGGGATATCTGTATTCAAAATCATAAATTTTACTATATTTCTATGAAGATGGCTATATTAATATGACTATCTTCTTTAATATAAAAGTCCATTATTTTATCCTGATTTTGAAATGAATTTAAACATTTTGCAAACCCCTCAAAGTATGGTGGGCTCTGGGTACTATTCCATGTAATTGGCTCTGACACCAATACCACAAGAGATTACATACAGTTTCTACAAGGCACGTCAGTCCACCTTCCTTGTAAGCAGTACATTGGTCCAGAAGCCACATGTGATGACCTTCCATGCTTTTGTGGCTAATGGCTAATGAACCAGGCTATTTTTTTTTTTTTAAATAATTCCTCAAGACTTGATGTTGAAAGTCTTCTGTTGAAAGATGGTGGATGCCTCAGAACAGCAGTCAGGACTACAGGAAGGAAAGAATGTGGCTTGAGACTACTGACTAGGAACAGGTACACAACCAACACTGAATGCCCATGTATGTCCAGTCCATAGAGTAAGTAGTCAAGGCTCTAATCTTCAATAACACTTAGACTCAAACTCCTTACCATGACCTACAAGTTTTACCCGATACTGTCCTTTCCTGCCTCATCCTGTCCATTTCTGTGTTGTCCTGCTGTCGTTTCCACTGTTCCTCAAACAGGAAGATACTAAACTCATTCCATCTTAACAATCTGTACTGGGACTCTCCTCACATTAAGTAAAGCTACCCCCTTATGTCACTTAGGCCACTGTTCACATCCCAGAGAGCCTTTTCTCAACCACACTTTCTGTGAAACATCACCACTTTCTTTTCTTTGTAATGTTTCCCACCCCTGCAGCCATCTTGATAGCTTCATGTTACTCATAAGATTGCAGAGAGCAAGCAGCTATTCAACATCCAGACCATTGTCTGATATTCAAGAAATACTTACCAAATAACTAAATTGAGTTCAACTGTATTCTACCCTCCCAAACCATCCCTCCTCTGCTCCATTCAGAAGTTTAGCCCACGACGCTGACCCTCATCCATCACCTTTCCATGTTAGAAACACCAGATATAATGCAGTGGTTATTTTAACACAATGTATTAGAAAAATAACAATCTTAAGAAGATGCATTGCAACTTAACAAAATGTTTTACAACTAGGTAGCAACTTAAATATTGTTTACTTAAAAGTTATTGGTACTAATGAATTTTTGAATTTTAGGGGTATATGGCAGCTTTATTAACTAATGGTTACTCATCATTACATATAACCTCTTTGCGCTATACCTACAACTTAATAACAGTTTAAGTGGCATGATATAATGTATACATTGCACCCAGTGATCATGTATGTGCTTCCCAAAAGTGGAGATGGTTGCAGAAAGTAAATGCTTATTGAAATTATGGAAAATATCATCTATTGGACCAATTTCTCAGACGCAGGGAAATTATATGTCCCAATATGTATTTACATCCTCTATGTGGAAGTTATTATAAATCTGTTGTTAAACTGTCAGTAACTGGTATTGTTCCACTGTGAAAAAAAAGTTACAACATGGAAAGGACTTGGAAGTATAGCTCAGTAGTAAAGTACTTGCCTACCATGCTTGAAGCTCTGGGTTTCATCTCTAGCAAGACCAAGGGGGGGGGGGGGAATAAAGGGATTCCTCCTGCACCCAAAGAACGACTAAAAACTTGCTAGTTCTCCCTCTAAAACCACATCCACACTCTCTTCCAGCTCACCAAGACCTATCCATACTCACATGCATCTGCAAACCAGCCAGCCAAGTATTATTTACTACAAGTGTTGTTTTTAGGACCATGGCTGATTGTGTCAGCCAGATTTTGTTACTGTAACAAATACTAGAGATAATCAGTTTACAACAAGGAAAGACTTATTTTTCATTCACCACTTTGAAAGTTTCAGTCAGTGATCAGAAGGTACATGACTTTCAGGCCTCTGGCACAGGTGCTGGATGGCATGGAAAGCCAACTGTTTAGCTTATGTCTTAGAACTAAAAGAGAGAGAGGAAGAGAATAGTCTTCCACAGTCCTCTTCAAGAGTGCACATCCAGGAATATGAAGATTTCTCAGTGGTAAAAGGTGCTTGCCTGGAAAGCCTGATGGCCCAGGTTCTATTCCTCAGTATCCATGTAAAGCCGGATGCAGGAAGAGGCCTTGGCACACCTATACTCATTCAGTCGTTCATTCTCTCTCTTTCTTTCTCTCTTTGACACCACACCACACACACACACACACACACACACACACCACACACAACATTTTTCAAAAAGAATATACTTCCACTAATCTAAAACTTCCTTTTTGATCTCTGCCTTTTAAATGTTCTGTGGCCACCCAGTAGCACCACCGGCTGAGTAAAACATTTCTAACACAAAGGTCTTTGTGAGATATTCCAATTCTAAACAGTAACATTGAGCTTTGGGGATATGGAGGTTAAGTGTAAGGAAATATTCTTGTTTTTAGAGGGCTTACATTATAGATTAGGCATTAAAAAGTCAAAAACTAAGCATAGAATAAAATTACTTGTAGAATTCAATTTGCATGAGAAAGAAAAGCATTTTAGGCAAATGAATAGGGATTAAAATAAACAAATATGACTTTTTGTGGACTTTGTAGAGACTTGATTAAAATGAATCAGTGTTAGGCAAAAGTGGGAAATAAGGTTGGTTAGCAAAAGAGAACTAGGCAGAAGCATTTGGATTTGTTTGAGCAGGAAACTTGGAATGATATTTGCAGTCATCTTTCTCCCCATATCCCAATTTGTAGAGAAAATAAAAGACCTCTTTTGTCAAATAATTCTTTCCTGGAAGTCTTCAGTTTCTAGTATTGACAGTTAAAACTCTCTGAAGGTATGTCAAAGATAGTGGCTAACACCTCAATTTGAGATTTTTAGCATTTCTATGGTTTTTTTTTTTGTTGTTTTGTTGCTACTGCTATTTTTAAATTTAAACAATTTGGATTGGAGAATGAGAGACATAATCTTTAATGAGAGGTGACATTTTTCCTGACAGTGAATGGATTTTTCATGTTGGTTCATCCTAAGACCCAGATACTTTCCCAACTATTGATAGCAGCTTTTGGGTTATCCCAGTATTTGTGATAAGAATATAACATATGTGTGTTGGAAAGATAGATTAGTAGTTAAGGCACTTGTCTGTGAAGCCTAATGACCCAGATTCTATTCCCCAGTATCCATATAAGCCAGATGCACAAGGTGGCACATGCATCTGGAATTAGTTTGCAGTGGCTGGAGGCCCTGGAATGCCCATTCTCAAACTCACTCACTCTCTCTCTCTTTCTCTCTCTCTCTCTCTCCCTTTCTCTCTGCCTCTCTGTCAAATAAAATACAATACAATAAAATAAAAAAGAATATAGTATATGCACCCAATGGGAATGTGATCAATATGCAGCATGTTAAAAATAAATAAATAAATAAAAAGAATATAATATGTGGAATTGGGTAAAATGTGAATTAATTTTTCTATTAAGGCCATAGCTAATAAAACTATAGAAAGTGTTCAATGACTTTTAAAACCAGTGAACATTTAAACCAAGAGATAAATAAATACAATAATATAGTATATACAGTTTGGTAATATGTGGCTTAGTTTTTTGACCTAACAGTAATTTCTATCCCTCTATCTTTTCTTTGAAAGAAACAAGAAAATCTGTTGAGCATGCATGCTAAACTAATTAGAACAGACAGGATAAACTGCCATCAGAATTGACTCTCAACTCTCAGTAGCTGAGTAGACCAAAGATGTCTCTCCATCATGGCAAAAGTCCTGTTCCACAATGCATCTTGGAGATCCCAGTTGACAAGATCAGCTCTTACAGTTCGGCCATGTAGAACATGTCATCTCCTTGATCTCTTCATCAGAGAAAACAGCAGGAAAATCATACCCTGCTCCTTATGTGATTTCTTATATCAGGCAGACCTGGTCATTTGCTTCCATCTAACTGAGGCCTCTAGGAAATGTTATCTTCCATGCTTCCAGGAAGAGGTCCAGATTCTAGTGGACACTGCTGAGGTCCACTATGACCTGACAGAATGTGTTTTATAGGTTTTTGTAGATCTTCATGAAAGCTTTTAGAAGCAACATTATCTCCAGGCACTGGTCCATTCCTGTAATCCCAGCACTTGGGAGGGTGAGGTGGGAGGACTGAGAGTTGAATCCAATCTGGGCAACATAATAAATTCCACATTAACATGGGCTATTATAGCAAGACCCTGTTCCAAAGAAAAAGAGAACAAAAGTGACATTATCCACATTTAGCATATTAAAAAAAAAAAGAGAAAAGAGAGTGATAAAGCAATATGGTAACAGAAAAAAAATGTTTGGGTTAGATGTCTTAGGTTTGCATCTCTGATCAGGTATCCACAAGTTGTTAAACAAAGTAGCTGACATTCTTGTCCTTGTACAATGTCTTCCTAGGGTTCTCGTTAGTCCCCAGTGCCATTCCTCTGCCTTCTCAAAGCTGTTAATTATCTTGAGGCAGCGGAGATGGCACCAAAGGTAAATAGCACTTGCTGAATTTGGTCCCCAGAACAAACAGAAAATGTTGGGTGTGGCCACACACCCCTAAACCCCTAATGCTGACAAGACAGATGGATTACTGGGGCTTACTGGTTAGCAAGTTTAACCAAAAAACCACCAAGTTCCAGGTTAGGTGAGAGACCCTGTCTCAGGTTATAAGGTGAAAGAGAACTGGAATATCCAACATCCTCCTATGGTCTCTGATGCATGTGCATGGGACACACACATCTACCTGCACAGACTCATATATAATCCACACATGCAAATATATTAAACACACACACATAGCCAAGAAAGGGTCTGTGCTATTGTCCTCTGTTGATTCACTCCATTAGAACTATATAATGGTCTTTTCTCGAGGAAAAGAGTTATTATTTCTAATTTGACCTCTGGTGCCTCACTCAGCAACAGGCCCCTGGTACATATGCAATGTTTATTGAGAGAATGCATTCAAATATTTAACTTTCCAGTCATCTCTTGGGTCTAGAGGTCAGAAGATATTGATGTTAATATGACCCAAAGCACTTCACATACTGCAGAAAAAAATAGCTAAAAGTATGTATTTTTAAATCTTTTAGGGTTATTTAATATGTAATAAGATTACTGAATTTTATGACAAGCTACATTCAAAACTCATAGATATGTTTATTTACTATGGACTGTTTTCATAGGGCTGACTGAACAAAGTATCACAAACTGGGAGGATTAAAATAGAAACATATGTTTTCACAGTGCCAGGGACTATAAATGTGAACTCATAGTACCAGCAAGGTTGGTTCCTTCATGATCTGAAGGAGACTCTGCTCCCAACCTCTAAACTGGTTTCTGATGATGCCAACAGTCCTTGATATTCCACAGTCTTGGATTCCTCATGCAGCACTCCAGTCTCTGTCTCGGCCTCTACATGGGGTTTGCCCCACATTTTCCTCTTGTTTTCTTTTGATGATATCAGACATGCTGTATTAGGGCCTACCCTAGTGACCTCATTGGAGGTTGATTACATCTGCAAAGACCTAATTTCAAATTTAGGTCCCATTCATGAGCACTAAAGGTTGGGTCTTTATTTAACATGTAAGGGGACACAGTTCAGCCCATAACTACTCTGAATGGTATTTTAAAGATATATTCACCAACATAGACAATATCAGTAGGTTTTAGGTTTAAAAAAGTTCAGATTCTACTTGTCTTAAAAATCAGATTCTTTTTTTTTTTTTTCTGGAGTAAGACGGCAGGTAAAAAGTTGACACCATGTGCTATGGTAAATAAGCAAGCAAGATAACAAGGCTCTAATGCTCTATTTAATGACATAACAATTGGAAAATCATTGGAAACCACAGGGAGGGTGTTAGGACAGCTGAAATGTGTGGAGAAACAGAACAGTGACACAGAGAAAGGAGAAAGCAGAACATAGATGGAGCTACAGTTCCCCAGTGGTGGATGTCGGGGAGGGGGCAGTAGAAGGCCCATCTAGAAGGTCAGCCTGCATCCCTGGGAAGGAGACTTGTGTTCCTACCCAGACGACAAGCCCGTAGCTCTCACAAGCTCAGACTCAGCTGGGGGTTCTGATGCTCCATGTCTCCTGCAGTAAGATGGCTCAGCAGTGAAGAGGAGGTCCATATGTCACTCCTCAGGGTGTGACAGGTACTATCTTGAGAAGGAAATAACTTCTGATTCCAAGGAACCACAGCTCAGGAATCCTGACCCTAACTGGCCATAGCCTCAGGGTGAAAAGCAGCTGTACTCTTGGAGAGGGGAGAGCTGGGTGCCTCCACACTAAAAAGCTTAGGTGGCAGGAAGCTTGGCCAGGCATGGAGGTATACAGTGGGAGGTAGTCCTGCCTTCAGGCAGAGCTGACCTGACCACAGGAAGACAGCACTACAGTTTGATAGCTACAATATCAGCAAACCCGTAACAAAGTAACAAAACACTCTAAAGACACAGAATAATGAAATTAGATAAGAAAAGTTTATAATAAAGTTACTAGTGAAATCCAGTGCATAACTTTTTCCCATTCATGCACTTAAATTATGGCATATTCTTATGTGTGAAGTTATACTAACAGATGACATATGGTTGCATTTTCTTTTTTAACTATTGACCCATAATTCTTAAAAACACTTTATTTATTTATTTGCAAGCAGGCAGAGAGAGAGAAAGAGAGAGAGAGAGAGAGAGAGAAAGGGAAAGAGAGAGAATGTATGCCAGGGCCTCTAGTCATGGCAAATGAGCTCCATATGAATGTACCACTTTATGCACTTGGCTTTATGTGGGCACTGGGGAATCAAACCCAGGTCATCAGACTTGGCAAGCAAGTGCTTTTAACCACCATCTCTCCATCATGACCCATAACTTTTTTAAAAAGTATTTTATTTTTATTTATTTATTTACATATTTGACAGGGAAAGGCCAGGGAGAGACAGAGAGAGAATGAGTGGGTGTGCCAGGGCCTCCAGCCACTGCAAATGAACTCCAGACACATGTGCCCCTTTGTGCAACTGGCTAACATGGGTCCTGGGGAATCTAACCTGGGTCCTTTGGCTTTGCAGGCAAATGCCTTAACCATAAGCCATCCCTCCAGCCCCTGACCCATAATTTTTAAAAAAATGTTTATTTTTATTTATTTATTTGAGAACGACAGACAGAGAGAGAAAGAAGCAGATAGAGAAAGGCAGAGAATGGGTGCATCAGGGCCTCCAGCCACTGCAAACGAACTCCAGATGCATGTGCCCCCTTGTGCATCTGGCTAATGTGGGTCCTGGGGAAGCAAGCTTCAAACCGGGGTTCTTAGGCTTCACAGGCAAGCACTTAACCACTAAGCCATCTCTCTAGCCCCTGACCCATAACTTTTGATTGGAGAATTTAATTCAATTACATCCAAAGTACTTACTAAGAGAATGGTGATTAAGATGGTTATAAACAAAACTGTCTAATGATCACTCCCTCCAAAACCCATCAAATTGATGTGTTAAAATAATTTCTTTTGCCACAATTCCCCCTAGAATGTGATCTCTTTTCTATACCTACTCTACATACATTCACACATCTGTGTTCTATACACAGTGTTCTTCATGCTCAAATGTGTTTGAACCTCCCTTTTCATAGTCTGCTACCTGACTTCCAAAGCCATCTCTCTTCTTCTATAAAGCCTTCATTTGTTTATGTTTCAATGCGCTTGCTACTTAAGCACTTCTTCAGCAGTGTCAAGAGCCTGGGAAGTTGCAAGAAATTTCAAAGTGGTGAGACAGAATGTCAGGCCATGTTCCACACCTATCGGATCATAATCTGCCATTTGATTAGATACTAGAGTGATTCCTATACACAGAAGAGTCTGAAAAGGGGGCTGAGGAGATGACTCAGTGGTTAAAGACACTTACTTGCACAGCCTGCCAGCCCAAGTTCAATTCCCTATCCACCCATGTAAAGATGGACACAAAAGTGGTCCAGTTATTTGGCATTCATTTGCAGCAGCAACATAGCCTGGCATGCCCATACACATACACACACACACACACACACACACACACACACTTAAATACATAAATAATTTTTTTTAATGTTTGAAAGAGACTGTCATTGACATGATCAAGTGTTTGGATGTCTGTCTTTTATACTAAATTCTAAATTTGTTTACATGAAACCTACTTAAAAATGTTTAAGTTCCTCAGCATAATGTCAGTTTACCAAATACTATATAAAAGTTCAGTAAGTGAAATAGGAAATTGAACAAATTATTCAGTGATCATCTATGTAGGAGTGGCAAACCTTGGATTCTATGAACACCTCCCTATTCACATGTTTTCTACCTCCATGCTGTTGTACTTAGAAAATGTCTTCTTTTCCATCCTAGCCCGCAGAAATACCAAATGATTCACTTAAAGTTCTAAGGCTATTTTAAGTGACTCTAGAACATGAAGCTTTCTCTTGACACTTAATTGAATATCTTTCTATTGTGTCACTGGGTCTCTATGTCAGAAGAACAAATGTGAAATGCAATCATTGAACTTCTGTTTTCAAATTCAAATTTTAAAGAGCATCTGCCATGATGAATAACAATGTGTTTCTATTGCACAGTGTGCTCAATCTTGTACGTCTTGGGTTGCAGTCTAATAAGCCAAAATCAATGAACATATTTATTTCAAAGTAAAGTTAGAGACATTAATTGAAAAAGAAAACCAAAAATGTATGAAATAATGAAAAATATATTCAATTTGCCATTTAATTTTTCTTATCTGGTATAATAGTTTTCTTGTAACATTAAGTTTACATGCAAAGTACATTTGCTAAAATGCATGGTGCTAAAAAATAAATAAAATGCATGGTGCTTAAATTTTTTCATTTTGTATTTCTAACATTTATTTATTTATTTGAGAGAGAGAAAGAAGCAAACAGAGAGAGAATGAATATGGACATACCAGGATCTTCTGCCATGGCCAAGAAACTCCAGATGCATAAGCCACTTAGTGTATGTGGCTTTAGGTGGGTACTGGGGAATCAAACCTGGGCTATCAGGCTTTGCAAGCAAATGCCTTAAACCACTGAGTCATTTCTCCAGCCAATATTTTTCATTCTAAATAAGATATATCTCAAATTCATATATTTGAATATTTCAAGTAGAAAATATATTTATAAAAGTTGTCACAGTACTTTTTGCTTTGCTTTTTCTAACTAAAAGAAAAAAAATTTTTTGAAAGCCGGGCATGGTGGCACCCTTAGTTCCAGTACTCGGGAGGCAGAGGTAGGAGGATTGCCATGAGTTCGAGGCCTCCCTGAGACTTCACAGTGAATTCCAGGTCAGCCTGAGCTACAGTGAGACCCTACCTTGAAAAATAAAACAAAAAAAATAATTGAGTTAGGGTCTTACTCTACCAGGTTGACCTGGAACTCACTCTGAGTCCCAGGTTGGCCTTAAACTCAACGCAATCCTCCTACCTCTGTCTCTGGAGTGCTGGAATTAAATGTGAGCAACACCACCCCATGAAATAATTTTCATCATGCTATATGTGATCTATTTATGTATTGTTCATAATTTATTACATGTGCACTAGATGTCAGGTACCAAGATAGGATCAGCTACCTTCAAGATCTTATGGGCAAGTGGGAGAGTCTGACAAAGAAATAAGCAGCTAGAGTTGACTTTCATAATGCAACACTCTTGCTATGTTTGAATGTGATTCCCTCAAGACAATTTTTATTGAAATCCTAACCTCCAAGGTCATGTTATTAGAAGGTGGTCCTTCTGGATAATGATTAGATCAGGAGTATGAACTACATGAATGTCATTAGTGCTCCTAACAGCAAGACACTGCCTGTGGACCAGGAAGCAGACCCTCGCCAAGCACTGGATCTGCTTGTGTCTTGATCTTGGACTTCCCAGCCTCCAGAGCAGCTAGGGATAATTTTTGTTGTTTGCCAGTCATCCAGTATGTGGTTCATAAAACCATCTGAATGAACTAAAGAAGTACTAAAGAACATCTCTGGTAAGAAGGACCTGGCCCAGGTTTGGAGATGGGAAAAGGCTTTGCAGAGATGGTGGTAATGCCAATGAATGGATAGAATTTAATCTGGCAGAGCATTCAGGGTAGGATACTCCAGGCAGAAATGGACTGCAATACCTAGACAAGGAGTGCAACAAAGGCGGAGCAGAGCATTGTGGGGACCAGGCAGGCAACAGTATGGAGACAGATAAAGCTTTCAAGTCGGAAGGAAACAGGGGAAGATCCTGGACACTGCTGAGTTACCTTCAGGAGAATCTGTAAATCATTCCAAATAATAAGAGAAAGTATGTGACATGTGACACTTTTCTAATGCTACCTATGGGTTCTTCATTTTTCTAAAATTTTTCTCAGTTTTCACAACCACAATATGCTTTAGATGTTATAATTCTCCAACATTATACATAATAAAAGCAATTAATGGAAAATAAAAATCTGTGTCAAAGTTGCACAGTTAGGTTTTAACAGTTGGGCTCCTGAAGACAATGGGAAGCCATATGATGAAATGTTTATTTTGCAAAGAACAGTATGACTCAAGTATGAAACAAAAATTTGAGTAGACATTCAATGATCCAGTGAAACAGGTGGAAAACCAAAGTTAAGTTGAAGCAACAGAGAAGAAAAGAGATGTTGAGCAGAAAGCTATGGGGCTGGGAGAGGACTTAGTTATGAGTAGAGAACACAGAGTCCCAGATCAGCTTCTCCAAACACAGCCTGTGCTCCAGGTTGTATGACACAGATAATCAAATATACATGCTTCTCTGGAAAGTTCTTTTCAAAAGAGACAATAAAGTAGGTTTGACTATATGTTGTGAAATCAGCTCCTTAGGAAGCCTATGATGGAATAAAGGATAACAAATGGATAAAAACATTCTACATAAAATGACTATTATTTCAGAGCAGATGAGAATGTTCCTCAGAGGCTGACACAATGGAACTTCCAAAAGCAGCACATATTTTTGAGTAGGTTGATCATGCTGCATTAATCTTGGCCATAGTGGCAATGGACATTGAGGTCATTCCTTTAGAAAATGTAGTATGCTCACATACATCACTAATGCCATCCATAGCTTCTTTTCACCTTATAAAGATATAAGCTTTGGTTTTTGTTATGATCACAAAACAGGAACTATCCAATATACATCATAGGTAAACACTATCTCCTATACAAAAAGTAAATATAAGCCAGACAAAAATGATATTTTATTAAATTTAGAATGATCTCTTGCTAAACTGGATAAGAGATATAAATATATATATAATATATATAAATATAAAATGTTAAGAACTTTGTAGGAGTATTAGAGCTTTAAAAACAACACTAGAATGCATTACATGTTTTATCATGTGTATGTCTAACTTATATAATAATACTCTCTTTATCACAGGATACTGTCTGTATGACTAAGCTCGTAATCTATGGTAAGAAAAGACCTGAGTTCAATCCCCATTTTCATGTCTAACTGGTTTAATATACTTGAACACTGTGTATGAGTTTTTTGAACACCTTAGTTTTTTTCCTCTAGCAAGTAAATAAAATAATATGCCTATATCATAAAGTTAGATTAGCACGTTTGTTAGTTCATGTCTATGATGGTCATTTTTACAGTGATACTGTGATAAAATTTATAGTACAATAGCAGTGTATATTTATAATCTTTTAAAATATTTTCCCTCTATCAGCTCATTAAATAGATTATCACTGGCCTCTATAGGTATTTTTTTTAAATCATGAGAAAACTAAAAATTTCAAACAAGTCTATTACATTTATGAAATTTACCTATACACTATTTCTAGTAAAACTTCTACTAACCAATAACACTCAGTTGTGTTGACAGGCTAGTTAGTACACTTTGTTGAAAAGCAAATTCTTCTTGCTTATTCCTGCTGTGTGGACATTCATGTGTCTCTCAGCATGATGATGGTGGCCATTTGGACTGTAAGTTTCACTGAATGAAGTCCTGTTTTGATTTGGTGTTGGTTTGAGGAGATTGGAGTACACCCAGTGGTCACACCCAGCATGTCTTTGGGAATTTCCCTTTAACACAGATATGACTCAGGTGGGGTAAATAAAACCCAGAGTCCTTGAATAGCTGATGCTGGATGAACAGCCAGTGCCGAATGCCTATTTCAATTGTATGTGTTCTCTGTTTTAATTTTATTTGGAAATTTGGACCAGTTATGCAGCAACCTTCATAGCAAGCTGGAATTTTTGGCAAAATATCTTTTTGTTCAAAAGTCAAGCATGCTTCTCTGAATTCATGAAACACAACTTTGTTCTGAAAGTTCTGTGTCATTCACAAGGAGGACTGTCGGGGCCAGTCTGAGTGAAAGCTCTGAAGATTGATCCAAGGGATTTCCATTAAGCCTTTTCCTTCCATAACAAGTACATAGTGGAAGGAAAATGTAGCCAACTGTAGAATGTCACCACATTTTCCTCAAAGAGTATTTTTGATCTTTCCCAAAGGAGAGAGGAAACATCCTGCTTGGAAGGGTTGGGTCATCCTTGGAGGTAACAAGTACGCCACCAAAGGAATGAGTCAGGTGACGTGAATTAAATGGAAAGTCCCCAGATTTTCTTGTGAGAATCTTTGAACTAAATTTCTCTTGAAAAAACTTTGTTTCAGAACCAGGGCCTTTATATGCTAGACAAGCATTAAACCACTGCACTGCATACCAAGCCTTTGTGAAAGAGTTCTGTTCCCAGCATGTATACTCCCTTGAGAAGGGCGGCTCCTCAGTTTGCTATTTTCTTGTCTTTGGGCTGTTACACTTAGGAAAACCGTTGGAGTTGAGGAAGCAAAATAAGACTAAGAATTTTCTTTTAATTTCAAATTTCTTCTTTCACAATGGAAAATTACACGCATAATTATTCAATTTAATCATCACTTTCAATAAACCTTAATCATACACACCCATAAAACAATCCATTGGAACTTCAAAAAATTTTAAATTAACCAATTTGGCTCATTAAATTTCTTTAAACTAGTGCCACGGACATTGCCTGGTTCTTGGCATATGGCTCCATTATGTGGATGAGCTCTACAAGTAACAGACATCAACTTTGAAAAAGTAATGAGAGAGTTAAAGTTACAATGGAAATGAGAGCTCGAAGTCACATCCTCACTGCATAAATAAAATGACTAGAAATCCACTACTTTTCCAAATTAAACATGACAGGGCTAGAATCTTTAGCTTTTTTTATTAAAGAATTTGCATGAACTAAGCCCTATAGTTAATTATTCAATTATTTTAATAACTAAGTAAAGCAAGTTCAGCAGATTTTTAATTTTTTGTGTATATGCATAATCCAACCTGGTAAGAATTCTGTTGTGTAAATTTGGTGAGGCAAAGCCCTATTTCTCTATAGGGAACTGGACAGAATGTTCACACCCTTTTCTCACCCCAAGAGCTAAGGTGTATGCGTGCCACTCAGGTTTGGCCAGTTGGATGCTTCTCTATTGAGGAATGTGGGTCCCTTGGTAAATGATCAAGACAGGGCAGTCAAGGGCTGCTCTGGAGGCAGCAGAACAATGCCATCAAGTAGGCAATGCACGTGGTTGTGTCTGTGCAGCAGCAGGAGCAATTCAGAGCCAGTACTGTCACTGCTAACAGAAATGTCTAGTCAGTCTCTTCTTCCTGAGATGTGAGCTTATACAACTCTGCTTCCTACATCATAATTTTGCCTTATTTCCTGAGTTTGTATCTCTAGCCTTCCTATAGATTATTTTTAAAATATTTTTATTTATTTATTTGTGAGAAAGGAAGAGAGAGAGAATGGACATACCAGGGCCTCCAGCCATTGCAGAGGAACTCCATATGCTTGTGCCACTTTGTGCATATGGCTTACATGGGTCCTGGGGAATTGAATCTGGGTCTTTTGGCTTTGCAGACAAGTGCCTTAACCACTAAGCAATCTCTCCAGACCTCCTATAGATTCTTTGAGCCTGCCTACATTCTCCAAATATCATTCTTTTCTGCTTAGAAGACCCAGACTTGGGTTTTCCTTAAATCAAGACTGACTTAAACAGAAATTGCTACCAATAATGAGCTAAAACCTCAGCAAAATTAACAGGAGCCAGAGTTTTTGTGTGGCCATTCTAAGGCTGAATGAAATTCAGATCCTAGCCAGTTGAGGGATAAAATTTAGACCTACTTAATCCTAGCATGAAAAGTAAAACAGCTAATTAAATTGTTTCCTGTGGTCACCTGGAATGAAATCCTACCACCTGTGGTTGTCATTGTGTAGTTGCCAAGAGAGGCCACATGTAGAAACTCTAGTCCACAATCCTAGTCTAAGGTCATCCCAGTCTGGGCACCAGACATATGAGTGGATGGGCTTTGAGATAGTCCCAGCCTGCAGAAAGACCCACCCTCAGGCTTTAAGTCTTCTTAGCAAAGACTGTAAATGTTATATAACATAGGTGAGATACCCCATTTCCACAGTCACCTGAATTGTTCCCATACAAAGTTTATGATTATAATAAAATGATTGTTATAAGACACTAAGCTGTGAGTTAACTTTTTGTGTGCACCAAAGAAAATCAGGACAGAAACTATGCCAATTCAAAGGGCAGTGGGTTGGATAGATGACCAAGCAGCTGAAAAGGAGTGGAGAATTATGGAAGACATGTGGGAAAGGAGGAAGCTAGAGAGGCATGAACTCTCACAATGAGCCCAGATTGTAATCACATTGGCGCTCCATGTCAGCAGGCTCTGTGGCCTCAGCTTCAACTAATTACAGATTGAAAAGATGTGGGAAAATATTGCATCTGTACTGAAAATGTATAAACCTTTCTGCTTCTTTTTCTTCTTCTTCCTTCTTCCTTCTTCCTTTCTTTGCCTCCTTATCCTCCTCCTAAGCAATATACCATAGCAACTATTTGTGTGCCATTCACATAATATCAGGTATTATAAGTAATCCAGAGAGGATAATGAAAGTATACAAAAGTATGTACATAGGTTATCTGGAAATAATTCATTGTTCTATATACAGCGTGGCAATTGGTGGATTTGGTACCGGCCAAGGGAGAACAATCTTCCAGCCATACCAGGGAATGACTGTATGTTGCTTAGAAAGTTAGATGTTCACCACAGAGCCTCTAGCATGAATAAGGTGACACATTAGTAAGACAATTATCACACTTCCTTCTTTCTCAACAGTGCTAAGGGGTTCATGAAACAAATGTTCCTCATGGAAGAAATGAAGACTACACATAATTTCAACAAGATAGAATTCTGGTCAAAGGCAGTATGTCTGCAGCCTTGAGCCATGCCCCATTCTCTAGGAGCAGTGATACATCATGATCTCCAACATACATAATATTGAAAGGGACCAAGCCACTATTTGGCATCAGGTTTCCTACACTGGATAACTACCACCCTGGCTAAATACATAGCAAGGGGAATCTACTTTTTATTGCAATAGATATATATTCAGGTTTTTAATTTCTGCTTGTTTTGGTGTGTTTAATTTTTTAAAAATTAGTTTTGTTATTATTATTATTTTTTGTTTGTTTGTTTTTTTGAGGTAGGGTCTCACTCTAGTCCAGGCTGACCTGGAACTCACTATGTAGTCTCAGTGCGGCCTCGAACTCTTGGTGATTCTCCCACCTCTGCCTCCTGAGTGCTGGGATTAAAGGCATGAGCCACCACGCCCGGCAAGTTTTATTATTATTTGCTTCCCTGATCCCCTTTCTCTGTGATTCCCCTGCCTGTTGTCTTGTGCAAGGTCATGATGTCTCAAACAACATTGCTTCACTTTTTGAGAAACAATTTCCTAATTATTTATAATTTTCTAGATAAACAGGTAAGGCCATGAGCTGATGTTTAAATGATTCATTGGCTGTACTAGTCAGGGTTATCTAGAGGAACAGAACCAATAGAATGAATTGTATTAAAAAGGGGATTTATTGGATTAGTTTACAGCAGTCCAAGAATTGCAGTCTGCAGGCTCCAAAGACCCAATTCAGCACTAAAGGCCTGAAGGCTTCCTGGAGAAGCGCTGGTCATTAGTCCACACAGGTTTTCAGTCCATGCAGGATGCTGAGGGAACTTGGTTCTAATACCAACAAAGAACAGGAAAGATGAAAGTGCAAGTAAAGTACTCACCAGCAAGCAGCCTAACGTGGTATAACTATGCCACATAAAACTTTCCATGATATAGAAATGGAAAAAGACTTCCTGAACAAAACCCCAGTAGTTCATGATCTTAAACAGTCACTCAACCAATGGGATCACATGAAGCTGAAGAGTTTCCTTACAGACAAGCATACAATAAGCAAAGCCAATAGATTACCCACAGAATGGGAGAAAATATTTGCTGATTATCCAGCTGACAGAGGCCTCATCTCTAGAATCTACCAAGAACTCAAAAACCTAAACAATAAAAAGTCAAACAACCTACTCAAAAAATGGGGCAAAGAGCTGGACAGGCAGTTCACAGAGGAAGAAATAGAAATGGCAAACACACAATTAAGAAAATGTTCATCATCCCTAATCATCAGGGAAATGCAAATTAAAACAACTATGAGATTCCACCTTATCCCAGTAAGGATAGCAAACATCAAAAAATCAAGTAATATTAAATGCTGGAGTGGATGTGGAGAATTGGGAACACTCATCCACTGTTGGTGGGAATGTAAGATGGTACAACCACTTTGGAAAGCAATATGGAGACTCCTGAAAAAGCTGACTATAGAGTTACCATTAGGCCCAGTTATTGTCTTACTGGGCATGTACCCTAAAACCTTTAAACCACAGTCCAGAGAGATTTCCTCAACCATGTTTATAGCGGCTCAATTCGTAATAGCTTAGAGCTGGAATCAACCCAGATGTCCATCACTAGAAGAATGAATAACTAAGATGTGGTATATCTATACAATGGAATTCTACACAGCAGTAAGAAAAAAAAAAATGACGCAATGAAATTTGAGGAAAAATGGCTGAACCTAGAACAGATCATTCTCAGTGAACTTACCCAATCACAGAAAGATAATCGCCACATAGTCTCACTCATTTACAGCACCTAACCTGAATCTACCCAAGATGCTGACATACCCAGCAAGCATCTCGAGGACTAGACAATAGGGTGGGTTGGGAGGGAGGGGAGGGCAACGGAGGGGGTGGGAGACACAAATCTAGACCCAAACAGCAATGGTACCATAACATTCTACATCCTAAAATGCAGACCAAATGGTTGAACCTTCATCAGGCCCTTAGAGGGAACACCTGAGCCACAAGACACTGGAGAGGGTCTGATGAAGACTGACATCAATCTTCTACAGCTTCTCTCTCTCCTCTCTCACTCTTTTTTTGGTTTTTGTTTTTTGTTTTTTGTTTTTTGTTTTTTGTTTTTGTTTTTCAAGGTAGGGTCTCACTCTAGCCCAGGCTGACCTGGAATTCACTCTGTAGTCTCAGGGTGGCCTCGAACTCATGGCGATCCTTCTACCTCTGCCTTCTGCATGCTGTGATTAAAGGTGTGTGCCACCATGCCCGGCTTCTCTAACTCTTTTATATTAGTTATCTTTTTCTCCCTTATCTTAGTGGGGACTGACATGTAACTCCCAGTACCAGCATGTGGCTGTCATCCACAACAAGCTTTTGATCAGAAAGACCTACAGTGTTTCCTAAAAGAAACATAGATTTCTGTCAGAGTACTTGATGACCCACCAAAGGTTAGTAGTAAGACCCTACTGCTGAAGACAGCATATGCAATGGACACGTAAAATGGAATGACATGGCTGGAAGCTGGAAGAGAGTCAGTCCCCAGACAGTCAGTATGTCTAGTGCCAGAAGGTGCTACATGGGCGACTGGGGGAAAATGATCAATATCTGTCCAAGCAACTCATGGTCTAACCTACTTAGCAGCAAATAACTTGCTGTGATGCCCACACAAGTGCAATAGTGGTGCATAGCCATGGTGGAAAACCAACTGCTCTTGATTTGGCTAACTGATCCCCTCAGTGGAACAGGACCTATAGCTGCATCTGGGAAACAAGTAAGAACCATATCCAAACATGAGCCCACTCTCCATTATCAAGCTACCACCAATTGTGGGCTACAAGAGGATCTACACCTATTAAATTCTCTATAAAAAAAAATAAGGGTTATCCCATTTGTCTGGTGCTAACTTTACTCTCCATTGGAGAATCTGCTTCTCTTTTTCAGATAGATGTAGATCCTAAGGAGAGAGCCACCCCATCATACCTCAAAAGGGCCCTGGCTGAAACTAAGAACAATTGGTGAAACAAGCAAGGGTGCTGTTTTCTTGGTGAACCAGGTACCAGCACAAGGGTGAAGGAGATCAACACAGAGATCAAGTCCTACCAAATCAGATATCCAGAGGCTCAGAGGCCCCCAACACCTCATCACTGAAGCAGACCAAAAATGAACCCAACATGGCTCAAGGAAATTTTGCAGAAGAAGGTGTGGAAAGAATGTCAGAGCCACATGTTGGGTCATGATATGCAGAGATATTTCCTCCTACCCATAACTGTGGGCTAACTCCAGAATGCATGACCCATATACCTCAACAAGGCGGGGCCAGGGGGAGGGGGTAGGACATGGATGAGCCTAACAATGGTACCAACTTGACTTTATTCACTGAGTACAAAACTAATTAATTAAAAATTAAAAATTAAAAAAATACTGGAAATGCTCTATCTTCCCTCCAACACAAAACAAGGTCCCTTGAGGAATACTTAGTCTCAAATATAATAAGTTACACATAAATTCAACAACAGTTAACCAGTGAGATAACCTCTGTCAATATTTATTGCATAATAGAGACATAGAGGAAAAATAAAAGCACCTTAGTATTGGTACAAACACTATTAAAAGTAGGACAGAAACACTCTTGGTAATTATAGTCCCCATATTTGTAACTGGCCACATGGCCTTTGCTGGTATTTGTAACTACATTCTCCTACTCCCCCTTCTGTATTTCCTCCATCTTCAGCAAGTACCTCAGCAGGTCTTGGTCGTTTACCTGGAGGGGTGATCCATGCCTTCATTCCTGAAGGATCTGGGCCATTTATCACACTACCTCGATTGGGTTGTTGCAGTTGCATGATCTTGATCACAGGACATGGTGACACCAAGAAATACCCTAATGGATCTCCTGCACTCGAGACATACTCTCCCTTACCTCCATTGTGGAGGAGCAGTCCAATTTTCCCCTGGTAGTCTGGATCAATCACTCCTGCTACCACTGTAACTCCTTTCTTAGGCTGATCATTCAAAGGCATCAGGAGCCCAAAGTGGTTCAATGGAATGTTTGCCTGTGCCTCCTGGCAAAAGTACTCCCCCATCTGGAACCAAGACCTCTAGGCCAGCAAAACATAAGGTTGCAGGAACAGGAAGCAAAAATTTGGCTAATGGGTCATTTGGGGTGATAGTAAGTGGTACCTTTCCAACTTCTACCCAGACCGATGAGTTAGGGCTATAAGAGAAACAGTACCAATAATAGGACAATCATTCAGAGCATATATAGCTTTCTGGAGCAGGCTGCCCAAGCTCTCCAGGCTATTGCTCCTAGTTGTAACTATTTCTTTAATAGGGCATTCTTCTGTTCTACTAAGACAGCTGTTGCAGTGTGGTGGGACACATGGTAATACCAGTCCACTACCACACTTGCTTGGTGGTGAAGTGAGTTCCTTGGTCAGAAGCAATGCTATGTGGAATACCATGACAGTAGATAAGGAATTCTATAAGTGCTTGGATGGTAGTTTTGGAAGAAACACTATGTGCAGGTAAAGCAAATCCATACCCAGAATAAGTGTCTATTTCAGTAAGTACAAAAATTGCCCTTTCCATGATGGAAGTGGTCACATGTAATCAACCTGCCACCCAGTTGCTGGCTGGTCACCCCAAGGAATGCTACCATATCAGGTTTCTGCTGTTAGCAGATTTGGCACTCAGCAGCAGCCATAGCCAGGTCAGCCTTAGTTAGTGGAAGTCCATGTTGTTGGGCCCAAGTATAGCCTGCATCCCTGCCACCATGGCCACTTTTTTCATGGGCCCATTGGGCAATGACAGGGATGGATGGAGAAAGAGGTTGACCACTATCCACAAAAAGGGTCATCTCCTCTACTTGATTATTCAAGTCATCATCTAATGAGGTCACCTTCTGATGAGCATTAACATGGGACACAAGTATTTGTATATCCTTTGCCCATTCAGAGAGATCTAGCCACATACTCCTTTCCTAAGTGTCTTTCTCACTAATTTTTCCTTGTGCTCCTTCAAAGTCCTAGATCATACAGCCAAACCATTGGCCACAGCCTATAAATCAGTGTATAACTACACATCTGGCCATTTTTCTTTCCAAACAAAATGCACGACCATGTGCACTGCCCATTGTGAAGACTTCTCTTAACCACAGTCCTTCAGAGTTGTCCCAGAAAGGGGCTGTAATGTTGCCATTGTCTCCTTCTGGGCGGTGCCTGCATAATGTGCTGAACCATCTGTAAACCATGCCCTAGTCCGCTCCTGTCAAGTGATCATAGAGCACACCCCATGATGCCACAGGTGCATGCTTGGGGACAGAAAGCATTGTATCAGGAGTAGCAGCCATAGGCAATTGGGCAAGTTCCTCATGTAACTTACTTGTGCCCTCAGGGCCTACTCCAGGGGCTTTTCACTCTGGGGAAAGGGCTCACTCTGGAGGAAGGACTTCCTCCTTTAGTTAATCCTTCCTGAAAGCAACCTCAGGGACCCGCCCAAGTGGCATGTCTGTGGCTTCCTAATCCGATCAAGTTGACAACAAAACTTACCCATCACACTGACATTTACATGTAACTGCAAATGCATGGCTTTTCTGTTGCCTTTGAATTATACAGAAAGAGCAAATCAGTGAAGAGTCAGCTAAGTTCCACTCAACGGTAAACGACTTGGGAGTTTGTGGTGTTGTTCTGCAAAATATTATGTTCTGAACCAGTGACCACCCAGTAGGATTCTCTCCCCTCAGCTAGAACATGCACTTCTGGAATCTGGACTTTGTTGCTCATTATTTGGTTTCTGTGTCCACGAGTTTTGATAGAATAGCAGCAAAAGAAGAATTCTTGCACCAGGGGCCACAGTATTCCTGCATTGGAAGACAAGGCCCAAACTGATGAACCAAAACAGCTCATGCTCTATGTAAGCAGACAAGGCAAAGCAAAACAATAAAACCCCAAACCAGATTGTTATGTTGCTACTGTGCTACTGTTGGTCATTCTCCTTAAAGGGAAGAAGGGCCACTGCTCCACTTGGAAAGGGAAGAAGACATCAGTGAGATTCCACTGCAGCCTACTGAGGTAAGTGCGCTAGAGCCTGGAGTCCTCACTGTGCTGGATAAAGAAACCTGACCCACTGGATTTCAACTGAAGACAGGGGGGAGTGTGGTAGACCAAGAGAGTAATAACTGGGGCTAGAGAGGGTTCGGTGTTGCAATGCTCTTCCTGTTCAAGCATGAGAACCTCAGAGTTTGAATCTCTAGATGCCAGGCAAACAGCTGGGTGTGGCAGCATGTGCCTGTAGCTCCAGTCCTAGAGGGGAGCAGAGAGCTAGGAATCTTCTGAACTGCAAGCTCTGGAAACAGTAAAGGGGCACCAGCTCAGAAGAAGACAAAGAAGAAAGAGCTATAGAGCAGGACACTGGGTACCCCTGGCATTCCACTGCAGTTGATGTAGGCGAGCACCCCCTGAGAGCAGATAGAACACCCTACCACACACGCACGCACGCGTGCAAAAAAAGAAAAGAAAGAAAGGAAGTAAAGAAAAGAAAAGAAAAAAAAGGTTTGAGCGTGAGTTGCAGAACAAGCCCAGTAATAACTAAGCTCTCTTCTAGCTCCCTTTTGCTCAACTTTGTTGCCGCATTGCTATGTGGAGGTTTTCTTTGTTTGCTTTTGTTTTCTTTAACTAAAAACTGGTTCCGTTTATGGACTTATTTTATTTTCTGGAAGATTATATTAAAAAGTACAAGTCAAAATTTAGGTGCATATATCTTCTTTGAACAATATAAACTCTCATCTATTTTAATGAAGTTTCATTATTAAATCTTACTTCTTAGAAGAAATATTATTTCAAGTAAGTGGACAAATAAAACATTTCAAAATGGCTTGATTGAAATACTACGTCATTCTCATTTCTTGGATTCTAAGGTTGTAGAGACATACCTAGGAAGTTGTTGAATTTAGATTTTAGATGTTATTTTTCTGATTAAAATGTTTCTAAATTTCACATCAAATATTTTCTGTGCCAGCAATGAAAATAGCATTTCAACTAGTTCCTACCATTAGATGAAACTCATTTCTTAACTATTCTTGGTAATAAAATAATTTGGGTAAATAAAGTTTGGAAGTAGAGCAATACTACTGCATCATTGTGAATTAAATAGCTTTTTATTAAGTAAAAGTTGTCAAAATTTAAGCACTTAGCTTAAGCTGGAGAGACTATAGCTCACTATGACATTTACTCTATTAACGTACTTTGTGAGTTACACAAGCAATAATCAGCTATAAGATGGAAATAAGCATTCTGTAAATGTTAGTATTATTTACCATAGAACAGGAAAATAAATTCCTCAATAATACAAGCTTTGAATCATACAAAAATCAATACAATGATCTGAGGTTATAGCCTTCCAAAATAAATCGATATTTTGTAAAAAAAAATTATTATTTCAGAGCTTATAGAGTAACTTATCACAGAAAAAAATGTTCAATTAAGATACCCAAAATAATTTACCACAGATGTTTTAAGCACATCCAAACATTTCCATATAAATTAAACATGAGGTAATTGAATGTTAGATCAAGCAAAGTACCACTGTTGATTCATGTGGAAATAAATCACAGACATTTCACTGTGCATTAATGTCAATGTACAGGTATTAGGATTATATTATTAGTTAATTACAGCATGCCACTTTCCAAAATGCAAAAATGTTATAGTCCATGTATGTGGATTTATATACTGTATGCCAGTAGAACTATTTTAAGTGAATCCATATATAGGAATCAAGTTATTTCCCATGGCAATGCCCTGTGTTTATCAACATGAGTTATTGTCTATTGAGATAGCATGGTTTAGTGGTCATTAATTTTCTTTTCCAGAATAAAAAAAAAATTAAGACAATAGAGCTTTCATAATTTTAGTCTTCTGGGATTCCTCATAGCCATACAAAGTTCCTATGGATTTATTTATAGACAGATATATACCAAAGTAATACAAAGGAAGATTACTGCCTTTTGAAAATGTAGAAGGGGTGAAATTGTAAAGTGAATACTTAGTGTTTTGCAATGAGGTCTATAGAGGGCAAGTAAGATTGGAAGGGCTGATGGTATGAGGACTGAAGTGAGCACCTGAAATGCAGGCACTTGCTGGTGATGAGCTGAGACCATGCCTCCCAGCTCTCCAGCAGCCAGATAGTCCTTAAATAGCTTGGGGCTGTCTTCACACAGAAGCCAAAGTGAGTCTGAGTGACCTTGAGCGGCTCAGCCTTGCTTAGTGAGTGTAAGAAGATTACAAGCAAATGTGCTTTACACAATAGGCTTGTTACTGGGAAACTGTGGGAATGGAAAGTTTGTACATAGATCATATTTGAGTGCTCTGGTGACTCCTCTTAAAGAAACCTCCAAATGACTTCTTGTCAAACAAAGAACTAAAAAACTGACTTGTCTCCTGCATTCAGAATTGTTATTATTGGATTTTTCAATAACATAATGGAACCATCCTTTCCCATATCATGATAGTAGAAATATTCAATGTATGCAGTGAATTTTTCAGGATGTGGTTTTAGTCTATATGCAAAAAACACCTATGTCTACCTTGTGTTACCATATTATTGTGCTATTATTTTAATATCCCAAAAGCATAGAAAAACCTATTCATTTAAATACATTTGTTCAGCCAACAATTTTTTGAAAATATGGATATACAAGTGTATAGTTCTATTCAAACATCATTAGTTATCTTTTCTTATTGTTGAGCAGAGTAAGCTCCAAATGTTGAATCATGAATCATTTCAGATGTTTTTAGTAAATAGAGTATTCTTATGATTCTTGAAATAAAAAGATAGTCTGGAAAGATGGTTTAGTGGTTAAGGCACTTGCCTGTAAAGAACTCATGTTCAAATCTCCAGGTCCTACATAAGCCAGGTGCACACTGATGTAAATGCACAATTTCACACATGTGCACAAGGGGGCGCATGCATCTGGAGTTTGTTTGCAGTGGCTGAAGGCTCTGGCATGCCTATTCTCTCTCTCAAATTTAGAAAAAAATTTAAAAAAAAGATTTGTTAAGAGAAAATATACCTAAAAGTGATCTTCAAGATGAAGAAGTAGTTTCTATGGAGAGAGATGTAGAGTTGGTAAGGTTCTGCCTTTTCTTGTATCCATGTAGGCACAGATATTTGCTTATAATTCCATGATGGCACTGTTGCTTATACTTCTGCCTGTGATGAGGTGATGGTGAGATTAAGCTTTAAAATACATTATCCTGTCAACTGTGAAAACAGAGCAATCATCTTATAAGGCTACATTCCCACTTGGAGAAGTATAACTCTGTACTATGAACTGGTAATTTCAGAGGTTGAAAGTCCAAAGTCAGGGACTAGAGTCAAATTAGAGGCTTTTCTTTAAATGATGACTTCATGACAAAATGAAAGGTTTAGGTAAACGCTTGTATTTATTAATTTGAAAGTACACTGGGCAATGATCCACTTGGGGAAAGAAAATATCACCATATGAGTAACTCAGCAGAGAAATCAGAGCCACAGAAAAGGACGGGAAATATCAACACTATTCAGCTATGGACTAAACTGCATATACTGAGGCACAAATACTTTGCATATCAGGTGGAAAAAGAACCATTAATTTCTCTGCAAGGCGTCTATTTGTACTAAATATATAGCAATTTAAAGCATTTCTCCTTTATGTAACAGAGAATTTCAATAGAAGACAGAAATAATTAGAGGATGTTCTCAGTGACACAAAACCATGATCATTTAGCTCTTCTGTGAAATTATTTAACAAAATAAAGTGCTATTTAAGAGCTGCAATGTGTTAACTTTTAATTATGTCTAGTACTGAAAAATGAAAATATAACTAGTCAGAGCATCTTTCAAAGAAACAACAACAACAAAAACCCCCACCATGTAGAGAGTGAAATGTAAGCTACAGAATGAGCGACAACTGTAAGTGGAAATGTAAGGTGAAGCGGTCATGTCAAGATAGCAGGAAAGGAAGCCACCCTCATGATCATGGATGGCAGCTGGGGCAGGAAAAGGAAAGATAGACACTACTGATGGGTGCAGCAGCAACAAGGACAAAAGACACGCTATCTAATATTTCAAATAGAATCTACTACACGTTGAAGACCCCGCTCCCGAACTTCGCTCTCTTTTCTCACTAGCATGGCTGGTGTCTACACCAGTGCTCAGTGTGCCACTCTCCTCAGAGGAGACAAGGCCTTTGGTTTGTGATGTCTTTCGTCAGTGCTGGAGTGGGAAAACAAAGTTTTCCCTACTCTTCCAAAAACAGAAACCTCTTCATCTGTTTTTTTGCTATCATTTATGAACCCTCCTGCTCTTGTTGCATAATCTTCAGAAAAATTTAAGAAGGAAAATACAACTAGTATTCTTACTCTAAAACCATTCACTTTATTGAAAGGTTAGTGTGGTGACTCAGGAGGTGGAGGCAAGGAAAGTCGCCTTAAGTCTCAGGCCAATTTGGGCTACACAGTGAGTCCCAGACCAGCCTGGGCTGCGAGTGAGACACTGTCTGAAAAAAATCTACAGGAAAAATGAATGATACGATGAGTTCCATCGTTCACTCTTATCTCCCAGTTTACTCTGATGACATGGTATCACAGACGTGTGGAGATCATTTAGTGTTCTGGGTTTTAGTTTTCAATTTTATATTTTGAGGAAGGTCATGTCTGTAATCACTTGACAGAACACAATGTTTCATGGATGTTTATGTATCATTTGTCTTTTGTTAAAAAAAAAAAACTAGTTTATTCCTCAGGATTCATTTATAATCAGCATTACATTTCAATTCTCTCCACATTTATTTATTTTCTTTTTATTTATTGCCTTAGGATAAATTCCAGGGACAATTGTGCCAAGCAGGGAGAACATTTATAGTCCTTTGTAGATGTTGCCAGATAATTTTCCTAAAGGAATGTACCAATTCCCACTTCCCCCAGTAATCTCCAATCAGTAAGTTCTCAGTAAGTTGGCAGCATCTTTGCTATATCATTTGTCCTTCCCTCTGCTTTTCTTTTTTCCTTTTCCTCCTGAGTACATGAACTCGGGTACCCTGGGACTTTTCACTTAGTTGGAAAAGACTGGGGACATGGGGACCTTGTTTTCATTCAGTAACCATTTCTACATGCATTCAACAAAATATCATGCAGGAATAAACAAGGATCCACATGCATGCTCCTTGGTGTCATAAATCACATCTTGGATTCAGTTCAAACTAAAGGACAACTTAAAGGCTGGGTTTGTCCACTTCTGTTTCAAATTCACACCATCGAGCAACAACCGTGCATGCTCAGGTTTGTGCTATGCCAAACACTTTCCTATAACACAGTCTGTTTCCAAGAATAACCTAAATCTATTTTTCCAAGAATATGCTTGCTACCCAACCACTCCTAGATACATCCAAGGTTCAGAAGAACTGGTCCAAACAAGAGACCTTGGACAGGATAAGCATAAAAGGTCAACTGGAATCACTGGAAAACATACTGCCTAGAGGGGTCGACCATAGAGTGAGTTAGTTTCTTGGTATTCCTCTATTTGATCTTTTTTAATGTATTACAAATAATGTGATTATTAGAATTTTTTACTTTAACTATAATACTTACAAATATTCCTACTAAATATGTACACAAAATGGACTCTGGACTGGGCTGATTATAATCAAACACTAGTTTTGCCACTTAAAACTGTAACATATGCCAGGTTACTTAATGTCTTTGTCTCCTTTTTTTCCCATAGATCTGAAGGGCATAATAAGAATAATATCTGTCTTGTAGGTCTGTCTAACTGATTAAATCATGATGCCACAGTATCTAGGGCCTCATAATAAAGCGCTAAATCACCTGTCGTGTTGCTACATGAGTAATCCAGCTTCCTGTACTGTTGAGAGGCCAGAAGCCCAACTCACCATAGTACCTTAGTAATCTGCATTTCCACTCCTTGAATTAGTTTCTCCATTGGAAACATTATGGAAATGATGAAGTCAGTAATAGCAGTAGCTGACTATTGACAGCACTGTACCACACACAGAATTGTTGTATGCATTATCTCGCCCCTTTTTACAATACCCTTATGAGGTTGCTACCAGCTTTCAGATAAAGTGACATATATCTAGAGAAATGAAATAACTTGCCAAAGACCAGCTAGTAACCTGTCCTTCCCATCAGAATATGTGCAGAAAAAGAGCAAAAGTATCTATATATCTTGGGTGGTTGTCTCTTGATCATACAATTAGGAGTGATGTTTTCAAGAATCTCCACATTTGGGCTGGGGAGAGGGCTCGTCAAGTAAGAGCACTTTCAATGAAAACATGAGAGCCTGAGAGAGCCTGATGTTTCTGAATTTGAATCCCCGGCACCCACATAATTGCTGGGCATGGTCACACATAGCTGTAACACAGGTGTGTGGGGCATAGCAACAGGAGATTCACTGGGGCTCACTGGTCAGCTAATCCTACCAAAGAAATGGCAGCTTCAGGTTTAGTGAGATACTGTGACTCAAGGAAAACAAGCAGGTCTTCTCTGTCTCCCACAATGTGCATATGGGGAACACATATCTGCACATATACAAGTGTATACCACACACATCACACTACCTATACTACCCACACAAAAGTTTCTATATTTTTATTTAATTTATGCATAAGAATAGATTTTTTTTTTTTTTTTTGGATTTTCGAGGTATGGTCTCACTCTAGCCCAGGCTGAGCTGTAATTCACTATGGAGTCTCAGGGTGTCCTGGAACTCACTGTGATCCTCCTACCTCTGCCTCCCAAGTGCTGGGATTAAAGGCATGTGTCACTGTGGTGGTTTGCATCTCTAGCCACCTGGCTGGAGGCAAGGTCACTGGGTGGATCTTAAGGTGTGGTGGTGGATTTCAGATTACAATCTAAAGATATGCAAAGTGTTCCTAGCTGGAGTTCCTGTAGTGTGCTGTGGCTTTTGACCTTTAGGCTTGTTCTTCTCTCTCTCTCTGCTTGGGCCTGTGAAGGCAGGCCAGTTTGTTCTGCCATTATGGAACTTCCCCTGGATCTGTAAGCTTCAATAAATCCCTTCCTCCATAACTGTGCCTGGTCTGGAATTTCATCTCAGTGAACCTGAAGCTGTCTGATACAGTCACCATGCCCAGCTTGTTGTTGTTTTTTGTGGTAGGGTTTCGCTTTAACCCAGGCTGACATGGAATTCACTATGTAGTCTCAGGCTGGCCTCTAACTCATGGTGATCCTCCTACCTTGGCCTCCTGAGGACTGAGATTAAAGATATGTCCCACCACACCCTGACAAAAACAGATTTATTAAATAAAACATTTAAGCTGATTCCAAATTGTGAAGATTATAGCATTTCTACTGCATACTGAATAATAGTTGTTTACTTGGGTGAACCAAAAAAAAATTTTCTCTTTGAATCCATCTCTTGATCCTTTGCACAAAGCAGCTCTATTATAGCTTTCTAAAAATGAATACAGTGTTTTAGAGCCTGAATTCCATCTATTTTTTTTTTTTTTTTTTTGGTTTTTCGAGGTAGGGTTTCACTCTAGCCCAGGCTGACCTGGAATTCACTATGGAGTCTCAGGGTGGCCTCGAACTCACGGCGATCCTCCTACCTCTGCCTCCCGAGTGCTGGGATTAAAGGCGTGCGCCACCACGCCCGGCGTTCAATCTATTTTTTTTAAAGAAAAACTATAACATGCACAGATTTTTTTTAAGGCAAGCTAAAATCTAGCATCAGTTTTTAGTGGGCATCTGACAGACTTTCTACTCTTGCCCTTTGGGCCCCTAAGGAAAATCCCCCCCATGGGTGATCAGCAAGAGAGAAGACAGGACAAATGGACACAGAAACCCAGCCTGGAAGGAGGCAGGTCTGCTTCTTATTCAGTCACTTCTCAGAACCTACAAGGAATAGAAAGGTAGAAAGAAAGACCATGTGTGGCAGATGAGATTCAGGCTCAACTAATATCAGTTGCTTCCTTGGTCCTAGGTGATTTTTACCAGTATTATCCCTTATTATTCTCCAAGACCAGTGAAATAGGTTTTGTTAGTGTTACTTTATGGGTGAGGGCAAGGAAGCCCAGAGAATAGCAGTAAACTGGAAACCACATGAATAACAAGTAGTAGAAAAGGGGTTAAGACACTAGTTTCCATTGTCCCGTTTCTTTCTCCATATAAGGCTGCAAATACATGTCTTCATCATTCCCATGCCCCAGAAGTATGTTTGGCAATGATTTGTTATTAGAAACATGATATATGCTATTACCGGTAAATTGAAATACATACCAAAATAGTCAGTAAGTAAATAAATGGGGCTCTGTTTGCACTTCCTTTGCATTTTCCATGCAATAACTTGTTCGTTGATTATAGCTTAAAATAATGTTTGCCAAGCCTTGCTTGAAGTGTAAGGTGAAATCCCATTTAGGGTCCCGTGATAAATTAATCATATTCATGCAAACAAATTGTTAGATACAGAATATTACCATAAGTAGAATCACATTCCACAAGACGCTTTTTCATTATCCTCTCTTTTTAGGTCTCTGTAAAGGTGAATGATAGCCAGTTCTGTGACTTATCTATAAGGCTGTCATCATCTTTGACATTTCTGTCAATTTATTATTTTATATATGGTCAAACACGGAGCTTAAATGGAGGAAAGCATGGACTGCTATTGCTTTCAGAACTTTATGAGCTGAAGAATATTTATACAGTGGAATATGCTACTGAAACATGTTATAAAGATTTTTTTTTTTTTCCCCAAGAGGCTGAGCTGTCATGTGCCTGAATGGTTCAGGACCGTTCTGCCTGGAGGCAGGACTATGGACTCATTAACCTCCTAGCCCGGCAACTCTGTCAATCGCAATTCTCACCAGAGTTTCAATCAGATCCAGCTGCCTCTGATTGCATTCTGGTGGGGTCTAGTGTGGTTGTGTGCTCTTGCAATTTTCTGTACTGCGGGCAGGAATAGGCATCTTCAATATGTGTCCACTGCTGCACACAAGGCAATGAGCATGGCAGATTGTTCCTTCCTGAACGTCTCAGCATAAAATATATTGATGGATGAATGCTCTGGTATACTGAAAAGTGCCATGCTCCAAATATAGGTGGTTCTTATTATTTCTCTTTGCATATAGATGAACACACAGCTGTCATGCTCTCAGGAGGCCTAGGAGTCAACTTAGTCCAAAGGAATGACTGCTATTTTCGCACTTTTCCCTCAAATTATTTCTCAAGGCTTGAGGGAATTTAAATGTGACTTACTTGGCAATGACAAGTTTCTGTCCCCTCAGTGCCTTCTGAGTGAGATTATTTACACAAGTCGTTTCACCAGGCTCCTTCTGCTTCTTCATTGAGAAACTGTATCATTTACATGAGGCCTAGCCTTAAGAAAGAAGCTTTTCCCCACCTTGAAAATGGCTACTTAAAAAAATTAAATTCTCAGTACTCATGTGATCTGATATGATCATGTAGGAGAAATGTCATTTTAATTTTATTAATAATTTGTACAAATAATTTTATTTAAAATACTTATTTTACCTTCCTACACAAGTGAAAAAATGATGGAGATCAAGTAATATATGCCATAATAATATATGACAAGATTCAAACTGTATGTAATTATTATGGAAGCCCCTTGAGTTTTACATTAACATTAAGAAAATTTTGGACCTTTAGATGTATGTTTTCAAAGTTTCCAGTGATAAGTCCTATCACTAATATATGTGCTTCTCTGAAAAAGACAAGGCTTTCCAAAACAACTTAAGTCTACGAATGAAGGACTTGAGAATCTCAGAAGCATGTTTCTTTTGTACTGCCACAATGAGACATGTGGCTTAAGCAGCTTCATGGAGGAGACACGGCTTTTTTTATTTAATTTTTTTTGTTCATTTTTATTTATTTATTTGAGAGTGACAGAGAGAGAGAGGCAGATAGAGAGAGAGAGAGAGAGAACGGGCATGCCCGGGCTTCCAGCCACTGCAAACGAACTCCAGATGCGTGTGCACCCTTGTGCATCTGGCTAACGTGGGTCCTGGGGAATCGAGCCTTGAACCGGGGTCCTTAGGCTTCACAGGCAAGTGCTTAACCACTAAGCCATCTCTCCAGCCCGAGACACGCCTTTTAGCTCACAGTTTCAGCAGGTTCAGTCCATACTCACTAGGTCCCATATGCTTGGGTAGAACATATGGCCTTGGGTTATATGGTGCAAGCTGGTCTTCACTTCTTGACACACAGAGAGAAAACACAATTAGAAGAGTACCAGCGCTCTGCATGGTTTCTTCTTTTGCCCTTTCTATCCCTTTGGACCAACAAGCTCATGGGTGGTGCTGCCCACATTCAGAGTGGGTCTCAGTTCGTCAGCTCATCTTCTGGAAATGCCCTCACAGATATACACAGAGGGCTGGTTACTCAGGACTGAGGCGATTCCAAATCTATCTAACTGATGATGACAATTAACTGTCCCACTAAATTTCCTGGATAAGGTCTGCTGTTGAGTTGGAGACATTCCAGGACTAGAACCCAGATCTCTGGAATCCTGGCCCAAAATGCACATTCCTGTCCTACTTCTTTAGGACATGTGGCCCTACACATTTCCACATGAAACTGATCTAGGAATAGAAAAAAAAAATCTCAACTAAATATTACTGAACTTTCATCATGAGACAGAATTCTGCAACAAATCAACATATTTACCAGTGTACATACTATATATAATGCTATTCCTTATGGTTCTTCCAGCAAATTTAGAATTAACGTAATGCTTACATTTTTCTCTTTTGTAGTCAGTTCCTGCTTGCTGAGACAATCTTTCAAACAGACACAGTTTAGGGCAAGAAAGGATTTATTTCAAGCTTACAGATCCAGGGAAGGTTCCATCGATGGTGGAAGAAGCTGCTTCCCTCCATACATCCAAGCAGAGAGAAACATTGCAACTACAAAACACCAGTGGACACACAACTCATCAGAGCTCAGACTGCTCTCCCATGCCTTTGGGCTGGAGTTACATCTGCCCCCAGTGACACACCCCCTCCAGTAGGATGCGGGAGACGTAAGCGGGAAGTTTAACCTTAAAAACACCTGAGGCTATGGGGACATACATTCAAGCTACCACACAGCCTGTTTCCTTATGGAAATCTATTATTTTAAAGATTGAAACAATAATCATGCTTTAAAATCATAGTATGTACAAATTCAAAGGATATAACAAGTTATTTGATTCCACAGAAAAAAAAAATAAAGACCTTAAAGAGAGAGGGGATTGGGTAGGATCTGATTGAGCAGTTAACAAAAGTTTATTAGATTAGCTAATGAACTCACAGGAATTCTCAATTTGCAAGGTATTTTTACAGGTCTGTTGAAGAGGTGCCAGCTTTCTAATATATTTATGACAGAATTTTTAAGTGGAAATCATGATAAAGTTAATAAAAATAAATATAAATATTCCAAATTTCTTTGGTGCTTATTTAAAACTTGAGGTACTTTCATAATAATTGTACAAAGATTGAAGCTTGGCCATTGTCATAGACAATACACAATACTGCTTGGTCTCTGCTGTTTTCTTACACTTATAGGAAGGTGGGGTATTTCTATTGCTAGCTTAGAAGAAAATCAAAATGACGTATTTCTCACTTAGCCAAGCTAAAAAATGTAGTTTCTTATCTCACACATGAATTCTTTCAGCCAATATTTATTGCATGCCTAATGTCACAGGCAATATGAGGACTCCAAAGTCAGTACCCAAGCAGGTGTTATGGCTTTCTATTGAATAGCTATGTGATCTTGGGTAATCTGTCCCTCATTGTCCTCATCTGTAACATGGAAGTAATAATAATACCTAGTTATTTACACACACACATATATATATATATACATATATATGAATGGCATTTATAAACCATTTGGAAGAGATTATGGCAAGGAATCAAAGCTATTGATGCTATTGTGACATTATGCAGAGGGATGGAAGATGAAGAAAATAGATTCAGTCTCTACCCCTTGAGAATAAAGGGTAGTAGAACAGTAGTTATATAAATAAAAACTTGGATAAATGACTTAAACCACCATTGTGCTAAGTACAAAGGGAAGGTATAAAATTACTACTATAACCCAGATATAATGTCTAAAAGGTTTTGTGTAATTTTCTCCTGTTCTTGTAACCGATTTTCACATAATTAGCCAGTAACTGAGTCTGTAATATTTAATATGTCTATGGCCCTGTTGATTAAAAGCAAAGTAAGTTTTTCTATCAGGAACATCATGTTGGGCAGGCATTCTTAGAACAAGTTCTATTGTTCTATAAGACCAGTTGAAGTTTTAAGAAAGCATTCTAATTTCATTTGGCAAAAATCTTTGTGATGCTCCAGAGACTTTTGTCTTGAAAACAAGAATTTCTTGCAAGAAATGAAAAGACCAACTACTAGTGTTTGTGGAAGACAGGCTTGTCTGTTCCTCAGCATATGAAACAGATGGCACTGCAGACTGATGGTTTGGGAGAAGGACCTATGTCTCTATGTACCCACCACTGTTGCCCCATCCTACAGCACCCTGTTCTAATCACATGTTCACTTTCCTTCTAAACTCACTTCCCAGCCTTCCTGTACTGAGCAGGTTCGGATAATGTACATAAATATTAACCAAACAGAGGCCAGCTTCATTTTCTTGCCCTTCAGTTCACTGTACTCTGTAGACACAGCTTTGTTTCCTCCAGACTGCAGGAGCATGTTCATAAAACTAAGTCTGTGTGTGCAATTTTCCAATAACACAGATTATTGTCAGCACTCTTAGCATAACACATTTAATTAACATGTGCATTGTTTGTTACGGTGTAATACTCTGTACACTTTGGAGGCTGCAGTACAGTGTAAACATAACTTTTTGTTGCTGTTATGTGGCTTTTTTTAAACAGTCGCTGCCTATAAAACCAGCCAGCTTTAAATGTACAATCCTTCTGTGACAGCCTTCCAAGTGCTAGGAAGAGAGGCGTGTTCCATAACATTGCATTAAACCTAGTTTGTTTTTTTTTTTAAATGCTTCTTTGGAATTAAAAAAAAAAAAAGTCCCCACTTTATTGCAATATTTGTCTGACTGCAATGATCTAGAACTGAGTCTGTAATACATCCTGAAATATGCCTGTACCCCAACACATGGCATTTGGTTCCAAGTCAAATACAAAGTATTTGGTTATTTTTTTTTTTTTACATTTTTTACATTGTTATACATTTAAATATTTTTTACTTCATATTTAAATAATGTATTCTTGTTCTACAGATAGCACATCTAGAAAAGGTTTTACAAAAGAAAAAAAAAAACTGCCAGTCTTCAAAAAGCAAGGCTTGCCACTTAGATTTCTTTACAAAAAATTGGGGCTGGGGAGATTGATCGGTGGTTAAGGCACTTGCTTACAAAACCTAGTGACTTGGATTTGATTCCCCAGTACTCACATAAAGCCAGGTACACAAAGTGGCACATGCATCTGGAGTTAATTTGCAGTGGCTAGAGGTCCTGGTGCACCCATCTCCCTCACTATCTCTCTCTGTGTACAGATAAATAAATTTAAATATTAAAAACGATTTTAGAATTCCCAAATTCTAGAGTAGACAAAGATAAAAACACTTTTCTTTGGCACTTCCATTAAATATTTGGCTTTTCAATAACATTTTGGAGACATCTAGTATGCAAGGTCAGTCAGAATGCTTTCTTTTCTTGTATTAACGTGTGTGTTTTTATGGCATGTGATAGGAATCGTGAGACTTCCCCTGTAAGCTAGATGATATCTAACCACTGGCTACCACAGCCAGGAAAGGTGCAGCACAGGACTGTTGTGGTTATTTCTATGGCGTGGTACTTGTGTCACTAAAAATAGGCAACCCTGAACTATATTGCAGTTGAAGGACAAGATAAAAATAGGAAATAAACTTGAAAAAATAATTGTATAAATAGAGTACTGGAATTGACAACTTGACTCACAGGCTTGGATTCACTAATAAGACTGGTTATATTTACTGAATGCAGGAAACAGAATACCATTTACATATTTAAGAGAAATGTATTTTTAATTGAAGAATGATTGATATTAAAACAATGACAACTTATACTACAAATGAGAATAGAGTTTCATTAATCTTTTTAGTTGTTATGTCCTGTATCTTTTAATGGTACTCCTCACATATGCACATACACACACACATACAAAAACACATTAAATAACTTGGATAATGATATCTAGCAGCTATAAACTATAATTGACTTTACAGATGTAGTTAAAATTCATTCCATAGAATGTCAATAAAACATTAGGAGTGTCATAGCTCTTGACTTGTGTTCAGTTACCTATGATATCTCAAGTACTAGTAAGAACCTCCAAAATGGATATGTTCCATATTGTTTAGTAAAATTATAGCTACAATGACTCTATCAAGTGATTTATGCATCTTCATATCTTCCTAGCAGGCTGCACTTACAATGCTGGTTTCCAGATGTATGAGAATCTGTCCTGGATGACTAACTCTTGGCCTTGTATTGTGGTCCTCTCCTGTTTTCCTACCAAGAACATTATGAATTCCTAACTCTGCTTCTCTTTCCTCCCCTTTTTCTCTTGCAACACCACTACCCAACTCTGGGGCCAGAAATCACACTGTTCATACTTGGATTTTGGCAAAGGATTCCAAATTTCAAAATTTCTGCTTTTGTCTACTTTCAGCAGAAATTTAAATTATTTATTACACTGCTTGGTAAGACCCTACTGCTGAAGACACTATTTACGGTTGACACGTAACATGGAGTGACATGACTGGAAGGTGGAAGAGAGTCAGTCCCCAGACAGTCAGCATGTCTAGTGCCAGAAGGTACTACGTCGGTGACTAGGGGAAAGTGACCAATATCTGTCCAAGCAACGCATGGTCTAACCTACTTAGCAGCCAATAACCTGTTGTGATGCTCATACAAGTGCAATAGTGGTGCATAGCCATGGTGGGAAACCAACTGCTCTTGATTTGGCTAACTAATCCACTCAGTGGAATGGAACCCATAGCTGGAGCAGGGAAACAAGTCAGAACCAGATCCAAACATGAGCCCACTCTCCATTATCAAGCTACCACCAATCATGGGTTACAAGAGGGCCTACACCTATTAAATTCTCTCTCTAAAAAAAAAATAATGGTTATCCCATTTATCTGGTGCTAACTTTACTCTCCACTGGAGAATCTGCTTCTCTTTTTCAGATAGAGGCAAATCCTAAGTAAAGAACCACCCCAGCCGGGCGTGGTGGCGCACGCCTTTAATCCCAGCACTCGGGAGGCAGAGGTAGGAGGATCGCCGTGAGTTCGAGGCCACCCTGAGACTCCATAGTGAATTCCAGGTCAGCCTGGGCTAGAGTGAGACCCCACCTCGAAAAAACCAAAAAAAAAAAAAAAAAAAAAAAAAAAAAAAAAAAAAAAGAACCACCCCATCATACCTCAAAAAGGCCCCAGTTGAAACTAAGAATAATTGGCAAAACAAGCAAGTGTGCTGTTTTCTTGGCGAACCTGGTACCAGCACAAGGGTGAAGGAGATCAACACAGAGAACAATCAACTCCTACCAAATCAGATATCCAGAGACAGAGGCTCCCAAGACCTCATCACTGAAGCAGACCTAAAATGAACCCAACATGGCTCAGGGGAATTTGTGGAAGAGGTGGCAAAAAGAATGTCAGAGCAACACGTTGGGTCATGATACACAAAGACATTTCCTCCTACCCATAACTGAGGGCTAACCCTACAATACATGACCCATACACCCCCAAAAGGGGGGTGCCTGTGGAGGGGAGAAGGACAGGGAGGAGGCTAACAATGGTACCAACTTGACTGTATTCATTGAGTACAAAAGTAATTAATAAAAAACATGAAAAAAATAACTAAATTATTTATTACACTACTTTTCTGCTAAAAAAAATCTAGGGCTGGACAGATGGCTCAGTGGATAAGGGACTTGCTTGAAAAGCCTAAGGAGCCAGGTTCACATAAAGCTAGATGGACAAGGTGGCTCATGCACCTGGAGTTCATTTGCAGTGGCTAGAAGCCCTAGTGTGCCCATTTTTTCTCTCTCTTCTCTCTCTCAAATAAATAAACAAATTTTTTTTAAAAATTCAGAGAATATCTGAGAGGACAAATTTTAAGCTGTTATCTTGGAAACTTGGATTTTCTAAACCTACTTTCTTTTACTTTTTTTCTTGAAAACTTCATGAAATAAGGAAATTTTATATACTTCATGTAAATAAGATATTTTTATCACAAACTCTCCTATTATCCTACTCTTTCCCCAGTCATTCTACACAAACCTTTTCTTACCAACAACTAAGTAACTGATAGCCCACTGAATTTATTAGGCTTTAGTAACTTTAGTAGATTTACTAGGGTTGCTTGCATGAGCATGTGTGAGGTATTATTACTCTAGCATGGACTACATACCAGTGGCCACACCACTGAAGCAAATGGCTTTCCTTGGAAATCATCAACTCTTAATAGTACCACATAGGGAGGTCAAGCCTCACTAGACCATCTCCTGTCCATGATGGGATGGGGGTGGGTACAATCCTGTGCAGGTAAATATGGCTACTATGTATTCTTGATTGCAAAGGCTACATCATGTCCAGAAGACAGCATTCCACAGGCTTATTCTCCTATGCCTTTTTTTGACTAATGTATATGTCAATGAATATTCCTGAACAAAATATCTAGTTCTTGAAATAGAGTAACACATGGCCAATAATTTATTTATGCCTTTGCCTATCCTAACTCAATCCCCTTATTTATGTGCATATAAACAATAGACTATTTGTTTATTTATTTATTTATATTGGTTTTCAAGGTAGGGTCTCACCCTAGCCCAGGCTGACCTGGAATTCACTCTGTATTCTCAGGGAACTCATGGCAATCCTCCTACCTCTGCCTCCAGAGTGCTGGGATTAAAGGCATGCACCACTACACCCGGCTTAGGCCATTTATTTTCATAAAACATTATTATGTTATATATGTATGTATGTATTTGCCTTCTGTGACTTGCTTTAAAATGTTTTTTTTTTTGTTATTCAGACTTAACTATGTTGTTGTCTGTGTCTATAATCACTTTTCTCTTTTGCATAATGTTTTATTTTGCAAGTATACTACAGTATTCAAATATCATATTACTTATCAATTGACATTTTTACTGTTCTGTTTGTGTAATTTTGCTTTTACTAAAGTGTCCAGAGGATACCTGAGTAGTCTTGATTATTTCTTCTGCTTTAGTTTCTCTTGTGTATATGCATAGCATGAACTTGTTTATGCTGTGCTCAAAATGGTCCTGGTAAGGACAAGGTCAAATTTTGTTATTGAGACTGTTTAATGGAGTCCCTATTATGGGATAATGACGCCCACAAGGACTGGCAAGGGCAGGAAGATAAAACATTCCTAGATCCAAAGAGGTGAAGGAAGTACAAAGTGATTAAATGACTCTCAAGCGGGTAGCTGCTGCTGGGGTGAGGATTACTCAACAGAGCTCTAGCTTTCAGTCAGAGTGACGTAACAGCTAGTACAGAGGGAGTTGATGACACTGAGAATTCTCACTGGACAATCTTCCTTTCTCTCTAATGTGTTGCCAGTACCTCTCACAGGGTGGACCCTACAGGAAGTCAGAGTTCAAGGGAACCCATTGGTGAAGGCTATAGAGATCTGTTTGCAAGAGCAGGATGAAGAAGGCTAAGACTAGCTCTAAGGAGTCAGGATAAATGCAAATAGTAAATATGATTTAATCTACCTCATTTTTCAAAGTGTTTATATCAGTTGATACTGCAACCCTAAATAAATAATAATGATCCTGATCATTTGTGACACTTCTGAGTTTTTGACAATAAATTTAAATGGTATACATTCCAGCAAATAAAGCTTAACTGCTCTATATGTCGACTAAGCAGACATAGGATCATTGATAAAGTACATGAAAATAAAGTACTGAAATGTCAATTAAGAAGTAATTGGATGAAGTTATGAAATTTGCAGGAAAATGGATGGATTTGGAAAGGAGAAAAGGATTATACTAAGTGAGGTAGCCCAGGCCCAGAAAACCAAATGTCTCATGTTCTCTCTCATATGTGGATCCTTGTTACAGATGACTGGACTTCTATGTGAGTAGGAAGAAAACTCAGTAGCAGAGGCCAGTAAGCAAGAAAAGAGATGTAAAGGGAATAGAAAAAAAGGGAGGTGGGGACTTAATAATATGGTATTGTATATATGTAAGTAGAAGAACTAATTAATAGGGATGAAAAGGCCTAAGTGAGATCAGGGTAAGAGATTGAGTAAAGGAAAGGTAGAGAGAGGGCTAATCAAAATCTAAGAGGATATAAATAAATCATATGGAAACCTACTTTTTTAGACAATGGAACACTCAGGAGCCATAGATTGTTACTAGAAAATTTTCAGTGCCAGGGTGGGATACCTTCCAATAAATTGTTGTCCAGGGAGGTAGGTCCCTGATGCACCCAAAGCATTACAGGCCACTGCCAAGACCCTTGGTTTCCCACCAGGAATAGATGGTAAGACCCTATTGCTGAAGACTCCTTTGGGCTGCAAGGTCACTGAGAAATCCTCCTGGAACTGAGCTGATAACCTCCTCCATGTAGACCAGCTTACAGAAAGCTGGAAAAAGCCACGCTGCATGCAGCTCAATGGGAGAGAGAGAAATCACCACTGAAGATACTCCACAGTGGACACTGCAAGCCTTACATTTGGCCAGTCAGGCCAAATGAGGCAACAGATGTAATAGTGGTATGTCTGTTATGGAGGAAACCAACTGCCCTCTAATTTGATTGGAGGCCCGCTCCATGGGAGGGAATACATCCCTGATACTGAAAACCTACAACAGGGGTAGTTGTGAGTCCTAGGGGTGTAACATCCGCTGCTGTCTGGCTAAATGTGTATACTACACTCATCAAACTGCCCAGTAAGCACTTCTTTTAATGTTCATACCAATGTATTAATGCTACTCTCACTTTTTCATTAGAGAACTTTCTCTTTTCAGATGGCAGTGACCTTGGGATGACTCAGAAGGCATCATGGTGCTGAGTAGAAGTGACAGAGGAGTGCTCAGCACTGAAATATCTCTGTCACACCTTCAAAGGCTCATGGTCCATTGTGGAAGAGGTGGCAGAAAAAAATGTAAGAGCCAAAGGCAGGGTAGAACTCCTTACAATGTGCTCCTCCAGACACAAAATGGCCTGGATATCCATGACCTCACAGTGCCTAGCACTACCAACACAAGACCATCATAATAGGAGGAAAAGATGATGACATAAAAATAAAAGAGAGACTGATTGAGAGGGGGAGGGGATATGATGGAGAGTGGAGTTTCAAAGGGGAAAGTGGGGGAAGGGAAGGAATTACCATGGGATATTGTTACAATTGTTAATTATAAAAAATAAAATTAAAAAAAGAAGTAACTAGAGGTCTGGAGAGATGGCTTAGCAGTTGAGCACTTGCCTGTGAAGCCTAAGGACCCTGGTTTGAGGTTCAATTCCTCAGGACCCATGTAAACCAGATGCACAAGGTGGCGCATGCATCTAGAGTTTGTTTGCAGTGGCTGGAGGCTCTGGCATGCCCATTCTCTCTATATCTGCCTCTTTCTCTCTCTGTCTGCCTGTCACTCTCAAATAAATAAATAAAAATGAACCAAAAAATTTTAAAAAGTAATTGGATATTTGAATATTGTGGCATAGCTGCCAAAGTTAACACTGGGGTAAAAGTAACTGGTTATACAAACAGGCAACAAACAACACAGATGAGTTTGAGGAACCAAATGTCAAAGGAAATATCTTACTTATTTATTTATCTATTTATTTATGAGATAGATAGGTGGCAGATAGAGAGACAATAAACATGCCAAGGCTTCTGACCACTGCAAACAAACTCCAGACGCATGCACCACCTTCTGCGTCTGACTTTATATGGGTACTTATAAGTCAAACCTGGGTCATTTGGCTTTGCAGGCAAGAGCCTTAAACACTAAGAAATCTCTCCAGCCCCTATATTTTATGTGTTTATTTGTGAGAAAAAGAGAGAGGAGGGAAACATTTTAAAGTAAGCCACACAAGACAAATGCATGCATGTATACATACATTCATAATACTGAAATAATGTAGAAATTAATTTTATTCTAAAGCATACATAGGACAGCAAAGATTGAGTAAGAGCTAAGATGTTTCTGAATGAGATGAAAAAAGAATGACTTTCAAGATGTAAAGGTTGTTCATGAGGCCAAAATGATTAAGACAATGAAATATTGAGCATATACAAACAGATGAAAAGAATCCTCACAGACATGAACTTGGGGATCATCTAAAATAATGAAGTTGATGTTTCAGATGCTGAAAAAAGGCATGGCTATTTACATTATAGATCCATAAACACTTTTTTTTAAAATCTAGAGCCACAAAGTAAAATGGACTGCTATCTCACACCATGAAGAAAATCATCTTCAAGTTTATCTTAAGCCCATACCAAAGAGTCAGACACATTCCTGGTCCCAAGATCTGATTGCAAATATCCACATATTCCTCTAATGACTTTGTCTATGTACAGTTTGCTAGGAATCTTGCAGGAAAAACTGACTGGGAGACTCTAACAAATCACACTGGTTATGACTCAAGATAGCTCTAGCCATGTTAAGCTGAATCCATAATAATAGGTCTTTCTTCTTTAAAAATTTTCACTAATGTATATGCACTGTACCATGTTACTGATACATGAAGACATTTACTCATAAGTATGTAATGTACTTTGAGCATATTCACTCCTATCACTGATACCTTCCTTTCACCTCCTTCCTCCCTTGACAGTTTCATTTCTATTTTTATGTCATATATGTACAGTATTTTATATGTTTATATAAAATCTAGGAACCAACAATGAGAGAAAACATGATGCCTTTCCAAGACTGACTTAATTCATGTAATGATTACCTCCAGTTGATTATCTCTGATGAACAGCTCAATGTGGGAAGCACCTATTTATAGTACTATGAGTTATAGTTCATAGTCAAAACTTCTTAAGATTAGGCTTCATCCACCCTCTCCAGGGCTCTTTTCAGAGGCTCTGCCTATACACATGTTGAGGTAGTCTGTGTTCAAGGAGAAAGGTTTCTATGCTAATAGCTCATTTTGGGTTTAGTTTTGTGTTTATTTCCCACCATTCTCTCCCTCCCCTGCCTACAAGGCGTTCCATCCCTTTTGTCTGGGCCTCAAGTTGCCTATCTCATCTGCCAGCAACTCAAGCTGATCCAGGTTAGGAAATGCAGATGAGTGGGATCATGCCGCATTTGTCTTTCTGTGATTGTGTGTGCTCCCCGAGTAAGATCTGTTCGAAGTCCATCCATTTTCCTACATATTTCATTGTATCATTTTTTCTTAATGCTGAGTAGAATTCCACTGTGTAAATGTACCACAACTTCATTATCCATTCATCCAATGATGGGCACCTGGGTTGATTCCAGTTCTTAGCTATTTTGAATTGAGCAGCTGTAAACATGGTTGAGAAAATATCTCTGTAATAAAGCATGGAGCATTTAGGGCAAATGCCCAGTAAGGGGATAACTGGGTAGTTCTGTATTGATTTCCATAGTGGTTGTACTAGTTTGCCTACCACCAAACAGTGAATGAGGGTTCCTCTTTCCCCACCTCCTCACCAACATTTATTGCCATTTGATTTTTTTTAATGATTTCCATCTTTATTGGAGTAAGATGGAATCTCATACTTGTTTTAATCTGCATTCCTGTGATGGTTAGGAATGTTGAACATTTTCTTAAGTGTGTCCTTGCATTTGTATTTCTTCCTCTGAGAACTTCCTACTTAGTTCTCTAGCCTGTTTTTTGAGTGGGTTGTTTGAGTATTTATTGATTAGTTTTTTGAGTTCTTTGTAGATTCTAGATATTAGGCCTCTGTCAGTGGTATAGCTGGTGAAAACTTTCTCCCATTCTAGGTATTTTATTGGTTCTGCTTATGTTTGTGCAAAAGATTTTAGTTTCATGTGAGCCCATGGGTTGAGAGATAGTTTAGCTTCCTGGGATACTGGGGTATTCTTTAGGAAGTCCTTCCCCACTCCTACATTGTGGAGAGTTCCTCCTATTTTTTCATCCAGTCATTGAAGAGTTTCAGGGCCTCTATTATAGTCTTTAATCCATTTGGACTTCATTTTTGTGCATGGTCAGATGAGTGAGTTTACTCTTATTTTTCTGCATGTGGTTATCCAATTTGTCCAGCACCACTTGTTAAAGATGTTGGCTTTTCTCCAGTTTATGTTACTGGGACCTTTGTCAGGGATCAAGTAGTAGTGGCTACTTGACCTCAGGTCTGGGTCTTCAATTCTGTTCCTATCTTATGTATCCATTCCTCTGTTTTTGGACAGGAGCTTTTTCTCATAGCTTAACTATTGTAAATAGTGTTGCAATAAACATTGATGTGCCAGTAAAACAAGAATACAATATCATCTTCAGATAGATTCATGTCTTAAAGGAAGAAAATGTTAAAACTATCAAAATAAAATGTCAGTGAATGCCCCTTTCTGATGTGACACCAAAGAAGCATTTCTTAAGGATGATGCAAAAATAAATCTCAATCATAAAAGAATATATTTAGCTGGCTGTGGTGGTACACATCTTTAATGCCAGCACTTGGGAGGCAAAGGTAAAGAACTATCATGAGTTTGAGGACAGCCGGAAAATTCATAGTGAATTCCAGGTCAACCTGGGCTACAGTAAGACACTACCTTGAAAAGACAAACAAAGAATATATTGATACATCTAGTTACTTTAATTTCATTAAAAAAATTATAAATGAGCTACAGATTCCCTAGAGAATAGCATATTATTTGTTATAGGAAAATTCCAGTGTCATGGGTGGGATACCTCTCAGGGAGCTATTGGTCAGGGAGATCTATGAAGTCCTACAAATAATACAGGCCATTACCAATGCTCTTGGTTGCCCACCAGAACTGGACACGAAGACCCTATTGTTAAAGACACCACTTGCACCCATTGCAGATTACTGAGAAATAAAGTTAGAACTGAGCTGAAATATTTCTCTCTACTGGCTAGCTGTCAAAGAGATGGAAAGCCCTATTCAGGCTGCTAGGAGAGAAAAGTCATCAACAGTCTTAACTAGCATGGACCCTGGGAGTACAGCTGGTCAGCCAGGCAAGATACGCCCACATGTGGTTGCAACAGTGGTATGACTGCTAGGGGGTAACCAACTGCTTTATGATTGGATTGGAGGCCAACTGCATAACAGGGAATTCACATGTGGGACTAAAAACTGAATCAAAAGCCCATAGTTTGGAAGGTCATAGGTCATAAGAGGAAACTACTACCACTGTTTGGCTAAATGCATCTGTTGTGCCTATCAAGATGCCCTCTGAATATTTATGTTTATGTCCATAGATGATTACTGCTCTCGCTGTTAGTCTAAAAAGCTTCATTTTGGAGATGTCAGTAAATACTGAAGATGCTCAAGATTCATCAATGTGCTAAGAAGTGGCAGTTAAGTGCTAAGCACCAATAGAGACCTATTTATAACACCCGCTATGGATTAGGAAATATAGTGGAAGAGGAATAAGAAAGATTTTAAGAGCCAGAGGATGGGGAAGAATGCTTTGCAATGATGATTTTGTACACAAAGGGCTGTTGCATTCATAACCTCACAGTGACTATTTTTCCCTGAAAAAACATTAGGTCCATCAATATATCATCATGGATGATAAAGAGAAAAAGGACATCAAAATATAAGAGAAACTAATCGGGAAGAAGAAATAGTTATGTGGAAGGGTATGGGAGAGAGGGAATGAAAGAAAATAATGGGGGGGTATTATGGTCAAAATACATTATGCACATGTATAAAAATTGTCAATAAAAAGGTTTTTTTTTAGGGCTAAAGAGATGACTTAGTGTTTAAGGTACTTGTTTGCAAAGCCAAAGGACCTAGGTTCGATTTCCCAGGACCCATGTAAGCCAGATGTACAAGGGAGCACACACATCTGGAGTTTGTTTACAGCAGCTAGAGGCCCTGGACTGCTCATTCATTTTTTTTCTCTTTCTTTCTTCCTGCCTATTTCTCTTTTTCTCTCAAATAAATAAATAAAATATTTTAAAAAGTTTTTTAAGCTAAAAACATCAGGAAAATATGTAAAACTCCTAGAACTAATAATGAGCTAGTATCAAAAGTATATAAATATCTTCCAGAAAATCAAAAAGAAAAGACCTAATGGGAAATGGGCAACTTGCATTGATAATATACTTTTCTTTTGTGATCTTGTTTCATGAATTACCACTAGCCTTTAATTCCTGGAGGACTAGAACCTGTTTCAGATACCTTTGTTTCCTCTTCACTTAACACAGTAGCTGGAGGGATGAAATGAACAGGTTTTGTTTATTAAATATGCTAATTTGTCACTCCAGAATCATGTGCACTCTTAACAAAGCTTACCACATGCACAACAGCATCTGGGGCTTTGCTCATATGTACAACCTAAGTACTTTCCTTTTTGTGTCCACATCAGCAGCCTGTCCCCATCCACCCCTGGAGGTCCCGATCACCATTCCTGGATACACCGTGTCTTCGCAACCTCTGCCCCACACCAGATGTTCCTGTGGAACACCACCTGCAATACTGAACTGAGTCACTACATATTTCTATATCTGTACCTTTTCCAGATTTAACTGTGCCTCTTCTATTTTTAATTATTTTTTGTGTGTGTCTGTACATTCATGTTTGTGCACACCAGGTCCTTTTGCCACTGCAAATGCATTTGACAGTTGCAGCAATTTTGTGTCTGGCTTTTGTGTCTGGCTTATGCAGGTGTTTTGGGAATTAAAGTTGGGAAGGCAGGCTCTGCAAGCAAGCAACTTTAACTGCTCAGCCATCTTTTCAGCTCCCCTTTCATTCTAAACACCTTGAGGGCATGATGACATTCCTGTAAATTATCCTGTAGTTTCTTTTTGAATTTTTAAAATTAAGAACATACTTTGTATGGATACATCATGGGTTGGTACCATCTTTTCCCTTCTCCCTGCCCCCATTCTGCTGGGGGCCATCCTCAGTGGGGTTGCTGGTATTCCCCATTATGAATGGGTGAATTAATATTTATTTAGAACTGTGACATAATGCCCAGTATGAATTTCCAGGCATCTATGTTTTAAAGTGGCAGAATATCAGATCATAAAGAACTATCAATGACCATTTCTGCTACTGTAGCAAAATACTAAAGACTGAATAATATATAAAGAATAAAGTTAGGGCTAGAGAAATGGTTTAGAGGTTAAGGTGTTTGCTTGCCTGCAAAGGGAAAGGACCCAGGTCTGATTCCCCAGGACCCACGTAAGCCAGATGCATAAGGAGAAATGTGTCTGGAGCTCATTTCCAGTGGGTGGAGGCCCTGACATTCCCATTCTCTCTCTCTCTGCCTCTTCCAAATAAATACATAAAACTTTTTTAAAATATAAAGCTAATATGTCTTATGGTTCTGGAAACTGAGAAATACAAGAGCACTGCACTGACATGTGATACTGACATGTGGTACCATGTCATCCTATTTCAGAAAAGGGCAAATGAACACGAGAAAGGAAACTGAACTCAGCCTTCTCATTGTGAACTCACTGACCTTAATAATGTCATTAATATATTCATGGGGTAGAGCACTATAACCTAAAAGCCTTTTAAAGCTTCAAAGAATTGGGATTTTTGTTTCTTTTTAATTTTAGACAGGGTCTTTCTTACTGTTTAACCAAGGCTGACCAGGAACCTTTAAGGTAGTTCAGGCTGGCCTTGAACATATGTTCCTTCTGTGTTATCCTAATGGAATTGCAGGTATGCACTGCCATATTAAGCCCATTTCCTACCATATTTCTACTATTTCAACACCATCTGAATTTCCACATGTCTTCTGGAGGAGACAGTCTATCCACAGTAATTGGTCATTTCACTGTGATTTTCCCCCTCACACCAATTATGTTTATAAAGCAAGTCAGTGTAGATGATGTGAGACTAGCAAATGGTAAGTAACAGAGGTCAGTCACTGGGACTAGGAATGTAATGAATGAGAGGTACTCATTGTGAGGAGGAAAGTTTAAAGACTAAGAGCTTAATGATTGGAATAAGAAAGCAGAATAGTAGAAAACAGTGATCCACGTTATGAAATATGTCTTCAGCCCCAGAACCAACCAAGCACCATCCCAGGTGAGGCACATAGCTGCCCTGCGTCTCATGTCAATTTGATGATAACACCTATCTCAAATGTCAATTCACAGAGTAAACACATAGAGGAACTTAACAAATTTCCTTACCTTTTGCCTCCCTCTTAAAAATAACAGTGTGTTCAACCAGATCATGCAGTATGTTTTCAGGACTGAACCATGTCCCCCACCCCTTAAAAAATTTGGCTGATGAGGTACTTCTGCCAAACTTCTATTTGCCTCAGACCATTTACACTGATCTGAGTAACATTCATATTTGATAGAAAATAAACAAATGACCACAAATTAAATCTCCCTCCACTCACATGTGTAGCATGTAAGAGTGATATAATAACTTATTTACTGACTTTATTGTGAATATTTTCAAACATAAAGGACAGTTGGATGTCATGTATATCTATAGCGACACACACTTATCACCTATATTTACCAATTCCTATAATTACATTAAATGCTGAGGCTCAAGAGGATAACAGTAGAATTTCCTATAATATTTGCTGATGACTTGAAGTCACCCAAAGGGTTTTGTGACTATGAACTCATTAATGAACACTTCCCCCTTCATTATATTGAAATTCCTGTGATGGCATGCTACCAAGGGTCAACCATTGCATGTACAGTCACAGTAATGCTCTCGGTCGCTTCTCCAAATGCAGGCTGCAGCTCTGTGACTCTGGTGATGGTCTGCCTCATGCCTGCGGCAAGCCTCAGTAGGACCACTCAGCCCACAGATGTCTTTCTGGGAGCATATTTCAAACACAGTGCCATCAAACAGAAGCATCAACCTTGAAGGCATTGCCTCAGAACTGGTACATTGGCACCTCCATCTCATTCCATTAGGCACGGTCACATAAAACCTTTCCCCTGAGGAAATGCAAACATGCATCTGTTTGCCACAGGTAGGGCTCAGATGACAGACCAAAGCATGACTGCATCTAAATCCAATTTTGGTGAACCAGTGAGTTTATTGTGGTTACTAACAGGCATGTGGGTGACTCAAAGGCAGCTGAATCCTCACAAAATTCCAACCCTTCCTGAATGATGACTTTACGGAAGCTGCAACATCAAATTCTACTTCTAGCTAACCTTCTATTTTTTTTTTTTTATTAGCTTCTCCCAAGTTCACTTGTGGCTGAGGTGAAGGCAGGACAGAACAATCACTGAACTTCCAAGTGAGGCTATTTCTTGTAACCCTCCCATCCACCATCTACTAGGGAGCAGCAATAGCTGCTACCACAGCCATCACTGCATTGTTCTATTCAAAGTTGCCATGGCTACCAAGACAAAGCATTCTTCACTCCAAGATGTTATCATGTTATGCTTGGAAGAAAAACACCAAACAATAGGCACAAATCCTGCTTCCACAGGTGCACTAGGCTTCATCTCTTTATTGAAGGTAACTGTGAAGTCACAGGGAACACTGTGTGCATGAATGAAGTTGGATTTGGGCTCCGTGAACTAGAGCTCCTGAAAAGTGCTGTATGTGCTTTGACCAAGGCTGAAGGGACTGATAGAACTACTGTGATCATGGAGAGATGGAATGTTGCAGGTAACTAAGTGGAACCTTTTTGGAATGTACAAGCAGACCAGAAGCTTCCACTAACCTAAAGTCAATGACATCAGATAGCATCTAAAAAAACAGAGATTTAGCTGCCTTGCTATTACCTGTCTACCTAATATCTCCAACAATATATTTTAAAACTTCCTTGTTCTATAACTATAAAGCCTTCATGAAATTGTTCACACATCGAAACATTGAATTTGGGGTAAACTGAGTTTGTGTTCCCAGGTGATACTCACTCATAGTTGACTCCAGAATAAAATATCTGTTATCTCCTCTGAGGAGACAGTCATGTTGTGTATTGAAAGCTTAATTTATGAGGGGAGGGTAGAAACATAATTAGGGAGCAGTTGTTTGTGTTACAAATTATGAATTTGTTTAGCAATGTAGCATTTTCTTCAAGAAAAGTAGTTTACTCAACTTCCAATGAACTGTTGGTTTGGCGATGTCAACATCAAGATTGGCATACGAATTATCAGGATGTGCTTATTTTTCTCTCAAAATCACTACCAGAGCAGTTCTTTTGAGTGAGCATGTGGAGGTGGCATGTTGTCCAGCCACAATGAAAATATATTGGTCTGCATGAAGAACCAGAGGTAGTAAGCATGGAAATTTACAGGAAAGTGATAACACAGAGAAAAAGACTACAGCATCCAGAAGAATTTGTTTAGTACTCTGGAGTGCCTTGTAATCTAGTGCCATTTCCATTACCATCGTTTGCTAAGTTGCTCATTGGAAAGGGCAAACTATAAATCATATGTGAGATCCTGAGATTGTCTAGTTGTGAAACAGCATCCCTTCATGTAACTTTTTGGTCCACATGTGACTCAAATCACATAAAAATACTATGCAAGCCCACAAGTACCAGGTAAACATAAGCTACTTCAAGTAATCCCAAAGAAATCAGTTCTAAACACTAAAATTTTATTTAATCCTTATACTCATCCTCATGTGATAGTGATATTAATTGAATCTTTCAGAGAAAATACAACAGAAAAATAACTTTTCCAAGACTTCATGACTTTTAAATGATAGACCTGAGATTTGAACCCCAAAAATCTTGTACCAAGGCAGTACTGTGTACTGTGTCCCACAGCAAGAAATAACAGGAACACGGCTAAGGAATGTGAGGAACCAGCCCAGTTCCCTGGTCCCAGGCCCCCTGATGCTGGCTTGGGATTGCTTGGACTCTGTGTGCCTGCTATGGAAATAAGCCCCTTGCTTTGCCTTCCTAACTGAATGGCCTCTGGGTCACCAACTCCAAGATCCCATGCTCCAGAGATTGTGTATGCCAAGTTGGTAGGTCAGAACAGCTACTGGTTCCTTCCCCACCTCCTGGTTTCCTGGTCCAGGTACCCCCTCCTGCTGACTTAGGGTGGCCTGGACCATGCCCTGTGTGCTGTGGAAACAGCTCTTTTGCTCCAGCTCCTGATTGGCCCCTGGGTCCCCAAATACCTGTTCCCCTGAGCTAGAGGGTGCACAGCTGGCCTCTTACCCCTGGCTCCCGAGTTTCCCAGCTCCTAGATACCCAACCTCTGGCTCCGCTGTGCTGAAGAGTGCATGGAAGTGCAGTGAGTAGGCCACAGCTCCCAGTTCCCCAGGTACATTTGATGTACTCGCAATCTCCACGATCTGTGCATCTGTAGTAGTAACCCCGTCCTAGGCCAATCCAGTTCACTTTTAAAATAGAACACTAACTGAAGATCCTACAATGACAAATATTTGCTTCTTTCTCAATAAAATAAGACTTTTACCCTGAGTTGGGTATACATAACACACACACACACACACACACACACACACACAAACCAACAAGTCAGAAAACAAAGATCTCCACAAAGGTTGCCTAGTCCCACAATGGAAGCCTCCAATGAGAGTATATAGAAAAAATCAGAAATTGAATCCCAAAATAAAAACACTACAAGCTATGTGACCCTGATCAAGAGAATTGCTGAAATGGAAGCAAAGGTACAAAAAAGAAAAAAAAAATCACATAAATAAAATTGAGTAGAACCATATCTTAGAGCACACAGTTTTGTCACTAGGCTTAACTTTATTGAAGAAAACCAGAGAAACCTCAAAAGAGTGATAAATGAATTGAAGGTGAGTCAGCAAATAGATGAAGTCAATAACCAGCTGATTAAGCTTAATGAAGACAAGATCAAATACAAGAATGAATTTCAGTAAGCATCAAGAAAATCGGACCTTGAACTGAAATCATGCCTCAAAAAAAAAAAAGAGATGAACATGATGCAAAACAACAGAATAGAAAACAAATCAAATAGAGCTTTTACAAACATCTCTAGAACACCCCACTAACAGAGTCACTCATGTGGAAGGCAAGACAGAAGAAATGGGTCAGGAGTTCAAAAACATTACTTAGTTCAAAAAATCATGTGAACAGTATATGAGGGAATTGTGGGATACCCTAAAATGACCAAACATCTAGATTTTGGATATATCAGAAGGGGAAGAAACCCAGGCCAGAGGCATAGAAAACATATTCAACAAAATTATTGATGAAAATTTTCCCAATTTTGCATAAGAGAGGCCCATTCAGATACAAGACACTCACAGAACACCAAACAGACAAGACCAAAGAAGACACTCTCCAAAGCATATCATAGTTTAAATTTTTAACAATGAAAACAAGGAGGGAGTGCTAAAATCACCGAGAGAGAGAAACAATTCACTACATACAAAGGCAATCTCATCAGATTTACCTCAGATATTTTAAAGGAAACCCTGAAAGTCAGAAGGGCCAGGAATGGAACACTTCAAAGCCTAAAAACCATGACTTCCAACCCAAACTACTGTACTCAGCAAAAGTATCCCTCATTATAGATGGTGAAAGGAAAACTTTCCATAAAAAATTCAGCACTGGGCTGGAGATATAGCTTAATGGTTAAGCACTTGCCTGTGAAGACTAAGGACCCCGGTTCAAGGCTCTATTCCCCAGGACCAACTTTATCCAGATGCACAAGGGGACACACATATCTGGAGTTCATTTTCAGTGGCTAGAAGCCCTGGCACGCCCATTCTCTCCCTCCCTCCCTCCCTCTCTCTCTCTCCCTCTTTCTCTGTCACTCTGAAATAAATAAAAATAAACAAAAATAATGTTTTTAAAAAAGTCAGCACTATGATAATATGAACACAAATCCAACCCTACAGAGAATACTTCAGGGAATACCCCACACAGAAGAGTTGAACAACCAATCTCAATAGTCTACAACCAGAAGATCACAATAACTAAAACTGGAGCAGGCTCAAAAAAGTTCAAAGCCCAAGAAATCACCAAATCTGATAAAGCATCCTACCATGGCAGGGATTAAATCAAAACTCCCAGTTATACCCTTAAACATTTACTAACCCTTCAAAAAATACAAGCTAATAGGGTGGATCAGAAAAATGGACCCTTCTATCTGCTGTCTTCAAGATACTCACCTCACTACTAACAACAGACACCTTCTCAGGGTGAAAAAAATAGAAAATTATATTCTACACAAATGGAAATAAGATAAAAAGCAGGTGTCGCAATATTAATATCTGATAAAATAAGACTTCAAAACAAAATTAATAAAAAAGGACAAAGAAGGTCACGTCTTACACATCAAGGGAATGATCCAACATGAGGACATCACAATCATAAATCTACATAAGCCAAACACAGGTGCACCACAGTTTATAAAACAAAACCTACTTAACAACAAAACAGGTATAAATACCAGCACCATCACAGTTGAGGACTTAAATACTCCACCATCATCAATAGACAGATCACCCAAGCAGAAAATCGACAGGGAAATAATAGAGTTCAACAACAGCAAAGATTAACTAGACCTAACAGACATCTACAGAACATTCCACCCCAATTCTACAGAATACACATTCTTTTCAGTAGCCCAGGGAACCTTCTACCAAATAGATCATGTATTAGGGCATAAAGAATGCCTCCATGGCCGGGCATGGTGCCACATGCCTTTAATCCCAGCACTCAGGAGGCAGAGGTAGGAGGATGGCCATGAGTTTGAGGCCACCCTGAGCCTCCATAGTGAATTCCAGGTCATCCTGGAACAGAGTGAGACCCTACCTCGAAAAACTAAAAAAAAAAAAAAAAAAAAAAAAAAAAATGCCTCATATACCCAGAAAATTAAATAATCTCTCAAACAAGGGGATCTCATGAAGCTAAAATAAAATCTTTGGCACAAACGTACCATAAGTAGAGCCAATAAAATACCCACAGAATGGGAGAATTTTTTTTTTGCCAGCTATTTCACTGACAGAGGCCTAATATCTAGAATCTACAAAGAACCCCAAATCCTAAACAACCCACTCAAAAAATGGGGTAGAAAACCAATTAGAGAGTTCTCAGAGAAATCCCTAATACACACTTAAGAAAATGTTTAACATCCCTAACAATCAGGGAAATGCAAATTAAAACAACTATGAGATTTCATCTTACTCCAGTAAGAATGGCAATCATTAAAAAAAAAATCAAACAACAAATGTTGATGAGGATGTGGGGAAAGAGGAACCCTCATTCACTGTTGGTAGGAATGTAAATTTTTACAATCACTATGGGCATCAATATGGAGATTGCTGAAAAAGAAGAATATATAATTACCAAACAGACCCAGTTATTCCCTTACTGGGCATTTACCCTAAGTCTCCATGCTTCACTACAGAGATATTTGCTCAACCATGTTTATAGCTGCTCAATTCATAATAGCTAAGAACTAGAATCAACCTTGATGCCCATCATTGCATGAATGGATAATGAAGTTGTGGTACATATACACAATGGAATTCTACTCGAAAAAATAATACAATAAATTTGTAGGAAAATGGATGGACTTGGAACAGATCTTACTCAGGGAACACACACAATCACAGGAAGACAAGCACTGCATGTTCTCACTCATTTGCAGTTCCTAACCTGTATCAACTTGAGTTGCTGGCACACAGGGTAGGCAACTTGAGACCCAGACAATAGGGATGGAACAGCTTGGGGGAGGGCAAGGGGAGAGTGGTGGGCAATATAAAACTAAACCCCAAAATGAACTGGTAGCACAGAAACTGTGTAGAGCAGCTGAAAGAATGCTAGAGGAAGCTACACTGCATGCAGTTCAATGGGAGAGAGAGAGAGAAATCACCACTGAAGATACTCAACAGTGGACACTGCAAGCCTTATATTTGGCCAGCCAGGCCAAATGAGCCAACGGGTGCAATAGTGGCATGTCTGTTATGGGGGAAACCAACTGCTCTCTAATTTGACTGGAGGCCCACTCTATAGGAGGGAATACATCCCTGATACTGCAAACCTACAACAGGGGTAGTCATGAGCCGTAGGGGTGTAACATCTTCTGGTATCTGGCTAAATGTATATACTACACTCATCAAACTGCCCAGTTAGCACTTCTCTTAATGTTCATACCCATATATTAATGCTACTCTCACTTTTGGTTAGAGAAGCTTCTCTTTTCAGATGGCAGTGACCTTGGAATGACTCAGAAGGTACCATGATGCTGAGAACAAGTGACAGAGGAGTGCTCAGCACTGAAATATCTCTGTCACACCTTCCAAAGCTCAGGGTCCATTGTGGAAGAGGTGGCGGAAGGAATGTAAGAGCCAAAGGAAGGGTAGGACCCCTTACAACGTGCTCCTCCAGATACAAAATGACGTGGATATCCATGACCTCACAGTGCCTGGTACTATCTACACAAGACCATCATAATAGGAGGAAAAGATGATGACATCAAAATAAAAGAGAGACTAATTGAGAGGATGAGGGGATATGATGAAGAGTGGAGTCTCAAAGGGGAAAGTGGGGGGAGGGAGGGAATTACCATGGGATATTGTTTATAATTATGGAAGTTGTCAATAAAAAATAAAAAAAATAAAAAGTGAGGAGTTAGTATGTACAAAAAGTGCAACCCAGGCTAGAGTAATGGCTTAGTGGTTGACGTGCTTGCCTGCAAAGCCAAAGGACCCAGGTTCATTTTTCCAGGACCCATGTAAGTCAGATGCACAAGGTCACACATGCGTCTGGAGTTCATTTGCAGCAGCTGGAGGCCCTAGTGTGCCCATTCTCTCTCTCACACACACACAAATAAAATACATATTTTTTAAAAAGTGCAACCCTTCATCCTTTCCAGAACCTTGGTATATCCAAGGCAAGTTGCTATAGAGCATTAGCATGTAATTCTGTGATAAGACAACACACACACCGGACCCTGCCCCAAACACTTTTAGAAAATATACAATGATTCATCAAGATATTATCGTGGTGCTGAGGAGACGGTTCAGCAGGTAAGAACAGTTGTTGCACAAGCCTGAGACCTTCTGAGTTTGATTGCCAGCACCTATGTAAACAGCTGGACGTGGCCAAGCACATCTGTAACCCCAGTCCTGAGAGAGTAGAGACTGGAGAATTGCTGACAAAAAATAGTGGTGGAAATGGCAGAATCTCAGTTGAATGAGATTCTGCCTCAAGAAACAGGAGAATTAGCAGACAGAAGAGGATACGTGACGTGTCTCTGCTGGCCTCTGCATGCATACGCAGGCATGCGCATCTGCACACATGCATGACTACACGTCACACACTGCACCTCACATACACATTCTACACATACATGTACAAAAAAAAAACAGTGGTTATCTCTAGATGTTTCAGAAATTTCAACAAGAAAGCCAAACACCACTCAGAGAGGATTGGAGAACTCACAAATTTTTTATTAGACTGACAGGCTGGAAAGAAGCTTCTGCTTCAAATATATCTCCAGAAAACTGAGTTTGTGTTACCCTGCTTGTATAGTCACTTTTACACAACTGCATGCCTAAGGACATGCATGGAAAAGAGGGCAATTAAGTCATCAAGTGGGGATGGGGGCTGTGGATCCTTAGGTAAAGTATTAACTATACACAGTTGCACCAGGAGGAAGCCCCAGAGTCTGGTTATCTCTAGTAGGAATTGACACAAGAGCAAACTGAGACAAGTCAGGATGTGTCGCCTTCTGCTAACTCCCTTATCACTCTTGAAGGTGGTCCTGGCAGCAGCAGGGGGATGGGAAGAGCAGCTTTCAGCTTTCTTTTCTTTCTTTTTTTTTTTTTTTTTAGGTTTTTTGAGGAAAGGTCTTACTCTAACCCTGGCTGACCTGGAATTCACTGTCTTCTCAGGGTGGCCTCAAACTCACAGCGATCCTCCTACCTCTGCTGGGATTAAAGGCGTGCGCCACCACGCCAGGCTTAAGAAGAGCAGCTTTCAGCTTTCTTATCATCCTTAGCTCACAGCATCCAGTGGGGAAGAAAAGTGTGAACAGGTTAAGCGTCAGGTTTCTAACTTGACGATGTACACTTAGTTCTCCAATCTTTTAATCCATTATTTGTCACAGAGAGGAAGTGAGATGCTAAAGATAAAAATCTTATAACAATATCTCAATTATACAAAAGTTGGTTCTGGGCTATTCCTGGATCTCAATTTTGCTATTACTTGACGACATGAGGGATTCTCAGTTCAGCAAGCATGACTCATACTCTAAAATAGTGTGGGTGATGGGCCAAAGTGATGGCTCAGTGGTCAAAAAGCACTTCCTGTGAAAGCATGAGGGTCTCAGTAGGAGTAATGGACAGCTAAAATTCAATTGTAAGGACCCACAAAAATAGCTAAGCGTGGTCATATGCATGTATAAACCAGCACTGTCTAGTAGCAGAGATGAGAGATCACCCCCCCCCCAAAAAAAAGCAAGCTCAGAATCTCTAAGAACTTCCAGATCCAATGAGAAGGGCAGAAAAGTGATGGAACGGGACACCTAATGTTCTGCTCAGGCCACCACTGGTGAGTGTATCGTGCCACTTGCAAGCTCATTGAGTCCCGCACGGGCACATATATGTGTATATGAGATAACTTAGGGTTGACAGAGTCTCCAAAGTAAAAGCATGGTATGCTCCTGAGCCTGTAAGTATCTGATTTTTTTCCTTGTCTCTTTTCCTCTAAAATCTCAGCAAAGGAGGTGAACAAGTCCCTCTGGTTTTCTCTTCCTTCCTTAGAAGAGGGATTATTCCCTACTGAGAACCTGATGACATCCAGACACCAAACATGCGTCAGGACTGAACTGACCAGTTCAGTCCTCCATCCAGCAAGCTCCCTTAAAAAACTCGATCTGGGTCTCTGTGTGGGCTTTTCAATTTTCAGAAAGCCCCTCCTGCCATACAAGGGCTCTGTATTCTTTCCCTCTCTTAAAGCTTTATAAAGCTTTACCTCTATAAGCTTTGTGGTAAAAAAAAAAATAATTTTAAACTTTATCCTCTGGTCTGTGGGTTTTGTTTGTCAAAATTCATAAGACAAGCACCCAGAAGGCCACTGTCTCAGTGGAACTTTGGCAATGTTCGGCACATGAGCTCCTGAGTAATAACCCACCCAAGAGTCAAGAAAGGCTTCAGTACTCTCAAAGACACCCCAAATTCCTGTATCTCTCACGCCCCCACACGTGTAGGCAAGACATACACACATCTCCTAAGCTGCATGTGACCTATAAAACAAACAAAAATTATATGGTAATCTAGAATGCAACAAGCAACTGCTTTCAAATAATGGTTTATAAAATAAAATGCAGCAAACAACAGATAGCTCCTGTAAATCTCATTTGTTTTCTCTTTGGTTTCCACAGGTAATCACCAGCAAGTATGTGCATCTTACTTCTTTTTACATACTTAGCCATACTGTATACATACATATATCCATACTGTATGTTTTATATAAATGGTATCATGAAATACATTTTATATAAATGTTATCATGAAATAATTTTGTGCCACAACTTGCTTTTCTCACTTGTTATTTCTGAGACATATCTATGCTGACCCAGGGCTCTAAATAATTTTGATGTTGCATAAAGAATAACATGTGAAAATTTTACCAGTGTGGTACACTGGTTGGGATCCATTTCTGCTGTTATACATAAGGTTATCATAAATATTTCTGTACATGTCTCCTTTACACATGCCTAGGCAATTTTGGAGATAACAGGTAAGGGATTTACTCTACTAGATACTGAAAAATTGACTAAGCCAGAACATCCCATATCAGTAGTATGAGCCATCACTGTTGCCATTTCAAGTGAGTGACAACACAGTTTTTTTTAAAACTTGCATATTTGCTAATATGGTACCTTCTTGCATACTTCCTTCATACTGCTTAGCATTTATTTTACTGATTATAAATGATAAGTATTTTTCAATGTTAGCCTTTTGGACTTCCTTTCCCTTCTTGTTTCACACATTAATATGTTTAAATCATTTTATTGTTGTGACTTATCTATTTGCCCTCATAGTACTTACATAAAATTTACATTTTAGAGGACTGACATTTATGTATTATGTGTCTTTGTATTTTAAACAAGTTTTCACATGCTGCGGTATGAAAGCACTGAATACATTAAGTCTTAAATATTACTTTTAGTCCAACTCAAGTATATTTGAAGCTTGAAGTAGAACTGTTTTTTTTTTTTTCCAAATAGATAATTATTAGAACACAAATGTTCAAAAGTTCAGTTTTTTCTCTGCTGATTTACAATGACATTAAATTCCCTGTGTATGAAGGTCTCACTCCAAGTCTAACTCAAGAAAAACAGTGGCAACATTCAGCACTTATGATGCCCTTGTGATAATTAATTGTGTTATGTACTAGAGGCAGGAAGTCAGGGGGACACTTCCATTAAGAAGCCTCCATTACCAGTAGACATTATTACAACTTACATGTTGGGTGGTTGATAAAAACGTGTGTATGGGTGAGGTACACAGATATGCTGTTTGACACAAACCACATAAAAAACAGACCAGATATAGAATTTGCTTTTATTAAATAAGAAAAAAATTGACATGTTTTTTCAAAATGGCAGAAACCCCAGTAGCTTTAGTGAAAGCCAACTTAGTGTCAGCTTGTTTGAACAAAGCTTTTGGAATTAATGAACAACTGAACTCGCGAAGTGTGTTCAGGACACCAACATATTCTATATCCCCAGGCCAGTTCTTAGCCTATCAATCAAGCACATTTTCTTAACCATTTTGGCTTTCAGGTATATATTATTATTTAGAATACTAGCATCTCAACTATACAAATGGCTATCACTTTATTTGAATCAAAAGTAGGATTTGGGGAACTTCCAAGTAGTCATTAAAGTTTTGAATATGGACACAAACTAACCCCTACTCATCTCTACATACCAAATACAAAATAATTGCCACAATATATCAACATTTTCACAGGAATGTTTTTAAGGCTTCCGGCATGTAAATTACGTAATATCTTTGACAATGTCATCATTATATACAGAAAACATTTTAAATTCTCTTTGTGCAATTTAAGCTCTAAAGATTAAAAAGTGTTCTATGTTAAAAATACTAAAATATTGTTTCCTCTAGATTTGACACTGATTTGTAATTAAAGAATGAAGAATGTAAGTAAACAGGTAAGTAAACTAAATGAATCATCAAGGAAAGTTGAGTTGGGTAAACTCATTTGATATTACTAGTTTTTTGGGATCATTCTTTTTAGCAAGAAAGAAGCTTCCCTATAACGTAAATCCTTCGAACTGTAACATCAAGGCAACAAGTGTTGGATGTTTGTCTATTTATGTGCCACACAAATGTCTATAAACCTCAATTTATACTTTTTTCTCAATGTTGTAACAATGTGTCAACAAGTAAGAAAAATCAATAAGAATGATTATTTCTCATTTGAAAAAAATGAAAGTCTTTTACACCTCATTTCAAGGTTCTAAAGCAGCATATTTAGCTCTTAAGACAAAAAAAGAGAACAAAAATTATAAATTATAAATTCTAGTAATTCTTTTGGCATTAAAATCCATAACACAAATGCTTATACTTTAATAGGTAATATATTAGTGTCCATCTGGATATACATTTGCCAACATTCTTCCTTGGCAGAAAGTTGGTCCGTGAAGAGGAAGAGGTGATATGCAGTAGGTCAAGACAACATTTAAGGGCCATCCTGGCCTACGGAGGACATGACGTGGCCGAGTTGTGACTTTCCATTTACAGACACTGTATTTGGTGGAACAGTAACCTAAGAGGAAAAAGCACACTTTGCACCCATCAAATTTTCAGTTTTAATAATTACCACATTTTAACTTCTGCTTAGCCATCAATGCTAGCATTCAGTATTATTCAATAATTTATAAACAATTACATGTTCATTCTATCATGAAATGAAAAATTGAGAGTAGCTATTTCTACAACAAGCAAGCCAAATAGCCCACTAACATAGCTCAGGCTGCATGAAGTTACTGAATCATCGTAAAGGATGGGAGACAGACCAACTGCCGGCCGAGCTGGCCAAGAGCATGTTTAGCTACATTAATTCTGGCTTCACAAAAGAGCTCTGAAACATCACAGGAAATTTCACAAAGCAGTGACTTTTACATATTTTGTACCAATGTTATATATTATCTTGAAGTCTTCCTCACAGTGACTCCTTATTTGTTAAAAATAAATGGAACAAACTCTTTAAAAATGTGTTCACATGACAGGCTGAACAAAGCTTGATCTATGATTTTGGGTTTGGCCAAAAGAAAATGTGGCACAAGGAGGGTTATAAGCTTTTTTCAATTTATAAATGCCTAACTTGAAAAATTCTATGGCAATGTTTTCTGCTTGCAAACCGTTTGTGGAAAAAATATTGAAGAAAGAAATGGCGGCATATGTTTTTAAACCCAGCACTAGGGAAGCTGAGGCAGGAGGACTGCAAGTCTGAGGCCAACCTGGGTTACACAGTAAGACCCTGCTTCCAAAACATATATAATTTCCTAAATAGCTTGAGACTCTAGCCTTAAGAGAATATTAAAAAAATAACATGTGGGTCCTGCATAATAAATATGTAGACGCTGACCTATTAAATATAAAATAAAAATGTTTTAGGAAAACTTTTACCTGTAGATTACAATTTAACTAGATTAGATTACATTCACACCCAAGCAATATCATCTTCATATGGGACCTGAAGGACAGATGACTACAGATATCCTATCACTAGAGGTAGTGAAAAGGAAAAGGAAATTGGCAAGTAGAGCTTGAATTTGATTTTTCTGTGCCTTATGGCTTGCCTTTTACTGAATGGAGAGCTGGTCATCTGCAGGAATGAAATTCCCTGAAGGCTGCAGGAAGTCTCAGAGAGGTGTGGTTGATTCTCACACCTGAAACGCTATAGCTAAGAACCTTCGGCAGGGCCAGGGGACTCCTCAGGACCCAGCTCAGCATTTCCATGGGCTTCTTTTCCTACACTGCCAAGAGAGCTGCAGAGGAGGACTTCTCTCTCCCTCACTTTGGTTCCTAAAGACTCTGTGTGCTGAGAGTTATTCTTGTAATCCATGCCAAAATTGCAGTTCTCATAATTCTTTAAATTACGTTACTCATGAAATAATATGTATGGCTCTAAATAGCTACAAGTAAAACAAGCTCACTATAGCACTATAAACAGAATCCAGTTAAATGTCCACCAATATGTAGCAAATGTCAATATTCCTACAGACAAATGCTATCACAATAAGTGGTATAGACATACATGATTAGATACACTTCAAAGACCATGTTTATGTTCATGAATGATTTCTGGATGATTCCTTTTTTGTAAACTAAACATGTGAATATACCATAAATGCATTCTGGTAGGTTACACAGCACTGCAGGGGCTGAGGCAGAAGGACTGTGAGTACATGGCCACTGTGGTCTGCACCGTCTCATAAATGACAAAAAATGGTTACTTTAGGAGAAATATGGAATTTCTTTTGATATTTAAAATATATTAACATGGAAAGACATCATTAGAATGCTATTCTATGAATCTATAAATTCTGGGACCAGATATCTTCATCTAATTGGAAGCTATTTTATACAAACTTTTATATTAGCACAGTGTAGCCAGCATTAAGTGAATATTTGTAGAATTAGGTACTTTACAAACACTTATAGTGGAATAAGTAATTTTTTAAACAATGCACATAATTGCACTTACAACAGAGGTACTTTTAAGCAATTACATATAAAAACTTGATGTGTCTATAATTGATCATCTACCATTGACACTTTCAGAAAAATTCACAAAATTTGATTAAATAATGACTGTGACTATGAAATTTTTCAAATATTTTTACTGAAAAATCATAGAGAGAGAGAACTGTCAGTGAAAAATCTAAAACTCAATGAAGCAAAACAAGCCAGTAAAATGCTGCATGACACAATTTTTGTTCACTTACATATACGTATTTAGTCGAACAGAAATTTTATATTCTTAGAAAATCCTTAATATCAAACATGAAATATCATGTTTTTATTTTAAAAGGCTGTATTTAATCTATAATGATGCAATACCCTGGTTTTAGTATTGAGGTACCATGAAGTACTGAGAGCAGCCAATACCCTTGTGTTAGCACAGGCTAACAATGGATTATTTAATTGCATTCTCTATGAATACCTTGCTAATTTATAGATAAATTTTCTCATCAAGCACAATTTTACAGTATCAAGCTAGATTTATATGAAGACAAAACTCATTTGTATGACTACCTGGGTGAAAACCCTTCACAAACATGAAAGGTCACATGTGTTCACAGCCACAGTCACATGACAGCTACCAACCAATTGCCTAAAGTGAGGTGGCTGCTACAATTAAGATGAACTATAAGGGTTTGAAGCACAACCACATGGCAGGTTGGTACCTACAGTTATATTGAACATGTAAGTTTCATATTACAGGAGAACATGGAGCCAACTTTCTGATGATCAATCTAAACTTACAGTTCTGATTACTGCACATACTTTTGGCATTGTTAATCTATAAAAGAACTGTTAGACTTCAGGGCTGGGGAGATGGTTTAATGGTTAAGACACTTGCCAGAAAAGCTAAAGGACCCCAGTTTGATTCCAGTATCCACATAAGCCAGATGCACAAGGTGGCATATGTGTCTGGAGTTCTTTTCAGTGGCTAGATGCCCTGAGCCATACCTCCTGCCCACCTTCCTTGCTTCTCAGAAGCACTGCCAACTGGCACCATTACTAATGTAAACTAGTTTCATATGCTTTCAAGCTTCACACACATGGTTCCATCCACATTGTTCATTTAACTGCATTTTTAAAATTTGACCCAAGAAGGTTGTCTGTTGTTTCAATACACTACTATTTCTTCTTTTTGGATACTAAAATTATATTTTTTGGAGCTATTAACATGATATACCAAGAGCTCTTTTTTTCCAGATAGAAGTCTTGGTGTACAAAAATGCAATGTTCAAAAAATATATTTATTTATTTGTAAGTGTGGGGGGGGGATTGGCATACCACATCCTAGTGCTACTGCAGATGAACTCCAATCACATGCACCACTTTGTATCTAGCTTTACATGGGTACTGGGGAATTAAACCCTGCCTGTCAGGCTTTGCAAGCAAGTGCCTTTAACCACTGAGCCATCTTTCTAGCCCCTCAAAATGGAATTTTTAAAGTATATCACTTATAGTTTCAAGAGTTGAAACTATGTGGGGAGTGTGGCAACTGGGAATTTTATGCTTGATGTCCAGTTCTGGTGAAATAAAATGGATTATATAGGCAATGTTCATTTAAAAACTGTGAGTTGGCATTCTACAGACTCAGAGCCATCAGTTATTTCCTACTCAAAGAGATAACATTTTATATTCAACAGAATCTAAAGTAATGAGTTTTAAATGGGATACAATTTTAGGGTTATCATTTAGGCCTCTTTCTGTGTTGTCTTACATCCAGCTAAGTCTGGAAGCAATAAGAGGTTTCGCATTTTTTTCCCCTACTGTGTGAAAGGACTACCAAATCAGAGCCAATGACAAAACACTCATACAGCCACCAGCTGGTCCATTCTGTCAGCCTAAAAGGCATTTGTGATTTAATGCACAGGAATCTGCAATTAGTTCATTAAAAGTGATTCATCTAGGCAGGCATAGAGGCACATGCCTTTAATCCCAGCACTCGGGGGAGGCAGAGGTAAGAGGGTTGCCATGAGTTGGCGGCCACCCTGAGTCTACATATTGAATTCCAGGTTAGCTTACGCTAGAGTGAAACCCTACCTCGAAAAACCAAAAAAAACCAAACAAACAAAAAAAAGTGATTCATCTACTCATTGATTTATTTTGAAAGCACTGCGGTCAATTCCTGCATGGTTACTGGGGCTTCCTGTGAACCTGATGCACCACTGCTTTCAAGCGCAGGCCACACAGAAGCAGAAGCTTTGCTTTATTCATCTTTGTATCCCTTGCACCTAGAAAAATGTTTGCCTATAAGATTTATTTGAGAAAGCTTTAATTGATGTCAAATGGTTTGGAACTCATACTTAATTTACAAGATTAGAATTAGAAAAAAAATTTCATAAATAGGAATTTGTAATTAACTGACATGGGCATATTTCCCTCTTAAAATATACTTGTCATATTTAAAGCTATAGTAATTTTTCTGCTGCGTGACACCTAAACATAAGCCCTATCTACAAAATTGAAACCTGGCCCCTGAATTATCCTTTCCTGTTTCTGTCATTCCTGAAACCACCCAATGTTTTGCCTATGTTTGCCTGTATAGGAATGCCAAGTACTGTGGGATAGGGATAACTGTCACTCACTCACACAAACACAGTTATGACTGAAGCTAAAAGCTGTCCCTGAAACCCCACATATGGTAGTTACTTTAGTCACTGGAAGAGATATGTAAGAACAGGCTCTTATTACTGAAGGTCCTTTTCTAGAATTTTCAACAGAATCTTTCCTGGGCTGGGGAGATGCCTTAGTGGTTGAAGGCACTTGCTTACAGAGCATACTTGCCTGGGTTAAATTCCCCAGTACTCATGTAAAGCCAAGTACACATACTGGCACGTGTGTTTAGAGTTCATTTACAGTAGCAAGAAACTCTGGTGTGTGCCCATTATCATTCTCTTTCTTTCTCTTCTCTCCTTTTCCCACTCCCTCTCTCCCTCCTTGCAAATAAGTAAAAATATTAACCTAAAAAATTAACATAAAAGCAGCTTTCTTATTGTGTAAACATAACTGATTTATAGTAACAGTCTAGAATGCTTTCTATATAGAGTTTTACAACAATGAGCTACAATCATGTTCTCTACCTGACCCAGTTGTGGAAAATAGTTGTAGCATGTGTAAGACTCTGGACTCTCTCAGTGTATTCAAAAATGACCCCTGCTATCAAAAGTCACTTCTGGCATCTTCTCTATTCATATTTAAATGCTAGAAGAAAAATTTCCCCATAGTTTGGCAATGTTGGAAACAGCCCACTGTCACCCATCTGATAAGAAACACTTACTCTTTTTAATTTGGCAGCAGCCTCTCCAGAACGGATTGCGGTCAGCAAACTCTGTCGGATCTGTTCTGGTTCAGAGCTCTGGAATGTTAAAGAACTCTGTCTCTTAAGGGTGAACGATGGGCAGTTAGCTGGGCTCGGGATTTGAGAGTGCTGTCCATTATGTGCAGTTTTACTTTGCTACAAAAATAAAGCCAAGGTATTTATATGAATTCCAAGAGAAGAATGGGCCATTTCTCCCAAAGCATCTTGATCATCAATAGCTCCTTAAGAACCTTTGCTCCACTGGCAGTAAGACGCAGCTCTGCTTCTCCTCACTCAGCGACCTCTGCCAGGAGAGCCCAGCTGGGTGATGTGGGCGTTTACCTTCATTCCTCAGCTCAAAAGCTACAAAATAAGAAAGGTGGCCCCTCCCAGTGTTTCATGAACACAGTGGTCATTTTACTGCACTTGAGTCAAAGAATGCTGATTTTTACCAATACATAGAGCTGCTAAAAGAGCCAAACTCATGATTTTAAAAGTCCATAAACTGAAAACCAGCTCATGATTCTAACCTATAACAATGGGAAGACACAAAGCAGCTGAAGAATCACTACTTCCTACTGTTACATGGAGTGTATCTTCTCATAAAGGAACACTGATTACTCTGTAACATTCACCCATTCAACATTTTATGTTGTTGGAAGCACAGGGACTATGTGCTGAGCAGGTTTGCTAGATATTTCTCAAAAGACAAAAAAAGAAATGTTAGGCATTTCTCAAATTGAATGAACAAAAATTTAAATAAACTTCTTAGGATGGAATACTTAGCAACTGATTTGACAGGCATTATACCATATAATCTTTGAAATGTATTTTATAAACTGCCAAATACTCATTTTTTTAAAACTTTTTTTGAAAGGCTAAGGGGCCTTTTTATTTATTTGTTTAAGAGAGAGAGCCAGAGAAGCAGATTGTGGCATGGGAGGGCAATGGGCATGCCAGGGCCTCGAGCCTCTGCAAACAAACTCCAGATGCATGTGCCACCTTATGAATCTGGCTTATGTGGGTACTGGAGAATCAAACCTGGGTCCTCAGACTTCTCAGGCAAGCACCTTGACAACTAAGCCATCTCTCCAGCCCCTCATCTTTTATTTTAAAATTGAGCTAAATGACTCAGCAACTGTATTATCTAAATCATGCTTCTCTTACTGAGGAATGGAAATCTATTTCAAGGGAAGAAATGCAGACTGTATTCCCAAGCCAAGCATTAACCTCCACATCGTACATCACTTCCTGACACCGCATCAAAGTAATGAGCACAAATGTGAAATGTATGAGAAAATATTCTTCAAGATAAATACTGCTTTACAGTTACAGAAAAATATTTACTTGGCAGTATGATCCATGTTCTCTTACTCTAGGGATGTTTGGAAAAGGGGTAGAAAATGCCTCTGGAATGGTCAGACAGGAACGTACTCTTTAAACACCATAGGAGTAAACACACACAAAGCATTTCTTATGAATTGCTGGTCAGGCTGGGGAGACTGCTCAGTGGTTAAGGGTGCTTGCTTGCAAAGGCTGCTGGCCTACGCTTGTTTCCTTCATATCCATGTGAAGCCAGATGCACAGTGGCACATGCATGTGGAGTCTGCAGTGGTAAGAGGCCTCAGTGTGCCCATATACTCACTTACTCTCTCTGTCTCAAATAAATAAATTTAAAAGCAAAGCCTCTGGTGTCTTTAAAAGCTTCACCTTTCTTTATAATGTTTTTTTTGTGTGTGTGTGTATGTGTCTTAGTTGCTGGTAGATTACCATGATTCTCGATGTGAATTTCATCTTCTCTTCTGAGGATATTATCTAAATCTAGCAAAATATGCCCCTTAGTTGACAAATCACCATGGCAACAGCACTCCTTTTGTAAACTACCAAGGTGAGATGAGGTTTTGTTGAATACACACGTAATGGGGATGGGTGGCACAGAATTAACAAAAGTCACAGCCTTCAGAAAAGTACATTTTAAAACTGCTTTCAATTCAAATTAGTTATATGTCAAAACGTTTGGTTAGATGAGGTTGAATGAATATGATGGAAATGCATGATGAAAACCACTTAGATACTTTATTCTTTCATACTGATCACTTCATTAGATAAAACTATTTATTTAGCTATTAAACAGTGGCATAAAAGGAGGAAGAAAAAAACACAAGAACATCCAGAAAAATTGAAAACAAATTAGCCAAATATAAGAAAACAGTCATAACTGTTTTCTAGTAAATTATGCTAGTGTATGAATAAAGAAACTTTTAGATATTTGCTAATGACATAATGACCCTCCAGTAGTAATACCTTGGTGGTATATGGATTAAAATTATTATCAGAATAAGTAATTGGAGTCTAAGTATTTTCATTCTTTTCTTTATAATAGGAATTTAGAATTTAGCAACACAAAAACCAATGTATTTGTTGACCCCTTATTTCAAACTAGTTGTATTAGAATTGGATTACTTATATTGAAAAAGGTTGCATTTACCTTATCCATCTCATCATGACGTGGAGTATCTGTAGACCTTATTACTGAACATGCATTCTCATCCTTGGTTTTGACTGGAGGCGGCTGGGCAGATGGCTCCCCACTAGTGGACTCTGAATGTGGCTTACTGAAGGACTGTGACCTTTTAACCACAGCAAGGGCAAATGGTGAAGGGGCAGAACTTGAGTATGGTCGTGGGGCCCCAAATGTCTTCAGCGTCTTCAAGTTTAGCGCAGTAACCTGATGGCCGGGAATCGGCGCAGGTTTGGGAGCTATGGGAGGAGGGGAGGTTTCAGCAGACTTCTGGGTGGCCATGTAACCGTCTGTCTTTGTGAGGTGGAGCACTGGGGCAGGGTGAGCTGTTTCACTCAATGGAGAAGGAATCTGTTCTGAAGGAGACAGTGGGCTCCTTTCCAGGTCTTTGTTTGCTTGCTCTGTGGTGACAGGAGAAGGGGTGGTGTGGACACTCTTGGCAGCCGCAGATGTCACATAGTGGCCTGACACTCTCTTCTGCATCTGCAAGAAAAATGAACTTGGTTTGGCATGAGGATTTGCAGGCCGAGATTTAAATTTTGACTGCAAAATATTGTTGATATCTTCTAAATTGGGTGCAAAAGGAATGGTGCCAGTGTCTCTAGTCACTCTGGGGGGCTTGAGAGGACTCGTCACAGCACCACCTGGAGCGCTCACAGTCCTGTGCAGCGGAGGCTCTGTTCTCAAGCTGGGCTTTGGGGTCGAGTTGGGCTGCGGCTCCCGTGGGCCTGCAGCCAGAACGTAGTCTTCTGTTTGTATGGTTCCTTCCTTCATATTCTCAGGAGTGTGTGTTTGTCCTGCAGCAGCTATCTTTTGGTCATCTTTATACCCTGTGGTTTCTGATTCCCAGTCTTTCAATATTTCCAGGGATTTGGGAGGCACTATTTTATAAGTAGTCATTCCAATTTTAGGTATGTACTCTCTTGTAATTTCATTGGAAGGTTTTGGTTTGGGATTGGAGTCCTGCTTGTACAGCGGAAAGGTCTTCAGGCAGGAGGCTGGGTCTCTGTCTGCTCCATCTACAGGAGACAAAACATCAGGATTACCATATGCACACACATGATCTTTTACCACGAGTCGATCTGGTGAATGCACTGGGGTGCCCTGACTCCTGAATTCTCTTGAGGTATCTCTGGAATCCTGTAGCATTACAGATGAATGTTGAGTCGATTTGTTAGTACTTGAAGTTTGCACACTTTCATCAACTTTGACGTCAGACAAAGGATGACCTTGGTAAGTCCCATCAACACTGTTATTGGGAGGGGTTGCCTGAATTGCAGCATCTTGCATTTTTGTCTTGGCTGCGCTGAGTTGTTTCAGTGTTTGATCTGGAGGTGGTGATGCTGTGAGGCGGCTTTCCTTAGGACTTTTAAGGTTATCAGTTCTACATGCAGAAGAGCCCAGATGTGTGTCCAGGTCCAGGTCCACGTCCTTATGTCTGCCTTCACTCTCTACACTTTCTGTTCTCCTTACTCTGTTTTTCACATGATCGTCTGTGTTTGTTGTAGTGACCATGATTTCATTCTGAACTGTTGAAAGAAAAACATTGTCACACACACACATATTAATATATGCATATATATTAAAGTAGGAAAACTACAGTTTCCGATGTTTGTCTCAATCTATAGCTGGGTGATTTGAACACTTCAGACAATTGTTAGCTAATTATATAAATGTAGCTTAGTGGCATGCAGAGAAAACAATATAGGTTGTACAGCTCAGAAACTTGTCTTTAAAATCCATTTAACTCATGTGGACTCAAGTTAATGAATTAATCCTTGAGCTTCATTTTGTTTATAAGTATATGAAAATATGCATTTTATATTCCTTCTAAGCAGACTTTCTTTTCCATTATTGTTAATAATAAATAATGTTGACCAATTCAAAAATTGGCTCTTCACCTTTTTGTTCCATTTAGACTTTTCTGTAGCATCTAGTGTTTTAAATTTCATACCTAGCATTGAAACAATCAGTTTTTTTTAAAAAAAGTATTTTAGTTTAATTTATTTGAGAGAGAGAAAGAGGCAAATAGAGAGAAAGAGAGAGAGAATGGGTGCTCCAGAGCCTTCAGTTGCTGCAAACTCCAGATGCATGCACCACCTTGTGCATCTGGCTTACATGGATCCTGGAGAATTGAACCTGTGTCCTTTGGATTTCCAGGCAAGTGCCTTAACTGCTAAGCCATTTCTCCAGCCCAATCTCAGTTTTAATTAAGATAAATAACAGAAAACATTACCTTTAAGATTTAGGAGTTAGATGGACTTGTTAACTGGGCTTCCCTGCTAATTGGGAGATATTTGTTTTAAGCCATAAGATTGGTGATTTCAACTAAATAAACACAATTATGGTTTTGATTTTTACTTGTCACTATGGTAAAAAGAAGAAAACTTTCCTCTTATAGATTCAGTAGCTAAAGAAGAAATGATCACCCTCTCACCTCCTCTGCATGATTGTTATTGATTCTAGTTTAGTAGAAATCTCATTTGCTATTATCTGAGTTATTAAAACAATAGCTTCCAAGTACCAACAAGATGGGAAAGAACTGAAGGAAGTCTCTAGAAGTATGTGATTACCATGTTCACCATGTACTTAATAGCTTATCACTAAAGAATATTAAAATGGGGCTCAGTGGTTAAAGACACTTGCTTACAAAGCCTAATGGCTTGAGGTCAATTCCCCAGTATCCATGTAAAGTCAGATGCACAGAGTGGCACATGCTTCTGGAGTTTGTTTGCAGAGGCTAGAGGTCCTGTCATGCCCATCCTCTGTCTCTCACAAATAAAAATAAATAAATGAATAATTTAGTATTTAAAAAATATTAAAATGGGGCTGGAGAGATGGCTTAGCGGTTAAGCACTTGCCTGTGAAGCCTAAGGACCTCTGTTTGAGGCTCAATTCCCCAGTAACCACGTTAACCAGATGCACAAGGGGGCACACGCATCTGGAGTTCGTTTACAGAGGCTGGAAGCTCTGGCACGCCCATTCTCTCCCTCTCCCTCTCTCTCTCTGCCTCCTTCTCTCTGTCACTCTCAAATAAACAAAAAAATTTAAAAACATATTAAAATGATTCACATTTAGCCCATCTATACAAATGTCCTACTGACTCATTTCTCCTGCATAACAATTGATCCTTATCTTCAAAGTCCTCGTATCTTCCTATTCAGACAGTCTGCACAGTTCAGATGAATTGAAAGCCTTGGGATGATCAAATCATAAAAGGATATTGAGATGTCCTCTGAAGTTTTGTCATAAACCACTTTTACTTAAAAGGAGGATGACAAACACATTGTCTAAGAGTTGATGAGCTACATGAAAGCATTCCCTTGTGTGTGTGTGTGTGTGTGTGTGAGAGAGAGAGAGAGAGAGAGAGATCATACTGTCAGTTACAAATAGTTCTTTCCAAATAGCCTTTTTTTTTTTTTTAAATGAGAGTCAAGCAAAGCAAGAGTTTATTCAAAGTGAACATAAGAGGTAGAAACACAGAATCCCCATCCAGAACCAGAACCCCATCTCCACACTGTTATACTGCAGGAGAATAGGAGCAAGATAGCTTTTTATAGGCAGTTAGGGACAGAAGCCCAAAGAGGGAACAAGGAGATGCCATTCTGCCTGCCCTGGCAAAACTGGAACCCCCATATGGTCCTGTCTTACCCAATATGGCTTCCAGGGACATTCCCCAACAAAAACTTCTGGCTTCTCTCTCAGCTCAGCCTCTCTGGGTCAGCCCCCCAAGTCCATGCACCAATCAGATCTTGGACACTTCTGGGTCCACCCTTTCAGTCCATGAATCAATCAAGTCTTGCCCCTCCTGGGGGTCAGGTCCTTGAGTCTACTAACCAATCAGGTCTCTCATTACACACCTGAGCCTGATAACAAAGCTCACCCACATTGAATGCATGATCCCTATAAAGGAGGTTAACATGTGGATATGAACTTTTTTTTTTTTTTTTTTCCTTCCTGAGAGCTTGCCTGGACATGGCTATAAATCTCTCTCCCTTCCTAGCCAGGATGGGAAGGGGAGAGCACTTCTTTTGCCCAGGTATTTTCCTGCTTGCTGTCTACGTGTGTCTTGCTTTGGGGGCTTTCTCACTTTGATACATGTATGATTTTTCTTTGATCTCCAAGTCCTTCACTATTCCTTAATCCCCTCTGGTCTTTATGTGAAGGGGATCTTTTGCTTCTTATGCATCACCTTCCGCATGTGTGTATGTGCCTCCTCCAGAGCCCTGTGACCTCTGGGGATTTCTCTGTGATGGAGGTTCTCTGTCTCCCTTCTCCCTTTCCAACTGGACAATGAGGAGAATTCTTCTCTGAGTTGAGTCAGCTAGCTTCTCCCTGGATCTTAATTCTCCCCAAAAATAAACCTCATAATTCATGATTTCTCCCTAAATAAACTCAATAATTCATATTCTTCTCAGAGTTCATTTTATCAATTCTTTGCTAAAATCAGACAAAGGCCCAAAGGGCGGGGTTCACAGACCATCCCAGAACCCCAAACTCCTGCATCAATACTTTGTTTAATTGCACAATTCACTTAGTATAACAGTTAATATTCTTTGTGGAACTGCACGATGCCTATATTAAATTTCAGTTTTGAAATAGAATTTGTACATATTCCTTCCAAATAAAAAGAAACAGATTATCAGATTATGTATCCTCTATTTAAGTGACTTTCTGAGCTTCTGTTGATTTAAAAATTAAGAACACATGAGATTATGAGTCAGAGAAGACACATGTTTCTACTTAGGTCACTTGGCTTGTGACAAGACAGTACTTTGAAAACTTTTAAAACTGAGCACAGAAAAATTTATAAAATGGTTTCTGATGGCAGAATATAAATCTAAATATATTTCCTTTTCTTGGCATTATTTTTCATTTCCCACCGAATATAGGTACTTTCCAGTTCATATAACAGAAACATGCCAGTGGCAATAGGGACATAAACACAGCTCTATGCCTTTGCTTGCAGCAGCCCAAGGAGTTCTCTTAAATTGTTAGGGACCTTGACTCAGATAAAAATCAAGATTCTTGGCTTCTATGCGTAAACAAATTTTAGATTGCACCAGTAAATATAATACAGATATTAAGCATGAGGGTTAAGAGGTGTGCTCTGGAAGAAAGTAAGACACACCCCAGAGCACAGGTGTGGGCTTCTCAGAGAGACAGCCACACTTCATTGTCTTTACAATAGTCATATATAGTATTTGGTAGGGTTCTGAATTTATTATCTTCAAAGGATTAAGAGTGTAAGTGAGATCACAGAGTAGTTTCTGCAGTGGTGGGGAGAGACAGGATTACAATTGATAAGGTAAAATTCTAGATCACGGGGATACAGGTAATAGTAAACCTTTACTGTAAACAGAGTTAATAGTTTTCTTTGAGAATCCCAGAAAATGTCTAGGAAAAGGAATGAGGCCCTAGATGGTCATTTCCATTCAGGCCTTAAGCCTGGTTCATTTTAACACAAAATATCTACATATGGAAAGGCGATTATCTCTATGTCTATAACCTTCACAGAAAATGTTAACTGTGCTAAAATTCTTGCCTCTCAGCTGGAGAGAGACATCACGCAGACTCTAGGATGGGGTCTCCTTTAGGCAAGTTCCTTTAACTTCTGAGCCATCTCCTCAACCTAGAGGCTCGTTTAAAGCCCTTTACATGTCTCCATAATTTCCCCTTTCTATCCTGCCTCAACAAACACTAACTTATTGGTGTTAAAATTCCAAAAGTTAGTTTTCCATATTTTCAGTGAGTTGTCCTATTAATCAGTGTCTAACTTAGAATTCTCATCAAAATTTCACAAATGTTCCCAATGATGGTCAGGGAGAGAACCTAGCATCACCACTGAATTTGTTAAACTTCTCATAGTACATACCAGACAATGACACCCACCACATATCCACAAACGGCTGGACCATTCCTGAGGAAGTCCAGTAGAGGGAGAGGAGGCAGCATTTGCACTGTTCTGTCCTTCCCCCACACAAATCCAGCACTGGGAACATGACAAATGATTGTTTTCCCTTCCATTTACTGATCTAAACTGAGTAAAACTACCTTAAGGATAAAAGAAATCAACTTATAAACCACCTGTAAGCTCACAAAGGCATAGCATGTGCAAATAAATCAAATATTACAGAAACGAACTTGAAATTCTAGCACTAATCTGATGCCAAAATCTTTGGAAATGTGGCAAAGTATCTTCTTCTTCTTCTTCTTTTTTTTTAAAGAAAGAAGCAATTGACTGGTTTTGAGGCAGTGTTTCATCTGTGTAACACAGGCTAGCCTTGGCCACTGGAATGCTAGCAATACAGGCATGTGCCACTGTGCCTGGCACAAGGGGTAGCTTTCAGGGCTGTAAAGGTAGTTCAATGGTAGAGGCCTGCTTTGGCTGCATAAGGCCCTATGTGTGATTCCTGGTGCAGCAAAACAAACAAACAAGCAAAGTCCCGCAAGAAATGGCTTTAAATCATAATTTTTCACTAGAAATGCTATTACCACCACAGTATAGACAGTGAAAATATGAGTCAAGAGGAAAAGAACAGAAAACAACTTTTAGACCTTCTTGACATGGTATTCCAGAATGATACTGAATCAGATTCACATTTAAGTTCAGATGCAAACTTTTGCAGTATGTGCAGGATCTACATATACACACTCATATATACTACATATACGACACTGGAACTATCCACTTCTTTCTCAAATATGAATATTATAGATCTATGTTTTCTATGACTATTTATACAGTAATTAACATATTGGATTATAATATGTGTTTATATAATATAATTTAATATCTGTTTATATAATATTTTAAAAACAGCATATGTCAACATATTGGACCATAAGTATTAATAAGCTCCTTCCTTCCCCCCACTCAAAATATCATTGGGCATTGCTGGAAAATTTCCTGCTGTACCCTTTCTTATATAGTCAATCCTATTTAGATATGTTGAGTGTAGCTCAGCAGTTTGTTATATGATATGAGGATTTCATATGAAGTAACAGATCAATTTCTCTAATATAACACTGTCCAAATCAGTTTAAGAGTCAGGAATACAGAAAAATCTAGGTTCTAGCAATTAAGTAACAAAATAGAGGAAAGAGGAGGATTTGGATAAGAACCGAATGGATGAAACAGATGGAATTTTTTTTTCTAGGCAAACACAGCATGAGCCCAGGCCAATGACAGAACTCAGTGGACCACATCATGAGAAAAAAAAAAAAAAAAAAGAAGAAGAATCTCTTGATTTGGGGATGAGAATGGAGAAATAGTAGCAAAGTTACATAACTGGATAGTGATGAACCTTGAAAACCAGGCTACAAATTTCATCCAAAATGTAGCAACTTGAATATGAAGCAAAACAGCCTTTGCACTAGGGAATTGACAGGTATTATGATTTTTTTTAAAAAGGGCAGATCCTCAATAGATGCATGGAGGAGAATAGAACTTTAAGATCTGAGATTTCAGTTAGATAACCTCTAAAGAGTGAACAACTTCAATAATAGTACACATGATATCTAGGAGCACATTGTGGGTTAATACTGCCCAAGTTCAATTCCTACATCCATCACTTACTAGTTGGGAGACTTGATGTCTTTGTGGCTTCGTTATCCATAAAACAAGATCAATATTAGTTCCCATAGCACTTATAGTAAGGTAGGTGTTAAATGAGTCAGAATATCAATCAAATAACTTAGTAAGTATGGAGAATAGTTCTTGACAAATCACAGTTCATGACAGCATTGGCCATTGGTGTTAATGTAACTCACCATTATTCTCTTGGTTTTGGCCCAATGATTTCAAGTTTCTTCCATTGTTGATTATCAGGTCTTCATTGCTTGTACCATATGTAGTATTATGTGGCACTCTGGAAGATATGGTATTGCAAGTGATATGTGAAGGCCATTTAGACACATAGTAAAAAAAAAAAAAAACACAAAAAAAAACAGGGAATCATTTTTAAAGACAGATGGGCTGAAATAATCACCTTTTTTTGCCAAGTGCTAAAAATTTAATAGCATAAAAGAGAGACTGAAAAAAATACAGCTATGAAACATTAGCTTCCATACAGTGGGTCTTTACAAAGAAAGATGGAAGAAGTTTGGTAAAATAGTTATTTTTCCAAAAGAGTCGATTTTGTTATTAGTGGCTGTTTGCTTTTTAAAGAGAAATAAAATGGAACATTTCAGTATTGTGTCTGACAAAGTCAGCTATAGAAATCAGGATATGGCGTCACCTCTCTGATCTTTGCTGCTGACAGAAGAGTTTAATTTGGAGATAATTCCATGCAAGGTATAGGAACCCTCTAATGAAGGTAGCTTATTCTGCTCAGACAGTCTTCTTTATAGAGGGGATTGTATTTTGAACAGAATATGAGTGGTCTAGATGTGTCTGCATCACAGGGTGGACTGTGAACCTAATGCTGATGACTTGACTTCATGTCTAATATGCAGAGTTTTTTGCATTCCCCATTAGTGAAAATCCTTTAGATACATTTTGTGAAATTTGAAATTTTAATGTTTTCAGTCAGGTCAAATGGACAATAGGCAAAATACATATACAAATGAAAATTTCAAGTATTGTCATACCAAATAGCATGTCATGGATTACCAGACCCTTGAATCTGATTTTACTTGAACACAATTACATGAAAACAGGTACTTTACTAAAAAGCATTTTATAGGGATAATGAGGGGGTAATATCTAAACAAATAGGCCAAGTATACTTGTAGTTAAAATATCAAAGCTCTGTCTAGAGGAGTAGTGTTATCCACACAAACCAGCAGGAACACTTCTGGTTCATAAACTACTTACTGTCCATCTCTGCTGCTGGCCTCTTGGATTTTTTCCTTGGAGCCATGTGAGGCCTCTCCTTCCCTGATGCCAAGTTCACGTTCTGTAGTTATTGTATCGGCAGATATCAAAGGGGTGCCAGGTGATGTCAGCGAAGTATGCTTGGCCTGATCTTCAGAACTGTCTTGTGTTTCTTCCTTCTCATCGATCTCTTCAAGACTGTAATCGGAGCTTATTCCAGCTGTAAAGAAATATAGTATAATCCTAAATACTAATTAATCTCATAATCCTGGTAAGGAAGGAGTACTTAACACAGTAATTAGAATGACTCTAAAATGTAGCTCACAACTCATCTGAAATACTTTTCTAGTAGTTAAAAATCTAGTGCACATATAACCTGATTATTTCAGACTCATAATTCTAAAAAACAATTTTATACATAGAAAGTTATTTAACCTCACAAATCCCACGTTATTTCACTTACGAATATATATTTTAATTATATGATATAAGGTCCATGAAATAACAGTGGAAACCCATAGAACATTACCTTCTGTGTTGTGTGCATGTATACCAACAACCTAACTCAGAGGCTATCAGCACTATTACTGAGAGGTAACTGAGACTCTGGGAAATACGAATACATGCTCCACAGCCACTAAATCTGAACTGCAAAGATTGGAGCCAAGAGAACACCTGAGGCTCGTAAGGTGTGTCACTGAGCAGCCACGGCTAAGAACACTGGTCAAACTGCTCACCCTGACTGCTTTAACTAAAGGAAAATAAAGATCAAAAAAGAGAACATGAACTTTTACTCCCACACAGTCTTTGTTTCCTTGCCCTTCCTTCTTTCTTTTGAGGTGCCAGGGATTGAACCTATGACCTCAGGCATGCTAGCCAAGCACTGCCTCTGAGCTAGATCCTCAACTCCCTTTTTATTATTATTTTTTTAATTTTGAGACAAGTTTATTAAAATGTCCTTGAAACCTGTCTATAGCTTACAGTATACTTGACTCATAATTCTCTTGCCTCAGCTACTCAGCTGGAATTAGAAACCAGCATCAGCAGGATGAAATGCAGGTGCTTTTGTTGTTGCTTTATTTATTTATGAGAGAAAAAGTATGTATGTGTGAGAGAGATAGAGAGAGAAAGAGAAAGAGAGAGACAGAGAGGAAGAGCTTCTAGTTTCAGCATTTGAACTACAGAAGCGTGTGCCATCTTGTGTGCATGTGTGATCTTGTTCATATGGATTATGTGGATTCTGGGGAGCCAAACCTGGGTCCTTAGGCTTCACAGGCAAGTGCCTTAACCACTAAGCCATGTCTCCAGCCCTTTTGTTTTGTTTTGCTGTGAGGTTATTTTTGTGGAGATGGTCTTGGTGTGGCCCAGGCCGCTCTCAAATGCTTATTCTGAGTACTGAGACTATAAGCTTGCACCACCACATCCAACTCCCCACAATATCATCTTTACTCCTGAGTGGTGACACTATAGGCGTGTACCACCATACCCAACTCCTCATAATTTCATCTTCAGAAGCAACTTGGATACTTTTTTGTGCATATTATCAGAAAGTATAAACTACATACATAAGCTGATAGCCATACTCAGAGTTCCTTTTCTCTTTTTGTCAGCTTAACATAAGTAGAAAGATATATGCAATGTTTTAACCTAGGTTTTATTTTCCCACTTACTATATTTAAATGCCATTCCAGATTAATATGTTTGGGTTTACATGAGTAAGTTTGTGTGTACAACTTTTTAAACAGTTGTGGTTCATATTTCACTGGATAATAATTTTTTATTTTATGAAAGAAAGAGAGAGAGAGAAAATATGGGCACACCAGGGCATATAGCCACTGCAAACAAACTCCAGACACATGCACCACTTTGTGCATCTGGCTTATGTGGGTCCTGGGGAATTGAATCTGGGTCCTCAGGCTTTGCAGGCAAGTGCCTTAAACACTAAGCCATTTCTCCAGCTCCACATAATTTTTATTGTTACTTCTTATACTAATAACTAATGGCAGCAGGGTAAAAAAGAAGACATGCTAAGCAGTTAAGTGTACACACTTCTTATCAATATTAGCTGTAAAAGTCAATTTAAACCATAGCATTAGGGCCTGGATGTTCCATTTGCACAATAGCATCTAAATGAAGTTTAATTTTATCCACAGAACAGTGATAAGGTGATAGGCCACTGGATTAAAATGTTCACTACATCTGTAACATTTAATGGACATTCAGCATTTTAAAAACAAATATATTGTACTTCACATATATTTCTTTAATTTTTTTCTCCAGTAACATGGAAACATGCATCACTTTTACTTTTTAGCAAACAAATATGAAGCCGGTCTTGATGCAGCACCTTGGAAGGCTGAGGTAGGAGGCTGACTTCTCCAAGGAATCCCAGGCCAGCCTGGGCAGTATAGCAAGACCACCCCCCCCCCCCGTCTGCCTCTTTCCCTCTCTCGCGCTCTCAAATAAATTAATTAATTAAATTAAAAAAATTAAAAACAATAAAAAGGATTTTTAAAAATTTGAGTTGGGATTGTGAACAATGATAATTTTCACAAATGTTGAATTATAACTACTGAGTTTCGCCTCTCTAAAGATAGAATATTCACTTTCCAAGAAGTGTCCAAAATCTTAAAGCATTTTTAACATAACATCTCTGAAATATAAACACAAAAAATAATTTAAAAATTGGGCTGGAGAGATGGCTTAGTTTTAAGGCACTTGCAAGCAAAGCCAGAAGACCCAGGTTTGATTTCCCAGTACCCTTGTAAAGCCAGATATACAAGGTGGCACATGTGTCTGGGGTTCAACTGCAGTGGCTAGAGGCCCTGGCACACATGTGCGTGCACATGCTTGCACACTCTCTCTCCTTCTCTCTCCTCTTAAATAAATATTTTAGCTGGGCATGGTGGTGCACGCCTTTAATCCCAGCACTCGGGAGGCAGAGGTAGTAGGATCGCCATGAGTTGAAGGCCACCCTGAGAATACAGAGTGAAGTCCAGGTCAGCCTAGGCTAGAGCGAGACCCTACCTTGAAAAAAAAAATTAAATAATCATTTAAAAGTAAATATAGGCTGAAGAGATGGCTTAGCAGTTAAGCATTTGCCTGTGAAGCCTAAGGACCCCAGTTCTAGGCTCATTTCCCCCAGGACCCACGTTAGCCAGATGCACAAGGGGGGGCGCATGCATCTGGAGTTCATTTGCAGTGGCTGGAGGCCCTGGCGTACCCTTTCTCTCTATTTGCTTCTTTCTCTGTCTGTTGCTGTCAAATAAATGAAAATAAAAATAAATAAAAGAAAGTAAATGTACTGAAATTTCTAGTGCATATACTTGGCTTTTCATATACAGAATATTTTATCTTCTTTTAGTCTCTCTTAAAAATAGAAATTTACGGGCTGGAGAGATGGCTTAGTGGTTAAGTGCTTGCCTGTGAAGCCTAAGGACCCTGGTTCAAGGCTCTATTCCCCCAGACCCATGTTAGCCAGGTGCACAAGTGGGCACACGTGTCTGGAGTTCGTTTGCAGTGGCTGGAAGCCCTGGTGCAGCCATTCTCTCTCTCTATCTGCCTCTTTCTCTTTCTCTTTGTCACTCTCAAATAAATAAAAATGAACAAAAAACATAAAAAATAGAAATTTACTGAAACAAATAAAACAATATTTAAAAGTTAAAAAAAAAAGCACTGAGTGTGGTGGCACACTCCTTTAATCTCAGCACTCATGAGGCAGAGGTAGGAGGATAACCATGAGTTTGAGGCCAGCCTGAGACTACATAGTAAATTCCAGGTTCTTGGGCTACAGTGAGACCCTACCTCTAAGAAAACACATAGTACTACTACTGATAATAAAATTAAATAAAATTAAAAAAAAAAAAAAACAGCCAGTCATTGTGGTACATTCCTGTACTCCTTGCACTGAGGAACTGCAAGCAGGAGAATCAGGAGTTTAAGGCCATCCTTGACTATACAGTGGGTTTGAGGACTGCTCTGGCTACAAGAGGCAATACCTTAGGGGGGGAAATAAATGTAACTATTTATTCTTTCAAAAGATGCTTTGCGAGCCGGGCGTGGTGGCGCACGCCTTTAATCCCAGCACTTGGGAGGCAGAGGTAGGAGGATCACCGTGAGTTCAAGGCCACCCTGAGACTACATAGTGAATTCCAGGTCAGCCTGAGCTAGAGTGAGACCCTACCTTGAAAAACCAAAAAAAAAAAAAAAAGATGCTTTGCTAAGAGTGCTTTATTTTACTTGTGAAGTTAGTAAAGCTTGCCCAGGTCTCTTAGACACCTGATGTACCCTTCCTGCTGATCATCAAGATGGCTGTTTGCTAAAATACAACTCTAGTGAATGACTTCTACTCAGACATACTTCTTTCTTCCCTACTTAGCAAGGCTATATTGCAAGTATGTGGATGAATTACAATGGTTTTACCCATCTGTCAGCTTAGGAAACTTTGGATGTTTTCCCAGCTTGAGTGAGTATAATTACAAAATCTATAATAGACATCAAGTTTTTATGTGTACATGGGCTTTCACTTTTCTTCAGAAAATACCTAGGTGCAGGGTTGTTGAGTCACATAGAAAATGAGTATTATAAATCTCACTTCTAAGATCCCTGCCCAGGGCTGGGTTGTGGTGTGCCAGTAACACCCGAAGGCCTGGATTGAACCCTAACATGCCACACTCCAACTGCTTGCCACAGTACTCACACAACTTGAATTTCCATAAGCAGTGTGTGATAGTATACAACTTAAAACAACTAGTTTGAAGTGATCAAAGTCATTTCTGAGTCACAATGAGCACAACTATGGAAAACTATTATATAACCATTATATAAACTATTATGCAACTATAAACTTTTGTTACCTTAAAACAAAGCAATTCTATTTATTTATTTATTTATTTATTTATTTATTTATTTATTTGATTTTTCGAGGTAGAGTCTCACTCTAGCCCAGGATGACCTAGAATTCACTATGGAGTCTCAGGGTGGCCTTGAACTCATGGCGATCCTCCTACTTCTGCCTGCCGAGTGCTGAGATTAAAGGCATGCGCCACTACGCCCGGCTAGTAATTCTATTTTTAAAATGTAAAAATCACCCAAGAACAATGTTATAGAAAACAAGCTACATCTTAGCAGGGTTAGCAACAGAGGAGTTTGAAATTCTTTTTATATATCATATAAAATATACATTAGATCATATATTAATATCATATGTGTTATAAGAGATTACAATAAAGTTCAAAAGAGTAGGAAGCCAAATCATTTATCTTATACTTCATCATGTTCATTAGAAGTTTAACAAAAAAAAAAAAAAACCAGCAAATTTCAAATGCATAGAATTTCAAGTAAAGGGGGGAAACTCTTTATTTCTTTAGGAAACATTTTTTAAAGAAGGGTTTAAGAAGTCACCACATGTTTACCAGCATAAACTCACTTCCCAGCCAAGAAGGCTTGAGCACCTACATGTCAAAGACGCTACGGCTGCCTCAGGTGTTCCAGGGCCCTCCGAGAGTGAGGTTTCATCCATCAGTTTGGGCACAGTGCACTGCTCATGACTGGGAAGCCCGGGGTCAAGGGAACCTTCTGGCAAAGAAGTAGAGTCTGAATGAACAGCACTTAGACACCACAGAGCAAGCAGAGACCAAGAATCAGCCTTTTCAGTGCACAGTTGCCCACGCAATAACCACGAACAGGTCAACAGGAACAAAGGGCGAGAAGAGACCAAGCAAAGTTTGAATAGCATGCTCATTTTTTCTAACACTTCAAACCTTTTAGTGCTGCTATGTATTTTAAATTAACATTATTAGATAAATTTCCTCTGTGGAAATGCAATGGTATAGTTGATATTCCTCTGAGAAAAAATATTACTATTTCTATAACAGTAACATTTTCAATCATAAACAGGAATGGAGAGTTTTTTGTTGTTTTTTTGAGGTGGGGATCTCACTCTAGCCCAGGCTGACCTATAACTCACTTTGTGGTCCCAGGCAAGCATTCTTATATGTTTTAAAATTCAAATTCCTAAATGTAAAGATTCTAGTTTAAGTTCAGATGTGTCTAAACTTTCCAGCTTCATGCATATAAGTAACAAAACGCAGGTACTTGTGCTGAGCCATTCCCATACATGTGCTAACCTCTACACGGTGGGACCTCAGCACCCTTACACTCCAAGTTTTCTTCTACTCAGACCAAGGCATTTCTAACTGTGATGTGTCTCACCCTTAGAAGGAAGCTATTAAATAAATGTCCACCTGATATTCTACATGGAGAAACAGAAACCCAACTAGTTCTCAAACAGTACTCAAGGCCCAAGCCTAGGACTGAAATTTTATCTCTACCAGTTTTTTTAGTCTAATGGCCAATCCTTAGGCAAGTAACAATAACAAGGGATTTGTTCCATGAGACAAACTCTGGGCAATAAGAGGAAAGCATCTGTAGTTCTCCTATCTACAGGGAAGTCTGATCAGATTTGTTTCTCAAACAACCCAGCATTCTTTCTTCCCTAACTTCCCTGTGTGGAGCAAAGGTGTCATACCTGAGCCTGGGCTGGGAGAGTGTGTTTCCACAGCACTGTCTGGAGTAGCTCCATCCACTGATGGCGAGCGCAGGGCTGGAAGAAGCAGCACAACTCAATAGCAAGTCCCACGCAGAGGGGGAAACAACTCCTTAGGAACATATTTTTACACGACTCAGAAAGCAACGGGACCTAACCTTGCTAGAAGCTGTTGTACCACCAGCTGTGGAAGCAGAGAGTAGGAATTCGGGCAGCATCGTGGCATGGCAGCACCTTTCTGAGTAAATACGCACATGAGGATAGCCTCACTCTAACTGATGAAGACCCTGTGCAATGCTGTCACTTTATGCTGCAGATTTAAAAAGCAGCTAGGTGAGAATAATCAGCCTATTCTAAAAGTCCAAGTATTATTATTGAATAAAAGACATACACTATGGCACATCATTTTGACTGTGTTAAAACAGAAAACAAACAGACTACTAACAGGAAACATTACATTACCAGTCACATGACCACCGCCATCACTTTGGTGAAGGGCTGTTTTGGAGGGTGGGGATGGTGCTCTCCGCTTGGTCCTTTTCAAAGACGCATTTGCTCCCGGTGTGCCGCTGCGGGGCAGAGAGCCTGTCCTCACCATGCCTGCTTCACAGGAGCTCTGGAGAGAAGCAAGCGACCAAACACAATCCCGAATCAAGGCAATGAACTCTAAAACAGACATATCATGGACTAAGATGGAGGACAACAGCATCTTATTCAAAACATGTTTGTGGAGGCTAGATTGCACGCAGACGTTAGACCATGGGACAGATACATAAATAAACACAAAATATGGCCCTTTTTGAGAAAATTGGGCTAGGACTGGGGACAAATGTAAATGATGAACTGCAATGTACAAGACTTTGAAGTAACAGTGAGTGAAAACTAACTTTCAAAGAAAAATCTGGAGAAACTATTAGATGGCAAAGGGCAGACTAGCTGTATGTCTGTTGTCTTGATTAATATACATCTTTCAGTGGCAAGTTATTAGTGAAAACCATTTCAAAACTCTACTGGTCTGCCCACAGCCAGGCCCTTCAACATCACTGACCCCACATGCCAAGGTTCACACACCAGAGGGTGACCCTTAGCAGACCTAAGACAATCCTGTCTCAGCAAGTGCTGGTGCCTCCTGGCCAGCCACCATCACTTCTGCGCCTCCCATTTACAAGAGAATGTCCAAGTTGTTCCTGGCTTGTGTCTCCAGTTTTCCTTTTCCCATTGGAGTCCCTCCAATCAAATGTTTCCAAACCTTTGATCTTATCAAAGTTTCCCAATGGAAATCACCAAGGACCCTGACCACAAATAAATCGCGGTCACTCTTCAGAACTCGCCTGGCCTGCTAGAGCTCTAAACACAGCTGACCGTGCTCCGATAGGTTTCGCCATCCCCCAGGGGTACCATACTCCTTACGTTCCATAGACCCATATTCTCTAGCTACTCAGTTTTTCTTGCTTCATATATATATTTTTAATATTCTGACAAATATCAGTGAGACTCAAGAATCAGTCCCAGGACATATTGAGTGTCCAAGGTCACTCTGTGCTTTTTCTTTTAAGTATTATTTATATGCTGATGAACTTCATACTCATGTCTCCACCCTGACCCCTGTTCTTATCTGCACTGTGTTTAAGGCTATTTCACCATTAGCTTGTCTAAAATTCCTCCTTTTCCCTTCTCACCAAAGCCTTATTGTTCTCACAGTCTTCACAAATCTCAGCAAAGGATAGTCATCCTTCCATTTGCCTCACCTCATTTTCATCATAGCCAATGGAGTCCCCCATCATCCCTTAGGAACACCTAGAACCTAATCTGACTTCTGCCATATAGCTGGAATCATCAGAAGCCTTCTAACGGGTCTCAGTTCTACACCGCTTTCCTACTGTCCTTTCCCAACACAACAGCAGAATGAGTCCCATTAAGATGAAGATCAAGGAACTGGGGAGATAGCTCAATGTGAAAAGTGCCAACACCAGTAGAATGCCCAGTGTGATGCTCACACCTGTAACCCCAACACTGGAGAGGTGGCAGTTAGATAATCTTTTGGGATTACAGACCAGCTAGTCTAGCCCCACTGGTGAGTCCTAAGTTTAGTGAGATGCTCTGTCTCAAAAAACAAAGTGGTGATTGACACATGAGAACACTGGACAATGAATTCTGGTCTTCACAAGCATGTGAACGTCATATATACATGAACACACAACACAAATGCACATGCAAAAAAGGTTGGATATCACATTCTGTCATTTTGTTCAAGATGTTTGTTCATGGATGTTTGGTTGTCTAAAAACAAACCTAAGTCCCTCTACTGGACGATTTGGTCCCTTGATCAATCTGATCATTTCCCTCATCAAAGTTGGAGGGGCTTAATCGAGCCACACTTGCCTTGGTGGGATCCCCTCCCATGTGACAGGAGATTCCCAAACATACAGGGTTACTTTGCTGTTCTGAGCCCTTAACATTGTCTCTTGTAGTAACTTAGTGTCATACTCCACATTTCTGTATGGTATTCCTCACACAGCACCTTTTCCATGACCCTCTTCCCCCAACCCACCACAGTTCCTAACTGCTTTTAGCATACTACAGAGTTGGCTTATAGACTTGTTCACTACCTGCTCCCAGTAGGACTGATGACTGTGAGGGTGGGGACTTGTGCTGCAGTTCCTATTCTCACAGTGCTGTTTCCTGAACAATGTCTAACACATAGAAGTTTCTTAAGAAGCATTCTGAGCGAATGAATTATTTGGTGCCCTTTTTGTAAAGATGCCTTGGTAAATGTGGACTAGGAATATATGTATATCTTGAACCATTCCAATCTTTTAAGTACATCCAAAGGAAGAGAGTTAATTTATAAGAAATATTCAGTCTTCATGTCCTACTATTCATCAAGAAAGATTTGACAAATTCACTCTTCCAGAATTTTCTAATATTTTGCCAGTTGGGGAAAAAGAAAACCTTCCTCAAAGTGGGGAGAGGAAGAAAAGGCTTTGTTTATTTATCACTGCTGACTGGATAAGGTACTGAAGAAACAGGCATTTCCCAGGAACAGGAGCAGTGAGGTCTACACTAGCAGGGGATTAGCTCCACAAATCTCACACTGACTATTCCTCTAAGCATAGGGGGAGGACAAGGTGGTCTGGTGATATCAGCAGTGGTCAGAACACTAAATTTCTGCCAACTCTTACCAAAACATCACTTCTTCTTCCAGAACTCTTCAGCCCTCTCCATAATCCACCAAGAAAAGAGCTAAAACTTGCACTCAAACCCAGATTTTGTTCTGATTAAATATCACATGCTGCTCTCCTGGGGCAGGTATGGGGTGCATTCTCAAAGGACCCGTGCAAGAATTCAAAAGAGGGTCCCATGCAACCAGCAGCTGAGAGAAATGCATGGAGGAACTGCAGCACTTTCAGCCTTTAAAGACCATTTTAAGTAGAACATAAAATTGTGCAAAAATCTTTCTACAATTTCTCTGTGTACTGAAACTATTCACTTGACATCTTACAAAAGTAACAAATTCCTTTCCTCACAGAGGCGGAGGGTGGGAGAATTGGCAGGCAAGGTTGCCCATGCAGGCCAGGAGGCATGGAGCCTACAGCCGGCAACAACGCTTGTGTGCTCTGAAGACGTGTGGTCATCAAAACATGTACTTTCCCAATAGTCATCCTAGAAGATGACTTATGAGAAACTACTAGAACACAACTGCATAGCACAGGCATACAAACACCTGCAGAGTGAGGCATTTTCCAGGCCTGTACCTGTGGTTTTTGAAACTACTAGATGGCCTCAAAGGTGTCATGTGATGTTTTGGAAGAGAAAGTTAAATACTAGCCAAGAAAGCAGATGCACAGAACTAATGCTGAACATCCTACTTAATTTGATGTTGAAAAGCATAATAAAATATACAGCAAAAAACCCCATAAAATTATAGATCATTAAGGAGAAGTTCAAAAATTCTAAAAGAACATTGCACTTCATATAAAATATTTATCTAAAATTCAACAGCATTAGGTGTCATTTCCTGATGGATTTACTTCTCTTGATAAAACTTTCTTTACAGCCCTGCTTCTCCTGCAGCCTGGGTCATGAGAGAATGGACTAAAGTTATCCATATGTAGGAAATAATGCCAACATTGAATTTTCCTCCTAGTCCCACCTTTCTTTTTTGACTGGTCGCTTTTTACAAAGTGTGTAAGAAAAACACTCTCACGTTTAGGCCATATTCACTGCTATGAAGGCTTGTTCTATTACTGATAATAGCAGTAACGACATGGACAGGATATGACTATGAGTTACCACCTTTAAATTTGGGGCAGAGTATAATAAAGCAGGTAAGAAAGAAATTTAAAAGAGAGGGATTTTTATACATGGACTCACATATTTATGTGAAGGGATCCATAACTCAAAGACAGGATACTTACAGACACATATATTTCATTTATCAGCTGAAAGGTCTTAAAACAAGCTAGTATTTTTGTACAAGACATTTATACTCCTGTGGATAAGGAATTTAAAACATGTCAAAATAAGATAGACTGTAGTTGTGTAAGTGGTAGACATTTTTTTTCAATAGCATTTATGAAATCAGTTGGGGGAAGATATGTGAAAAGGGCAAAGTCCTGAATATCTCCAAAAGCATGTTTCATAGCCTTCTCTTCTAAGACCCACCCCTTAACCTGCTGTGCAGGTACACATGGATACTCACTTCTCGAGCTAGATGACTTAAAGATGCTCAGAAAGAGACATGGGAAGAGGACATGAGGGATACCCACATGACCAGTCCACCAGATTCCATACTGTAATTAATGATGAAAACTTATTACATTTGGGGACAGGGTGATACCAGTGTAGATAAACCACTCACAGCTCAAGCTAGAGTACCCAAGCTTAAATCCCAGACCACATCTAAGAAGTCTGAAGCCATGGTGAGTTTCTATGTAATCCCAGCACACTGACACCGATGGCAAAATGGGAAGTAGAAATAGAATTTCCTGGAAGCTCATAGCAAGCACAGCAAAGAAGAGCAGAGCAACAATTGAGAGTGATAAACTCTGTTTCAAATGAGGCGGACAGAGAAGAACTGACCCAGAAGTTGTTCTTTGCCTTTCACACACTGCTCTGGCACCCACTCTCCCCTCCCCTCACACACACACACACATGCAAGCACACAAATTGAAAAAATAAAATAAATTTTAAAAGCTGGGGTATAGGAATGTGCTCAGTTGGTAGAGTGTTTCTCTGTCATGTAGAAAGTCTTGGATTTGATTCCCAGCACTGCATAAACTGGGTACAGACTTAGGTCTCTATAATCCAAACCCTTGAAAGGGAGGTGGAGGCAGGAAGAACATAAGTTCAAGGACATCCTACATTACATAGTTCAAGGCCAGCCTGAGCTATGTGAGACCCTATCTCTAAATAAACACATTAAATTTAGTGATCAAATGCAAAGGTAACAATTGGTATAAAACGGTCCAAAGGGAGTTGTTTTGCATAACCATGACTGTATCTTTAAGTGAATGACAATAAATTCTTGACAGGAATGCACATTTTGTTTTGAAATGAGTGATATCAATTTTGGCTTTAAGAAAACTGCTTCACATATTTGTTGCCCTATAAGACAGAGTGGACAAAGGTTGTTTGTTTACAATGAGAGATTCTTATGGGGCTGGAGAGATGGCTTAGTGGTTAAGGAGCCTGCCTGAAAGTCAAAGTACCCAGCTTCAATTCCCCAGGACCCAAGTAAGCCAGATGTAGAAGGTGGCACAACATCTGGGGTTCATTTGCAGAGGCTGAAGGCCCTGATACACCCATTATCTCCCTCTCCCTCACAAATATATAATATATATTAAGAAAGAACTATAATCAGGTAAGACACAGCCAGAAATAAGTAAGCTAGTGAGAGTCACATGTGGAGTTCATTTCATGTGATGAAAATCATTTATAAGAAGATATGAAGAAACCCCTGGACCTTGAGGAAGAGGAGTTTGTTAGTTACTGAACATACCTTTCTCTTAGATGAAGTATATAGAAAATGAAGGAGCATTTAAGTTAGAAGACTTGAGTACTTCTTGGCTAGATTGTAGCCAAGAAAACTGATATATATGTAGAGTATGTAACATGAAAATTTGGAGAGGGTCCAAACCCAAGAATATCTAATGCCAGAGAGCAGACTTACTATATAGTTATTCATTACACATATTATGTGCTTCCAAATTTATCAGTTAGTTCACTTGGTATTTTTAAATGTGAGCTTGACTGACTAGAGAGAGGGTCACAGGGTGCTGACTGGTTGGAAGATGGCACATCACAACAGTGACTAATGCATGGGCTTTGTAGTCAACAGCAGGGGCTGATCCAGGAAACATGCATTCTTGTGTCATGAACTTCAGCCTCCTCAATTGTGAAAAGTAACCATTTGTAAATCAAAAAGGGACCAGGCCATTTAAGTGGTATTATGTTTGTAAACTATAATAGTGCCTAGCACACAATACATGCTACAAACATAGTAAGTGGCACTATTTCATGACCTTTGTCTATTCTTAGGCTTGTGAAAGTGGTCTGTAAATAAGAAAATAACAATTACTGAGGTGAAAGTGAAAAGTATGGATATAAAGTAAGAGAGCTGGGTAGAAGACTCAGCAGCCAAATATGCTTGCTTGTGAAGCCTACTGGCCTGGGTTCAATTCCCCAATATCCACGTAAAGCCAGATGCACAAAGTAGTGCATGCATCTGCAGTTCATTTGCAGTAGTAAGAGGCTCTGGTGTGCCCATTCTCTTAAATAAGTAAATATTTAGAAACAAAGAAAGAAAGAAGGAAGGAAGGAAGGAAGGGAGGAAGGAAGGAAGGAAGGAGGGCAGGCAGTCAGGCAGGCAGACACTTAAGGCTGTCTTCTTTCTATGGTGACAGTGCGAGGTGTACTAGAATGGATATTCCTTATAGTCAACCTTAAACCCAGCAGTGCTCAGTGTTCTGAACCCTGTGTTTACTGAGTAAGCTAAGGGCACTGTGTCTAAAATCCCCCATGTTTTAGTCACTTCATCATGCCATAAAGGACTTTACTAAAAGTTAAATATTTAACACTCATTTGTTAAATATTGGTGCTGACCACAGGGATGCATTTTAGCATGTAAATTTAAAGTGTTTTGCCCACATTTTCCTGAGAAGAACAAATGGACTGCTGGAAGTTTCAACTTTGACATTAAAATACATTCCTTTTGGTCAAATTATGACTTTAAGGAGTGAGATTAAATTATTTTTCAGTCTGTAGGGCATGCAAAATGAGAAAACAGATTTCTACCTACTAGGAGAAACTGCCTTGGTTAATCATTAGAGCTATTCAATTATTGACTTTAGTTAAAGCTGCTGATAAGCTGCCTGCACCCGTAGCAGGAGCCCACACCAAATTTTATGGCCCGTGAAAAGGGAAATACTCCAAGGAAAATCAGAGCAGGGTAGCAAAAGTGGCAAGGTCAGGTTGAAATCCATGGCAGAGAGCTAATCCCCCAGCATGAGATCAGAATCCGCATGTTCAAATGGGATTACATCTGGCAGAAGACAGAGCTCAAGTCTAGCAGACATGCCGAGGCAGGGTGGCACTGGTTAGCTAGAACTCAGTTGTTGATCACAGTTGAATTAGCAGATGCAAGTCAGTGAAATCAATACTGGATAAGAGTGTGAAATGAAACAATACACATACAAACAAACACACACACACAAATTAAAAGACACAAAGAGAGTAGCCCAATTTTTATGATATTGCTAAATGTTCCATTTGGAGCTTTTGGGTAATATCTACTTTTAGTATGATTTTCACATGTGAGTAGGGGTGGAATAAGTGGAGGGGATCTAAGGAATCATTTAAAATCATTTTAAATGTTTTTATCACTTAAAGGATAAACTCATACATCCCCAACGTGAACATTCCCAACTAATAGTAAGAAATCACGTAAAATGTTTTATGACTGACATGAGGCTTACCTAATTTTACCATACATACCAATGACCGAGTTTCTTTTATAACTGAGCAAAGTTTGAGCTCTTCTAATTCTTAATGGAAGATTTTTAAAATAAGTTTACAACTTAGCCAACAAGTCAATTTTCTTGAATGTCATTACTTTCAGACAATTAAAATGCCTCATCAATGTAACATAGAAGCACAAGGCACTGAATTTGCAAAGTAGCAAGCTGTGCAGGCCAGTCTTTTTTCTGACAATGAAGTAAAAATTTATGATTTTCTCATAAAGTCAATATGATCTTATATGAAATACAAATAATGCATAAATTGAGGAAAATGACTATAAATCCCCAGAAATATAGTTTACTTCATATAGATTTTGGTGTGTATCCTCGCATGTGCATCCTTTATACCTGCATACATGTATGAGTATGGATTTTGGCTTATATGGCATAAAAGTAGAAATGTCACTTGTTTTCCCTGTTACTAAAGTTTTATAAAAATAAATTGCTATCTTGTCGTGGGGCAGACAGATCTATTCCAATGTCCAGAATTTCTGGTCTACATTCATTCTTTCTTTGGGTGGCACTTTATTCCCAGTCCTGAACTGCTAGGATTTATATATTCTATTTTTTTATTCTTTATTCCAACCTGCATTAAGATTCCTCACTGCAGCAATGAAAGTCTTAGCTTGTCTAGATCTATTCAGATTATGAAAGATCATCTCATATCAAAGTGAAATGGCAGAGGGTTTAAAGTGACCTATCAGGTACCAGAAAACTGTGCTGAGGGGAAGGAGACATGGCATAGGAGAATTAGGGCCTAGAGCTCTTTAACCCACACTATGTGATAAGTCATCTCTTCTGTCAGGTCTAACACTGTTCCTACCAACCTGCTGAAATAAATACTAGGACAGAAGCCAATAAGATTAGATCTAGATTCACTTACAGGCATTCAAAATCATATCACCATGAATAATTTGTGCCTTTTTGTTACTAAAGAAAATTAAGGTCTTCTAGGGAATTCCAAGTAGCTAAGTTGGACATGGGCTGTCTATCGAAACTGTCTAGTTTAAGGCTAGAGGTATTGCTCAATGGTTAAGGCACTTGCCTGTGAAGACTAAGGATCCATATTCAACTCCCAGAACCCATATGAGCTAGATGCACAAGGTGACACGTGCACTATGTTGCACATGTGCACAAGCAAGCTGGGCGTGTTGGTGGTGCATGGCTTTAATCCCACACTCTGGAGGCAGAGGTAGGAGGATTGCTGTGAGTTCGAGGTTACCCTGAGACTGCAGTGAATTCTAGATCAGCTTGGGGGCGTGCGCTTGCTCGCTCTCTCTCACGTGCTCTCTCTCTCTCTCGCACGCGCGCTCTCTCTCTCTCTCTCTCTCTCTCTATATATATATATACATATGTGTGTGTGTGTGTGTGTGTGTGTTTATAATCTCAAGCAGCAATCCCTTATTTTTCAACATTGTTTAAGCCCAAAACGAGGGCTAAGCTCAGCCGGCCATCTTAGACGAAACGACAGGATGCACCATGGTTCCCTGCTTCTGCAGACAGTTTAGGAGAACACAGAAACAGGCTAAAGGAGCTTAGAACCTATACCAGAGGGAAGAAAGAAATGAATAACCTGGAGGCAGTTCCAGGAGCCAAAGAAGCAGAGACAGCTCAGTACACACACCCTCCTCAAAGGCCCACAGCTACGGATCCAGGGAAAAGGCCTTCGTCCTCTGCCCTGGCCTCCGCAGATGCACGCTGCCTTCCAGGCTAAAACAAGCCTCCTCATGCGGCACACCCAACGCTGCACCACAGGGGGAGAGGCCAGGTACCCCTCCTCCTGGAGGACTGGTAAAGGAAGCCTCCAAGCCTGACGAGCTGCAGTGCTGCTGTGAACTCCCTGAGCAACTTGAGAGAAGTACAGCTGGTGCTTACTGAAAGACAAGGAAGAGGAACATATTCATTCCACGAATGACCTATTGTTTCATGAGTAATAATATTCCTTAAAGTTTAAAACTTCATAAAGTGTTTAGTCTTTTACTTTGGTTTGGAAGTAAATCTGTCATAAACCTAAAAAGTACTGACACAGAAGACTTGTGAAGACTGACTAACATTCTTAGAATTTCGCCTTGCATAGTATTAGTAAATGTACAATATTTATCTACTGCTTTTGCTTGAGTGACTATGACCCTGAAATGAATTACAATGGTAAAATACACATTCTACTAAGATAAGCCAAGAACTAGTTGGAAAGAAGGGTTTCAGTGGAGTGGGGTTAGAAGAGGGGCAACAAAGGAGGGTGGTGACAGGGGACTATAATCTTGGTATATAGTATGTGTATATGTATGTATGTAGGTGTCAAATAAAAAAATTAAATAAAAAATGTGTGCCAGGTGTGGTTGTGTACACCTTTAACACCAGCACTCAGGAGGCAGAGGTTGAAGGACTGATGTAAGTGCAAGGCCAGCCTGGGACTACATAGTAAATTCCAGGTCTGACTTGGCTAGATTAAGAACCTACCTCAAAAAAAAAAAAAAAAAGTATTATATTTTCAGAGGATTAAACATCGTACTTTGCTGGTATATTTCTCAACTGAATAGAACTTCTTATATTTTTGGACATTCAGACAGCTGTATTCCATATATCAATCTGCAAATGCCATGGTAACCACTGTTCTTAGGCAATTGTAGCATGGTCCACTTCCAATATAATAAATAGAGGAGGAGAGTGGAGAAACAAAATGCTATGTGATTACCTGGATTAAAAAAACAACAACAAAGAGAATATTCTTTAAAAACTACAAATATAAAATCTATTACAACAAATCTTATTTGTTCTGTGTAAAATAAAAACTCACTGATTTAAATAAGAACAGATGTTTACTTCTTGCCTCATAAATATATGAGAATATGTCATCGACTTGTAAACCACAGTATGTGGGAAAAAGATAAAATTGGTTAAAAAAAGAATGTGAAACATTCCTAAAAACTTTGGTCACTCATTAAAAAACTAATACTCTAAGTATTAAATTTCACTTGCATAATACTAGATGGCAAAAAGTTGCAGTTTCTCAATCTTTGAATGCTTGCCTGTCAGAGAATGCCAAAGGAGACCGAATGAAATGTCTAATTGAGATGATCCCTTACTGTGTTACCAGCCACAATCTGGTATCCAAAGGAAGCCAGCCATATGCCATGCAGGTGTCAGGGGGAAAAGCAGCACACTGCTGCACATACGAGATTATCGTCAGCAAAGCAACACCAAACATGCCACAGCAAAATTCTCCAGAGCATCTGTGGATGGGGTGGGGGTGGGGGTCAAGATTTCCCACAGAGTCTGGTCTGTTCTTTGGCCTCTACTTCAAACATTAAGTTTGTGAGCCAGCCTTCCCAAAGACTAGGACATCCTCTCGCCACGTGGAAAAAGAAGAGGCACAAAAACTAGATGCCTGAACTTCATTTTGATACCAAAATTTAACGCTTTCAATTTAATTCGATGTCATTAATTTTCTGATTGCTTATTTCACAAATGTCAATCTAACTGTATCCAACTCTATACCTTTTCCACAGGGATGCGTCTGATATTGTTTGTGGAGATGACTGCATGGTGGATGACTGCAGATCTGGTTGCACGAATGGCATTTCAAATTTCAATGGGAAGAAACTTATTTCACAAAATGCTCTGCAAGTTCCTGGAAAACTGCTAGAAAATTCCTAACTGAAATATGTTCTGTTTGAAAGACATTTTCATAGAGGATATATTATATTGGTCTATAAAGGGGAAATAACATGAATTCTAAAACCAGGTGAAAGAAAAAGTTAGGCACATGGACAGATACTACAGCACTGACTGAAAACCATCTTCAGTAAAATCTATTATTTAGATGGAAAAAATGTAAGATGCAGAAACATTCCAAGAAACGTTAGGATAAATTATTTTACTAGCTTGGATCCTTAAGAAATCTTCTTTGGAAACTACACAATCAGCTGTCAAAATCAGCTCAAAAGTCAATAGCCAGTTATGTGAATAATTTCAGTACAAGCTCCAAAATCACTACCCAAGAATCACAATTTGCCAATATTGAGAAATGTACTAGAAGAATTAGGCAAATTATTACATTTGGATAGCCAAGATCCAGGAGAGATGTAGTCAACAATTTTTTCTAAAATGCAGATAAATTTACTCATCTGTAAGCCTGGACTCAGGCAAATTAAATTAAAAGCTCAAAATGAACAAAATTGGTAATAATAAATCACTTTGTTAGGCATTTCTGGTATTCATTTTTCTAGATCTGTTTTCCATCACGTTATTCAAACAAATAAGCATTTTCTAATATAATGTAACTATTTGCAGTATCTTGTTTCTGATTTTTTTTTTACAAGGCGTTTTGAGGGGAAAGAATGGAAAAATTACCATGTTGTAGTTCTGTTATACTGCGCCCCCGTGTGGTTTAATTTGCATCACAGACAAGAAAAAAAGGATAAATGCATACCCATGTGAACACAGAACAGAATTCTTGTATTTGTTTTTTTTCCTTCAGTTCTGGTTTTCCCAAAAGGCTATTACTTTCAATGACCAAGCACAATGATTTGTTAAAATTTCAATTTCAAAGCTAAATTGTTAAAACAGATACAGAAATTTATAATAACAATGCCTGGTTTTAAAGTTTAAAAAAGGAGTAAATTCATAAATGCATTTTCCTGAATTTAATAAATATCTCATATAAACAACATCAGTCCAACATCAGTCCACACTTATATCCATTGTATGTTAGGATGCTGTCCTTAAGTTTTCAATATGATCAAAATTCTGGTTTTCCTGTAAATGGTTTAGAAAAGCATTGCTATGAATCACATGGTCCAATTACTACAAAAGTAAATGTAAACGACCTTTAAGTTATACAGTTTCTAAAAATTCACCAAATATACAAATGAGACATTGAAACTTTTTGAAAAAATGTGACAGACATTCTTGCTTTATATGCTATTCCTGGCTATGTGAAAGTTCTAGTTTCTGTTCACATATCAATTCTCTTGAACGACTACTGTGTTATAGATTGTTTTTGGAGAGTTCTGTCACACTGGCTGGGAATAGAAAAAAAAAGGAAATTAAATAATGTTATAAGCTTTGAACAATAATTTAACCCTAATATTTATATTTAAGAGTATCAGGCAAGAAAATCATGTTATATTCATCATTTCAATATTATATAATATTGCATAATGTTATGGTACCTTTAAAAAGTGGTAGCAATAAGGATTTTCAAAGCACTCATTCAGTAACAAAAGCTGAGGTATGGCCTTGCACTTGAAGCACATGGCCTCCTGCTAGTACTGGCTTGGATTTGCCTAGTTACCCCTGGAGGAATATGCAAGAATCTGTTAGCAGGTTGCCTCTGTGCTGAAGAATTTTGTTGGAGGCAGGACAGGGAGGGATAATTTTCACTGTGTTCCTTTCATCTTTAGAATTACACAGGACATGAATATGGTACTTATACATACACACAAATTAAACCGCTAAAAAGGTCAAGAAAGAGACAAGTCCAGAGAAAGTAGAGATTCTTCTGTGGTGGAACCTTTACAAAACTCTTTATAGAGCAGGTAAGTGAATGAGAATCAACTGACTGGGAAGAATGGATGGGCAGCAAGATTGCACAAGAGCAACAATCTGCTTGCAACGGATCAAGAATTAAAATTTAAAAAGAAATAGTGAATTCCAGGTTAGCCTCAGCTAGAGTGAGACCCTACCTAAAAGCAAGCAAACAAACAAACAAAAAAAGAGACCTAGCAAATCCTAGCTGACCCCAGTTGCTGAACTTGGAATGGTCGTTAAGAAATACAGATGTGTCAGCTAGCCACACATTTAGCACCTTGAAGAAAGTCAAACACTGTTCCTTTGATTCTTGGCTCTAGATTTTTCTAGAAATGACTTCAGCAAAGAGGATAAAAGACATTATGATGGTAAAAAATGAAGGACTGCTCTTCACTTAGATGTGAAATATGAAACAAATACAAAAATTGACTTGAGTTTTTGAGTGTGGGAAGGAAGAAAGGAGAGGCACGTTAGCTACGAGATATGCTGACTTTCCTATCCTGACGGCAGTAGGGACCCATGAGTTCAAACGCAATGGGAAGAATACCGGGGTTGGAATTACAAAGCTGATGTTGCACTTCCTAGTGAAGATATAACAAAGCATCATGACTTAAAACAACAAAACTTTACTCTTCCTGGGCCTGGAGAGATTGCTCAACAGTTAAAGGTGCTTACTTGCAAAGCCTAATGATGGCTGGTGTTCAGTTCCCTAGCACCCATGTAAAGCCAGATGCATAAAGTGGTACATGCATCTAGAGTTGGTTTACAGAAGCAAGAGGCCCTGGGCCACCCATTCTCATTTGTCTCTGTCTCTCTCTCCCTATCTTTCTGCTTGCATACAAAGAAATAAAATATTTTTTAAACATATTCTTCCATGGTTCTGAAGGTCAGAAGTCTGAAATCAAAGTGCTCACACTCTCTTAGAAGGCTTTGTTGGCTCATGTTTCTGGTGCTCCTAGAGTTCTTGAGTATGCAGAACACCAAGTCCAACCTTGGCCTTCATATGACCTTCTCCCCTCCTCCCCTGTCTCCACGCCAGAGAGCCTCCTTACTTATAAGGATTGCAACCATTGGATTTGAACCCAACTTAAAACCAAGCTGATTTCACCTCCAAACTTAATTATATCTGAAAATCCATTTCTAAATAAGGTCCTATTTATAAGTCGTCGGGCTTAGGACCTGGACATATCTCTTAGGGGGCCATGATTCCCTTCATTTTAGTTGTGATATACCCATGAATTAAACAACAACAAAAATATGTGCCTTCTCTTAAGACTACAGAGTGGCCAATGTAGAAAATGCGTAAAGGAAGTGGAATCATGGAACCTTAGCCCTCGGAAGGCACAGGTAGGAGGATTGCTGTGAATTTGAGCCCACCATGGAACTACATAGTGAATTCCAGGTCCGCAGGGGCTAGAGTAAGACCCTAACTATAACTCAAGAAAAATAAAAAAAGAAAATACAGAACTCAAAATTAGAAACGTGGTAAGAAGAGTACCACGACCAATGACGAAAGGAAAATGCAGTCCAAATCTGGCCAATAGTTTAAGGGAATAAAGCCTAGGAAGGCATGACTTCATGTGTGTGCATGCACACACAGACAAATACAGCCCAGCTTTATCAATAGACTTTTGATAATAGAAAAAAAAAAATCACTCTTCACATTCTCTAGAGAAAAACAAATATTTCTGGCTTCTGCTGAACAATACATCAAAGAACCAGCCAGATGTCCAGATCAAAGAAAACAATAATTAGAAAATTGCATAAAGATGTATGATTTGCCAAAGGCAATATACAAGAAAAATTACTTAACACAAGGGCATCCACTGGTCACAGAGCCCAGGGTGAGAAGCAGAAGCAAAAGCTTTCAGTGAGGCCAATGGGGCACGGCCCAGATTTAAGAGGCACCTAGGAGAAAGACAACTTAGATGGCTTGGGCATCCAAATGAAATTTACTGGAATAGATTTAGTAAAGACAAGCAGAATACAGACTTGTGAGCACAAGCTCCCATTAGTTCTACGTATAGAAAACATATTGTGGCAGCTAACAGCATGATACTTTACATTCTTTAAAAGGTAGTTTTATGGTAAACTGAAATGTAAAACAATACTAAAAGTGCTATTTTTTCCTGTGAGGAGGTTTAAAGGGGCTAACACACACACAGTGAAGCCTTTGGGATGAGACTTGGGCCCCACTGTCCTTGCTTAGTTTCAGTCTCCTTTTGCTATAGTTTCATTTTCTGGAATCCCCAAACAAGTTCTTTCCAGGACTGATGCATTGCCACACAGATTTTAGGACTGAACTCAAGAGTAACCTTTCCTGTGAAGCTTCACCTGCCTACAGAGGAGGTATCCAGAAGATTCTGTCAGGAAAGCATTATATCATTGGAAAAAATAATTACCTCCCTGATTTATGAATTTTTATAGCACAAACATTAAATTAGACAAGTAATCTTAATAGATGTAAGAAGACAGTTTAACAGATGAGTTTCCAAGTAATGAGTAAGGTTAATCATTTTAAAAATCCATTTCTATCTGAACTGCTGCTTTCTAAAGTGGCGTATGATTAGCATAGGATTATAACACATGGCATGCATACTGCAGTTTCCCAGCTACACAGAACTATGGTCAATTTTGTTTTGTTTAGGTTAGGGAAGCACACCAATGCATAGTGGAGGCTTGGGGAAGAGTTCATTTACTTGAGCACTTAATTTGCTATGTACCCAAGGGGAAAGAAAACCCTTTAATGAACATAAGAAAACCACTCAGTGTCTCAAACATCTCAAAATTTTCTCTCAGTGTCATATAATCACTCTGGCTGATTACGAGTAACAAAATATATGGTCCCATGTTCAAACACATTTACTTAAAAAACTCAGTTATATTCCAACACATGAATGATGTAAGAATGGACAGATTTTTTAAATGAATGGATCCTCATAAAAACGCATACTCAGAAAATTTGGTTAAAGTAATTTAGAAAACTGATCAACCTAGACCCCTCTTTTGCATACAAGAGAATATAAATATGACTGCTCTATATTCTATTACAACACTCATAAGAAGCATCCAAAAAGCATCAATATGTCAGCTAGATGTCAGGACCTCCTCTGGAGAGTCTCAGATATAATACCAGGTACCAACAGTTAGAAACCCAAGAATTTAACACAAAGACCTCTGTTGCTAATTGCTTTTTTTTCATATCCACTTTTAACACATGTGACAATAATGATTCCAGGAATGGGCTTTAGTCACCGAAGACTAGGTTTATAGAGCATGTGTGTGCTTGAAAATGAATGCCACTTAAAAATGGAATTGAAGCTGGGCATGGTGGCACAGGCCTTCATTCCCAGCACTCAGGGAACAGAAGTAGAGGATCACAGAGTTTGAGGCCAGCCTGAGAATACATAGTAAATTCTATGTCAGTCTGGCCTACAGGAAGACCCTATCTCAAAAAAAAAAAAAAAAACCCAAAATATTAAAAAGGCATTTATTCTTAATTAGCTGGAAGAAGCTCCTATAATCTATCTTTTCAGTATCCACCTTACCAAATCAGTAGCTAGTTACTCACTGATTGCATAGCAATAACTAACAGGAAGCAAGCCAATGTACCTTATCCGAGTCGTCCATGCTGGAAGATTTGCGCAGGCTGGAGAGCGGTTTCTCGGGGTTGGGCGCGGGCATGGGTGGCAGTGGGGCTCGCCGTTTCTTGGGCACGTCTGAGGGCAGTGTGTTGGACACGTAGGGTTTGGAAATGGTGTTGGACCTCGTAAAAGATGGGGGGCGGTGCTTGTTAATTAGAGGGGTTGCAGGAGCGCTGGCAGTCTAATGAAGAATGAAAAGGCAGTACCCATAGATAATTGCGAAATAAAATCACATAATAAAATTTATTAAATGTTAAAAATGCTACAGCAGAAAATACTTACTTGTTCCCGTTTTTTCTTACTGCGTTGAAAAAAACTGAAAAACCCTTTATTTTCTTTCTCCTTCATAATGTCAAGGTTTGGGGACATTTGGCAGGACTCTGAAAGAGATGAAGATCCTCTCACTTGTGTGTGGGGGCACTTAGCTCTTACCTCCTCTTTCAAAGCTTAACTGGTGACGAATATTACTAATCACTGTCTGCTCTGAACCATATATCTTCCACATCTCTCTCAGCAACGAGCACATCCTGCTCCCACGTCTCATGAGGAAACGGAAGCTTACAGACCCAGTGAGGCACTGAGCGAGGGCCAATCATCACGGCCGGTGCTCAGCGCAACTTCTCCAGCACTATCTAATCGCCAAAAGAGGATACATCAAATTAACTGACCTCCCAGGTTTCTCCCTCACAGCCTGCTCTTTTGTGTATTTTGGTTATAATTTTGCATGGGAGCTACACAACCATGATGCACTTTATTCTGCACGCTTGGGTCAGCACGTTACAGTTGCCACCTTTGTATCTGCAGCTTCCACATAAAGGGATGCAACAAAACTCCTACCAAGAATAACTGGAGCCATGGCATGCCAATATATTCTCTCTCTCTATCTCTATCTCTCTTGCATTAAGAAAGAAGGCAGTCTGGGGCTGGAGGGATGGCTTAATGGTTAAGGCGTTTGTTTACAAAGCCAAAGGACCCAGGTTCGATTCTTCAGGACCCACATTAGCCAGATGCACAAGGGGGCACACGTGTCTGGTGTTCGACTGAAGTGGCTGGAGGCCCTGGCACACCCATTCATATTCCCTCCCTCTCTCCCCCTTGTTCTAGGTCAAATAAATAAATAAAAATTAAATAACAAAAAATCAGTCTGTTGGGCTTGCCTCAAAAAAATTTTTTTTAATATTTGGAAAAACATGTACTGAACAGGTAGAGAATCTTTCTTGTCACTACTGCCCAGTATAACAACCATTTCCAATGTGGTAGTAAGCAGTTCTGAGATGACTTGAAGTATACAGAAGGATATTCATAGTATTATTTGTAAATGCCAAGAAATTTCATTAAGGTACTCAGGCATCCACAGAGTTTCAGGAGTAATTCCCCTCAGGCACTCAAAAGAATGGATCTAGTATTTTGTTAAATGTTTCATAAACGTGAAGGGATTCAGTGGAAAGGGGATAGGGAGGGGAATATAATAGTGATACATTGTCTATATGCATTGAGGTTGTCAATAAAAAGTTTAAAATTGGGTTGGAGAGATGGCTTAGTGGTTAAGCACTTGCCTGTGAAGCCTGAGGACCCCAGTTTGAGGCTCGATTCCCCAGGACCCACATTAGCCAGATGTACAAGGGGGCACATGCATCTGGAGTTCATTTGCAGTGGCTAGAGGCCCTGGCATGCCCATTCTCTCTCTCCCTCCTTCCCTCCCCCCCCTTTCTCTCTCTCTCTGTCACTCTCAAATAAATAAAAATAAAAAAATTTTTAAGTTAAATTTTTAAAAAAAATCATAAATGATATTTGTGTAGTAGTTCTACTACAGCCAGAGTTATCTGGCCCCAATGGCAATTATCAAATCTGAAGGTTATATTCATAATGATGTTCCTTTAACTTTTTCAAAAAACTATTTTGTAATGTCAACTGAAAAGGTCTACAATATCAACACAGCACTAAGCCACTGTGGTCCAATATGTTCATTTCCCACCAAAAGGAACGGCAACTTCTGGGTTTTCTGTTGGTCTAGAAAGATCTGGAAAATGAGCTAGAAGGAACGAAGTTGTCAATCAACTGGGAGCTTGTCAAGGGCTTAGGAACCATGCTGAGATGGTTTCTCCTGACAAAAACCAGGAGTTTTGACATCATAAGGAGAATGTCACAAACTCAAACCTATCATGTATGTTCAAGTCTATGAACTCAATAATAACATTTAAACACCACACCACACCCCCAATATATCCACCTTTGTGTCCTGCTAGAGAACCCGTCCATTGTTTATTTGTTTGTTTTTAATTTTTATTTGAGACAGAGCGAGTGAGAATGTGCATACCAGGGTCTCTAGCCATTGCAAACGAACTCCAGACACATGTCCCACTGGCTTATATGGGACCTAGAGAACAGAACCTAGGTCCTTAGGCTTCACACACAAGCACCTTAACCACTGAGCCATCTGTCTAGCCCTTGTCCATTACTTTAAAGCTTTAAAAGGAAAGAAAAGAGCCACACATTGACCCTGCCTCTCTTTACTGGCTGAACTCTCGCTAGGCAGGCTATAGGAGAAGGACTGCTTTTGTAGAACTAACTAGCAATGAGGGGCTATCATTCATTCAGCTCCTAATTAAGATGCCAACAACAAACACTGGTGGCTAGTAATGTTATTAATGTCTGTAAACAGATGTACAAAACATTACTCATGATGGGTATTTATTTTTCTTAGTTTTCCTTGAGAGGGGTCTCTCTGGGGAGCCGAGGTGGCATCAAATTCCTAGGCTCAAATAATCTTCTGAGTCTGGCCTCTAGAGGAGTAAAAGTATAGCAAGTAACATCAGCCCCTGTAAGGTATTCTCACCAAAATTATCTCACCGAAACAGGATCAAGGCTCTAGATTTTATAGTCAATTTACAGGAAACAGAGGAGACAATGAGCCTGTTAAACGCTATCACAGGCTGAATTAGCGGATTCCAAATGAGACAAACTGGAAGACAGATGGCCCAGCTTCTTCAACAAGTGAAGTATAAACTGACAAAACAGACAAGGGGTAAGTTTGAAATGATTTCTCCCACAAATAAACATGAAAATGTTATGGCAAATCACAGTAGAATCTCAATGTACTTGAAACAAAGCACTGTGAATCAAAATTTGAGAGACATAGCTAAAACAGGAACCAGCAGCGAATGTACTCTCAAATGCTTTTATTTAAAGTAAATAATGACAATGTAGGGACTACTACAGGAAGACAAAAAGAGCCAACACCAAAGCATGTATGAATGAAACATACTACAATAACATATTAAATAAAATTAAGTCACAAATTAAGACAAATCTGGTGAGTCAAATATTAGATACACGATGCTCATTCTGCATAAAGAGCTGACTGAGGCTGGCCAGCTAAGGTTGGGCAATGTGTGGACAGACAGCACTTCAAGATTTTTTCACATTCTTTCACTTACTACATTTCTCTTAAAAGCCCTACGAGGGAAAAATAAAAAAAAAAGCTTCATTCTGAATTACTTTTTCAACCATAAAGAAACAGGAGTCATGGTAATATCCAATTTCACCTTCATAAAATGACTTGCAAAAAGACGCATGAGTATTAAGTGGTAAAATTAAAACTGGTCCACACATAAAGGCTGTTTATTAAAGCCTGTGATTTTTTTTTAAAAATTCTACCATTTTAGGATAGACTTCCTTATTAGTTAAATGTAGAATTAAATTTAGTTAGTACAGCAGGTGGGAAGTTCGTGTGTCCATGCAGTACAATACCCGTGACCAGGACATTGTCAGTGGTGCTTCCCAGGCACCTGCGCACCCTCCACGCTAGCGAGCACACCTTCACTTAGAACCGTGTGGATGTGGAGGGATGCCTGAGGGTGTGGTGTCACAGTCAGACACTCAGACTGGTGCAAACTGGTACTTACAAAGAAAAAACAACTCAAACATTGGTTTTCTGCTCCTTTAAGAAAGGCCGAAGGTAATTGCATGCCAAGCTTGATACTTTCTGATGACGCCAAAAACCATCAGGAGGCGAGGACATTTACAGCATTTGGGCTGCTCTGCTAGGTGCTGACACTGTGAAAGGAGCTCTCTCTACTTTACAGCTCCAGTCTCCTATGGTTCTGCTCAAAGCACTCACTTCTCCCCCACCCCCAAAACCCACAGGCTACTGTGACTGGAAAGGATATTAGAAATCAATACATTCAACCTCTTAAAAATGAGGCCAAAAAGATGATAGCAATTGCTTAAGGTTATTTATGTTGAGCAAGGCATGGATAGGAAAAAGCCAAGTACAAACTACAGATTAGTGTTTCTGGAAGGAAAAAGAGACCACTTTATTTTCCAATTTCATAATTATTATTATAGAAATTGAACCCAGACAGATAAAGCTATTTCCTGTACACGTTTGTCAAATGCTATGTGGGAATCAAGTGCCCATTTTTTGATCACTAGAAAGTATATATTTTAAGATTCAAAGAATTTTCAATTTCTTTGATTGGACTAGCTTTTGATAGCCACTGATAGTCAATCAAGAGATGCTTCTTATGTGGGCTTAGTCAATGTGCTCTTAGAAAACAGTGCAGAAGAGCCCAGTATCATGTGCTGTGTAGTTTATTAAGGCTTGATTTTTAAATTAGGCAGTAATTATTAGACTAACCTGAGGACACTTTTAAAAAAATTTTTATTTATCTATTTGAGAGAGACAGACAGACACAAAGAGAGAAAAAGGCAGATAGAGAATGGACACGCCATGGCCTCCAGCCACTGCAAACAAACTCCAGATGCATGTGCCACCTTGTGCATCTGGCTTATGTGGGTCCTGGGGAAACGAGCCTCGAACCAAGGTCCTTAGGTTTCACAGGCAAACACTTAACTGCTAAGGCATCTCTCCAGCCCCTGAGAGTGCTTTTTTAATGGAGGGAAAATTTACTGGACAATTTTTAATAGTTTTTTTCATAAAAGTAGCAAATGCTCATTAAAAAATCTTGTAATATAAATAAATGTGAAAAGTTGCACATAACCCTACCACACAAAATAAACACTATTAAGAATTTTTCAAAATTTTCATGCAAAAGATTTTTATATATAGTATTAAACAAATTCAGAAACTTTAAAACTTCATTTTAACTTAAGTATTTTCTGTGTTATTATAAAATGCTCACAATCAACTAAACAGTAGCAGAAAGTCTTGTCATAAATATATATGTATGTATTTTAAAAGAAAATGTATAAATGTTTAGGACAATTTGAGAACTTTCCATTGTAGATGGAAGATATTGGTCAGGCCTGGCTAAAAGCCTAAAGATAAGATCAATCACTATTTGCCAGATGTCTCCTTTATGCCCCTTCCTGTTCCCTAGTACCTGTTACCACAATTCTTTTAAAACACCTGTTGCATATGAATGTTAACCCAGCACTCTTTACAGAAACTTGGGCTCTTACTGGACAGTGACTACAAGGTTGCATAACTGTGATTATAAAAGGTAGAGATCTGTCAGATTTCAAAATTTTCCCTGTTTTACTTGAAGGTATAAGCATTTTTAATGTGTTTTTAAAATTTTTTTGTTCTTATTTTTATTTATTTATTTGAAAGTGACAGACAGAGAAAGAGGCAGATAGAGAGAGAGAGAGAATGAGCACGCCAGGGCCTCCAGCCACTGCAAAAGAACTCCAGACGCGTGTGCCCCCTTGTGTATCTGGTTAACATGGGTCCTGGGGAATTGAGCCTTGAACCAGGGTCCTTAGGCTTCACAGGCAAGTGCTTTACCACTAAGCCATCTCTCCAGTCCCATTTTTAATGTTTTAAACAAGTTGATATTCAATATTTAGAAAGACATGGGGCTACAATAAATTTCTAAAACCTTTGTCAGCTGCTATCTGGCTTTGTACATCAAATGCCTATTTTCTTCTATTGAATAGATAAAATTCTGGCTGATTTTTTCATGTCAACAGTTTCCCTCAAAACAGTTTGATTCAATAAAACTTTAGCAAAAAAAAAAAATCTTGTCATAAGTATATAATTACTTTTCCAAATAATTGTTGAATGGAAATAATCTGAGACCCTTTGATAGTATGACCAAATTACTTGTACCTAAGAAATTACAATTGTAATTTACACAAATTACACTTGTACCTAAGAAAGATCATAGCAAAGTCATTTTTTCCCCACATGTGTTGGGGTGGATGTGAAATGCCCCCAGAGCCTCATGTGTTTATGATAAACCCTCATACTCAATCCCCAGCCGGAGGAGGTGTGTGACTGAAGGTGGAACTCAAGGTTGTTAGTGTTAGCCCACTGGGTGATCAGAGCTCACTCATTACTGCTGCTGACTGTCAGCTGATGTGACAAGATGGGATGTCCAGCCTCTGACTCTGCCATACTTTCCCTACCATGATAAACTCTTTCCTTCCATATGCTGCCTTTGGTTGGGTTTTCTTACCCTTTCATAAAGAAGGTACCTGCTACACAAGAGTAATGGATATGTTTTCTCACACCTAGGATAATAAATGTTTTTTTTCTCTTCTTTTTAGACAGGGTCTCACTAATGCAGCCCAGGCTGGTGTTAAACTTGCGATCCTATTTCTTATCCCACCCCCACTGAGGACTGGGATTATAGATGTGTGGTGCTATACAAAGCTCTAGGATGACATGATTTATCGGATTTATTGAAATGAAGTTATTATAATTAGAATCAGAAATCAAAGAAGGGAACCTATAAATTCGTTTTTTAGAAACTAAAAACCAAGGATTTTTTAAGTGAAAATCTCTTAAGGACTGTATGTGTTAGTAATGTTAAGAATTATTGTTCATTTATCCATTTTCATGTTATAATCTACAGTTTATAGTTATTCATGGTGCTTACCTTGCAAGGATGACTTACTGAAGGTAGTAACCGAAGGGGCTACAGCAAGAGGGAGTAAAAGAGGGTGAATTGACTGAAGCGAGGACACTACTCAAATAGTAAACACCACTGAGTCTAAAAGTAGTCTTGGGAGAATGCCACCACCCCAGTATAATGTCTGAAATTCTCCACGCACAGTGCAAGCAAGCATCTTCTTCACTAAGTCTTTATTTCTCCCAGTAAAAGAGATTCATGCTGAGTATGTAAATTCGTCTTTGTTTATGAGATATGAGAAAAACCAGCCTTATCTAAGAGCTTCAAATGTTAATGCATGACCTTCTTTCCATAAAATGAAACTGTAAGCTGCCTGGGAAGTTGTGGAAAGAACTGACTAATTTTTGTGATCGGGTTTACTTTGGGTGCTGATCTAAGAAAACATGTATCTGGCAGGAAACTGCCAAACTTGAATGATAACACACATCTATATGGAGGAGTTGCCATAAAAGTAACTTAACACTGGCTCAGAACAATTTACATGTCAATGTTCACTTAATGTAAATCTAAAAGTCACAAATAATTAAGGTAAAGTCCTCCAGAAAAGCCAGGCAAGGTGGCCTGTAGTCCTGAGCAACTTAAGAAGCGAAAGCAGGGGTCCCGTGAGCTCCATTCTAGTCCAGCCTAGGCAACACAGTGAGTGAGAGTGTCTCTAAACACTAATAAAAAGGAAATAAAAATTCAAAAGTCCACAGGTAGACAGAAAAATTTAAAACATGGATAAGAGCCAAAAACAACAACTTCAAATTTTAGTAGCTGAAATCAAGTTAAATTTTATACTTGACTTTATTTCTCTATATATTTATATAATTTACTTATATCTATTTTCTTACTTCCAATGAGATATTTACTTCTAAATATAACCTCTGTTAATTTAGGATTATGAATTTGTGAACACATATAACCCATCAAATGGAAGAAAAAAGCAAACAAAAAGGAAAAGGAGCCCAACTCACCTCTGCTGATATCCATGGCATAGAGCTCTCGCAGACCCAGGTCATTAAGGGATTTTGTCACATCAAGGAGCTCCTGAGATTGGTAATCTTTTAACAGCATTGTATGTAATGGATCAAACTCACATTTGCTGCATATAATAGGAGCAAGTTCTTGAAGGGATGCGTAGGGACTAACTCTCACTATGGTCTTCTGTGTCTTCTTAAAGTTGATCACTACTCTTACAGTTTTCTGAAATGTAAATCCAAGTCATAGTTATACCATAATTCCTTTACAAATACAAACTTTCCACAGTGATTTCTAGGATAATCTGTTAATATATAGCTACATATTTATACATCAAACAGTGCTTCCTTCTTTGGTGTAAAATTCTCTTTTTCATAATATTATGTCCTAAGTCTAAAGCAGATTCTAAGAAAACCAAAAAATTAGGTGGGTTTTGTTTCCTGCTTATTTATCTTTGTGGTACTAGGAATTGAACATAAGGCCTCATGAATGTTAGGTAAGTGCTCTGTCACTGGCAATATTCCTAGCCCTCTTTTATTTACTATTTTGAGACAGGGTCTCACTAAGTTTCCCAAGATGGCATTGAACTAACTGCAGGCCAAGTCAGCCTTGAACTTGTGATCTTCCTGCCTCAGCCTCTGGGATTATAAACCTCAGCTACAATGCTGAGCTCAATTAAAATTTCGCCTACTCTAAATTAAATTCATAACCTTTGATAGTAAAGTAATACATATATTTAAATGTAGTAAGAGTTCCTAGCTGGGTGTGATGGTACATGTCTTTAATGTCTTTAATACTTGGGAGGCAGAGGTAAGCGGATCATCATGAATTCGAGGCCAGCTTTGGACTACACAGTAAATTTAAGGTCAGCTTGGGCTAGAGTGAGACCCTACCTCAAAAATCAGAAACAAAAACAAAAAATAATTTGAGCAGGAGAGATGGCTCAGATGTTAAAGGCACTTGCTTGCAAAGTCTGACAGTCCAGACTCAATTCCCCAGTACCCACAAAGCTAGATGCACAAAGTGACTCAGGCAACTGGAGTTCATTTGCAGTGGCAAGAGGCCCTGGTGCACACATTTCCTCTCCCTTGCTCATTCCTTCATTCTCTTTTTTGGTAAACAAATAACTAAAAATGTTTTATAAAAAGTTTCTGGTTCAACCATTTTTCCTCAAATTTCATTGTGTCATTTTTTCTTACTGCTGTGTAGAATTCCATTGCATAGATATACCACATCTTAGTTATCCATTCTTCTAGTGATGGACATCTGGGTTGATTCCAGCTCTTAGCTATTACAAATTGAGCCGCTCTAAACATGGTTGAGCAAATCTCTCTGGACTGTGGTTTAAAGGTTTTAGGGTACATTCTTGACTGTATTCACTGAGTACAAAACTAATTAATAAAAAAATAAATAAATTACTGGGGCTGGAGAGATGGCTTAGCGGTTAAGCGCTTGCCTGTGAAGCCTAAGGACCCCGGTTCGAGGCTCGATTCCCCAGGACCCACGTTAGCCAGATGTACAAGGGGGCGCACGCGTCTGGAGTTCGTTTGCAGTGGCTGGAAGCCCTGGCGCGCCCATTCTCTCTCTCTCTCTATCTGCCTCTTCCTCTCTCTGTCACTCTCAAATAAATAAATAAAAATGAACAAAAAAAAAATTTTTAAAAATAAATTATTTTTAAAAAGTTCCTGATGTCACAGTATCACTATTTCTACATCTTTCTTAAACACTTATTTTCTTAGCAAATATGCATAAAAATAACTACCCATATCTTATTTTATTATTTATTTAATAAGTGTCTTTTGAATGGCTTGTCCATTGTCTGGATGAACAAAAAGGTATTTTGAAGAATGCCATTTCACTATTCCAAACATGATAAATGAGGCAAACACTCCCAAAAGCCTGACACACAGTAAGTTACCAACAAGCGAACACTAGGTATTGTGGCTGACTTTTGGCCTTACTTTAGTACCTCATTTAATCTCAATGTATGTTAAAATATTAAAAAAATTAGATAATTAATATTAATAATTATTTAGAATCTTTAAGTGTCATTATTTTAATGTAATTGAATTAAACCCTATACCTAAATGGAACTCAGCAACAAGTAGCTATACCATGTGAAATCTACAGTCCACAGATTCTCAGACATTCATTCATAAAACTAAAGTAAAGGGCTCCTGGCAATGATAATCTACTTGCTACAGCACAGATGAAACTATATCTATGTGGATAAATAGCCTGGAGATTCAGATAGTGCATAAATACAGAGTTGCATGGAAGACAACCCAATGTCTTATTAATACTTAGTAGCCAAACATATACGACAGCTAGTATCTTACTTATAAAAATCCTATCAATATTTTGGCAAAAAGTTTAACAACAATTTGAAAAGAATGTGAGAATGCATTCATCAAACCTAGGTGAACCATCAATAAAATATACAAAACTGTACATACGTTATAAAGTGAAAAGCTGAATGTTGTTTTTAATACAGAATTTTTTTTTTTTCTTGAAGCAGTCTTACTCTAGCCCAGACTGGAGTAATTCTCTTCTGTCAGCCTCTTGAGAGCTGCGATTATAAGTGTGAGCCATCACACCCAGCTGCTGGAGTATCTTTTGAAAAGCATAATCTTCTACTCTATTGTTTATAGCAATAGAATAATTTTATGAGAACTGACTAAGGGCTGGATATGCAATCTCAGTGGTAGAATGCTTGTCTAGCATGTCTTAGGCCCTGGGTTTAGTTCCCAGTACCACAAAATGGATAAATAAAGTGATCCAATTAGCATCTTTATGGTTCAAAATCTTTGGGAACTATTCATCCATAAAGGAAAGCAGTCACTGAAGAGCATAATGAACTACATCCAGGTATAATTTGTAAATGCCACTGAACAGATATGCATAAGCCAAAATATTTTCTTAATTATTAAATATTCATTAAAAGATCTTATAACTTCCTTTTAAATACTGAATATCTTTAAAGCATAGTTTAAAATACTATATAGGCATACTTGCTAGATTCTGATGCAGTCATATTGATCCTTTTTAGAGCCCTTGATATTTAAAATATCCCAATTATGGTTGACCCAAGAGTCAATAACTTACTAAATTCTAAATAAAGTGGCCTAATAAACATACTCATAATGAACACATAATAATAAACACAAATGGATAAATAGCATGGAGATTCAGGTAGCACATAAATACATGAATAAATGAAGACAGTCCAATGTTTTACTAATACTTAATATCCAAACATATATTAAAGCCTCTTAAAGTTATTATTCTAATAAACACATTCAGATAAAATGACTAAAATTTAACAATATTGCCACCATAAGCTCATCAATTAAAAAAAAGATCATCAACTCATCAACATCTAAGTGGACTCCTTACCTCTGGTATTATAGGTGTAGGCTTTTTCTTATCCAAAGTTTTTGGCTTTAAAATTACCTGCTCTACCTCCAACAATCCTATTGGTGTGTTTGGCTTAAATTTAATGTGATTCTTCTCAGCTGTCAGCAAGTCAATAGTGTGACTTGATGGATTTAAGTGATACTGTCCACAGAGGAATATCAGCAAGTCCATCATCGGCTTACTGTAAAATAAGAGTGACAACGTTCATAAGAGCCCAGACAGCAATGCTACTGACTGCTAAGCTTACTGACCTGAAAATTCTTCTTAGGGTGTGCTCATCTTCAATAGATAAAGCAAGACTTCAAATTCCAAGTGTAAGATAATTAGGCAGACAAAAATCATAATAGTTTAAAATGCCTAGGTTAGAACCTAAGGAATCTTACCTCCTAGAATTGTTCAATAATTATATTTTTATTTGCCAATTGTTTTCACATTATAAATTTTATGAGGAGTGCTTTCCTTACCCAAGAGCAGTCACTTAGTTTAATACTCTTCGGTCTTTGAAATTATCTGTAGGCTTTAGCTTTTGAATTGGCTTCAATGCAAAAGTCTCATCAAATGAAGCACTTGGAACAAGCATCCCCCTATTGACTTAGAATACCGTGAATATATATGTGAGAAGACCCTCCAAATCCTGAACAGCAGAGGATTGACTTCTTCAGTTGTTCAAGAAACACTTATTTAATATTTCCTCGACTCTGATATCATGGTATAAGAATTAAAACATATCTGTTCTCTAAGAGCTAATACTCAAATAGATGGGCTAGACCAAGCAGCAACAAACTACATCTTGTAGGCCCACCATGTATGATTTTTATGTTTTAAAGACAGGGGTTTACAAACTTGTAATCTTCTTGCCTTAGACCCCTGCCCCCAAGTGCTGGAATTATATGCATGTACCACTATGCCTGACTTCCATGGTTTATTTTTAAATAAAGTTTTGTTGGATCATATCCATACCTCTTCTTTATATAACAGGCAGCTGTTGTGCTGTGATACTAGACTGAAGCAAATGTGGCTGCTAGATTGTACTTTTGCCATCTGGCTCTTGACAGAAAATGTTTATGACAATAAAATGTCAGAGTGAATTTCAAATGACAACTGTGAAGTCAGAACCTGTTTCTCTATATTCTAGAGGAATTTTGTATACTCAGCTTGAGAATCAAGTGTACCTCCCAACTTTTTGTTTCCTTCCAGGACTCCAATCTTTTGAAATTGTGACACAGTGTTGTCTTTACAAAGTTCATGTTCCAGAACTGTGAAATCAAGTTACAGAAAGAAAGTCTCATAATGTTTTAAATAAGCTTGCAATTTTGTGTTGAGTTTCACGCAGCCCGTGGGCTGCAGACACCTGTGTGATTTACACAGGCACCAACTCCAGACACCGTTGCATTTCCATTCCTATCACCACCAGGACAATGTGGTCTTCACCTTTCATACTCGCCAGCCCTTAAGGAAAACAAACTACAAAATTTGCCTCTAACGCCTGCATATCCTAAAATGTTACTTTAGATTTGGAAAAAAAAAGGCACCAAACACGGCATAAAGTTCTATTTGATGGTTGGAGGTGGAGGTTCATTTCTCTGGTCACCTCTTCACTTCAACCTTGCTATTTCCTTTCAGGACCTAGGCAGGAAAATGAGAGTAGGCATCTCATCATTCAGAATGCCATGTTACATTTAGTTCACATGTTTTCATGTGGTATCTCACCCCACACTCTTTAATTTTAGCTTGTTGCCTCTTGGTTGTGATAGAGAAAAAATCTCCCACTGAAGGGCCAGTTGTTGGCACCATGTGATCTTGAGGTCAAACAAAACTTAAGAGATTTTCAAGCCATTTTCTGTGTCCAGCCTGGTTTCTCTCCCTTGCCTGTGGTTGTGACTAGTTCCAGTGCCACGGCATCCCTGTGCAATAAAGAGGTACATTTCCATTCTTTTAATTCCCTTGTGTTGCAGTCCAAGGGATTTATCCCAGGGCCTTGTGCATGCCAGGCCAGTGCTCTTCCAACCGAGCTATTTCCCCAACTCATGATGAACTGCATTCGTTTGTTTATGATGCCCTTCTCCTCATATATAAGCAGCACTGCACTACGCGCAGATAGCATCAGTAAAAGACCAAGCTCCTCAGTAAAAAGGTTCCTTAGACAGTGGGGCAGTTCTCAAGGTACATTCCCCACATGTTTTGTGGATTCTTTGACAATAATATTTTGGAGCCTCACGACATTCTCTGGAGCCATATACTCTGTCCGTACATAAATTTGCCTTTAATCGCCCAAAATTTGGCTTTGAATGGTACATTTTAAATTTAATCCATACACAGATAGTACATTGTTCTGAATGTTTATTTGGGGTAACGCAGTAAATACTCTATGAAATCAATTAATTCCACCTAGCCAGTCTAATTTTGGCAATGGTAGTTTCTTTCTCTGACAGCTAATACTGTTAAGCAGGGTTAGATAATGTCTAGGTAAGTGCAATTATAAATACAGCCAAACTGGAAGGGAAGAGGACTTTCACTACCAACCAAATGAACATCTGTTCACTGCTGCCTGTGCATAAATGGTGATATATACAGATTATATTTCTATTTCTCCTTTGATCAATGGTCAAACAATAAATATGAGAACACTAAAGTTTATAACTCAAACACCATTCAATTCCAGAAATATAAAATGAGTGCAGTCCCAAGCACAAATGTAAGTGGTCTGCTAAGGGGCATGCTTACTGTGTTCACTGGTGATTCACAACTCATCACTAAGGTTGCAGTAGCTCCTGGAGGGTTTCATACAGTAAGAGCAGGAAGAGTAAACTGAAAAGCAAGAATCTAGAATGGTTGAGATATTGTGAAAACCTGAGGAGGCCCAAGAACATGAAATAGTAGTGAATACACAATCAGACCTCAAAGGAAGCGCAACAGTTCAGACCAATCCTATCCAGGCCTTTCTGAGAAAATAGGTCTAGGATTCATTTATAACTAGACATGAACACCTCTAACAGGACATTTTAGCAATTTTTATTCCCAGGAAACTAAGCCTATGACAGGCACATAGGGAATCCAGTGCTGTTGCACAGGGAATTCAGAAGAACTACCAATTAGTTTCTCTTGGGTAATTCTTGAATATCAATGTTTGTGACACATGACACACAATATAGGACTGAGATCTCTGTACAGTAACTGACGCATGGGCAAACAGATAATGAAAGGATATATACATGTGTTAGGGAAAAATACATATTGGAAAACTGGGGGTTACTGTATGTGTATATATGGTGTGCATGTGTGTGCATGTGGGGGTAAGCACACGTGTGTATCAGTGTGCATGTGTGCCCATGTGAAGGGCCAAAGGCTGACATTGGGTATCTTCTTCAATCACTCTCCAACTAATTCTTTGAGAGGTCTCTCACTGAACCTACGGACCACTGACTCAGGAAAACCAGCTAGCCCCTGGGATCTGCCTATCACCATCTTTCCAACACTGGGATTATAGGAACATGTACTATGCCTAGCATTTTAAGTGGAGGCTGGTGATCCCAACTCAAGTCCCCATGCTTGTGCCGTAAGTACTTTGCCCATTAAGCCATCTCTTCGGTCTCTTATTTTCTTTTAAATTAACAAGTGTGGGTAATGTAAGCCTTGTAGTGTAGAATACTATGCCAACAACAGTAAGTAGAGTTAGTCTCTTTTCCAAAAGAAGAAGAAAAAAAAAAAGAGTCTGAAAGCTTCGAATGTATACATAAACACAGCCATGCAATGCAGGAGTCCTCTCTGCTGTGAAGGGACCGCAAAGCCTGGAAAGCCAGGGCACCAACTCTGCTACACTAACCAGCCACAAAGGGCGCCCACAGAAAAAGAAATCATTTCAATATAGTTGTTTCGAGTTAGCTACCTGGATGCCAAACCACTTTTGCCAAAGACAATAAATTTGGGGTTAAGGAAATTATACTGAGCTGATGTACCTGACAGCAGCTGGCTAACAGGTTTGACCACAGGATCACCACAAGAAAAATGGCTGTCGTCCTGTTGCCTAAGGCAGGAGCATTGTAAGTTCAAGACAAATTATTAAATGTGGATGAGGCTTGTGTGAGTATGACCACCAACCACCCCCTCTAAGAAGTTATCAGCCCCTCCATCCTCCTTATTCCCACATCATTGAAATTTTGGTTAACCACATTACTTGAATTTTTCTTTGTATTAATATTATTTACAGAATTTTTCTTTAAGAAGATGATATTCTAGAAGTTTAGAAAATAATGTCCCAACCTGTGTCTCTTACAATCTTTCTGCCCCACCCCCTCTTCCAAATTCCCTGAGCCTTGGTGGGATAGGGAGGAGGGAAAAGATTACACCAATTCATGATGTACCCAAAGTATGTTCTTAATTAAAAAAAATATATATAAAAGAAAAATAAAAAAGATACCTCTCTTTAAAAAAAATGAAGTCTCTATAAGATTTCCTATTTCCTTTTCAAAATAAATTACAAGGCTTCATAGTAGATCCCCTATCTATGATCTCAGTTGTGTACACACATACCATGAAAACAACCCCCACTTTATAAGTGAAACAGATGACGCTTAAGAAGTTAATGACCAGATTAGGTGTGAAACATACCATATTTGAAGAGTAGTCAGAATGAGACTGTGCTGATTGCACAATCCAGAACCTCCAGTTACATTTTAGCATCCTTGCTACTTCGAAGTATTGTCCATTGGGGTGCAACAGATGGTTTACAACAGGCCACCTTCACAAATTGAAGACTTTACTAGATCCTTCATTTAGGTTCACCCTAAGCCTCTGGGGTTCCTTTCCATTTGGACACACAGTAGTAGTGATTTTGTAAGTAATGGCTAACATCACCTTCTGTTTATGTGTTTTTAAACTTCAACCAGGTATCAAAAAAATACAGCCAGGTGTGCTGGCACACGCCTTTAATCCCAGCACACGGGAGGCAGAGGTAGGAGGATCACTGTAGTTCGAGGCCACCCTGAGACTACATAGAGAATTACAGGTCAGCCTGAGCTAAAGTGAGACCCTACCTTGAAAAACCAAAACAAACAAAAAGACAAACAAACCAGTCCATGGTTTAATAAAGACCTTTGAGAGCAGCAAGGTGTGCAAAAACTATCAGTGAATTCCCAACCCTTGCATATGTTTAAATGCGATCATTTACCAACAGGGTGCCTAAAAAATGTGTCCTCACATTTGGAACATCTCAGAGCAAAAGCAGGCACTATTAGTTGTGACTCTGGGATAAAGGGCACTGAGGGAGGCTGCCCTAGAAAAATAGGGCACATGTGATCAGCACTTACAGGGAAAAGATACGTACCTAGCAGCCACTAAGAGATTCTGGGTGAGATCCTGCCTTACTATGATTTTGTACACCTGTCCAGGATCTACCAATGGATTTCAAATCTTTTCAATTACTCCTCAAAATTGAGTTGAATTTTTTCCTCTTAACAAATTTACATCAACAACCTAATAAGACAAGTAATAGCACATATGTAAATAAAACAGTTTATCTTTGGAATGTATTGTTCAAATGTTTGATTTTAAAAACTGCTGTTGTGAATTTAAGAACTGTTAAATTTTAAAATAAAATATTCTAACACAATACAATCCAAGACTGTTTAAGAGTCTAAACAAGCACTTTTGAATGCATATATGTGTGTTGTGTGTGTTTGTGTGCATGTGGAAGCCAGAGGTTGGTGTTGGATATCTGTCCTCTACTGCTTTCCACATTATTTTTGCAGACAAGATTTCTTGATGACTGTGTGTGTGTGTGTGTGTGTGTGTGTGTGTACGTGCGCACATGTGCATGGGTCTCGGAGAGGTTAGAGAACAACCTCAAGTATTGTTCCTTAGGCACTGTCTACCTTTTCTGAGAGAGGGTCTCTAACTGGCCTGGAACTTGCCAAGTAGGCTACAGTGGCTAGCCAATCAGCCCAGATACCTGTCTCTGCTGCCTCCCCTTCTCTGGTACTACAAATGCATGTCACCATGCCTGGCTTTTGTTTTGATTTGTTTAAACAAGGTTCTGTGGCTCAAACTCGCATTGCTTGCAAGGCACTTTACAACTAAGCTATCTCTCCAACTCTTTGTTTTTCTTCACTTAGCCACTTTTAGTTATTCTTAGACAATGTCTCATGTAGCCCAGGCTGACCATGAACTTTATATAGTCAATAATGATGTTGAATTCCTGGTCCTACTTACCTCTACTTCCCAAGTACTGGTATTAGAGGAATGCATTGCCATGCCTGGCTCTCTTTGACAATTTCAATAAATATAATTCCAACATGGATTTTGGAAATTCTGAGATACATAACTTTTTAAATATTTTATTTATTTATTGAGAGATAGAGACAGAGAGAGCAAAAGAGTAAGAGAAAGAAAGAAAGAGAGAGAGAGAGAGAGAGAGAACGGGTATGCCAGGACCTCTAGCCACTGCAAACAAACTCCAGACTCATGCACCACCATGTGCCTCTGGCCTAGGTGGGTACTAAGGAATCAAACCTGGGTCCTCTGGCTTTGCCTGCAAGCCCCTTAACTGCTAAGCCATATCTCCAGCCCCATAACTATTTTGTTTGTGTCTTAACAAAAAATTATCGACAATGACGTATTCTGTCATTTTTATTCATCTACTTGTTTCCAACAGGTGGCACTATGCTCCACGTAAAATGTTCCTGAACTCTGTCTGAACCACCCTGTACCAGTCAGAACTGCTGACAGTCATAGATGGGCAAACCAGAACACATATTACAAACAAAATGTCTGAGACATTTCACCCAAAAAGTTCTGAGAGGTGAGGTGCTGTTTTGGGATCACACAGCAGTCTGTGAAGCAAACTATAATGTCTCTTTGAAACATCAAGTTTTAAGTTCTGTGCTGTATTGTGTTTCTGTTCATGAAGTTCTCAGACTTGCTCAGTTCAAAACAAGAGAGAGAGAGAGAGAGAGAAATAGCCTCCTCTGTTGTAAGTGGTGTTTTTTGTTTGCCTTCCTCCCTCTTGTAGGATTGTGCTGGTCTAGTAACAGAAAGTTCTCCTTGTCAAGTAACAAAGAGGATTCATGTCAAACTTTTATCAAATTTCCCGAATTAGACATTTTGCTTTAAAGGTATATCCTGGGGAAGGGGGAGAAAAAAGTGGGAAAGGGAACATTCGGTGAGGAATCCTTAGAGCACCTGACTCTGAGGAGCTATTTATCCACACAGCCCCTTGTTACATGTACTGCCTGTAACAGTTTAGGCTGCAGGATGCTTTGCACTCATAATTAACTTTTCTCGAGGCCAAGAAAATGGCTAAGTCATCAAAATGCTTGTAGTGCAAACATGAGGACCTGACTTTGGATCCCCAGCACCCTTGTGAGAAAGTCAACCCTAAAGGCACGTGTCTATAATCCCAGCGCTGGGCAGGCTCTCTGGGGCTCGCTGGATAACTGGTGTGGCTGAATTGGTGAACTCCAGGTTCAGTGGAGATCTCCTCTCATAAACTAAGGTGGGAAGTGATTGAGGAAGAAACCCAACATTCACCTGGGGCCTCCTTGAGCATAGCACATGTGTACCCACACATATGAACGTGCATGCCCACCACACTCATATACGTGAACTTTTCCTGCCAGATGTGGCACTGCGCGTCTGTAATCCTCGCACTGGGGAGGATGAGACAGGAGGATCATGAGCTGAGTTTAGCGGGTCTACAAAGTTAGACACTTCCTCAAAACAACAAAAACAAAAACATGGCAGAATTTCCCAGACACTGGCAGCACTTCCTGAGGTGGGCAGCTCTCAGGCAGCTTGTAACTACAACATCCTCCAAAGCTCACAGGCTGGGGTAAAGAGCTTCTTTGGTGAAGACACCCATTCACTAGGAGATTATATATATATACTCTCTCTCTCTCTCTCTCTCTCTCTCTCTCTAATAGATATATGTGTGTTTATATTTTAAAAATCTCTCCTTCCTTCAGTCACTCATATTACTGATATAGACTACCATCCAAAGACCAAAAGTCAAGATGGCAGAGACAGAGTGACTTTTGGTCAGGAAGACATGGCATCACTCACCTCCAATATGAACAGAAGACTAACTCACTAACGAGGTAGAACACTTCCACTTCCTGTGAGCACAGTCTATTCCTACCCTCAACCTTTTTTCTCCCACGTCAGAACACACTAGGGCCCTAGGCAGAACTGATGTAGAGCCAGGGCATTCTTCTGAAGACAAAGCTGACCCCTCCCGTTTTGAGGAAGAGGTCTTGAGCCTGCCTCTGCAGAAAAAGTATGACAAGGCAGAGTCTCAGATTTATCTAAAAAAATTTTTTTAACCATCATGTACTTGAATTTTCTTAAGATTAGTTTCCCTAGTCTTTTACCAAATTATTTTATCGTTCTGTAAAACTTTTTCCCTTTTATAGTAACAAAGTCAAAGTCATAATAAAGTCATCCTTGCTAAACACTTTTCAGAAATAGAATATTTTTTTCTAGTTCAACATTCTTTATGTGCTTATTACCACTTTGTAAAATCATGGGTCAGGAAGAGGTGAAGCTTTCAAGATAGCCCTTACACATTCACAACATTTCCCAAGTCACAGTCCTATAGTATCCAAATTATACTTGAGAAATCCCAAACTGCCCTCTAAAATATCTGGTATCAGATTCCTAAGATATACCAGAATCACACTGCTAAAAGATTTGGTATCATACAATGACTAAATCATAAGCATGAGCACTTAACATAAAGATTATTCATCTAACTATAAAATTTTATTAAAACTATCATGTATAAATAATTCCTGGGTGATTAAAATAGGAAAAGCAAGACCCCAAATCAAATTCTAGCAAAAATACTGATTCTCTCTTTATATAAGCTTCAGCCCTAAAGAAAACTTAAAAAAGAAATTAAAATTAGAAACATTTCCATCTGGGGCATTCTTACTTTGCTCTCTGCCTATAGAAAACTTCTTTCCGTAAAAGAATTCTAGAAAAACTACTCAGATCCATTATTAATGCACCCTCAAAGTATGCCATTTGTAGTGCCACCTGTTTCCACACATGAAGGGGTAAGGAGGCAATAAGTATTCTTGGGAATTTACCAAACTGCACTGAAGAAATGATGTTGAACATGATGAGGGAATGTGATGAAGTACCCTTGTGGACTTTATGGCTTCTTCAGGGAAATAAGACAGATGTGTGAACTACTTTGTAGGGCAAAATGGGACATTGAATCAAGACTCAGAAGAGTTTAAAGCCAAAGGACACAGGTGATTCCTGGGACATCAGGGATCCTTTATGTATAAAGTGTCATTGCAGCTACATAAGCTCATTGGAAAAGTGATGGGTGTAAGTTCCAAGGGATGAGACGTGCTATTATAAAGAGATTAAGGTAAATATATATTAAAAAGGGGGCTGCAGAGATGGCTTAGTGGTTAAGGTGTTTGTCTGAGAAGCCAAAGGACCCAGGTTCGATTCCCCAGGACCCATGTAGGCCAGATGCACAAGGGGCACATGCATCTGGAGTTCATTTGCAGTGGCTAGAGGCCCTGGCCCTGGTCCACTCTCTCTCTGTCTCCCTTCTCTCTATCTCTCTCTGCTTGCAAATAAATAAAATAAAATAAAGAGTTCCAGGTATCCATGACCTTATAGTGCCTGATACTACCTACACAAGACCATCATAATAGGAAAAAAAGATCATCACATCAAAATAAAAGAGAGATTATTTGAGAGGGGGAGGAGATATGATGGAGAGTGGAGTTTCAAAGGGGAAAGTCGGGGGAGGGAGGGAATTACCATGGGTTATTGCCTACAATTATAGAGGGTGTCAATAAAAATAAATAAATTAAAGAAGTTCCACGGACTAAGAGGAAATATTACAAAGGTAGCAAGGTTAAAAAGAAAAAAAAAAAGAATAACGTATATAGATGAGCAAAGAATCACGTGGTAAAGCCTAAAATATACAAAGGAGGGTAGTAAAAGAACAGTCTACTTATTTTCAGAAGAGAAAGTAACACATCCAGATCTCCCCACTCAACAGTCTGGCCTTCCTTAACTTAGCATTGAATTGCTGTCCCTGCAGTCTTTCAGGTGGGGTCCTGTGGTCCTATTAATCTGTGGATCAGGGTCAAGGGAGAAATCCCAAGGGAAGGAAACCAGCTCCCAGGAGAAAAGAGAGAAAGGGGTGGGGTTGGTATACTGCTGAGTGACAGAGCACTGGCCAGCATGCACTGGGCCCTGCATCACCCCCAGCCTTCCCTCTCCACCCAAGTAGGAGCCCGTGTGTGCCACGTACTGATAGTATTTCATTTAATCCTAGCAGTACGTGATGTGCTATTTAATCCTAGCAATACAAGCATAATACATTTCCACAGATAAGAAAACCACAGCAACTCAGCAAAAGCTGGGCTTAGACACAAAAAGCACATTGATGGAAAATTCCTTATGTTTGGGGGCTAGGGAGCTGAAAAGTAAGGTGTGAGAAAACTGTAGGATCCAGGATCCAGGTGAGTGCTCATGTAATAAAAGTAACTTATGAAGAGCCTGAAAGTTAGATAGGAAGAAAAGTCAGATCTGAGAATGCTGTAGACGTGAAGGAAATTCAGCAACATAAAGAACAGTCATAAGGGCTAGAGAGATGGCTTAGCAGTTAAGGCACTTGCCTTCAAAGCCAAAAGACCCAGGTACAGTTCCCCAGGACCCACGTGAGCCAGATGCACAAGGTGGCACACACATCTGAAGTTTGTTTGCAGTGGATGAAGGCCCTGGTGTGCCCATTCTCTCTCTCTCTCAAAAGAACAGTCATAAATTAGACTTAAGAGGGAAAGTAAATACGTTCAATCCAGGAGGAAAACATGAACGAGTCAGATGTTAAGGAGCTGTACGAAAGGAGGAGGACCATGCAGCGCAAGGCAACTATGGATGTAGGTTCTCAAAGTCAAGGTCAGCATGTATGAGGAGGGTTGGACTCGTAGGAAAATTATGTTCTGATACTGAAGTCACTGCGGTTTAAAACAAATAAGGAGGGCTAGAGAGATGGCGCAGTGGTTAAGGCACTTGTCTGCAAAGCCCCAGGTGCCCAGGGAAGCCAGATGCCCAAGGTGGCATATGTGGAGTTCTTTGCATTGGATAAAGGTCTTGGAGTATCCATTCTCTCTAATATAAATAAATCACAATAAAAAGTACAAATAAGCAACCCAAACACTAACTGACACCAAACAGAAGCTACGGTGCTATAAAGAGATGACTGGTATGTCCAAGATGAAACTTAAATGTGTATTCACATGAAACCAGCATTACCTGCTATTCTCAGCCAGGAAATAGGGAAAAAATGTAATTACCTGGAATTCAGTGAAAATAATAGGAATTGTCTTTATTGCCTGAATCACACCCATTTATGCTCTATTTTAAAGTCTCAGTGACGATATTACTTTAAATGTTGAGACAATGGCCACTGTCTCCGGCTTCCAAGGTGCTTCCTCAGCCACACAGGAGGAATGCAGGTGCAGGCAGAGGCCACCACAAAGCTTCCCATTCACCCACAAGAGGAGTGAGGCAGGTGCAGGCCACCACAGGCGTTCATAGTTTCCACAACCTCATAAACACAGTTTAATGAATAATCCCTAAAACCTCTTTCCCTACAAACAAATGGCAAAATGGAACTGAGAACTTAACATATATATTCTAAGTATTGACTAAAGCTGAACTGTTTTATTTCCAGTAACTTTTTATCATTTTTAAAGTTACATATGGTTTTGATGTATTTAAAACTAAGGTTGTCTAGAATGAATTTTCTACACAGAGCATGATTATAGAAATGCAGTACCCGATGTAATGCTTCCTTTTGTTACACACACATAACAAGGTCAAACAGCTTCAATTTCTAACAAATATTCTTGGTTAACAATGGACAATGAAAGGTAAAAAAAAAGGGATGGACCAAGATCAAGTGTATAGTCCATGTAACTTTCCACTCACATGGAAAATTACATTTGGCTTGGTTCCATTTTTATAACTTTCATGCAGTTTTGAAAACTATCCCTCTCCTAAGCCACATCTTCAGTCCTTTCTGGTTAGAGCTTGATTTTGTATTTCTATTTTATCCCCCTGAACCTTCAACTAATTAAATCAATTCAGAAAATAATTCTAATTTTGTAGATAGATTTAACTGTTTGAATAAATGTGAAAATATGACATTTTAAGAGTGGTCATTTCTTATAAATCCAAGTGGCAGCTTAAAGTGGAAAGAAGGAAAAGGGAGAGCTTCCCTTGCAAACTTAGCAGGAGAGACAACCGTTCCTCTAGGAAAGGCTCTTTAAAACATCAAATAATTAACAAGAGATGAGATAGTTACAAAACTTAAGAGTTCATCGACTGGGTTAGTAGAATTCATGACTTTGATATTAAAACACTGGTAGATTTTAATAACTCTTTAGTATTTAGTTTTAAAAAATGACAAGTGAATGTTAAATGAAGTATTTTACCAAAGGGGAAAAAAGCACCAAAGCATCACAAGGTACGTCACAGTTTCACCAGTGAGGGGAAAGGCAGGCGCTGGTATTCCAGCCCCACAGCGTACCTGCCAGGAACAGTAGTAGATTTGATGATGTCCCCAGGGAGGACCACCGAGAGTTCGATGTCTTTATCGATCATGTTTTCATTCTGTTCCATGATGACGGCAGCTGGTTCTACAGAATCATCCATGGAAGACATATTTGTGCATCTGTTCTCGGCAGGAGGAAGCGGTGCCTTGGCCTTTGGTTTCCTCCTAAAATTTAAAAAAAAAAAAAAAAAAAACAGAAAAAATATTTTAAAAGTAGCTTTCCAAAATGATCCCAACTTTCATACAAACTTGAAACTTAGGTTTAGATTGTCCCCATCCAAAAAAAAAAAAAAAAAAAAAAAAAATAACCACCAAAATGCTAACTGTTAAGCTTGCTAGGGAGCACAGAATGAAGGAAACCTAAACACCTTTTCTCCTTTCCCAATGAGCACTTTGTTCTAAACACTATGCCTACATGACTTGGTAACAGACACTGAAATACAAATGGCCAATAAACATGAAATGCAAGTCAAAACTACACAAAAATTCCATTTTACCCTTCATCAGAATGGCATTCATGAAAACACATAACAACAAATGCTCATGAAGATGTGGATAAAAGGGAAACCCTCGACACTGCTGGTATGAAGGCAAACTAATCCAACCACTAGGGAAGTTCCTCAAAAAACCCACAACCGGTCTACCATATAACCCAGCTATATCATCTCTGGATATTACCCAAAAGACTCATAAATCAAAACCTTGCAGAGATAACTGCTCACTGATATTTATTATAGCACTATTAACTTTTTGAAAAAAAATTCTGTGTGTCGGGGGAGGGAGAGGATGGACAGGTAAGGGCCTCTTGCAGCTGTAAATGAACTCTAGACACATGCACCACCTGTGCATCTGGCTTTACATGGATACTAGGGAACCAAACCTGAGCCAGCATGCTTTGCAAGCAAGCATCTTTATTACAAGCAAACATTTTTTAATTTTTTTTTACATTTTTATTTATTTGCAAGCAGAGAGTGAGAAAGAGAAAAAAAGAGACAGACAGAGAGAGAGAGAGAGAGAGAGAATGGGCACACCAGGGCCTGTAGCCATTGCAAACAAACTCCAGACACATGTGTCCCTTGTGCATCTGGCTTACGTGAGTCCTGGGGAATCAAACCTAAGTCCTTTGGCTTCACAGGCAAGGGCCTTAACCACTAAGCCATCTCTCCAGGCCACAAGCAAGCATTTTTAACCACTGAACATTTCCCCAGCCTGTGAAGCTTGATTCACAATAGCCACATTATACAACCAACCTATAATGTACATTAATAGAGAAACAAGTGAAGAAAATGTGTTATATACCCACAATGGAATTTTATGCTGCTTTAGAGAAAAAAATGAAGTTATGCCATTTGCTAGAAAATAGATGCAAGTGTAAATTATACCATTAAGTGAAGTGAGAGTCAGAAAGGTAAATACCACTATCCTCATTTGTGGATCCTAGAGTTTATATAAATGCATAAAATCAAGTGTGCATGCATGTATGTATGTGTGGCATAAGAGCAGATGCAAAGCTGTCTAGGGGATGAAGGAGATGAACAGAATAAAGAAAGGGAGGGTAAAGGGGGAACCATGGTTCAAGTGCATTACACACTTGTATGAAAATATACTTATAAAACATAATATCATGTACAATGAATATAATAAAGAAAAGTTGATTTGCCTCCAGTCAGTACTAGCAAATTAAGAGTATTATGTATCTCCTTTGATCAGATAAATTATAAAAATAACTCGGGATAGAGCATTTCACTCACACACTTCAAAAGAGCTCTTCAGAAACTTTTTATTTATTTTATGTAAACTTTCTGTATGAACATTTTGCATATTGGTCATGTTGCCCTCAGGTTGTACTCTAAGTCCCCTCTCCATACCCCATTCCCCTAAGGACCCTCCTAAGTAGGGTTATCAGTGTCACTGTGGGTTCATGAATGCAGCTTCACAGTCTTTCATTTTCTTTCTTTCTCACTATCTGTGTTAGACTCTAGCTTAATCTACCCTCAGGACAGACACACACACACACCACACCACACCACACCACACCACACTTTTTATATGCTATAGTAATTCAAAGAAGGAAGAAATGAGTCCCTAAATGTGCCATTTTTTTTCCTATTTTTTTCTCCTGGTTACCAGTTTCATTATTTTACCTGTGTTTCTAACTTCCTGAAAGAAAGCAAACAATTTGTGGTAGTTTGAGTGTATGTCCCCGTAGACTCAGGTGTTTTGTTAAGCTTGTAATTTGGGTGTCCAGCCACCTGGCTGAAGGTGTCACCGGGAGTGGAACCTGGGATCCAGCCCAAAGGTAGGTTTGGGGATGGATCTGAGTTCTAGCCTAAAGGCGTGCTGAGCAGTCTGTACACTGGTAGGTTTGCGTGTGCTAGTGCTGATGTTTTGCTTGCTGTTTTTCTCTCTGCTTAGATATATGGAAGTAAGCAGGTTCTTCTGCCATTGATGCAACTGCCCTTGGATTTGTAAGCTGAATACAAACCCCTTCCTCCTATAAACCACGTCTGGTTTGGATGTTCATCCTAGCAACGTGGAACGGACTACAACACAAGCATGCTATAAATGGTGGTATTTCCCACTGCACTTAGCAACGAACAATGAACTTTGATTGGTTTACTGTGTAATATTCATGGCCAAGTTGATTGCACTTAGAATTAATCACCTAGGAGGCATGGGTATATCTGTGGGCCAGCATTTCCAGAGAAGTTTAACAGAGGAGGAAAAGGGAGAAACCTCCCTGAATGTGGGTGGCATCATTCTGAGGGCTGAAATTATTTTTTTTTAAAGAAAAAGCTAATGAATTCCCAGCATTTGCCTCCTTCTTCCTGAAAGCAAATGTAATAAAACCAGCTGCCTGAAGCACTTGCCTCCCATGTCTTCCTCACTGTGAGAGACTCCACCTTCAAAGTGAGTGCAAAAAGAAAACAAACCTTCCTTCCTTCCCTCCCTACCCCACCCTGTTGAAAGAGTAAGATGTGAAAAGCTAACTATGAGTAATGACATATTTGTATTTTTGTTTGCAATTTAAATGAAATTAGTTTAAAAGTTTTGAAAATATTATCTTTAAAAAATGACTTTGAAAGAAGGAATAATACTTCCTCTAAGAAAAAAAAATTTTAGATCCTACCTCCTCATTTCCTAGAAAAACATAAGAACCACACAAATTACATGTAGCATCCACTTCCTCACTATTTTCAAATTATGCCATTTAAAAAGTTAAGCATCTTTGCGTATTAGTTATTATAAAAGGGCAGAAACATTTCTGTGTATATTGTTATTAAAATATTGAGCCTTTAATTTTTAGTAACATAATCAGATACACATTACATTTTAGAAGAATGGCTTCCTTCATAATCATGACAAAAGTAAGGTTTAAGATTTATTTATTTATTTACTAGAGACAGAGAAGGGAGAGGAGAAAGAGAGAGACAGACAGAGAAAATGGGCGTGCCAGGGCCTCTAGCCACTGCAAATGAACTCCAGACTCATTTGCTACCATGTACATCTGGCTTACGTAGGACCTGGAGAATCGAATCTGGGACCTTAGGCTTCGCAGGCATGTGCCTTAACTGCTAAGCCATCTCTTCAGCCCAAAAGTAATTATTTAAAGCTGATACATCATATATATATATATATATATATATATATATATATATATATATATATATATATATATACATACACACACACACATACATTGATATATATATATATCAATCATATATTACATGGTGGTGCAGGTCTTTAATCCTAGCACTCAGGAGGCAGAGATAGGAGGATTGCCTTGAGTTTGAGGCCAGCTTGGAACTACAGAGTGAGTTCTAAGTCATCCTGTACTAGAGTAAGACCCTGCCTCTAAAAAACAGACAATAGTAAGTCTAGCTAAACACTGGGGATGTAAAGATAAGTCAAGTCCTAATCTCAAAGGATTCAAGGCCAAACGACTAAGAGACACATAAGGAATTACCGGAAAGTTGGACAAGTCATCTGCAGTACACTGTGGAACAGCAGACTGCTATAGGAAGCAAGCCTAACTTTCTGGGCACCAGAAATGTTCTACAGATAGGAAACATAAGGTAGGCTTAGACGAAAAAATTGATATACAGGAAAATATAAGAAATATTTGATATTTCAGAGGAAAGCACATGAATACATTTTTTAAAAAGACAAATACTTCTCAGAATTGAATAGTGTAGTGAAGTTCCACAAAGAAGGGAGAGAAGGCTAAAAACCAGCGAATCAAGTGAAAAACTTCTCTATGAAAATTCCATGAGGTGGCGTAGTAGAAAGATAATATTCTAAGGTCAAAAGCCTACAAACACATAAGCAAAAACCTATCAGAATGATAAAGGAAACATTCCTTTCATAGCAGTAACAAAAATAAACTTTGAAAGACTCCAAGTTTCCCCACCTTTGTAAATTAATTTCAGCATTTCTGAGACCCCAGAGTCCCTCTCTTAAAAACATACTTTCAATGCCTAACAATTCTTTCAGCTCTATCTCATTAATAGACTCAGAGCCCACCCCACTCGGTTCCGTGTGTTGCTTTCCTTGGTCTTCACCTGGACTGTCGTCCTCATCCTCTACACCTGATACACAGTATTGGCTCCGTTTCAAAGTGAGGAAGTCTAATTCCCTGAAAAAGTCTCCTCTGTTTACTACACATGCCAGTAAGTTCTGACTCACAGTTTGGACATTTTACTATCTTATGTCTTAACGTGTTTTGTGTCTCTGATGAAAAGCTGTCTCTAATTTCTAACTTAAGTCTATTTAAAAAAAATGAAATACAGAACAAACCATTGGTTTATGGGTAATTTTATTTACAGATACTTCAACTAAAAATACTTTAATAACTCTTATTGGAGGGCTGGAGAGATGGCTTAGCGGTTAAGTGCTTGCCTGTGAAGCCTAAGGACCCCGGTTCAAGGCTCAATTCCCCAGGACCCACGTTAGCCAGAGGCACAAGGGGGCGTACGCGTCTGGAGTTCGTTTGCAGTGGCTGGAGGCTCTGGCACGCCCATTCTCTCTCTCTCTCTCTCTCTCTCTCTCTCTCTCTCTCTCTCTGTCTTTCTCTCTGTGTCTGTTGCTCTCAAATAAATAAGTAAATAAAAATAAACAAAAAAATAACTCTTATTGGTACTCTTATTAGTGAAGCATTTGTCATAACTTTCAGACTAAAATGTGGAAAGTAGCCATGATTGAGATTAAAATTCTCTCAGGAGAAATCAACAATCCAATAGGGAAGAGATACAAGAGATAGAAAGCAAAAGCAGAAAGGTCAAAAGAAGGGAGGGTATGAAGCAGAAGTGTACTCTTGAAGCTTCAGAACTGGAAGAGCCAGCTGGAAGGAGCTGTGTGGAGGGTTAAGGACAGACCAATGCATGCTTCATGGAGGAGACACAAATGACTCTGGTTTTGAAGACAAAGTGGAATTAGATAGGCAGGGCCTGTTGGGCCAGTACAAAACTTATAGGCTCCAAATGTAATCCATTCACAACCTTGAAGCATGTTTGTCTCGTTTGCTTACTCCACTGTCTACTCTAGTGAAAGGAATGTCAGGAAGAGGCCTAGATTTGCCTGAAATCACAGGTAGTTTTAAGACTAACTTCAGTGGTCTTTTTCACCAGAAAAAAATTTTAAACACTTTTCTTTCCTACAGACTTCTCTCTCTATCCTTAATTTTTTGATTAAGTGGTTTGAAACAACAACATCATCATTCAGGCATAGAGAAAATAATCAGATCTAGGTTGTATATCCAAATTTCTCTAAGAGATTTAAGTTATATCCAAATCTTAATGTAGAAAATTCTGGCAATGGAGGTAGGGAAAGAGGACAGATTCAGTAACTATAGCCTACAAATACTAGTTTTTATTGATGCTGTGAAATTATAGATATTTTCATTAAACCCTTCTCCCCTTTATGACAGATTGAATGACTGACTGTGGTACTGGGAATCAAACCTTGGGCCTTTTGTTCCACCACTGAGCTGTATGCCTAGCCCTTGCCACACACATTTTGAAGAGGAATATTCCAGCCACTTTTCCTACCCATTGGGTGGGTTTCCACAGAGGATCTTCTTGGCCATAGGCCTAGTGGTTTCAGTACCTACTTCTTGGAAACTACTACCCTTGGCAAATTTCAGTGTAGGGAGGAGACAAGGTTATACTGAAAAGACTTAGACAGAAGCCTTTCTCAAATCAGGTCAAAACTAATCTAGCCTTAAAAATACTAAGCCAGGGCTAGAGAAATGGCTTGGCAGTAAAGTAACTTACCTGCAAAGCCTAAGGATCCAGGTTTGATTCCCCAGTGCCCAAGATGGCACATGCATCTGGAGTTCATTTGCAGTGGCTAGAGGCCCTGGTGTGCCCATTCCCTCCCTCCACCCCGCCTTCTCCCTCTCTTTGCCTCTTTCTGTCTCTCAAATAAATAAATAAAATATTTTAAAAAATAGTAAGCCACAGCAAAGTTTTATATAATTATTACATTTTCAAGTTATCTCCCTATACTGCACTGGATTTTCATAATTAGGACAGGGCATAATTTCATATACCCCGTGTATATATCAGTTACTGTTCTCACTGCTGTGGCAAAAACGTGACATAAGTAACTGAAGCAAAGGTTTATGCAAGGAACAGTTCAGCATGGCAGAGAAGGCATAATGTCCTAGCTGTGACTGCAGAAGCACAAGGCAGCTGGTTACAGGTATCCAACAGTCAGTGAGGAGAGAGAGAAGAGAGGTGACGCTGGCACTCAGCTTGCTTTCTCCTTTTCCCCTTTTCATTAGTTGAGGCCCACAGCTTATGTGATGGTGCCACCCACATTCAGGGTGAGCATCTCTGGAAACAGTCTCATGCACAGAGGGGTGTCTCCTGGGTGATTTCAAATCCAAGTAAACAAACTATGAAGATGTACCATCACATCCAACAGAATATTTTCAAAATAACAAAACTTCAGTGCATGCAGGTTTCCGTTGGCACCCTATAACTGCCACTAGTCCTTTTATTTGTATTTATACAGTACCTCAAAGCCTTTTGATCAGGGCTGAAGAGGCAGCTCAACAATTAAGGTGCTTGCCTACAAAGCTTAAGGGCCTAGGTTCGATTCCCCAGTACCCATGTGAAGTCAGATGCACAGTAGCACATGCATTTGGAGTTCGTTTGCAATGGCAAGAGACCCTGGTGTACACATTCCTCCCTCCCTCCCTCTCTCCCTCTCTTTGTGCTGCCCCCTCATCTCTCTGCTTGCAAATAAATAAATTTTAAAAACCCTTTTGTCTATTGTGACCATGACTCAATCATAGTCCTCATGGCCAGAAAACAGAGGGAGAAAAAAAAATAGATGTTCAACAAAACAGAATGATAATGAAATATGATTTAATTTTATATTAAATTAATATTTGGTATTGGTCTGAGAGGAGGAGAACTTGAGGATTGTGAGAGAGCTGGTCCTGAACAAGCCATTTAAAAGTGATCCAGTGAGATCACGTCTCTTTTTTATACTTAGACTCAGAGATCACTATGCAAATGTTCCTTTCAATATTGAAAACCAAAGCATAAAAATAGAAGAACCTCTCCAAGCAATAGCCTTTGCAGTACAGTAGTCTAAAAACTGAAAATAAATGTAACAACCACCTCCAGTGGTATCAAGCATAAGCTTCCCTGTCTAACTACTGACGAGTCTGTCCTTCCGGATAATTCGCCATGCTTCTGTGGTCTCTAAATTATGCATCTGAATTATAAAATGGAAACCAGTTTCTCAAAATTCCTCATTTCCCTGTCTGGGTGTAATGAAGCAAGAGAAGATTTATATAAAATTTGTTTCAAGGTGGGCAAGGGCTGTGCTCTGGAGAGCATCCTGTTATGAATAGCAGAGCAGCCTTTCCTGAATGAGTCGAATTCCCCCCAGAGTGAATATGTCAACGTGGCTTTAAAAGGCAGGCAATGAATGATTAAAGCATCATGGAAAGCCCACCACACTAATGACCTCTGTGAACCCAAGTCAAACAATTAGCTTTGGGGCTGGAGACATGGCTCAGTGGTTAAGGCATTTGCCTGCAAAATCTAAGGATCTCTGTCTCTTCTCTCTTCTTCTCTCTCTCTGCCTCTTTCTCTCTCAATCATAAATATTTTTTTTAAAAAATCAGCTTTGTCACCTGGCTTGCATTGAATACCATTTTACAGCTGCCAATCCTTCTGCTGTGGATCACTCTGCTGAGCCTTTGACTGCACAGTCGACTGTTTTCTTCCTTCTTCCCTGTCATTTCTCTGGCTCCACTACTTTCCTTTCCTCAGATTTCTCGAGAGTGTACACCCTGAGTCCATGATCTGCCCTTTCCTATTCTCCTTCCTCATTCCCCACTCCCAGAGGATATCACACCCCATGGCTTTCAATACAATATGTTGATGGCTCTCAAATTCACATCTGTAACCCTGACCTGTCTATTGAGCTCTCAGTACCACAAAAATCTCATGGTCATTTCTAGTGCAGCCTACCATGTGTATTTCAAACTTTACATGACCCAATCTGTTTATTCTCCTCCCCCATCACCATTCTTACAAAAACCTCTTCCTATACAAACAATGCTAACTAACCACTTGGTTAACTCACGCAACATTCTTAGTCATAGTTTGACTCATCTCAGTCCCTTGCTGCCTATTTCCACTCCATTACCAAATCCCATGGGCTCCAGCCTCTAGAAAGCCATACCCTGAGCATGTCTATCTCCACCAGATCCTCTGCCACCACCTGGATCACTAAGCCACCATCTCATACCTAGATTGCTCCAACAGCCTTCTGACTGTTTTCTGCTATCTGTCCTCCTGGACCCCAAAATCCTTTCTCCTCTGAAGTGGGCAGAGGGATTTTCTAATATGTGAATCTCTGGTCCTTCACTGACATTACAAATTCCTTTCCTTGAATGTCAACTTGATTTGGGTGAGAGGCCAATTATGAGACATGTCTCTGGTGGGCCTCTGGTGGCATTTCCAGGTGCCATTAACTGAGAGGAAAACCTTCCCCCAGAGTGAGCAGTACCTTCCACCAGCAGCCCAGTTCTAAAGAGATTTGGGGGAAAGCAACAGTGTGGCTTGCCTGCCTGCCTGCCTTCTTGCTGGTGAGAGCCCCTATCCCATAGAAAATGGCTACACAGTTAGGGGTGAAATGAATAGTTCTTTTCTTGACTAAAAGCAGGAAATGTCTGTGAGCCTATAGGGAAATGTTTTTTTTCTTTACCACATTTTCCCTAAAGGAGAACTCCTTTCCTCAAATCCTGACATGTGGATATGAGCATGATCACTACTTCCCTAGATACCTGAAGACCACAAGGTGGCTAACACCTGGCAGAGCACTGGATTGACCAGCTCAGCCCCCACTCAGTAAATTCCCACAAAAGATACCAATCAGTCACCAAGTGCTTTTCTCCTTACCGGAGAGACCCCTCCTGCTGTGCAGAGCTCTTTTTCTTCTCTTAAGCTCTATAATAAAATATTTCTCAACTCCACCCTCTACGATCTGTGGAATTCATTCACAAGACAAAAACCTGGAGGCTACTGGTTCTGTGGAAGTTTGTGTAACTGTGAATGTCTGGTGCCCTAACTCCTTAGTCAAATCCCAACCAAGAGCTGCAAATGGCTCCAACACTCTCAAGGACATTCTAAATTCCCACATGTCACCATTGCTGCAGGTGCTGGTGCCATCTGCTGCCATCAGAACCCAGATCCTCTGACCTTCCAACATGGACTGAAGACCAATGGCTCTCCAGGAATCCTCCAGGCCTCCTGGGCCAGGGACTGCTGAGACATCCAACCCAACCGTTAGTAGGCTGTCAGCCTCTCCAGCCTTTAGACAACCATTGTTCAAATCCTGTAAGTTCCTATCATGTAAATCAATCCAAAAGATCCCTCTGATAGTATATATTCATTCTACTGGTTCTGTTCCTTTAGGGAACCCTGGCTAATACAGCTTGTAAGGCCCCACAGCATTATCCTTATGGTTTCAAGCACTAGTCACGCACTGAAACCTCCTTAGAAATGCAAACTATCTGTCTCTACCCCAAAGTCATACAATCAGAATCAGAGCTTTTCAGCTCATGTTTGAAAATCCTCCAAGTGACTCTGAGGCAGGCTGACACGTCCCAACTGCTGAGCTAGCCCCTGGCAACCTGAGCTCTCTTGTTACTTCAAGTTTCCATCTCATGTGTCATGCATGCTGGTATTTTTCCCTTAAAACAGACCTAGCCCTTTCACATCTGAAGAACTTGCTCAGCATCTTCCTCACACCCAATGCTCCTAGCCACAGGACTTTGAATTGCCTATTCATTGAGCTGATTCTGACTTTGAACAAATAATTTCCTCCTCGCTGAGGTATTCCCTGACTACACAGAAGAGAGGCCACCCTCCATTCCCACCCAAGGCAGCCCACCCTCCACAACACGGTTTCTTCCTCATCATGCCCATCACGAGCCAGGGAAACAACACACTGTAGTGGGAAACATGGGAGGTGTTCTACCTGCCCATGGTGTTAGCCTTCTTCATCCAAAATGCAGGGTGGGTACTGAACGAGATGTTTGGAGGACCTGCAACCTCTCATATTCAAAGATTTAGGCATAATTTTGTTTGGATGCTGAAAACAGACAACCAATAGAACTGGTCAGACACACTAGCTCAGCCAATGTGTAAACAACACTTGCTAGAAAGAGTGCACAGAGAGGACCTCACTCCTATCTCTGGGAAGTTCTGCCTTTGCTAAGATAGTTCTGGTTCCAGCCAGGAAAGGGTCTCCTCTGAGGCTCACAGGGAATGAAAGCCTGAAAAGGGTTCCATTTCCAAGAGTCTTTCTCTCGCTTGGCAAACATGCTAGGAAAAAGTGATGAGCAAAACAACAAACTAAAAATAAAATTTTCTGAAAGTCCTTTGCGTTGGGGTTCCCACACTCAATTAGCTTACATTTCAGCACCTGGAATACCCCGTCCCTACCACAAGCCGTTTATCACTTCAGAGTTCGAATCCCATCACCTCAGCACTTAGGCCTGACCAGCAACTGGTAGCTACAGTAATGGGCCATCCTCCATTACCCAAAGGGTAGAATCCGGGAGCTCCCCACAGATTTCAAAAGTCTGTAGGCTGCCTGGGTTGTCATATTAAGTGGAATGGCATTTGTATATAACTTGTGCACAACCTCACATATACCTTTACTTATTTCCAGATTACTTAATAATACCAACATAATGTAAATGCCATATAAACAACTGCTACATTGTATTATTTAAAGAATAAGGAGGAGAAAGTCTCTACATGCTCAGTACAGATGCAAGGTCTTGGTGGAGAAACCTGTGTATGCAGGAAAGTACACCCTATGTTTCTGACATCTTTAGTCTTCTTCCCCAGTATGCACATAAAAAAATAAACAGACAATTTTCTTAATCACTTCACTACTCCTTCCAAATATGGCTCTGACTCCTTCCTTTGGAGCCAGACATCTAAGGCGTTGCTGTGCAGTATGAGAGCTGTACATACACAGCAACTGAAATATGACCAGTGGGCCCGCGGGATTACATGCTCGCTGTATTTAATTTTGTCTTTAAATATTTATCACTGAGATTTAATTATTAAAAATACACACATATATTGGTAACAACTTGAGCATACATGTCAAGTACATGACTTATATATGTCAACTATAAATGCTATTGTATCAAATCACACATCAATGGGCTGGGAGATAGCTTTGTGGTTAAAGGTGCTTGTTTGCAAAGCCTACTGATGCAGATTCAAGTTCCCAGTACCTATGTAAAGCCAGTGAACAATGCCCCATATGCATCTGAAGATTTTTTTTTTTTGCAGTGCCAAAAAGCCCTGGCATGCTATTCTTCCTCCTCTTTCTCTCTCTCCCCTTCTCTCCCCTCCTCCCTTTCTCTCTCTTTGCTTCCAAGTAAAAATACAGATAAAGTGCTTGCAATTAAAATCTATGTCATTATAATATATATATGTATGTGTATATATATACATGTATATATGTATATATACACACACACTATGTTTCATAGACTTGGTTCAAAATATCAGATAAATATCTACTAGTACTTTTCCTATGCTGATTACAAATTGTGTGTGTGTGTGTGTGTTTGTAAGTATTGTCTGTCTCAGGTGTGACTCCTTTTTGAGTCAGGGTCTTTCATAGGCCTAGAATTCATTAAGTAAGCTGGAATGGCTGGCCAGCAAACCTCAGGAATCCTCCTATCTCTGTCTCCCCAGAATTACAAGCAAGCAACCACACCTGGCTTTTTAAATGTTTTTAATAAAGTTAAGTAAATTAAATGAAATGTGTTAGTAGGGCGGTCCAGTGACCACTAGAGTGCGCATGGAAGCAAATCCACCCCAGTGGAGACTTGAGCCTCAGCCCACATCTCTTCCTAAAACCAGCACGCTAGAGGGTCACAGAGCACAACACCCTTCCTGGTGCTCCTTTGAAGTGATTCGACAGATGCGCAATGCTCTGAAGCTCATGACATGAGCTGCTTTTACAGACATGGTCTCTGCAACACAACTGTGAAAATTGTCTCACATTAAACACATCTTTCAGGAAGCTTTTTTTGTTTTATACTTAGATTTTCTACTTTAAATTCTCTTCTCTTCTCCCCCCCCCCCCAACAGGTTCTCACTCAGTAATCAGGCTAGCCTTAAACCTGTGGCAATCCTCCTGCCTCAAACTTGTAAGTAATGGGATTAATCAGGTGAGCAATTATGCACCACTAAATTCTTTTCTCTTTTCTTTCAGTATGCATAGGGCACTGTGTAGATACTTATGTCCAATAATAGCCAGTGGTCAATCACACCCATCACTATGGACATGAACTGGGACAACTCCATAGGCAGACACAGCTCCCCTCCATCATTTAACTACAGCAGAAAGAATGATGAAGCCAAGTCACTAACTCAGAGCAGGACTAAAGCACCACATGCTTCCATGTGTCATACAACATAATTTCCAAGGTGTATCTCTGGCCTGCCCACATAAAACCAGATGCACACAGAGGCACATGCATCTGGAGTCCATTTGCAGTGGCTAGAGGCCCTGGCATGCCAATACACATACTCACACTCCCCCCCCCTTTCTCTCCTTGCAAATACATATCTTTCAAAAAACAGAACTCAATAAAATATTATTAAGTGAATGAATCTCCACCCAAACAAACATAGCATGCAATGTGTTCAAAATTTTAAAATCCAATTTCCTAAAAGTTCACAAGGATGAGATTTTTAATGTAATTGGGGTAAAAGGAGTTTTCTCACACTATGTAAAACAAGGAGCATCTACCCAAAGAAAATTTTCTGTGATACAGAGATCTGTTTGTCTTTAAACAATTAATAAATATAGCCAACCAATAGGATTCCTCATATCTACACTGTACTGAAACAGCTGTCTCTTCTTCCATACATCTATTGTAGAGTCATTTGCTTTTTATTAATATCTTCATATACTTTGTGGCAATTCTCCCAAAGCAATTATTTTATATACATTCTCCCCAAACATCAGAAATAAGGAATATATTTTATATTCTGGTTTGTGAGACACATCAATTATTGACTAAAACGAGAACATTTAAGAATCATTGTACAAATTTAAAAGAAGCTATTCAGAGGAAAGAACACTGAAGCAGGAGGTGAAGAAACATGAGTTTTACTGCATACAACATTTAGTAAGTGTCTCTACAGGTTTTCAGTGGAGAAACACACACAACACTTCCAGAATTCAAAGAACTAAGAGTTGACTATTTTGTGTTAGCCAGTTACTATTGAAAAAGCCCCAAAAGTTACCTATTCACTACAACATGCAGGAGACTCTGTGTGTCCTAAATTAATTATTACAACAATCCTGTGAGTTACTGCCTTGTGTATATTTTACAGAGCAAAGAAAAAATTCCCAAGAGGGTTGATTTCATGTCCTCAGTTACAGTTGGTAAACCTAGCTTTTTTAACTTAACATGACTTATTTCCAGAGGCCAATTTCTTTCTTTCCTTCTTCCTTCCTTTCTTTCTTTATTAGAGACAGAGGGAGAAAGAGAAAGTGAATGAGAATGGGTGTGCCAGGGCCTCTAGCCACTGCAAGTGAACTCCAGATGCATGTGCCATTATGTGCATCTGGCCTATGTGAGACCGGGAGAATCAAACCGGGGCCCTTAGGCTTCACAGGCATACAGCTTAAACACTAAGCCATCTCTCTAGCCCCAGAGGCCAATTTCTTGCTTTCCATGTTACTCTGTATGTACTGCCCCCAATTCTGTGTATGTAGCACTAAACACCAAACTACGATCTTAAAAGTCTATTTGGAGCACCTTGTAAAGAAAAAAATACACACACACACACACACACACACACTGCACATTGCACATTGCATGAACCTAACCAGTAACTACAGTTCACAAGTTTTCTACAGAATGACACTAAAAGAAACAAAATCCCAAGAGGCAACCCACTAGATCTGCACTTAGAACTATGTTTTCAAGATCTATAAAACTGCATTAGATCTTTTCAAAGAAAATAACCCACATTCTAAAAATTACACTATGTTTTTATCTCCTGGTTCAAACAATAATACTCCTGGGCCCTCCCAAACACCATATCCTCCATTTCCATAGAAAGGCAGCTAACTATAAATATTATTTAAAAAAAAAAAACATTTCAATTCTTCCTCCCTTGAAACAAGAAGCGGAAAGGGCTGAGCCATACACAGTGGTCTGGTGTATACAAGCCAACCCCAAGGAAATAGGTGGATGTAGAAACAAAGGCATGCATGTATAACATGCCAAGTAATGGTCAATATAGCTCAAGGTCTTAGCAAAGATTTGTTCAAAAACAGCTTTTAGATGTCAAAGCCATTAAAACATTTTTAGCATAAGAATTCTTGTAAAATAGATGTGGTTCAGTGATTACAAATTCCAAGATACAGGAGCTAAGATCCTAATAAACACATTCATTTTACGATGCTAAGATAAAAATCTGGTAAATTTATTGTAATGATTTTACAAAAAGATTACTTTATGTTCTGCATAAAAATTTCATAAGCACCATTATATTACTTTCATTGGATTTTCTTAATCTTCATCTACCTTTGCTATGGGAAAGAAAACAGAAAAGATTCTTTAGAATGTTATCTTTAAAGGAAAACTAATTCGTTATCCTTTATCTCTTTAATGATTAATACTTATTTTCATGACTAAGATCCCCATAAGTATGTACATGTCAAAGATAATAGCTAATTTGACCAATAACCTAACCTCACTCCAGGTTGTGAAGAATGGGATATCATGATAAGTCATACCAAACAAATCAAAATACATGAGACATGTCTTCAATATGATATTCAGTCCACTTTGTCTAGAGTTTCTCTTTGGAAAAAAAAAAGATTTACTTTAATTCAGGCACATAGAATAGTGCATTATGAGAACATTCCTACCAGGGGAAAAAAAACTGTTAATTTGACAAATTGGAACTTACACAACTTAACTTTCATACTTTTCCAAAAAGTTAGGACTTTTGGCAAATTGGCCAGGTTGGAGATATAGTTCAGTGCCAAGACATTTATACAAGGCCTTGAGTTAGACCTAGAGCATTAAAAACAAAAAAAGTTACTGCAACCAACAGATTCAAACCTTTACTCATATGATAAGTGGTTGAAGTTTTAAAAAAAATGGCTGAGTACCATAGCATCATTTAAAGATTTAGGAAAAATGAGTTGTGGAACTGTGTACCTCCATGCTTGATTTATGGGGCCACAATCTCACTGTATACTCATATGACTTACTCTCCATTTTCTGATAATAAGGTTAAATAATAATGGGAAGGCATTTGACCCGTCAGCTAAACACAATTTGGTAACTTCAAAATATTACTAAAACCACACCTAAACTTAATTCTAAAGATGAATGTGCAATTATTTCAAACATGAAAATGGAATACAATTATACTCTGGAAGTTGAAGTGAGTTAATGTTAAACAGTTTTATCACTCATCTTGCTCTCCATATTCCACAACATATAGTAGTTTACTTTCTTAAGGAGATACACTTAGTAGGACTCAACAAGACACCATAGGTATATTCTCCTCTTATTGATGACATCAATAAACTGCTGGATGATAGTCTTGATCACCTGACTTCACAGACTACATGGAAAACTGGATCTGTTTCATTGTTAATCCTCCATGTGTTGATAAATAGCAATTAACCAGCAATAAATAATAACATAATACTATCTATTATTTTAAAAAGATGATAGGATTGTAATTTTGCTAGTTTATGGGAAATTCAAATGTAATGGCATTTGTGAGTAAAATTTTTTAAATGAAAGTCTATTGCTTCACCTTTTGTCTAAGATAAGTGTTGTATTTAAGTGATGTATTTATTTCTATGGGAAATCTAAAATTCAATTAAGTAAATCAAGTTTATACAAGATATTAAAAACAATTCCCATTTATAAACATATATTTATACATATTTACCTTCTCCTGCATCTGATTAATTGTCCCATATTTAATATTTTATAAAAAGTGAATTTAGCTGGGCCTTTAATCCCAGCACTTGGAAGGCAGAGGTAGAAGGATCACTGTGAGTTCGAGGTCACCCTGAGACTACCTAGTGAATTCCAGATCAGCCTGGGCTAGAACAAGATCCTGCCTCAAAAATAAATAAATAAATAAACAGTGAATTTATAGTTGTACCATTTATATTTTCCCCATCATCCTACATTGTTTGTAGAATCTTATCACTTCTAAGAAGACCTCTCTATATAATAATCAGACATAAGACACAAAAGATCACAAGATAATGTTAATTTTTTTCTCCTTTCTTTCATGTGAGTGTGTGTATGTGGTATACAGGGTGTGCGTGTGTGTGTGTGTGTGTGTGTGTGTGTATGTGGTGTGCACATGCAGTCTCCTACTGCTGCAAACAAATGCCAAAAGCATGAGTCATGGGGTGGAGAGATGGCTTAGCAGTTAAGCGCTTGCCTGTGAAGCCTAAGGACCCCGGATCAAGGCTCGATTCCCCAGGACCCATATTAGCCAGATGCACAAGGGGGCGAATGCGTCTGGAGTTCGTTTGCAGTGGCTGGAGGCCCTGGCACGCCCATTCTCTCTCTCTCTCTCTGTCACTCTCAAATAAATAAATAAAAATGAAAAAAAAATTAAAAAAATATGAGTCACTTTGAGGTCTTGCTTTACATGGGTGCTAGGGAATTGAGCTGAAGGCAGCAGACTATGCATAGCTTACTTTTTTCTTTATTTGATTTTATTTTTTAAGCCAGCAAACATTCAAGCAAGTGTCTTTAACCACTGAGCAATCTCCCCAGTGTACTAGAGCCACCAAACTTTCATTACAAACTGTTTGAAGTTTAAATTAAAGGAAACATTTTGGCTACTAACAGATACTCTATTCCAAAATTTTAGCATACATAAAAATATTTTTAATTGGGATGGAGAAATTGCTTAGCAGTTAAGGTGTTCACCTGTGAAGCCAAAGGAACTAAGTTTGATTCCCCAGGACCTATGTAAGCTAGATGTACAAGGGGCACATGCATATGGAGTTCATTTGCAGTGACTGGAGGCCCTGGCATACCCATTCTGTCTGCCTCTCTCTCTCTCTCCCCTCTCTCTCTTTCTCTCTCTCTCTCTCTGCTTGCAAATAAATAAAATTAAAAAATTAAAAAATATTTTTAATTTACCTAATATTAAGTTGTGCCAGGCATCTATCTAAGCAATGGGGCTCGTGTGGTCCTTAACAAGAGAAGTGAGTTTGAGCACACAGGGTACTGGAGAAAATGTTCACTGCTAGAAAACTTGGATAGTTCACACAAGGTCCTGGGTCCCATCCCCAGTGTGTCATTTTTTTAAAAAAACTTTTAGCACACACACACACATTAGTACGAAAAAAAAGTACAGTATCTCCAGTGATGAGTCAATTCATAATTTTTTAAAAATTTTTATTTGTTTATTTATTTTAGAGAGAAAAACATTTGGGGTGGGGGGATGGGTGCATCAGGGCCTCTAGCCACTGCAAACTCCAGATTCATGCGCCACCTTGTGCATCTAGCTTATGTGGGTCCTGGGGAAATCGAACCTGGGTACTTTGGCTTAACCACTAAGCCATCTCTCCAGCCCTCAATTCGTATTCTTAAATTAGTTAAAAAGTCATAAATAGTCTTGTACCAACCCAGTCAAAATTTCCACAGCAAGCACTCTTATTCAAAATCCATGCCAAGAGAGTTAATTTTCCAGTCAAGGTTTTTTTTTTTTTTTTTTTTTTTTTTTTTTAAAAAAAACAGTTACATACTTTTTTAACATTTCATTTAGGTAAATTTGACTAAATGCCCATTTTAGTCACTACAGTTTGTTAAGCGAGAAAGGTCCACATGCAGACACTTCAGGGGAACCAATGCCCACTGAAGAATCATCCAAGTCGTGATTCTACTTTGAAATTCTCTGTCAAGTAACTTAGCTTTGACTCTTGGTTATTTACAAATGTTAAATAAAGAAAATGTGCAAAATCTTATAGGTTCTTATATGTTAAAAGACTGAAAAAACAAGGTGGTGCATGCATCTAGAAGTTCGTTTGAGGTTGCTGGAAGCCATGGCGCATCCATTCTCTCTCTCTCTCTCAAATAAATAAATAAAATGAAAATTAAAAAAACTACAATAAGTTTTGTAAAGATTAAAGCTACAAATAAGACTAGCTTCTTATTGTTTATCAAAATTTTCACCACAATCTGAAAGGAATTTTACTAACATGATGATAACAGTAACTCCATATGCACACAGTTTAATGGATTAAGTGTTACATATCATTTTTTTCCAACAAGCATAAATTACATCACTGCATATATTTAATGTGTGAAGAAAAATAAATTATGTAATATCAATTTACAAAACCATAAATTCTTTGGCTTTTTTCTATAAAATCTTGGGAAAAGTAGTCTTTAGATGTATTAACTGTTCAAAGGAAAATGTTAGGCACTTTTAAAAAGCAGTTGATTAGAAAATATTAAATTTTATGTTTTAAAATCAAACAAACTTACAATTCTTCCAGAAGTTCTCTTCTCTATAAAACCGTCCCAGTCCAGATATTTACTCCTCGAGAATGCCAGGATGACTGCCCCGCTCTGCTCTAAGCCTAGTTGATTGTGTGTGTAAGCACCAGGCACGTCTTACCTCTGACAAATATGTAAGAGCAGGAATTTATAAACCTTACAAAATCATTCCGGGAATGATCATGTAACACTTTCACAAGACTCTACCCACCTTTAAGAGAATGTGCTTAACATGCTAACTTTTTTTTTTTTTTTAACATGCTAACTTTTAATGGTAGCTCTTTGTCAAGCAATTTGAAAACTGGAGAATTTTATCTCCTTTATAAAGCTGTAAATGCTTGCAAATTGTCAACATACAAAAAGAATTTAAGTTTTAAGCAACATTTCATTAGATTGTTTTAAGTATTTGATTTCGGTATTGAGAAACACACCTGTGTGTTATTCAAGAAAAACCTTCATTTTAGTTAAAAGGTGATAGTTGAAAGAAAGCTTTGTATTGTGAAAATAAAACCAGCCATTTATTTTTGTAAAAGGAAAAGGGAAACCAATAAACTTCCTGGCAGATGCTCAGAAGTCTCCCCCAATCCAAAGGCAAACACACTTTCCATCATGGAAACCTCAAAGTGGCCAGTGGAAGCTGGTGCTTTAATTCTGTGTCTTCATGCCCATGTGAATGGACTATAACTGAAAGGCTAGACTTCATAGCGTGTCCTTTTATAAATCCAAATACATCTTTGCAACAAATAAGAATTTCCATAATGTTCAAAAATTTAATGGAGATGATTCAAATACAAGCAGCAGAAACCTCAATACAAAATTACAAGTCCCACTGCATTCGTTAATGAAAGCATGATTTCTTCTACACATGTAACAGTGACTGGTACAAGTAATTCTAAAGTTTAAGGGCTGGAGAGATGGCTCATCAATTAAGGTGCTTGCTTGTAAAACATGATGGCCTGGGTTCGATTCCCCAGTACCTATGTAAAGCCAGATGTCCCAAATGGCATGGGCACCTGGAGTTTGTTTTCAGCATCAAAGTTCCTGGTGCATCCATTCTGTCTCTCCCCCTTCCCCCCCCCCTCTGCCTCCCCCTAGTCCACCCCCCTTCTCTCTCAACTACCCTTCTTTCTCCTTGCAAATAAGAAAAATTTAAAAAAAAAGAACATTTTTAAAACAAAACAAGAACTCCTTTCCAGCTTTAATGAAACTTGATACTCTATTATATATAGTCTATTAGGTACCTACACCACTCTGCACAGCAAAACCTCTTAAGAGATGGGCATGAGAATAAGACCCAAGATCAAATCTACATCATGAGTAGTATAGCTAGCAATGTTGTGCTATATGCTAAAAGTTAGCTAATATATTTCAGGTGCTCTAGCTGTAAAGAAAGGAAGGAAGGGAGGGAGGATGGGAGGAAGGGAAAAGAGAAAAAGAAAATGGTAAGAATATGTTAGGCTAAAGTAATCAACTCACTGTAAATGTGTATATCTCATAATGTTTCACACTATAAATATGTGTGTTTGTAGAGTGTGTACGAATGCAATGTTTTTAAAGGTATTCGGTACTTCTATTTCTACTTTTCGCCTCCCTTACTCCATGCAGCTACCACCCTTACCTCCCAGAGACCACCCTTTAGCTTCAGTATGGCCAGTGACCCTTCTGGTGCTCTAGAGACAGTAGAAGAGGGCTTTCTCCGTTCTGAGATGATCTGAGTTTTTTAGCACTCTAAATTTTAGTTGTTGTCCATCTTGAAACCTTTGTCTAGAATCAGACTTCTATACCTAATATATTTTACCCTCCCCAAGAGAGTCCATATTTGCCTGTTTTCACTTTGGTAATATTTAGCACCTAAATGCTCCCTCTCCCTTTCATGCTCATGTGACATGGTTCACCCCATCTGAGTAACAGTACCTAATTTTCTTACATGTCCTTGAGGCTATCTAATTAGGCATATCAAACACGAAACACGGTGATGCCAAAAATGATCCCCTCTCCTCTCTTCATTTAGTCTTTTCCGTCTTAACAGACCCTCTAGTACAAAATGCAATTTATCTTAATTTCTCTTGTCCTTGTTCAATCCAAACTAAATGCTGAATCCAACCATTCCATTTCCATGTTCTCACCTGTGTTCCCTACAGCTCTATCATCACAATATCCCTTCCACTATCACACTGGAGCTCAGTGTCTTTCACTCCTGGTGATCATTTTACAGTGAGAACGCCACTTCTATTTTAAATGCCGCAAAGGCTTCCCATGGCTTTCAGAATGAATCCTGGAGAATAAGACCCATGCAAGGAGCATGTGCTGTCTCTGACACTGCAAGCTCCACTCTATTCCAGCAACGCTGGTTTTCTTTAAGCATATTTGCCATAATCTCCCCCCTCCCCCCGCCCCACAGCGTGTATTTGCTGGCATCTGGACATGGAATAATTCTTTCTTCAATGTTCCTGACACTCAGACCTCAGACCAAATGTTCCTTTCTACAAAGCCCTTCAGAGATTTTTCCTAAAGTGGTAAAACAGTCTCTTATCACATTACACTAATAACTGTCCACAAGACATTTATCACTGCATTCCTTGAGTTTATCTGGATGTTCCTCCAACACTTTCTAGGTTTTAACTTATTTTAAAAAGTGATTTGAAGCTGGGTATGGTGGTGCACGCCTTTAATCCCAGCACTGGAGAGGCAGAGGTAGGAGGGTCACAGTGAGTTTGGTGCCACCCTGAGACTACATAGTGAATTCCAGGTCAGCCTGAGCTAGAGTGAAACCTTACCTCAAAAAAACAAAAACAAAAACCTTTAAATAAAGTGATTTGACATAATATGAAAGAAACACTATGTCAGGAAAAGTGATTAATTGGGAAGCAGAGATGTAGACATGCATAATATTTACAGACTCACCTCAAAGACTACTACAACTCAAGATCATTTCAAGCTTTGTGGGATATTTAGTTATTATTGTTGTTTTTAAATATTTTATTTTTATTTATGTATTTGACAGAGAGAAAGAGGCAGAGAAAGAGAAAGAGAGAATGAGCGCACCAGGGCATCAGCCACTGCAAACAGACTCCAGGTACACGCAATACCTTGTGCATCTGGCTTACGTGGGTCCTGGGGAATTGAACCTCAGTCCTTTGGCTTTACAGGCAAACACCTTAAGTGCTAAGCCATCCCTCCAGCTCTGTTTTTGTTTTTGATGCCCTTCTAAGGAAGGTGCCCAGGCTCCTCCTAACAGTATACACATGGACCTGGGCATAGGTCCAGACAGCATCACGGGAAAGGGTAAGACAGGTGTAGCTATCAACCTAAATTTTAGACAACAAGACTTCTCACAATGACCCTGAAGAAATACTAACACCTCCTTTTCAAAACCAAGATGGATGACATTCGTGACTATGTGAGCTTCATGCCAGCTACTTCTTCAAGCAGCTTTTGCAGGTTTTAAAACAAACCTGCTAGCACAGCGATCTCTGAGTCACAATTGAAAGGAAATGTTTCAAGTGTGATGACAATACCAGCATCAGTGGTACTGAAGCCACGGCATAGAAAACCAATGGTCAGTGACACTAGGGACACCTAGCTAACAGGAAATCAGAACCCATTTTTTCAGTTTTCAAGATCAAATGGGAAGTCTGCACTTGCATGTGAAATTTTCACATAATTGACCCTGCTCGGCACCAGGCAAGGCAAGGGGAGAAAACTTAGAATCCAAAGAAAAGGGCTTTTCAAGGAAAGTCTTGCAGGCCCACTAAGCAGTTTGCATCTTAGATCTCATAGGTGGCTGGAAGTAAATAGGGCAGTAATGTATCATGTTTGCATGTAGAAATATCATTTTGAAAACAGAAGGGACTATTAGCCAAGCGTGGTGGTGCACACCTTTAATCTCAGCACTCAAAAGGCAGAGGTAGGAGGATCGCCATGAGTTTGAGACCACCCTGATACTGAATTACACAGGTCAGTCAGCTAGAGTGAAATACTACCTCAGAAAAAAACAAGAAAAAAAAGGGGGGGGACGGAACTAATTAAATGGGAAAGACCAGAGACAAGAAGGTCAATTATTAAAATACCAAACTATTGTCGACCCGATTCTCACCTCATCACACTGGTTGTGCTACGCAGTCTTTTATAACCTTAGATCCTCATCTGTAAAATGAAGTAGGAATAGCACCCACTTAAGAGGTTGTGGAGAAAATGCATTGTGTTTCATCAACATACAGTCCTCAGCACGGTGCCCACAGCCCAGGAACAGCTAACCTAAATGACCTCGTGCCACAAAAAAATTAAGCAGGCCGTTGCAGTACTCATTTTTAAAAATAAAAGCAATTCCATGAAATCATTCTCTTTAAATTTATATTTATTGGTCAACATAAAGGTATAAGTTCACTTACATTGATGCTCCTGACTCAACCATATGGAAAAGTTTTGTGCTTTTTCATGAGAACTTTCCTCTAGACCAACGTAGTGTGGTTTCCTCTTGGAAAATAATGAATAATCAAGCTGGGTGTGGTGGTACAAGCCTGTAATCCCAGCACTTGGGAGGTGGAGCAAGAGGACCACAACAAGATCTTGTCTCCAAAAGTAAAAAAATAATAGTTAAACATTAATTCAAGACCTAATTACTGTTTTCCATGGCTCTCGGGGAGAGTAGATTATGATCTCTACAAAGACATAGACATTATTACCACAAAGCACAGAGGAGAGGTGTAGTTCTCTTATTTGTTTCAACAACTACCTCACTTTTGTGTATTTTCACCTTTGTGCCTTATTTAGAAGTCAAATGATGTTTGCTCTGGGTGGGGCCCCAGTCTATTTGCTGGGCAAAGTGAAATCCAAAAGGCAGGGACAGCAACAGAGTAGAGATGCTGTGTTTTCAAAGAGACCTGTTGTCACCCTGTGAGGTCTCTGGGCAAGGAATAAATATAATTCTCAGTCAGTAATTTGCTCTTCCACTTAGTACAACTAGAACAGACACCCTTTAATACCGTGCCTGGATTGAGCCCATTCTTCCCTGGGCGTTTCCTCACTATGGAGAATTTTAAATATACACATCCCTCTAGAATTTCACCAACAGTCAATAACGTTTCCCTCTGTAAAATTCTGAATCTTATAATGTGGTATTTAGAGGTACACATAATTTTTCACTACTTTAAAATCAAAAGCACCTCACCTAACATGTACAGTGCCCTGATTTTGATCTCTAATAAAGCACACACAATGCAGGTACTAATATTGGGTTCACTTGGTAGGGTACTTGCCTAGCATGTAAAGTCCTGGATTCGATTTCCAGTGCTACATGTGTGCCTGCCTATCATCCCAGCAAGAGGAGAGCAAGACAGAAGTTCAAGGTTATCCTTCACTACATATCAAGTTCAAGGTAAGGCTGGGCTACATGAGACACTCTCAAATAAATAAACAAAATCAAAGAAATAAAATAAATTTAAAAATTAAATAAGGGCTGAGGAGATGGCTCAGTGGTCAAAAGTCCTTAACGGCAAAGCCAGAAACATAATGCATTCTGAACTGTTAAGAAGCACACACACACACAAATAAAAATTGAAGGGCTGGGCATACTGGCCATTTCTTTAATCCGAATACTTGAGAGGCTAAGGTAAGAAGATCATCATGAGTTTTGGGCCAGACTGAAACTACAAAGTGAATTTCAAGTCAGCCTGGGCTAGAGTGACAGCCTACCTAAAATAAATAAATAAAATTGGGCTAGAGAGACAGCTTAGCAGTTAAAGCACTTGCCTGCAATGCCTAAGCACTCAGGATCAATTCTCCAGTACCCACGTAGGCAAGATGCACAAGGTGGCACATGTGTCTGGATTTCGCTTGCAGTAGCTAGAAGCCCTGGCTCATGCATTCTCATTCGTGCTCTCTCTCTCTCTTTCTCTCATAAATAAAGTTTAAAAAATTAAACAATAAAATCCATAGCACAGAAAATGAGATTAGCATTTACATAGATTACAATAACTAAAAAGAAACTGAACTTTACTACCTTTTTTCAATCACAAAGGTTGTCATGAGGTGCCCTGTATCCATCTTCCAAATGCACCACTCCAGTGGCCCATGCCCATGGAAAAACGAGCATGTGCAACTTCCTGTGAGAAGCTAGAGCAGCTAAAATAAAACCACTGCTGACAAGTTGTAGAAACGTTGGGATAATCCTGAACTCTCAGAGAAAAGGCGCTTTGGTATGGTCATCGCAGACAGCAGCTGACATCCGTGCGGGCTTTTTGGAGGCCAGGCACTTTATTCATTTCTAAGCACTGTTTTGCATTTGTCATCCCCCCTCCCGCCCCCATAGCCATTGTGTGTGCTTGCAAGACACTCCATGATAAGTTAAGGATAAGAACTGCTCAGTAAGGGAGGTAGCATGTTTGGGCAGTGGGATTTGAACCCCCACTATCTATCTGACTTTAGAACCCACACTCTCATCTGCTAAATTAAGCAAAGGCAAATTTAATTCCAGTGCTCCAAATTAACATCATCTATCCCAGTTTTTGCTCTAAAGAACTCACCTGTGAAAATGTTCAAAACAAAACAAAACCAAGAAAACATAAAGAGTCCAAACGCACAGAGGAAAAGCAATATAGAGTGGGCCATGGTTCAACACCCTCAAGGGCACAGCCAGGTACTCAAAACTTACCACTTCTTTTTAGAGAAACATAAATACACTCTTCTAACTGGTAACACTAACAGCGTATTCCCCATGAATACAGATTTTTTTTTTTTCTTTTTTGGTTTTTCAGGGTAGGGTCTCACTCTATCCCAGGCTGACCTGGAATTTACTATGTAGTCTCAGGCTGGCCTCAAACTCACAGATCCTCCTACGTTGGCCTCCAGAGTGCTAGGATCAAAGGGGTGTGCCACTACACCCAGTGTATTTGTTAATACTGATCAAATGCTAGAGAGATGGTTCAACGATTAAATCTGATCAAAGACTTTCATTCTTTTTTAAACTCCCTTCTCCCTCTCTTCCTCCCTCCCTCACTTCTTCCTACCTAACTTTTTCTGTAGATGTCTTAGATTATCTAGCAGAAAAAAAATAACTCCTAACCTTATAATCTAGCACTTAAAAAAAAAATGGGGCTGGAGAGATGGCTTAGTGGTTAAGGCACTTGCCTAAAAAGGCAAAGGACCCAGGTTCAGTTCTCCAGGACCCATGTAAGCTAGATGCACAAGATGGTGCATGTATCTGGAGTTCGTTTGCAGTGGCTGGAAGCCCTAGTGCACCCATTCTCTGGGTCTTTTCACGCGCACGCTCTCTCTCTCTAAGTAAACAAATAATTAAAAATAAAGAAGTCCCCCTTTTTAAAAAATTGGACAATCCTTCTACTTCCCCAGTAACTTTGATTTGTTTATCAGAACATGTTATAATTTTAGATTTCTACAGATAAGAAAATTTTGAAAAAACTTGATAGCTGTATTTAATTCACAGTATGAGGAAAGTATGTGGAAATCCCTAACTTTCATTGCTATTTTCCATTACTTTGATGAGTTTCATGTACTCTACTCATTACTATTGTTTAAATATTAAGACCTCCTCAAGTAGAGTCATTTCTAAACTTACTTTTATGTTGATCAATTTTGAAAATGCTCAACTGACCATAAAATTAGTCTAGGTAAATAAAATTATGAATAAACTTCTAAACCAGTTTTAAGACGCTGAGCAATAAAAATCAAACCAGCTTATTTTCAATACAGAACAAGATACTACACCAATGAAATCACATTAAAAAAGAACCAGAAACTGAATTAGTAGTCAACTGGGTCTGGGAAAGAAAGGGACAGAGAAGGATTGTCCAGGTTTTCTGTGGGGTGATGAAAGTGTTCTGACCTGGACACAGCACCCTGTACTTGTACAAATGCTGCTGGAATTCCCACATAAGATTGTCTATGACAGTTAATTGTATGTTACTTGTGTTTACCACAATATGAAAACAAAAGCCAGGTGTTTTAAGACTGCTGTTAATATAACAAGTAGATACCTGGTCAAAGAATTATACTTCATAATAGTGACTAGGATAAAAATAATATGTTAGCACATACGTTAAATGATGTTTAATGAAAACTAAATGTGTGAAATGCTAAGAAAAATCATTACAAGTGCAATTTTATCTTCCAGGAAAAAAAAAAAAGAAGATTCCTGAGATAAATTTAAAATGGTTGTATGTAAAATACTCTCTCAGGGCTGGGGATACAGCTTACTTAGCAGAGTGCTTGTTGATCATATACAAGGTTCTGGGTCCAAGTCCCAGAGGCACTGAAAGCACATGTGTTGGCACATATTGGTAATCCTAGCACTTGGGATATGGAACCAGGAGGATCAGAAGTTCAGAGTCATCCTTGACTACATAGCAAGCCCAAGGCCAACATAGGATGCATGTGACATTGCCTCAAAACAAAACAAAACAAAGCGGGCTAGAGAGATGGCTCAGAGATTAAGTGTCCTTCCTACAAAAGGATGAAGGCCAAGTTCAAGTCTCCATAACCCAGATAAACTGCTGAGCATGGCCACAAGCACCTGTAATCGTAGTCCAGTCTAGTAATCAGAAATCTTCAGGGTTCTCAAAAAAATTAATTACTTAAAAAGGCGAACTCTGGGATCAATAAGAAACTCTCGCTCAAACAAAAATAGGCAGAAGAGCAGTGGAGTAGACCACCCACTGTCCGCTCTAGCAACCCAAGCAAGCGTACCCCACTGCATGCAAGTGCATGAAGTCCCACATGGCCACAGATACCACACACACAAGCAAACGATTTAAAAATATAAAGCTCAAGCCGGGCGTGGTGGCGCACGCCTTTAATCCCAGCACTCGGGAGGCAGAGGTAGGAGGATTACCGTGAGTTCAAGGCCACCCTGAGACTCCATAGTGAATTCCAGGTCAGCCTGGGCTAGAGTGAGACCCTACCTCGAAAAACCAAAAAAAAAAAAATATATATATAAAGCTCTATCAATAGCTCAGTAGTAGGTATAACTTTCTAATATTTTTTCATATATTTTATATATATAGGGTAGATTATCCCTTAGGAATGCAATTTGTAATGGCTACTTTTTTTTTTTTTTAGTCACATAGAAACAATTCAAGGATAAACACAGAATTCTACTGTGCTTTCAGAAAGGCATCTTTAGCTGTGGGGTGGGCACAGACAAGGACAGTGGTGGTATCAAGAAGCACATGTCCCAGCTGCGTCAGCCACGACCAAACGAAAAGGCTCCTCCTCCATCCTCGACACTAAATCATGTCACGAGATTTGTGGTAATGGCTTCATACATTTTAATATTAGAGGAAGAAGGTAAGAATGAAGTTAAAACCATTCAACACTTCTGGGCCAGGCCACAAGCAGGTGGAAGTAAGACCCGAGTCCAGGCAGGAGAAAGAGTAGGAACATGTGAACCATCTTCCCAGACATGGTAAGTTAGACCCACCTGACCCGGTAGAGCTAAGCACTGGCAGCGTACTGTCAAATGCTGTGAAACCACTGTTAATGTCAATAATAAGCCTTCGTGGTGAGCACCCCGTCTAATAAGCTCAGACGCTGGATACAGAGCAAGTTAACTTCCCAATTAACAGGTGTTAGGCCCCTCCCTCATTTCCTGGCTCCCTTCAATGAAGGTATGCTGATTTGATTCAAGTGTCCCCCATAAATTTGTGTATTCTTAGTGCTTGAGTCCCCAGCTAGTGGCAGTTTGGGATTTGAATCCTTCTGGAGCGCAATGCATTGTTAGGGGAAGATGTATCGGTGTTATAGCCAGCCTCCCCTTGCCATTGTTTGGCACATTCTCTTGCTGCTGTTGTCCACTGGATGTTGGCTAGGAGGTAATGTCTACCCTCTGCTCATGTCATCATCTCCCCTGCAATTACAGATCTTCCCCTCAAGTCCGTAAGCCAAAATAAACCCATTCCTTCCACAAGCTGCTCTTGGTCAGGTGTTTTCTGCCAGCAACATGAACCTGACTGCAACACAACGATTGCCAGCCATCAGGCCAAGCAGCCGGATGGATGACCTTCAGGCCGGCACAGACCGTTCTGCACACCCCGCTGATGCCTTGAGTGAGCAACATGGCAAATGCAGCTGCTTGTTGCTGATGCACAACCTCGGTTCCTAAAGGCTTTCAGCCACGGCTGCTTCAAATAGCTTATTCCAGACTTCGCCATCACAAGCCTTGATGAACTTGATGAAACCCTGCCGCCTTTTCCACCCAGACCAAAGGGGGAACCCTTGCCTGGATGCCCTAGACAAAAGCTTGTGATTGGTATAGTCCTTCATTTGCATGGAGGGCAGTTGTGACTGGTGAGAGCAGGGTTTGTCCTTTGCATGAGGGACTGTACCACGATTGGTATACACTTAGTCCTTCACTGCATGGTAGTCTACCATGATTGGTACAAAACCCTTGTCTAAGTGGCTTGTTTTTCTGGTTGTATAAACAGGGTGTTCAGCCACCATGGTGAGCCAGCTGAGGGACACAGTGTATCCTTGAGGAAACTTTTCTTCCCTACTTTTAAATCTGCATCTGGAGCTGGTACCATGAAGCAAGTACAGCATCAAGCAGCACCGGTGAGAGAGAGAGAAGCGAAGTGTGGGGAAGCTAAGAGCTTGAGAGGGCAACAGGGAATGGAGCTGTAGAGACAATGAGGGACTGCTGAAGTAGAGAGAAGGCAGGAAATTGAGGCTGAAGAGCGAAGGAGTAAAGAGCCAGAGAAGAGACACTGAGCCACCGGACTTTCTCCAGAGAGCTGCCAAGCCTTATGGGCCAATTGTTTGGACACACACAGCCTGAGAGCTGTCAAGGACCAAGGATTATAATTCCCATGGCCCTGCAGCTGTACTAGTACTGCTTGTCACTGTAGGGCTAAGGGTCTAAAACCCAAGGAAGGGATAGCTCTGTTAATTCCTTTGAGAAGTCACCTCTAGTCTCTCCCCTTCCCAGCTCCCAGTAGGAGAGTTCCAACTGCAAAAAAAAAAAAAAAAAAAAAAGGCCATCTACTACTACTGCTTGCTGTTATCTGCTGCCAGAAATCACGGATTATAAAAACTAGGAGGGCAGGGTGTGTTTGTGTGTTATAAAAGCCGGAGGTTGGAGTGGGGTTGGGGAGGAGGGTTACTGGTGGTTAAAGCACGAAGTAGTAAGCCTCCAACCTGAGAGAACCCAGAGCCATGTCACTGGCGTCTAAAGAGACTGGACACTCACCCACTTCTCCCAGAATCGCTAGTACTGGAAAGCTTCTTCTACCCACAATTCCTATCCGGGCAAAGCAAAGGGACTCCAGGCAGCAGTGTAGTAACAAGACTTTATGTCCTTGCCTCATGGTAATCTCTCTTCTCTCGCTGTGCTGGTGGTAACTTGGTTATCACTTCATTCACATGAATGTACAAACTAAAATGTTTTCATTTATACATGTTTATTTTTACAAAGACTCTAAGAATTTTTTTAAAAGCTAATGGTGGTAGCATTCGGGAGATTGAGGTACCAGGATCACTGAGTTTGAGGCCAGTGAGGGTTACAGAGAGTGTTGCAGATCAGCCTGAGCTGCAGTGAGACCCTACCTCAAAACAGACAGACAAATATCCTTAAAGACAATCCTACCAATTGCAGTGTTCAGCACACAGAAGCCACTTAATCCAATTACGTAGCTAATCCCAGAAATTCTTTCTGATCTACTTTTGTGTTGGCATTCTGCACCTCTAGATTATACAGTCTTTTCTTTAAGGTATAATACATAGGACTTTCTTTAGTCTCCAAGTCCCATAAGCACTACTAAAGCTACCGTATAAAAACGCTGGACCCACATACATAATTATTTTGTGTATCCACTTCAGTGGACTCCAAGGTGATATGCCCATGTCCACCCACAGAGCACACTGCACACTCTCTATGGTAGGCAAGTTCTATGGTGCTTCCTCTGAGAAGACAGCCCTGGTCTCTCCTTCCTCTTACCATTCTCACATTCTGGTTCACTAAGGAATTACAGAGGCATTCAGGTTCACTAAGGAATTACAGAGGCATTCATAGATGATCACAGTGGGACAGTCATATGGGACACAGACTAAACATTTATATTTTTACACTGTGTATTACTTTAAGAAAGCAACATATTATTTTCATTGTAGGATTCCACTGGCATTAAAAATGTCAGTAAATGATTGGATGTGGATATAAAATTAAAATGCTATAGTTTTGTGCCCCCTCCCAAATTCATATTAGAAACTTAAATGCAACAGTGCTGAGAAAATGCCTAATGGTCAGGGTTGAAGATGACTGTCATTATGTAATGCTTAAGGCTATGAGCTCTTACTCAACAGTAGGCCACAGGAAAATATGAATGAAGGCCCTCACCAGACACAGGCACCTTGATTTTCGGCTTTCCCAGCCTCCAAAACTGCATGGAAATAAAGTCTCTATTTTTTATAAATTATCCACTTTGTGGTACTGTGGAACAGTAGCACAAACTAACAGAAAGGTATTCAGGATAGTCCCAAGAGACTATAATGAATGGCGTACTCAAATATTAAAAGACTCATATGCCACTGCTTTCTTTTTAAAAGAAAAACATTAGAAAGCCCTTCATGATGAGCCAGGACACAACCAGACCTCACAGCAGGGGTTATTACAGGAAGTTACACCAAACATTTTCATATGAGCTAAGAAGAGGACAAAAAAATAAGAGACAATATGACCACCAGTGGTTGTTATGCTCACAAATAACAAACCTTGTGCAGATTTTCAAGTCATCAACTATTCTTTCTACTTGCTGGGGGTTTTCAGTGGTGGTTGAGCCCAAGAAAGGAAAGAGGAAAGAGAAAACAACAATCAAGAAGACATCTGAGAATGTCCCAAGGGAATAAAAACAGGAAGTTGATTTAGGAACATGGGCGACAGTGTGTATCATCTTTGATATGAAATAAACAGCTCGAGGAAATACCCCCTTGTCCACCTAAGAGGAGATTTTTTACCATAAATAGTAACAAAACCCACAGTGATTTTAAAAAATGGAAATGAAGCAAAAACATTGAAAAAAGTAGTAAATCTAATTTTTTAGGTAAAGATAATGTCTTAAGTTCAATTTACAGATTTAAATATGAACCTATTTCCATTAACCAAGCTCAATACCACACAGACAATGATTGAGATTGCTCTATATTCAGATCAGTAAATCAAGAGGGCACTTCCTATGCTGTGAAGTCCCTTCAGACTGACCATATTTCACAAGTTACATTCATACATCTAGGATGCAATGCACCTTGTTGGATAGCACAGGAAATGCACTAAAATCTGTAGTCCTGTCACTAACACAACTGAACATGGGCACAGAGCATCCTGAGAGCTGTGTCAAATAAACAGAGTGGATGGAACTGGGCAATGCTCTAAAGACACACCTGCTGATGTTGGTGATGGGGAATGAGACATTTCTAAAAAATGGGACAAAGGACATCAGGCATGGCTTGCAGAAGACAACCATGCCACTCAGTCTCTGGGTGACTGAGGAGAAGTTCAAAGAGCAAACAATGGGAGCACTTAAACTAAAAGGCTGCCCATTCTACTTGCTGGTGTGTGCATCTTCCCTGATGCTGCCATCCTTCATGGGCATCAGAACGTGGCATCATCAGCCTCCCAATGTGACTGAAGACCAGCCACTCTTCAGGAGTCCTCCAGGCCTTCAGTGCCAGACTGCGATGGCAGAAGCAGACAGCTTTGTGAACTGAGCAGCTACTGGCTTCTCACACTCTCCAATATGCAGACAGCCCAGCCTGTATCCTGAGATGAACAGCTCAAGTTGAAGGAATCCAAATGGGACAATTTTGGGAAATGTCTACTCCGTTTCTTAGTTGGTCTTACAATCATAGCATTTACCTTCACCAGTTTCTGTCTTCTGCATTACAACTATAGTATTGATGAGGTTCCCGCATGTTACAATTACCTTCTTGATGCTGGGACAAACACCTGACCAGAAGCAGCTTATGGGAGGAAAGGGTTTATTTTAGACTTGCAGGGGAAGCACCATCATGGTGGAAGAAGCTGGCTCACCTCATCATACATCCATAGCAGAGAGAGAAAACAGCCAGCACCCGGCAGCACAGGCTGACTTTAGACATACCTAGTAGAGCTGAACTTAAGATCTGCCCCAGTGACCCACCTCCTCCAGCAGGCTCTGCCTGCTGAAGACTACGTAGGAAGCTTAATCAAAAATACCTAAGGGTTTGGGCTGGAGAGATGGCTTAGCGGTTAGGCGCTTGTCTGTGAAGCCTAAGGACCCCGGTTCAAGGCTCAATTCCCCAGGACCCACGTGAGCCAGATGCACAAGGGGGCGCACACATCTGGAGTTCGTTTACAGAGGCTGGAAGCTCTGGCATGCCCATTCTCTCTCTCTCTCTCTCTCTCTCCCCGCCTCCTTCTCTCTGTCGCTCTCAAATAAATAAATAAACCAAAAAAAATTAAAAAAAAAATACCTAAGGGTAGCCGGGCATGGTGGCACATGCCTTTAATCCCAGCACTCGGGAGGCAGAGGTAGGAGGATCGCCGTGAGTTCAAGGCCACCCTGAGACTCCATAGTGAATTCCAGGTCAGCCTGGGCTAGAGTTGAGATCCTACCTCGAAAAACCAAAAAAAAAAAAAAAAAAAAAAAAAAAAAACCTAAGGGCTATGAGCACACAAATCACTACTGCAGCAAAAAAAAAAAAAAAAAAAAAAAAAAAAAAAAAAAAAAAAGACAAAAGAAAGAGAAAAAGAAAGTCAGCCAGCCAGAGAGCTACATCAACCAGGAAATTACAGAAGCTGTATCCTCCAAAGAGGAAGCCTATCAACACAAGACAGCAGATGAGTATACTCTAGAAATTCAGCCCTTGCTGGTTAAATACAGAACAGTTATCTGAGCCCAAGCCCACATCCAGAAAGTCACCCATACCACTCAATCCACCCAATGATCCACAGTTCAGTCTCCAAGTCTAGAAAAGTTAACCAGCCATACCATCATACCAGCCAGTGCTCACAAGTTAATGAAACCCTCAATTCCAGAATCATGCAGTTCAAAAGAGTTAATCTAACAAATAAGTCCAAAGATGTCATCCAATTCATCAAGCCACCCCAAATTGCATAATTCATCTCATTTGGAAAAGTCATATACAGAAACAGAAGTTAACCCATGTCCATGAGTATTCAGTCAAGTCAGACTGTCCTGTCTAGAGGTTAGTCATTGCCCCCTTGGTTAGCTGTTCTACAATCTGCAGCCAACCTCGCTACACCATCTTGTCCAGTCTCTCACAGAGTTAAATCTTGTCATCCAAATCACCTAAAGTTTAGGGAAGTTACAGGGATACTATCATGTGGAAAAATAAAAATAAAAAAGCAAGAGCTCAGGGAGATAGCTCAGGAGTTACATGCTTATTTGCAAAGCCTACTGACCTGGTGTTTGATTCCCCAGTGTGGTGGTTTGATCCAGGTGTCCCCCATGAACTTAGGCGTTCTGAATGCTAGGTTCCCAGCTGATGGAGATTTGAGAATTAACACCTCCAGGAGGCAGTGTATTGTTGGGGGCGGGCTTATTGGTGCCATAGCCAGCTCCCCCTTGCCAGTGTTTGGCACACTCTCCTGTTGCCATTGTCTACCTTATGTTGGCCAGAGGGTGACATCCACCCTCTGCTCATGCCATCATTTTCCCCCTGCCATCATGGAGCTTCCCCTTGAGCCTATAAGCCAAAATAAACCTCTTTTTCCCACAAGCTGCTCTTGGTTGGGTGATTTCTACCAGCAATGCGAACCTGACTGCAATACCCAGTACCCATGTAAAGCCAAATGCACAAAGTGGCTCATGAATCTGGAGTTTGAAGCCCTGTTGCTTCTCTCTCTCTCTCCTTTCCACCGTCTCTAAAATAAATAAATAAAAATATTTAGAAAAAAATCACTGAGTATAGCTAAGAAAGTTGTGCTATCCACACCTTGACCTAGCCAAAACTTGCTGACGTTATAAGGAAAGTTGCCTTGTGACTTGATTTTCTGTAATAATCTATTAGAATTTGAAAATATAAGGATACTTTCACATTGACTAAAAACAGCTGCTGTAGCAGGCACTATTTCTCTAAGAAAGGCTGATGTGCAGATGTGACATTTGGAATTACTAAGCTTAATATGCTGCCCATCAGAAGCTAAAGGGGTAAACTAGACTTTGCACCTTTCTTTTTTGTGTGTGCTGACGTTGGGGATCAAATCAGGACCTTATGCATACTAGCCAATGCTTTATTAGTGAGCTTTTTTGTAGACTGATTGACTTATTAGAAACGTTTTTATACTCCTAGACAAAGAGATGATGCAAATAAATATCCACTGTAAAGGTTGGCATAATCTTTGCAAAAAAAAAAAAAAAAAAAAAAAAAAAAAAAAAAAACAGCATCCTGGATTCTGCAAACCATCAGTGGATGGAGCTGGGGCTATTAACATGCCCTACGAGCCATACTGAAAGGGCCAGAAAGAACGAGCGAAGAACAGCATGTCAGGCAATCACCGATCATGCAATACTTGTCTGGCACTGTTTGAAACCTGGCACCTCCTCTCTGCCCTTGTATCTTGAATAAAATGCTTTTGAGATTTTTTTTTTTTAAATCTGTATGTGGTAATAAAACACTAGCTCTGCAGAAGTAATGACAACTGCATAGCATCTCTGCAGAGTTGGCCACCAGGTTATCCAGGTCCACTTTCTCCCTCTAGTAATACCTACCAACTGGAAAAGAGAAACTGGATAGAAATAGCAGATACTTTAATTAGGCTTTCTCAGTTTTATAGTGTGAGAGATACTGGGCAAAAAGTTTTTTTTTTTTTTAAAGAAGGAAAAAAATGCCTGCAATGAATCCAACCATTGCAAGGAATTAAAATGATTAACCATAGTTAATTAATCAGTACAGAGAAACTGAATGCATAAGGAAGTAGAAAAAGTTTGTATGAAAAGTAGAACAGGAAGTTATAGAGTAAGAATTTCTGAAGTTTGTACTTTCATTTCAATTTAGAGGTCTGGTAATTCTAGATACTAATGAGATGGGTTTTAGGAGCAGAGGTAGAAAACAAACACATGTCCAGACACATGCAGTAGCGCACGCACACACATACACGATAAATATAGGATATTTCAGGAGTCACAAATCCTATTCTAATAGAAAATATTAGTATAAAACTAACCAGGCCAGGCATAGTGGCACATGCCTTTAATCCCAGCACTCAGGAGACAGAGGTAGGACTACATAGTGAATTTCAGGTCAGCATGGTCTAGAGTGAGTCCATACCTCAAAAAAAAAAAAAAAAAAAAAAGAAGAAGAAGAAGAAGAAGAAGAAAGGAAGGAAGAAAAAGTTAGAGAAAGAAAGAAAAAGAGGGAAAGACGGGGTAGGGAGGGAGGGAAGAAGAATGGCTAAGTATAGAGAGGGGAGGGGAGCTTTGGAAAGTGACTACCAGGCTGGTAGCTAACTCGGCAGATGGCATCAATCTCCCAGACAGACAGAAGTAGGTGTGGTACAAAACCTTTTTCATAAAGGTGATCAAGTCTAAAACTAAAACGTCACAAGGGCTAGGTATGATGGCACACGCCTTTAATCCGAGCACTCAGGAGGCTGAGGTAGGAGGATCACTATGAGTTCAAGGTCAGCCTGGGGCTAGAGAGTGAATTATAAGTCACTCTGGACTATAGTGAGACACTAACTAGAAAAAAAAATTAACAAATAAAAGGAACATGGGAAGCTAGCATGTTCTGTGTGTTAACAAGCATGACCTATAGGAAGGCAGTATTCCTGGAGAGCAAAAACAATGTAAAGAAACAATGTAGAATTGAATCTTATATGTCACAGAGGAAGGGTTCAAAGTATAGTTGAATTACTAGCCAATCTATAAAATCTTAGCCATTTATTTTTAGCAGCAGTATCATTTCTATTCAGATATCCTAATGGATACTAACTAAGTATTGAAAACCTAGACTACCTAGGGGAGTGTGTGTGTGTGTGTGTGTGTGTGTGTGTCTGCATGTGTCTGGACATGTGTTTATTCTCTACCTCTGCTCCTAAAAAACATCTCATTAGTATCAAGAATTACCAGACCTGTAAAATGAAACAAAAATACAAACCTCAGAAATTGTTACTCTATGACTTCCTGTTCTACTTTTCATACAAACCTTTTTCTGCTTCCTTGTGCATTCAGTTTCTCTGTACTGATTAATTTCTATGGTAAATCATTTTAATTCCTTGCAATGGTTGGATTCATTGCAGGCATTTTCTTCCGTCCTAAAGACCTAGATTGTTACCTCGGGTACTCTGCCTGCAACCACTTCTTCCACCTGGAAACATTCACAAATGAGAATCAAGTTCACCTGGATAATTCTCAATTAAGACCACTAGGTAACATCAGAGATGTTTTATACATGTTGGGCTGGCTTAGATAACTGAATAATTCTAAAACAGTCATTTTGAGTGTTTATTTTTTTAGAATAGCGTTTTTCCTTCTACATTAAAATGAATTAAAATAGACAGAGCAGATAAAACTATAAATATCAAGAAAAAATCAAACTACAAATACTCTTTGTACTTAATCAGGAACACAGGATCTTATTCAATTATTTCTCTGAAGTTATTAGCTGATATCTAACACTTGCCCAATAAAAAGAAAAGCTTTTGAGAAATAACAGTTGAGTGTTCACCATTAAATGAGACATCTCCCTGGTGCTAACTTACTCTCCGTTGGAGAATCTGCTTCTCTTTTTCAGATAGATGTAGATCCTAAGGAGAGAGCTACCCCATCATACCTCCAAAGGGCCCCGGCTGAAACTAAGAAAAATTGGCAAAACAAGCAAGGGTGCTGTTTTCCTGATGAACCGGATACCAGCAGAAGGGGGAAGGAGATCAACACAGAGAAAAATCAACTCCTACCAAATCAGAGAGCCAGAGCCTCAGAGGCCCCCAACACCTCATCACTGAAGCAGACCAAAAATGAACCCAACATGGCTCTGGGAAATTTTGTGGAAGAGGGGGCGGAAAGAATGTCAGAGCCACATGTTGGGTCATGATATGCAAAGACATTTATCTTACCCATAACTGTGGGGTACCTCCACAATGCATGACCCGTATACCTCAACAAGGAGGGGCCAAGGGGAGGGGGTAGGTCACGGATGAGCCTAATAATGGTACCAAACTGACTGTATTTGCTGAATACAAAACTAACTAATAAAGAAAAATAAAAAATAAAAAAAAATGAGACATCTCTATCACATGCTGAAAGGCTCAGGGACCACTGAGAAAGAGGCAGCAGCAGAAAGCAAGTAAGAGCCAAAGAATAAGGTGCAATGCTTACTGTCTTTAAGATGCAAAGTAGGGCTGGAGGGATGGTTTAGCCATTACGGCATTTGCCTGCAAAGCCAAAGGACCCTGGTTCAATTCCTCAGGACCCACATTAGCCAGGTGCACAAGGGGGCACACACGTCTGGAGTTCATCTGCAGTGGCTGGAGGCCTTGGTGTGCCCATTCTTTCTCTCTCTCCCCTCTTTCGCTGTCAAATAAGTAAATAAAAATAAAGGAAAAGAGAACAGCACTCTTGCTTGTTCCCCAATTTTTCTTAGTTTCAGCTAGGGCCCTTTAGAGGTATGATGGGGTGGTTCTCTCCTTAGGATCTACGTCTATCTGAAAAAGAGAAGCAGATTCTAGTCCTCAGACAGCGCATCTAGTGCCAGAAGGTAATACATTAGCGACTGGGGGAAAATGACCAATATCTGTCCAAGCAACTCACGGTCTAACCTACTTAGCAGCAAGCAACCTGACATGATGCTCACACAAGTGCAATAGTGGTGCACAGCCATGGTGGGAAACCAGCTGCTCTTGATTTGGCTAACTGATCTGCTCAGTGGAAGGGAACCCATAGCTGGAGCTGGGAAACAAGTTAGTACCATATCCAAAAATGAGCCCGCTCCCCAGTATCAAGCTCCCACCAATCTTGGCAAAGGAGATAGACACAGAGAACAATCAACTCCTACCAAACCAGATATCCAGAGACAGAGAGACTCCCAAGACCTCATCACTGAAGCAGACCTAAAATGAACCCAACACGGCTCAGGGAAATTTGCAGAAGAAGGGGCAGAAAGAAGGTCAGAGGCACACGTTGGGTCATGATACACAAAGACATTTCCTCCTACCCATAACGGATGGCTAACCCCACAATGCATGAACCACACATTCATGGGGGAGGACAGGGAGGAGGCTAACAATGGTACCAACTTGACTCTATTCACTGAGTACAAAACCAATAATTTTTTTTTTAAAAATAGTATTTAAAAAAAAGATGCAAAGTGGCAGTGGCATATATAACCTCACAGTGGCTGTTGCTACCTGCACAACACCTGGGTAATATGAGGGGAAAATACAGAACAACAAAACAGCACAGCACAGCACAGCAAATAAAAAAAAAAAAAAAAAAAAAAAAAACCCTGACATCTGAGTAGAAAAAAGAGACTAGTTGGAAAGAAGTAGGCAGTTCAGAAGATAGGGAAGCAAATGATAGTTCTGATAGGGGATTATGATAAGGTTATATGTCATGGATATATATATAGAGAGGTTGTCAATAAAAATAATAATTTTTGGGGGCTGGAGAGATGGCTTAGCGGTTAAACGCTTGCCTGTGCAGCCTAAGGACCCCGGTTCGAGGCTCGATTCTCCAGGACCCACGTTAGCCAGATGCACAAGGGGGTACACGCGTCTGGAGTTCGTTTGCAGTGGCTGGAAGCCCTGGCACGCCCATTCTCTCTCTCTCTCTGCCTCTTTCTGTCCTGTCACTCTCAAGTAAATAAATAAAAATGAGCAACAAAAAAAAAAAATAATAATTTTTTTTAAAAAAAGATCTCAATAACTCTTTAAAAAATAGAAAAGTTTTTAAGAAGAAAATGGTACAACAACACAAGGAACACCAGAAATGAAAATAAGGCTTATATAGAACATCACTGACCAAAGAGGGAGCGTGCTTTTCAGGACTCTCTACCGGGCTCTGGAAGTCAATGAAACTTTTAATAGTCAGGCTCTTGACCTGAAAACCATGCCAAAAGATACACCCAAGCTGAAAAACAACTTCCTTCCTTTGCACACTTCTGCATAACTTGAAATATCAGAATAAAATTTGCTCCTCAAAGGATAAAAAGTCTTCAGCAAAACCTTCATCCAAATTTCATTTCATTCACAAAATTTGTATTTATACATAATCATGTATTAGATACACAAACTTCATTCTATGCATCCTTTAAGAATTCTGCCAAAAATCATTCTCCTAGAGAAACATACATGAACTCAAAACACACACTCTCTATATATATATACACATATATATATATGTATATATATAGAGAGAGATTGTACAGATATAAATATATAGAGAGAGATACATAGATAATATAGATAAATATAAATAGAGCTATCACTATCTATGTATACATATATATACATATGTACATATATATAATTTCCCTTTAGTTTTTGTATGAAAAGCTCCAAATACATTGGGCTTTTATAATATTTAACTCCTCCAAAAATTTAACTGTATATATTAATCAAGCATTTAATTTGTTTTCACTGAGGAAGAATCTAATGGTATGGATAAAAAAGCTTGTCAGCTCAGAACACTCAAAAGCACAATCTGAATAATCTTCTCCCTGACAGGACAAAAAGACCAAAGGTGACATTTTAATGAGGACTGAGGGTGAGCCAGGCCAGGAAGTGTGGCCATGGAAACAAGTAAGGTCTCATCCCACTCTGATTTTTTCAGTGGTATGTGTTACTCTCCATACCTACTTCCTCCTGTGTATCTTCCTGAATGACAGAGGCCAAAACCCTGAACAGTCCCCTTCCCAGGCTCCCTTCCACCCAGAGCTCAGTGAACTAGATTTACAAACAGATCAGGCAGGAAGTGAGCTCAGCAGGTGCCCTGTACTTGACCACTGCAGCTCTCCACTGTACACTCACTAATTCCAGGGGTTAAAAAGCAAAGTAACAGACAGATTTACATCAAAAAAAAGAAAAAGCTGGGTGTGGTGGTGCACGCCTTTAATCCCAGTACTCAGGAGGCAGAGGTAGGAGGACTTCGACAACATAGTTAATTCCAGGTCAGCCTGGACCACAGTGAGACCCTACCTTGAAAAACAAAAACAAAAAGTCTGAGACGCCTAGGAAGTTTGTTGTCTCTGTAGTTCCTGGATCAGAGCCATATCTTCTCCACCTCCTGATGAAGAAGAGGAAGCCTGCCTCTACCCATGAACCTCACTGGCCCTAAAGGCACCATTGCCTCAAACTTCTAGTCTGGCCATAAGGGGTGACTACTCCACAGGCAGAAGTAGGAAGATCACTGTGAGTTCGAGGCCAGCCTGAGACTACATAGTAATATCCAGGTATAGAGTGAGATTAGAGTGAATGGGCTAGAGTGAGATTCTACCTCAATAAAAAACAAAATCCCTGCTTGTTTTTCCCTTGCTTCTTGAAGGAAAAACCTGAACATATATATTCATATTGTAATGTCAAAACAGATCATTGCTCAAGGTGTATGTGTGTTGTTTGATACTGAGAATTCAACTCAGGGCCTCAAGCATGCTAACCCCAGCTCCTAAGTACTTCATTTGATCAGATAGTTGTAAAGTTTCAAAGAAAATTTGTACCAGTGCCTAACAAATTAGTACAACTCTAAATTAACAAAAAAAAAAAAACTTTGCAAAACTGAATGACCCCAAGGAACTGAGATTATCTGCTAATGAAGTCCCATTCAGTATGGTTGCATTCAGTCCTCTTCCTAGATAATGAGATTCCAGGAAGGGGGAAGGAAGTTCTCTTCTGCATGTCTGGTTATCACGAAGATAAGCAAAGAGTAAGCAGAATCAAATTTCTTTCAACATCTCCTGATGTCTAAGGACCTGACTTAAAATAGCATATTGTCAGGTCTGGTAGCACATGCTTGTTATCCTAGCTACTTGAGGGGACTGGGATATGAAGGTCTCTTAAATTCAGGAGTCCAAATCCAACTTTAGCAACTTAATGGAAAGCTATCTCAACCATAATAAATTAGCAACCATAATAAATTTAAATAAATAAGTAAAATATATCATGGCACCACATTTAGGGGTGAAATTTCCTGGGCACATAAGTTCTGAAGTTACACTGCCCAATTCAATTAACAGCTGCTTCTTAAACACATAGCTAATCCTGACAGGCTCCTGAAAGACCAGAATCAGCACTTCAATTAGCGCATATTAAAAATGATACAATCATGATTAAGAAACAAAAATAACCCAAGTTGAAAAGACAGAGGGCCCTCTCCATGTAGACCAGCTGACAGGAAGCTGGAGGAAGCTGTTCTGCAAGCAGTTCAATGGGAGAGAGAGAAATCACCAGTGAAGACACTCAACAGTGGACACTGCAAGCCTTATATTTGGCCAGCCAGGCCAAATGAGCCAACGGGTGCAATAGTGGCATGTCTGTCATGGTGGAAACCAACTGCCCTCTAATTGGACTGGAGGTCTGCTCCATGGGAGGGAATCCATCCCTGATACTGGAAACCTACAACAGGGTAGTCATGAGCCCTAGGGGTGTAATGTCTGTTGCTGTCTGGCTAAATGTATATACTAAGCTCATCAAACTGCCCAGTAAGCACTTCTCTTAATGTTCATACCCATATATTAATGCTACTCTCACTTTTGGTAGAGAAACTTCCCTTTTCATATGGTAGTGACCTTGGGATGACTCAGAAGGCATCATGGTGCTGGAAAGAAGTGACAGGAGTGCTCAGCAATGCAATATCTCTATCACACCTTCCAAGGCTCAGGGTCTATTGCGGAAGAGGTGGCAGACAGAATGTAAGAGTCAAAGGAAGGGTAGGACTCCTTCCAATGTGCTCCTCCAGATACAAAATGGTCTGGATATCCATGACCTCACAGTGCCTGACACTACCTATGCAAGACCATCATAAGAGTAGGAAAAGATCATGACATCAAAATAAAAGAGAGGCTGATTGAGAGAGGAAGGAGATATGATAGAGAATGTAATTTCAAAGGGGAAAGTTAGGGGAGGGAGGGCATTACCATGGGATATTGTTTACAATCATGGAAGTTGTTAATAAAAATAAATAAATAAGACGTAGGGCCAACTTTAGACTCCATTCCTATATAATCTTGGACAAACATAAATATTCAAGCCTCAATTTCTTCATTGTTCAAATTGAACAGTACAAATTGCATAGTACTTATACTAAATAACATTTGAGCGCTAAGCATCAGATGTCATGAAAAAAAATATATATTTCCTCTTTTAAAATCATTTAAATGTTTTGTTTCAATAAAAACCTCTAACAGAGACTGGAGAGATGACTTAGCAGTTAAAGCACTTGCCTGCGGAGCCTAAGGACTGAGGTTCAATTCCCCAGAATCCACATAATACGTACAGTTCATTTACAGTGACTAGGGGCCCTGGCATACCCTTTCTCCCTCCCTCTCTCTAATAATTAAATAAAAATTGTTTTTATTAATTTTTGTTTATTTTTATTTGAGAGCAATAGAGAGAGAAAGAGGCAGATAGAGAGAATGGACATGCCAGGGCCTCCAGCCACTGCAAAGGAACTCCAGAAGCGTGTGCCCCCTTGTGCATCTAGCTAACGTGGGTCCTAGGGAATTGAGCCTCGAACCGAGGTCCTTGGGCTTCACAGGCAAGCACTTAACCACTAAGCTATCTCTCCAGCCCTAAAAATTATTCTTTTGTTTGTTTGTTTGTTTTTTGAGGTAGGGTTTCACTCTAGTCCAGGCTGACCTGGAATTCACTATGTAGTCTCAGGGTAGCCTCGAACTCACAGTGATCCTCCTACCTCTGCCTCTAGAGTGCTGGGATTAAAGGCGTACCCCACCATGCCTGGCTAAAAATTATTCTTAAAAAGACCTTTAACAGTAAATATAACAGTTTTGTACTTCTGCTGTGTACCTAGAGTATACTTTGGAGTATATAATCTCCCTGCAGACATAATCTCTTAAACATTTTTCTTACCCTAAAAATCAAATCAATATTTAGGAGGAAGATTAAGTGACCTACTTGACCCCACCCCAGGATTAACTACCTTCCCAGGCCCTCCAGGCCCTGGAATATCTTCTTGGAGTAGACATTCCACTGGAAGACACACCCAGGGCTCCCACCCATAAGCATTCCTACTCCAAAATTCCATTCTCCTTACAATGAGGATCCCTACCCAGGCAGGAGAGAAGAAAGAACTAGCAGCTTATCTTCTGCTAGAGATAATCAGCCTTCAGAATCCCAGGCGGGCTGGAGCTCTGTCATGTATCCTCATGGACCAGCCACCCCAGTAAAATACAATTCATACCTCAGCAGCACAGAACTAGTTCCTTCTGGGATGACTTCCAAGACTGCTGACAGCGAGGAAAACAAACAGAACTTCTAGCTGGAAGAAACTACTACGTGGTGATGGCAACAGTTTATCAGACTTTCTAAAGGCAAGGTTCAGGCTTTTCTTTAAGACAATTTTTAAGAGGAGGACTTAATACCATCTTTCATTTTCAGTACTGCCAAAACCTTTTACAGTTTTGATTTAGGTTTTACAAATTTAGTAAATTTAGTATTTCAACGAAACTCAATTTCAAGTATTTTCACATTCCTTTGACATATATTTATTTATTTATTTATTTTTATTATTTATTTTTTTTTTTTCTGAGGTAGGGTCTCACTCTAGCTCAGGCTGACCTGGAATTCACTATGGAGTCTCAGGGTGGCCTCAAACTCATGGCCATCCACCTACGTGCACCACCATGTCTGGCTCATACATTTACTTTGTAACAAATAAAATGTGATACTATTCTACCCTAATTTATTCATGTGCACACATCAATCCTTTTTGGCATTTTCAAATAGCTAGATAATTAAAATTACTAGTGATATGAAAACACACTCAACTTTAAAAGACTTTAGTTGTTATAATTTCTGTGTTAAGTTCTATACCTTTTAAATAAACTTACCGATATGGGACAAGGAATAAAATATGAAAAACAATGCATCCAGGTTTGCCACAATTAGGAAAGACATTCATTATGAGGAACCACTCAACAATTCAAACCCCAGAATGAGCACCTATTTCATGTAGTTTGATAAGACCATAATATATCATAATATATTTTTTCTTTATTTTTCTTTCTCGTACCAAAGATTGAACCCAAGGGCCTTGTACATGCTGGGCAAGTGTTCTACCTGTGAGTAACACTTTCAACTCACATTTTATTTTGAGATAGTGTCTTCCTACATTGCCCAAGCTGGCTTCAAAATTGCTATCCCCCTGTCTCAGTCACTCAAGTAGCTGGTATTATACATGTACCACCCCATCTGGCAGAAAAATTTTTAAACAGAAGTATTACAATCCTAAGTGTCAATTATTAGAAAAGCAATTTCAACTACAGATTATAGGAGTATGTGTTCTAAAATTCATACTATTAAAAGTTTTACCAGGAGGCCGAGTATGGTGGTACATGCCTTTAATCCCAGCACTTGGGAGGCAGAGGTAGGAGGATGCAGTGAGTTCGAGGCCACCCTGAGGCTACATAGTAAATAACAGGTCAAAGCCTAGGCTAGAGCAAGACCCTACCTCAAAAAAAAAAAAAAAAAAAAAAAAAGTTTTTACTGGGTACTTAAAGTAGCTTTTCCACATGTTATATAATTATTTAATTATAAGTTATAGGAATCTCTCCCAAATCATATTTCTATTTGTAAGGACAAATTGATACATAGAAATGTCCAAATGAATGTGAGAGAAGTAAAGAATTGTCTGACTTTATATACACTAATACAGGAATCTTGGGTTCCGTGTACACCAGTGCACAAAAAATTGGGGTGTTGGTGATGGGAGCACCAAGTTTTACATTGTTATTACAATCCTTAAGTGATGTGTACCATTACATATTACATCACCCCATAGGTGTAAGATGAAACAAGACTACTGTCAAAGATAAACAGACTGTTCTGACATTGTAGAGGAATTCTATATGTAGGGAAGATCCTAGGGAAAAAGTTGTAATTATACATGTACATACTTCATTTAATTTTACTGTGGGGGATACAGGATGGCACAAGGAGGGGAAATGTCCCTGAATGCCATACTCAGTACCATATTTAGAATTCTGACATCACAATGACATGGCAAATTTCATACTACTTGGCATGTCCCCATTCCTCAGTCAGTTGCACACTGCTTAGCAATGCAGAGAGTGGGAAGGGAAGGAGGAAAAAAAGAGGACCAACAAGACTATGCATCTGTAGCACAAATGCTAGAATTCCCCAGAAATGACAGGGCGATTTCTTAAGCCAACAGACTCCTCGTGGTATAGTAGTTTCCTGAGTCAACAGCCTTCAGATGCAAGAACTAAACATATTGTTAAACTCACATATCCTTTCCCCACCCATCAAGTACTAATGTTTGAGATTTATTGTTGTTAAAACGGGAATATAAATGCTAAAACCCTTTAAGTCAATGCCAAGGGAAGGAGCCAATAAAAACAACATTGAACTGTGAGAAATACTTATCACTATTACCAGTCTGCACTAAGCCCACTTCCTTCTAGGATTCTTTTCATCTTGTTTCCAGGGAAAGTGGGTTCTACATAGCAAGTCATCAAATGTGTTTATTTTGAAAAGGAAGCAACTCTAGATGTCTCTTTTAAAGATACTCCTTTACAATCATTCTAAATGAAGATTCTTTAAAATTATTTTAAGTTCTCAGAAGGTTCGTAAGACCTAAACAAAATTCTCCAGGAGGAGAGGACTATTATGTACATAGAAGAGAGGAGAGGAGATGGTACATAGTAAAGTGATACACCTTAATCTTTGATAAAAAAAAATACATATAGCTGGGTATGGTGGCGCACACCTTTAAGCCCAGCACTCGGGAGACAGAGGTAGGAGGATTGCTGTGAGTTCGAGGCCACCCTGAGACTCCATAGTGAATTCCAAGTCAGTCTGGGCTACAGTGAAACCCTACCTTGAAAAAAACAAAAAATTAAATTAAATTAAAATTTAAAAAACATACATATCCCCCCCAAATTTAATAAGTTAAAATAAACTAAATCTCAAGGTAATTTTTTTCTCATGACACTACTACTCACTTCCATTTATTCATTATATTTTATTAAACTTATTACTGCAAGTATCTTCTAATCCTTTCATATCCTGAGTGGTAAGTCAGAATATCTACCATCCAGATCAATTTCTTCTCCCCAGGATTGCAAGCTGCTCACCATCACAGCCTCACATAGGCTTTTAATAGCTAGGACATCTTTATAGAAACAATCAAAAGACCACACATCTATAGTATCTAAGACACTTTACTACTTTCTCCTTTCCTGATATCTAAGAACACACATTCAAATGTTGAAAGGACATGCTTGGACTTGGAGAAACCCCTAATAAGCAATTAGCGTAATGACAAATGAAAAATGTACACTATAATTCAAAGTTACATTTTAAAACAACTTTTAAAGAAGTTGTATATTTTGGTTTTTAATTAGACTAAAAAAAAATGACTTCACCTTATGTTCCAATACCAAATACAAGGAACTGAAGTTTGGCTGACTTAGAAAGCAACACTGGTTCTAAAGAGTGTACCTACTATGGGCAGGCCCCTGGAGACTATGTCTCCTGATGGGACACTGTGACATTCATGATACCAGCTATGCATTTACTCAAAAACTAACTTGATGGGGGTGAAGAAGCCTAAGTGAGGTCAGGGGAAGAGACTGAGTAAAGGCAAGGTGGAGGGAGGGCTAATCAAAATCTAAGAAGATATAAATAATTCATATGGAAACCTACTCTTTTGAACAATGGAACACTCAGAAGCCATAGATTGTTACTAGAAAATTTTCAGTGCCAGGGATAGGATACCTTCCAGTGAGTTGTTGGCCAGGGAGGTCCCTAATGCCCCCAAAACATTACAGGCCATTGCCGAGACTCTTGGTTTCCCACCAAGAATAGATGGTAAGACCCTATTGCTGAAGACTCCACATACTTAGGCTGCAAAGTCACTGAGAAATTCTTCTGGAGCTGAGCTGAAAACCTCCTCCATGTAGACCAGCTGACAGAAATCTGGAAAAAACTACGTTGCATGCACTTCAGTGGGAGAGAGAGAGAAATCACCAGTGGAGATACTCAAAAGTGGACACTGCAAGCCTTATGTTTGGCCAGCCAGGTCAAATGAGACAATGTATGCAACAGCAGCATGTCTGTTATGGGGGAAAGCAACCACTCCCTAATTGGACTAAAGGCCTGCTCCTGCTCCATCATACATCCCTCATAGTGAAAACCTAAAACAGGAGTAATCATGAGCCTTGGGGTATAACATGCGCTGGTGTCTGCCTAAATATATATACTATACTCACCAAACTGCCCAGTAAGAACTTCTCTTAATGTTCATACCCATATATTAACGCTACTCTCACTTTTGGTTACAGAACCTTCTCTTTTCAGATGGCAGTGACCTTGGGATGACTCAGAAGGCATTATGTTGCTGAGAAGAAGTGACAGAGGAATTTTCAGCACTAAAATATCTCTATCACACCTTCCAGGGCTCCGGGTCCATTGTGGAAGAGGTGGCGGAAAGAATGTAAGAGCCGAAGGAAGGGTAGGACTCCTTCCAATGTGCTCCCCCCAGACACAAAATGGCCTGGCTATCCATGACATCACAGTGCCTGACACTACCTACACAACACCATCATAATAGGAGGAAAAGATCATGACATAAATATAAAACAGAGACTGATTGAGAGGGGGAGCAATATGATGGAGAGTGGAGTTTCAAAGGGGTAAAGTGGGAAGAAGGAGGGAATTACCATGGGTTATTGTCTACAATTATGGAAGTTATCAATAAAAAATTTTTTTAAAACTAACTTGAATCTGTTATGATCTACACATACAGACATCTTTTGTTTTGTTTTGTTTTTGGTTTTTCAAGGTAGGGTCTCACTCTAGCCCAGGCTGACCTGGAATTCACTATGGAGCCTCAGGTTGGCCTCGAACTCACGGTGTTCCTCCTACCTCTGCCTCCCGAGTGCTGGGATTAAAGGTGTGCGCCACCACGCCTGGCCTACAGACATCTTTTCTATGAAACAATTTAAGATAATACTGACTCAAGGAAGAAACTGGAAAGGTATAGGAGGTATAATATTTTGTAAAGTAACTGTGAGTCTCTTCAAAAAGTCAGAGCCAGAAAGCTCCCAAAATGGGTGAAAGCAAATGGCACCAACACTGGATGACTCAGTCAGATGAGAGAACTGAAAGAGACCCTCATGATGCAAAGGAAAAAGTGGAGTCCCTACAGCCCATGCTCAGAATCCACCTGCCAACGAACCTCAACTTTGATCCCTCTTACAAGCAGAAAGCCACAAACAGAGGACTCTATAAGACCAAATTAAAGACAGTTACACAGACCCAAGCCCGATCATGAAGTAGAAACAGCCGAGGCATGCTGTGCTCATGGTGGTACGTTCAGACAGAGGTTGTCCATTTTGGTACAAACTGCATTTGCCAGATTCCTGTAAGGCAAGGCAGAGCACACAATGTGACCACTGGGACTGCTCTGATGCCCTTGGCACAGCCTCCAGGTCCCTGCTAGACTCTGGACTTCACAGATCCCAGTCTATCTAACGGCCCTTCCCCAGCAGCAGCTCTTTTCACACTGCCAAAACCCAGACGAGCAGGCCAGGCCGTGCGCTCCGTAGGTAAAGGCACTGGCATGCATCATGTAATGTAATGCCTTACAGATGATGAAGATAAATCAACATAGAAAAGCGAAGAATGTTAACACACACACATGCGCACACAGGTACAGAACCAGGCTGAGCAAAGCACCATTGCCTTCTGGTGAAAACAAGTGCATGTGGAAATAAAACATCAGACTTCTACACACTGGGAAGTAAGCAGAATGAATCTCTGTCTGGACAAGAAAACTGCCCTCTTCCGACTAGTGCCTACTACTATCTGCTACCCTTCTACAGTGGAGAGTGCTGTAAGTACAGGAAACTTATTATTAATACAACCTCACACAGACAAATCAATTTCATAAAATTTGAATTGGACTTGCTATCCTTCAAAAAAAATATTATAAGAGGTAATGGTTTATGGAACAAAATTATCTCCTACTGCATATAAAGCTTATAAAGGCTGATAATTATTCACTAAGCTAGAAGATAAATGAGGTAGTACTTCTAAGAATATTGATGTCATCAGGCCCAGGTAAAACATCAGAGTATTCAGAATGGTACATGCCTTTAATCCCAGCACTCAGGAGGCTGAGGTAGGAAGATTGCCACGAGTTTAAGGCCACCCTGAAACTACATAGTGAATTCCAAGTCAGCCTGAGCTTGACACCCTACCTTAGAAAAAAAAAAAAAATCTTCTCATGTGCAAGCATTTCCAAGGTGGGCATTGCTGGACTTCTCTGTGTTGTCTCAAATCTGACAGAAAAGATGAGAGACAGGAGATGGTAGAGGATAAGCAAAGAGAGAGCTGAAAGTTTCCTCCTTAAACCTGAGCCCCAAATAGCATCTGTCACCATGACAATGATAAATAACTGAAGATGAGCTGCAACAAACCCAAACAGCTTCCAATGAACTCAAGGGTTATGAACGGTCGTGCATGTCTCTCATGTCACAGCAGAATCTTTCAGATGATTTAAATTCCCACAAGTCTTACAACACACTCCTTCTGAAGCTAAAGCTGCAAAATGAGTCCAGCGTTCCTACTCTGCACCGTTTCTTGGTTCAGTGTGGTTCCACCATATACCTTTACCTGTATAGCCTGTCGTCAGCAGTGGAATTCAGCATTCACTGCTTGTACAAAGAAGCAAGCATGATGTTTAGCTCTTCTGCAGATGGCAAAGGAGGGACACGGTAGAGGAAGGCGCTTCCTGGAATTACCAGCCCAGCCTTAGGTTGGGTGAAACAGATGTGTATGAGAAGACATCCAGGTAGGGCCAAAGGGATGAGTATGAAGACATCCGGCAGAGCCTGCCCCAGCCATGAACCAGCAGATGACGTAGTTCCTCTATGATCTCACCACTGCTATCTGCCTTTCCTTGACACAGAAACCAGAACCATCACAGAATGTTCTGAAGGCCTCCTGACTGGGCCGGTCTGAGATCATGCTGATGCCTTGCTGTTTGCAGACTGGAAGGACACGCACAGAATGGCATCTCCTTCTACAGCTCCTCCCTCACAGCCACACCTCCACATTCACACACCCAGTGCACCACGAAAGCTCTCTGACCCACTGTAGCTCTTGGGCTCCCACGTGTCCACGCCACAGGTTGCTGACTGACTGACTGTTCCGTTGTGCACTGAAGAGACTGCCTATTTGTCCAATAGCTCCAGGCCAGCTTCCAACTGTGGCTAACCCAGAAGCTTCTCTAGCTAAATTAGCAAGTTTCCAAAAGGCCAATATTATGCTTTCTCCAAGGAAGTCAGATCCTTCCACATGTCTGACTTCCACAGCTACCTGGCCTCAACCCTTGGGTACCCAGTGTTTCTACATATACTGTAGTTACTCTTGCACCATATTTAATGACTCTTTGTATAACCTCCTTTTTAGCCTGTGTAATAGCTTCTCTTTTGGATCCATACTTCTACAGATGCCAAAGAGAAGTTTTCACAGGTACATATAATGAGAAAGCCTTATCAATACTATTCCAACCATTACTTTTTATTCTTCACTTCTAGAAGTTAAAAATTCCAAGTAAATCTTCTACTCGTCTCTTGATAATATCAATTGATAAAGATGGGGTCTCAAACACTTGTGTCATTCAGAAAAGACATCTGTGTAATCAAAAAAGAAAAGTTGGGGACTGGAGAGTTGGCTTAGTAGTTGAGGCAGTTGCCTGCAAAGCCTAAGAACCCAGGTTCCACACTCCAGCACCCACATAAGCCAAATACATAAGGTGGTTTGCAGTGGCTGGAGGCCCTGTCGCACCTATTCTATCTGTCTGCCTCTCTATCTCAAGTAAATAAAATACTTTTTTTAAAAATGAAAGTTAAAGTATACTTTTGAGCCAACTAAATCATAGATATGAGGCTACTGCTCTAAAAAAATCCTTACCTCTAAGTCCTCCAACTTGCTAGCTCAGCTTTGAGAACATATAAGCAAACCTGGGTCCTCCAGCTCCAAACTATGTACCATATTAACTAAGGTAATCATTGTCTTTGGCATCCATCAAGCATGAACATTAGTAAGAAATCTTTTAGAAAGCTCTAAGCTGGCCAGTAATGCAGGCATGTATCTGTACTCCCAGACTCAGAAGGCTAAGGCAAGAAGATTCAAGGCCAACATGGGCTTCAGTCAGAGGATTATGACTCAAAAATAAATAAAAAATATATATCTCAGAGCCCTCACTCTTATGCTCTTGTAAGGGTACAGTGGAGGCACTATTTCTTAATGATTGTAACAGGCATCGTTTGAGGTTGCGTTACAAATGTTGTGGTTCAATTCACCAAATAATCCTACGAATTAAGTAAATCAACAGTTTCTAGGAGAAAATAGAAATTATTAGTGGCACATGTTAGTGACAGAGCTCTCAGATGCAGACCCAGATCTGTGGGAACTCAAGGTCTTTGCTCTCCTCTCATGATGATCACGCCCTCATGATCCTCCGCCTCCCACACTGCTATCCTTCATCAGAATGAGGCACAGCTGAGTCACTTATCAGCCAGGCCTTGCAAAAACTTCTGCTTATAAAATTTGAGGGGCAAGGTGCTTTGTTCTCTTATAAAAAGAAAGACTGGATATAGGGCACATTTTAACCACCTGTGTAGAAGAAAGTGCCTTCTTCTTTTATCACAAACACCAAATTCACCTTTTCTTTGCTTCTTTATCCCCATATAAGAACATGCAGCTGGATATGGAAGTGTACATCCCAGCACCTGGGAGGCAGAAGGATCATCAGGACTTCAAGGCCAACCTGAAGCTACAGAGTGAGTTCCAGGTCAACCTGGGCTAGAGTGAGACCCTACCTCACAAAGATAAACAAAAGAAAAAAGAAAGAAAAACCTGAATGGCAGATAGAACACTAAATGTTTTCAGTCAAAAAAAAAACAGACTGGAATTGACATTATGTAATTATATCCCTACAGTTTTAGCAAAATTAAAATATACATGGGAAAAAAGAAAAAAAATTACATACATTGAAAGTATTGATTATTATGGGAAAGTGAATCTAAAATCCACATATGGCTGTGGTTGGCATAACTGAACCTGAAACCCAGAAGTAGCTACCAGATTTAAAATTTAAAAAGTATTTATCCAAATTTTTACACAGAAATTTTCAATACTCTAAGCACAGGACTTTAAAAAAAAGATTTCTATTTATTCATTAGAGGCAGACAGATAGGGAATGGGCACACCAAGTACTCTAGCCACTGCAAACAAACTCCAGATGCATGCGCCACCTTGTGCGTATGGCTTACATGGGACCTGGCAAATCAAACCTGGGTCCTTAGGCTTCGCAAGCAAATGCCTTAACTGCTAAGCCATCTCTCCAGCCCAATACAGGACTTCTTACTAGGACAAACAGGCATTTTGTTCAAGCAGTACAATATATATCTGAAACTCTTGTGTAAATTAGGGAAGTTCATTGCATCTTTCAAAGCTTTGCCTCTGTATATTTCATTGTTGTGGTTTGAATGTAAAATGCCCCCATACATTTATGTGTTTGACTCTTAGTCCCCAACTGGTGGCACTGCTTGTGAATATAGTTGAACTTTTAGGAGGTAGAACACTGTTGGAGGAAAGGGGTCCCTGGACTTCCTGTCCACTTCCTGTTCCTCCTTTGCTCCTAGCTGATAAGTGAGGAGTCAGCATGCCATAATGATATCCCCTTAAAACATGACAAAATAAATCCTTTCCTTTATTAAGTTGCTTTTGTCTCAATAATGAAAAAGTAACTAATTTGCTCACCATTTACTTTACTATAAAAACTTTAATTTGGGCTGGAGAGATGGCTTAGCGGTTAAGGTACTTGCCTGGAAGCCACAGGACCCATGTTCGATTTCCCAGGACCCATGTAAGCCAGATGTGCAAGGGAACGCATGCATCTGGAGTTCACTTGCAGAGGCTAGAGGCCCTGGTACGCCCATTCTCTCTGTCTCTCAATCTCTCTCTCTCTCTCTACCTGCCTATTTCTGTATCTCTCAAATAAATAAAAATATTTTAAAAACTTTAATTTTATAAGATTAATTTTCTCAAACACCCCAAATTGTTTAAATACAACTTCAACACTTCAATAAAATTCACCAAGTTTCCAGCAAAATCAGTTTTAAATAACTCAAACCTACTTGTTCAGACACACCATCATTATTTCTCTTAAGAAAAGTTTTCACAAATATCATACTCTATTACATACTCCATTACAACTACTTAAAGCCAAAAATAATTTCCATGTAATAATACCATAGGTAATAATAAGACTATAAGTCTATAAATAATAACACTATATAATAATAATGAGACTGTAAATAAAAGCTGGGTAACTGGAGCTGGGAAAGGAATTGCAGTGTAATTTGCCTGTCAGGAAGACCAGTGAAGGATGGCACAAGATCTCAATACATAGTAAGACTATCTACTCAGAACAACAAAATGTAAAATGACTTTAATATTGTACAATTTCAGTCAAGGCACAAGCCACGGGTCTTGGGTGCAGTTTGGGGTAAGATGAGGTAAGCACACTGCTCTGTTTCTCAAGCAGAACGCGGTCATAAACCCCAAGAAGAATGCATGAAATGACTTGAGGAATCTGAAAAGCAAATTGGAGGAACTGAATCAGAGCAGCTGATTTTATTATTTTTACCTTCAGTTCTCCCAGCCTAGACTCACAATAGCCCAACTCAGAAGCAGTATGGAGTGGGAAAGAACAGGTTCGAGAAGGATCCCTGTAGTTCAGGCCAAGGAGCTGGAAGAGTCCCCTAATGCACAGGAGTTAAGTGGCCCTGTTTTTTTTTTTTTTTTTTTTTTTTCCTGGCCGAAGGTATTGCCATAGAATAGTGTTCAGCAGCTTAAAAAGGCTTTGAAAAAGACATAGTTGACTGTAACTCTATCATGTTTATAGGATGCATATTCTGAACCCTAAAATAAGAAGGATGAAAGATATCAAAATTACCTGACTAAATGGAAAGACGTGCCATATTCATGGATTAGAGGACTCAACACAATGATGATTTTAATTCTTTCTCAATTGAGCCACATATTGAAAACTTCCAGTAAAATCCTAGAATTTCTGCCAATCTAGGCATCCTGATTCTAAAATATGAAGCAATGAAACCAGAATTTAAAAGTTCTGACAAAGATGATCCCACTGGAAAACAGGGACTACTGAACTTGATGATTCTAAGCCAAGCTACAGTGAATGCAACAGAAATCACAGGGATAAAAAAGAGCCTAGAAATAGATGCACTCAGGACTGAGGAGATGGTTTAGCGGTTAAGGTGTTTGCCTGCAAAGTCAAAGGACACAGGTTGGATTCCCCAGGGCCTATATAAGCTAGATGCACAGGGTGGCACAAGTGTCTGGAGTTCGTTTACAGTGGTTGAAGGTCATAGTGCGCCCATTCTCTCTATCTATCTCTTTTTCTCTCTCTCTCAAATAAATAAAATAAATAATTAAAAAAAGAGATGCACTCAAAGAGGAGCCTGGGGCTGGAGAGATGGCTTAGTGGCTGATACTTGCCTACCAAGTTCAATTCCCCAGTACCCACGTAAGCCAGATGCACAAGGTGATATATACATCTGGAATTTGTTTGCAGTGGCTAGAGGCCCTGGCATGCCCATTCTCATTCTCTCTCTCTCTCTCAAGTAATAAATAAATAAAATATTTTTTAAAAAACAAGGAGCTTGTTTGTGACCAAGGTTCAACAGAATCCAACAAAGAAAGAACAGTCGTGTCAATATACAATACTAGAATAACTGCACAGCTACAGGCTAAAAAGTGAATCTAAGTCAAATGTTCATGCATTATATAGACGTTAACCCAAAATTAATAAATACAGCTAAATAATGAAAAGCTATAACTTTCTTTGAAACAGACTATCTTGATCATCTTGGCTTTGGCAGTGAGTTCCTAGTATACCAGAGTACACACATAAAAATTTGGTAATTGCATTTCATCAAAATTAAAAATAGTTGCCCTATAAAATATAGTTACGATAAAGAAAAAGACAGTCCTCAGGGTGGTGGTTTGATCCAGGTGTCCCCTATAAACTTAGGTGTTCTGAATGCTAGGTTCCCAGCCGATGGAGATTTGGGAATTTATGTGTCCTGGAGGCAGTGTATTGTTGGGGACGGGCTTGTGGGTATTATAGCCAGTTTCCCTTTGCCAGTGTTTGGCACACTCTCCTGTTGCTCTTGTACACTTGATGTTGTTAAGAAGGTGATGTCCACCCTCTGCTCATGCCATCATTTTCACTTGCCATCATGGAGCTTCCCCGCAAGTCTATAAGCCAAAATGAACCTTCCCCCCCACACCCCAAGCAGCTCTTTGTTTTATGCCAGTAATGCAAACCTGACTGCAGCACTCAGTTTAGAAGAAAATATTTCCAACTATGTGTCAAAGAACTTGTAGCCAGAATATGTAAAGAATCCTAAGTATCTATTATTTGAAAACCAACCCAATTTAGAAATGGGTAAACAAGCTAGGAATAGTGGTTCACACCTACAATCCCAGCACCAGGAAGGCTGAAGCAGAAGGATTATCACAAGTTCCATCCTGTCTCAAAATTAATTAATTAATTTTTTAAAATAGCCAAGCAAGTTACACAGTTCTCTAAAAAGTATAGACAAAGTAGCTGGATAAACACTTGACAAGGTCTTCCACCTCAAGAGCCATTAGGGAAGTATGGCTTTAAAACGAAATGACATATTATCATCTCCTATTACAACGGCTAAACATGAACAATATCAAGTGTTGGTGAGAAGCAAACACTTTCACACACTGTGGTAAAATGCAAAGGGTTTCAGTGACAGGGGTAGGAGGAGCAAACTTGCTAGGTGGTTGGGGAAAGTACCTTGAGAGTCAGCAATCTTGCTCTGAACCCTTACTACAATTTGGCTGCTCTTGGACAGAAGTTTGCCTTTTGAACTTGCCTCGGGAACATGATGGACAAAGTAAACATTAGGGTTAAAAAGGGAAAGTCAAAACCACTAGAAGAGAAGAACAAGAGGGTATGACAGAGCCAAGCAGACCAAATAATAGAGCTATGGGAAATAAAAATACCAGAGCAGGCTCCAGCTGGCCCCCATGAAACCCCCTTTATTTTTCATCCTTGACTATGTTTTATTTTATAAAGTCTACATGTTGTGTGCTGAAACCTCCCCCCTCCCAACTAGTCCAGTCACAGAGACAAAGCACACGACAAGTTCCATGACTGGAAAGATGACACATGGAACTCTCATAGGCATTGGTGATCGGACCAAAAACTATACGTCTCCACATCTCAGTCCAGTACTTTAAAGATATCTTATTTCAATAAGCTGGAAGTCCTTATATACCTCAAGACAAAGAAACTCATTAAAAATTCACTTTCTCTAAGAGGATATAAATAAATCATATGGAAACCTACTCTTTTGGACAATGGAACACTCAGGAGCTGTAGATTGTTACTAGAAAATTTTCAGTGCCAGGAATGGCATATCTTCCAGTGAGTTGTTGGCCAGGGAGGTCCCTGATGCTCCCAAAACATTACAGGCCATTGCTGAGGCCCTTGGTTTCCCACCAAGAATAGATGGTAAGACCCTATTGCTGAAGACTCCACATACTTGGGCTGCAAGGCCACTGAGAAATCCTGCTTGAACTGAGCTGATAACCTCCTCCATGTAGACCAGCTGACAGAAAGCTGGAAGAAGCCATTCTGCACGCAGCTCAGTGGGAGAAAGAGAAATCACCAGTGAAGATACTTATCAGTGGACACTGCAAGCCTTATATTTGGCCAGCCAGGCCAAATGAGCCAACGGGTGCAATAGTGGCACATCTGTCATGGTGGAAATCAACTGCCCTCTAATTGGATTGGAGGCCAACTCCATGAGAGGGAATACAGCCCTGATACTGAAAACCTACAAAAGAGGTAGTCATGAGCCCCAGGGGTGTAATGTCTGCTGCTGTCTGGCTAAATGTATATACTAAGCTCATCAAACTGCCCAGTAAGCACTTCTCTTAATGTTCATACCCATATATTAATGCTACTCTCACTTTTGGTAGAGAATCTTCTCTTTTCAGATGGCAGTGACCTTGGGATGACTCAGAAGGCATTATGGTGCTGGGAAGAAGTGACAGGAGTGCTTAGCATTGCAATATCTCTATCACACTTTCCAAAGCTCAGAGTCCATTGCGGAAGAGGTGGTGGAAAGAATGTAAGAGCCAAAGGAAGGGCAGGACTCCTTACAACGTGCTCTTCCAGACGCAAAATGGCCTGGATATCCATGACCTCAGAGTGCCTAACACTACCTACACAGAACAATCATAATAGTAGGAAAAGATCATGACATCAAAATAAAAGAGAGACTGATTGAGAGGGGGAGGGGATATGATGGAGAACGTAATTTCAAAGGGGAAAGTGGGGGGAAGGAGAGCATTACCATGGGATATTGTTTACAATCATGGAAGTTGTTAATAAAAAATTAATTAATTAAAAATAAATAAGCTGGGCGTGGTTGTGCACACCTTTAATCCCAGCACTCGGGAGGCAGAGGTAGGAAGAGCTCCTTGAGTTTGAGGCCACCCTCAGACTCCATAGTGAATTCCAGGTCAGCCTGAGCTAAAGTGAGACCCTACCTCAAAACAACAACAAAATAATAATAAAATAAAAATTCACTTTCAAGGACCCCCCTCTGTTAGAGAATTTTTTTCCTTTCACATCTTTTGCTTTCCAGTGGGTAACCTGTCTTCAGGTCTCCTCTCCCATACAATTTCTCCATACCAGAGCTCTTCTCTCTGTATTTTCTACTCAATAAAATTGGCTTCCTCTCTGCGGTAAGCTTTTCCTCTAAACTTGTTTTCTCTCTCTCATAAAATTTCTCCTCTGAAACTCATTCTCCATTGTCCACAAAATGTATTCTTAGAATTTGTCCAAAGAACAAAGAGCCCATGACTCAGTATAGGTTTAGTGCCCATTGGGAGTCCAGCACCCTTGTTCCTGAGTTAAGACCACCACGAGCTAAAACAAGACTCCAGTGCTCTCAAAATGAGATTTCATAACCACACTGGAAAATGATTTGGAAATTTGTTACAAAATTCGACATATATTTAACTATATGATTCAGCAATCCATCTCCTAAGCTTACACAAGAGAAATGAAAATTCTATGTCTACACAAAAACCTGTACATCAATGCTCTTCATAATGATCACAAAAAGAAAAACACCCCAAAGCTATTCACTGACTGAATTCATAAGCAAACTGTAGTACATGCAATATTATGAAACACTAGGCTAAGCAATAGAAATGAATGCTATAAATAAAAGTGGGATTCCAGAAGGTAAAAAGGGATTAGATATAGTTGAAAGTCCTACAGAGACACCTAATGATTAGAATCATGCTTTATTTCTTCAAGGCAGACCTGGACTATCCAATGAAACCTTGACTCAAAAAGGAGCAGGGGTCCCTTAGTAATGCACATAGTAATATATTATCTTCGTAGGTATTTTTGTTTTGTTTTGTTTTTCAAGGTAGGGTCTCACCCAGACTGATCAAGAATTCACTATGTAGTCTCAGGGTAGCCTTGAACTCAAGGCAATCCTCTTACCTCTGCCTCCTGAGTACTGGGATTAAAGGAGTGGACCACCACACTCGGCGCTATTTTTAAAATAAATGTAAAATGTCATTTTAGCTAGTATTTTAGAAGATGGAGAGTTTAGCAACCAAACAAAAATTTATGTATAAGAAATATAAAATATTTAATATTTCATGGGGCTTTTGGGGGGAGGTTTTTTTGACGTAGGGTCTCACTGTAGCTCAAGCTGACCTGGAATTCACTATGTAGTCTCAGGGTGGCCTCTAACTCATGGCGATCCTCCTACCTCTGCCTCCCAAGTGCTGGGATTAAAGACGTGTGCTTGTCCAGCTTGTTTTTCATTTTTGACATTAAGTCTCACTAAATTCCCTAGGCTGGCCTTAATCTTGTAGGCTCAAAGTTATCCTCCTGTCTCAGCCTGCTAAGTGCCTGAGGGCTGAAGGTGCATGATCCTGTCCTTGACATTTTATGTCATATTTACAGTCAAATCTCAATTATTCAGACAGAAAATTAATATTAATAATGCTAATAAAATGAATGCACATAACAGTGAAGTATAATTCCAAAGAAAAAAATTAAGAAACTAGGGAGATGGTTCAGTGGATAAAGTGCTGAGCTCCGAGCGTGTGGATCCCCACAGCACTCACGCAAATGCAAGGCTACACACCTGTAAACCCAGCCACGGGAAAGCAGAGGCAGGGCAATCCAGGGATGAGCTAGCTAGCTAGACTAGCCAAGTAAGGAAGCCCTGGGTTTACAGTAGAGACCTTATCTCCAGAAATAAAGAGGAAAGTGATTGAGGAAGACAGCCAATGTCAGCCTCGGACTAGCACACATAGGTACATATACCACACACACCCTCCAAAAAGTACAAAAAAAGATTAAAAAGGAAGAGGCTGGAGAGATTGCTTAGCAGTAAAGGCACTTCCCTGTGAAGCCTAAGGACCCAGGTTCAATTACCCAGTACCCACATAAGCCAGATATACAAGGTGGCACATGCATCTGGAGTTCGTTTACTATGGCTAGAGCCCCTGACGTGTTTATATTCTCTCTCTAATGAATAAAACAAAGTACCTTAGAAAAAAACAAAGAAACTATAAAATGTGTACAACATTTTTATCATCATAAATTTCACAGTATCTGGCACAGTATATGGCTTACACAGTTACATATCATTTCCTTATATATCATCCAAAAATACCTTTTAATAGAAATACAACATAAGCCCCACAGGTCATCGCATGCCTCCATAATACATGCAAATATGAGTGAACCTGCCAGTAATAAGTTTGAGAACAGAGGGTCACTGAAATATGGAGACATTGTATTCTGTAGGCCCAGTCAAACACAAAGCATGGCAGAGGGCAGGCTTACACCCAGTGCCCGCTGCATTTCCAGCCTGTTCTGGGAACTTGCCAAATGAGGTCCCTTGAGTATGTGGTAGAGAAACATAAATGTGTTCACTTCTGTAGGCTACAGGAAAACTAAAAATTTTAAATAGCACTATTGGGTTGTTTTTGAAATACTAACAGATTTTTTTTGTTTGAAATAAAGATACTTAAATATAAAAAAAAAAAATCTAGTGAGTGTCTGCACAATTCCCAGAGAAACAGTCAATTACATTTTATACTAACATGTTGGAATTTTTTTTTTTTTTTTTTTTGGTTTTTTCAAGGTAGGGTCTCACTCTAGCCCAGACTGACCTGGAATTCACTATGTAATCTCAGGCTAGCTTCTATCTCAAAGCAATCTTCTCATCTTTACCTCTAAGTGCTGGGATTAAAGGTGTATACCACAATGCTCAGTAGAAATAATATTTTAAAGCAGAACGCAAACAAAATAAAGAGAGGGAGGGACATGAATAGAAGTTGCCCAAACTAAATAATCAAGAGGCAGTATTAGTGTTAAATAGATCTCTCTCTGAAAAACAAAAATGGCCACTTTGATCAAATATATATTTTTACTATCATTAAGTAGAAACTCTGTATGAACACATCATATGTTGCTATCATCATTTGTCTCCTCCGTGCCCCACTCCACTGAGAGCCCTCCTTAGTGGGAGTGCTGGTCTTCACCATGGAGGTGTGGGTTATGATACAGGGAATCATGTAATACAGGCTGGCTGCCACCTCACTAATGGGATTACAAGAGAGAGAGAGAGAGACAGAGAGAGAGAGAGAGAGTGTGTGTGTGTGTGTGTGTGTGTGTGTGTCTGTCTGTCTGTCTGTCTTTCTCCATGTCCAGTTTCTGCCTACCACAGCGTTCTGATTCAGTGTTTTGACATCCATAGTTCCTTATATACATGAAAAAAGGACCTCTATCACAGTAAACTTAGACCAAAAAAAAGACCATAAACTTTCTCAGTAAATTAGAAAAAATTTTAAATGAAGTATTTTAAGTCACTGTATATGTTTCCTTTTCAATAAATGTATTATTACAAATGATACCTGATGTCTTCAAAATGTATTAAGACAATCATAAAAGATTGAAGAAACAAAGCATGGCAAACAAAATGAGCATTACTTATAATCATGATCTAATGTAAACAGACTTATGTCTTATAAAACATGATCATTTGTGCATTATACATATAAAGATAATCAAGGAGTTACACTCAAGATATATTTGAACTCAGCTCCAATTAAAACCAAGCAGTAGGGGCTGCAGAGATGGCTTAGTGGTTAAGGCGCTTGCATGTGAAGCCAAAGGACCCAGGTTCAATTCCCCAGGACCCACGTAAGCCAGATGCACAAGGGGGCGCATGGGTCTGAAGTTCCTATTGCAGCGGCTAGAAGCCCTGGTGCACTCATTATCCCTGGTGGAAAAATGACTCAACAGTTAAAGACACTTGCTTGAAAAGCCTGACAGCTGGGATCTGATGCCCCAGTACCCACATAAAGCCAGAAGTACTAAATGGCACATACCTCTGGAGTTCATGTCCATACTCTCTCTGCACGTGCTCTCTCTCTCTCTTTTTCTCTCTCTCTCAAATAAATAAACAAAATTAATCTAGCCCCAACAGACATGAAAGCAGAAGCAAAAAGCCTGAGGGCAGTGACAGTTCTAAAAAATGGGTAAGGCTCAGCCCAGTGACTGAGGAAAGTGCTCTAGGCATTAATAAAAGAGATTCCCTGGGGACCAGGGAGAACAAAGATCAGACAAAGAGACTCAGGAGGAGTGGACCACCATATGGTCATGAGCCTAAACTGACTCAGAATGTTGGGAGTCCCTTAGAGAAAGTGGAAGACAGGAGAGACAGCAAGATACATACGGTTCAGAGATGTCTAGGACAAGTATTATGAGGGCGAAATCACAGGAACACCCCAATAATGCAGTTACTGGCTGAACCACCACAGAACTGAGTGTGACATCTGCTTCTTACACACTATGATCTTGAACAGCACCTTTCCTTTAGTTAACATGAAATTTAAAGAACTTTCTACTAAGTAAGCAATTATTCCTTCAGTTATTTTCCTTAGCATACAGTAACTCAATTTAGGATCTCTACTGTAATCATGAGGGAATATCAATTCTTTTGCTTCTTTTTGGGTAATTTCCTTGCATAATGTCAGCACAATGTGCTCAAATGTAAAATAACTCAAACTCCATAGCCTTTTCTGTGCATTGTAAAGCCATAAGAAGATGTAACAGAATCCTCAGAGGCTGAATAATTCTTATTCTAGAGTCTGTTGGAGGCAGGATAGGCTCCTTGATCATTTTAAAACATTTTTTCCTACAACTGATCTATTCAATAGCTCATAAATGAGTCAATGTTTATTTTATTTTTCTTTAAAGTCATCCATTTGGTCTAGAATTCCCAATCAAGTACAAGTTACATTTAGCCTTTTTGTTTTCTGTTCTTTTTTTTTATCTTTTCCTGTTCATTTTTAAATTATTTTTAAAATATTTTATGTTTATGTTAGAGAGTGAAAGACAGAGAGAGAACAGGTGTCTGGCCACTGCAAATGAACTCCAGCCTCATGTGCCACCATAAGCATCTGGCTTACATGGATTCTGGGGAATCAAACCTGGGTCCTTAGGCTCCATAGGTAAGCTTCTTAACTGCTAAGCCACCTCTCCAGCCCCTGTTCATTTTTGACACAGTGTCTCACTATGCAGCCCAGACTGGCCTTGAACTCATGATCTTCAGCTGTACCCTTGGATTACAGGCAAGAACAACCACATCCAGCATACATAGTGTTCTTATAACCTAAAACTCTTGACACCCATTATAACACGTCCATTTCTCACCCATTAAATTTTCAAGTTACTTGTTGCCTTACTACTAATGAATTTTGTAATTCCATAGTTTTTAAATCATTAGCATTCTCTTATATGTACACCCCTTTCCTTCCCTCCTCTTGTATGTTCCATCATCTTAGCACCATGAGCTGAATTTCTTAGCTCATATTCTCTCATTTTTCACTTTAATAACTTATCAAATAAGTATATTCTATTTCTAATACTACTATGTTCTCCTAGCCTAAAAATTTTTTAAGATATTCTAAATGTATAAAAGAATTTGATCATTATTTACAAGTGGTTGGATTTATTTTTATTTGAACTTTGAGAAATAGCTTCATGCCAAAGAATTCATATTTGTAGAAATAAACTAGGTTTTCCTTCTGGGCTGGCCTATAATTAGTTTTATGAACTTCTTAAATATACAAAGCACATTTGACTTTAGTCTGCTATTTATGGTCTCTTTTAACTCGGTAAATATCATTTTAAAGTTATGTCCTTGCTGGGTTATATGGAAGTTTAAGGACTTCCTGGTAAGCAATCGCTTTCGAGATAAGGTCTGTGGCACTTCTGTCTGGTTCTAACAGTTTGCCTGTCTTTCCTCTGTCTCGGAGCCATCACTTTTGGCTGCTGTCATACTATTGTAGCATGTGCTTTGGATCTGAAGTTGAACAGCTGCCATGTCAGGATTAAATATTAAATAGAATTAACAAGATTTAAGCAAGGATCTACTGGTGCCCTCTGAGAACAAAACATCTGAACTTCGTGACACTTCCTTTGGGACTTAGCTGCTTGCTTCTGCAGCACAATACTTAAACAGGAGTGATGGAGAGAGGGTTGGCTTGGCCCCTTAGCTACTTAGCTCAGTTCTCTAGAGTAAAGAGCACTAGGTTTCTTTAAGACCTTAAGCACATTATAGGAAGTAAAAGCAGTAAGCAATTGCCTTGTTTTACATATACAACACAAAGTCTACACTATTTTTTTTGTTCTTTCTGCATCAACACATTTGAAACAGATTATTGCGAACTGAAATTGTTTAAACCAGAAATAGCTGGTTTGTTGACCCACTCACATAGTCTTAAAAAGTAAGAACAATGTTTCTTTTTATAGCCAAACAATGTGGTACTTTCTACAACATCCACTAAATAGTCTCAATGTCAGTTAGAGCCTCGTTAGACAACACTTGACACTTTTTTTTTTTTTATCATCAGACCACATTGTCCTCAAAAAATACAAGCACACAACATAACTGACATATATTCTCATTGTTGTTTATAACAGTATTTCCTTCACTTTGGGGATAACTTCTCTTATTTCAATTATAAGATTTACACGTGAATTTTGAGAAAAACAATCAACCTTCAGCAATTTGTTCTAATTTTTGTAGAAACTGTAGAGTTATAAAAGTAAACATAGTTTATGTATCTTAGTATTCTGGTAGGTATGTCTAGTAATATTTATATATACTAGTTTAACAACATCTAAGTACAAAAGATCCAGATCGGACATATTTTTTTTATTTCTACAAAGAGGTTATTCTGATTATCACAATTTTATCCTTAAATCAGGAGAGTGACACAAAAAAACACTGTATGGTCTACATTTCTATAGGAGTAGTTGCTCAGACTAAATAAAAATAACTCAAACAGAATTGCTCTTTGAAAACCTAGGAGTCAAGCCTAGTAGTAAGACAGTGAAAACACAATAGTGGCAGGAAGATACCTTATTGCTAAGTACTTAACTTTATCATTAGTGTGTTTTAAATTCTTAGTTCTAAAGAATACAAATTATAACACAGGAAACTTGTAATTTATTCATTTATAAATCACACAGAAATTTGTTGATGAAACCAAACAAAAGAAGACAATCACAGCAAAGTCTTAAACTGTTATAAAATATACTATAATATTACACAAATAACATTTTAATGTATCTGAATCAATAACCTATATTAAATGACTATATAATCATTTTCAATAAACATACAAAAAAAAAAAACTTCTCAATTCTTCAATTTACCGAAACTGTAAATTCTGAATGTTGAAATTCACTTAAGTTCTAAAGGGAATTCATATACCAAAAATTTAGTTTACAACAACAGTTTCAAAAAAATTCTAGGGCTGGAGAAATGGCTTAGCAGTTAAGGTGCTTGCCTGCAAAGCCAAAGGACCTACATTCGATTCCCTAGTACCCAGCAAAGCTAGATGCCAGGGTGGCGCATGCATCTGGAGTCTGTTTGCAGTAGCTAGAGGCTCTGGCATGCCCATCCTCTATCTGTTTTCCCCCCTTTCTCAAATAACTAAATAAATATTTTTTTTTAAAAAAAAAGAAAACTCTGTCCTAAACAAAGGTTATTTGAAAAGAAGTACAGAGGGAAATGAACAATAATGTAAAACATGTGCCAGGCTCTAAGCATAAATTTGTCAGAGTGCTTCTCTTTTTTTTTTTTTTTTTTGGTTTTTCAAGGTAGGGTCTCACTCTAGCCCAGGCTGACCTGGAATTCACTATGTAGTCTCAGACTGGCCTCGAACTCACAGTGATCCTCCTCCTACCTCTGCCTCCAAGTGCTGGGATTAAAGGCATGTGCCACCATGCCCAGCTTTGTCAGAGTTCTTCTGATTCTAGCTGAAGATTAGTTAACCTGCAGTTACATGTTACTCAATTGAGGGGGAAGATCTAGAATTATTTAAATTAGAAAATGATAACCAAAAATGTTCACAATAGAGCTATGTAATCTACTGGAAAAAAATCCCAGGAGCTAGAAGAGAGCGTGTGCAGCTGCAGGGTCATGTCCACTGTACAGGCTCTTCATAACACACAGGTCCCTGACAGCCAGAGGTCAAAAGAAGTCAGACTCTAAGTATGAGGAAGGGTAGTCTATCCCAGAATTCATGCATGCTGTTTATATGTTCCTTTTTCATCATTGCACAAGAATGATATACCATGATGAGCTACAACTCTATTTCATTAGATACAGCATCAAAACTAAGAGGTGGGATGGTACCTGCCTGTAATACCATTTCTGGGGAGACTGAGGCAGAAGACTGGTATGAGTGTGAGGCCAGGCCTACGGAATATAACAAGATGCTGACTCTCAAGTGACATAGTAAACTGAAACCAACAACAGAACCCTGGGCATGACAGCGCTGTGCACCTCAGCTGGGATGGTGGTGTGCCCACCCCCCCTCCCACCCCCGTGTTCACTGAGACTTGCAGAACGGCAGGCGCATCACTAGCTGGAGGCCAATATGGGTTACATAATAAGATCCTGCCTCAAAAACAAGCAAAACCTGCAGAGCAATACGTTAAAATTAAGTAATTTACCACATATAGCTGTGCACTGATAAAATTTTAAAGCACAATATCAATTTAATTTGAAATTCTTTCTTCTTTCAGGAGCAGATAAATAGCAGTGACTCTAGCACTTGGCATTGTAGACTGAGCAAAATGTGTATGTCTACAGAGTGACTCAAGAACTGACATCCCACCTGCTGCTGACTGGTGCTCTTCACTAAAGTGAACTTCCTTGCACAATGTAAACATGGACACCGGTTTCTTTTAGTTTTCTTGGTTCTAAGACTACTGGTTTTAAAATGACATTCGGACTTCCAGCTATCTGAAAGATATTAAGGACAGACTCAACAATAGGTAAGTGGTGAAGAAGCACTCCCCAAAAGTACACCCACCTAGGTTCCTGGAATGAAGAGAAAACCAGGAATAATCAAGAAGCTGAGCACCATTCAGCAGAGGGTCAAGAGTTTGAAAAGTTTACATTTACGGTCTTCAGGTTAAATTCTAGAATTAGCCGGGCGTGGTGGCGCACGCCTTTAATCCCAGCACTCGGGAGGCAGAGGTAGGAGGATCACTGTGAGTTCGAGGCCACCCTGAGACTCCATAGTGAGTTCCAGGTCAGCCTGGGCTAGAGTGAGACCCTACCTCGAAAAAAAAAAAAAAATTCTAGAATTATTTAGATGGAGCAGCCTAAATTCAGACACCTCTAAGGTAACAGTTTTACTGAGATTCTATAGTTCATAGAGACCCAAGATGTCAGAACATGTTTGGTTTCATTCTAAAATGAAAAACACTAGCACATTCTTGATTTCTCATGACCCCAACCCACTTGGTTAGAGCCACATATGTAACAGACCTAACAACTCATTGCCTGCTGAGACTCTTATATCACTACAGACTGGAGAGGTTTTGAGGCCTACACTTTTTTTTTTTTTAACCAACATCTAGCACCACAAATAAGACATTTTATTTCTGAGATTTGTACTATGTAAGAAATTGGGGGTGGGGGGAGACTTGAGAGATGGCTTACTGGTTATGGCATTTGCCTGCAAAGCTTAACAACCCAGTGTGATTCCCTAGTACCCACATCAATACAGATGCACAAAGTGGTGTGTGCATCTACAGTTTGTTGGAGGGGCTAGAGGTCTTGGTGCATTCTCTCTCTCCTTGCAAATAAATAATTAAAAAATGAAATTAGGTCCACAAAAACAATTGAATGTTTTTCAATTATGAATGCCTGCTTTACAGAGAAAATTGAAAGCATGATATATGCAGGATTGCTTCAACGTCACTGTTCTACAAAAATACATTTGGAATCAACACTCAAACGTTGCTTAGCTGAGTTGCATAAAAATAAAATATAGATTAATCTCCTGTACAAGATCTGGCATACAGTAAGCCGTTTATAACTGTTAGATAATCTTTATATTAGGAATTACACATATCTTTCAGACACAAAGTGCCTGTGGCGTTCATGGCCTCAGCGGCTGATGCTACTTAAACAGTATCTGCATAATAAGAGGAAAAAAAAGTGATGACATCAAATTAGATGAGCAACTAGTTGGAAAGAAGGGATCCAGCAGAGGGGGCTAAGGGGAGGGGAAAGGGAGGAGGATGGTGGGAGAGGAGTATGATCATGATATATTGTCTATATGCATGGAGGGTGTCAGTTAAAAGTTAAAAAATCACAGCCATGATCCCCTTCTGATATACAATGGATAAAAGCACTCTATTTAAGCACTATTACACAGCTGTGCCCCAGTACACAACAAAATAAAAATAATTTACTTTTTACTTTCACCATGATATTACATAACCAAATAACGAACCTTCAAGATAACTCAATAAATCAGGCTTGATTATTCACTTCAATAATTTCACTATTTATTCCTTTTTTGTTCATTTGTTCTTTTTGAGGTAGGGTCTCACTTTATCCCAGGCTGACCTGGAATTCACTATGTAGTCTCAGGGTAGCCTTGAACTCATAGTGATCCTGCCACCTCAGCCTTCTGAATGCTGGGATTAAAGGTGTGTACCTCCATGCCTTTAAATAACAACGTTTTAAAAATATGTTCATTTATTTGAGAGAGAGAGAGAGGGGGGGGGGGATGGGTGTGCCATGGCCCCGAGCCACTGCAAATGAACTTCAGACGCATGCATCCCTTAGTGCATCTGGCTTACGTGGGTCCTGGGGAATCGAACCAGAGTCCTTTAGCTTTGCAGACAAATGCCTTAACTGCTAAATTATCTCTCCAGCCCCAAATAACAACTTTCTTTAGAACTTAAGATAAAATATTAACCTTCCAAATTAAAAAAAAACTGAATAATTGAATTTTCACCAACTTTCCTAGAATCAGAGTTTAGAAACAAACATAGTATTCAATATGATTTAAGCAGGCATATCATCAATGGACCAAGGCAAGTGGGAATTCTGAAATTGTCACAATATGCTTCGTCTTCACTGGGCTCAGTTACTATTTTAAAACACTGTGCTTGTTAGCCACAGCTAAACAGAGCAAGATGCTTTAAAAAAAAAAAAAAAAAAACACTGTCATAAAAGATCTTTGTTTAATCAACAAAGATTTCATAGTCATGCATTCGCTCTAACTACTGGATAAACACCAGTGTACCCTTCAGAAGGCCTCATGGGAATAACCAAAGGATACAAAGTCATACAGTGACAATTGTCCACAAGGAAGAACTGTTATTATAAATCATGACTGCTTAGTTTAGCAAAACTAGCTGGCACATGGTGCCCTCCCATTCCATCATCCAAATAGAACGTCAGGTTTCTTCTCTTTCGTCTCTCTGCCTAATTGCAGTGTTGGTAGCCTGTTCAAGCAGTCACCATCAAGCAGTAAGAGACGGTGAGCCAATTAATCTGTTACAGCATCTCCCTCTCTCCTAACAGAAGAGACAGAGAGTAGCTAAGTAAACACAAGGCTTCCAACTGCAGCTCCAGTGCCTGCTCTCCAGCTTCGCACGGCCTTTGCCGCACCGCTGGAACGCCTGTGAAATGTGTGGGAAAGCTGAAAAGTTCAGTATTTTTTATATGGTTATATGAGTAAGTTATTTTATGGATAAAGGAGGGAAGGAAGGAAAAGGAATGGGAAATAGGACATTAGGGTTCTCACACACTTTACATACACATACATAAAATTTGTTATTAATCCCATTTTGTAACAAGTGAACAATGGCTTAAGAATTAAAGTAACTTCCTGAGATAACATAGTAAATTCAAGGTCAGGCTGGCCTAGAGTGAGAACCTACCTCAAAAAAAAAAAAAATAAATAAAATAAAATAAATTCAAATAACTCACTCAAGGTCACCTAATAAGGAAAAAAAAAAAATGTAGTTTTCTTTCAGACCTATGTCTGCATAGGTGTGACAAAGTTAGAACAGGTAAAGGTATCTTCTTTTTTTTTTTTTTTTGACAGTGGGGATTGGATACAGGACCACCTGCATGCCAAGGAAACACCATATCAACTGTGCCTAAAATACTAATTTTAAAAAGGGTTTGGAAAATTCTTGGCAGCTAGTTTTGCACATGGTATACAAGGCAAGGTATAATTTGAGTACATCTCACTAATAAGGTACCAAGTAAGGACTGCACTGCAGAAGTTGCTTCAGCACATTGTCTCCATTTTTGTTTTCCTGAGATAAAGAGGACCAAGTACAGCAGGGGCTTTCAGGTTGTTCCAAGGACAAGATGCTGTAATGCGTTTGACATGATCAACAGAAGACGTAAGCATCTGAGAAGGTATTAATAAATGTTGATCCACCACACACTCTGGGACATACACTCAAATACTGAATAAATTGTCTAATTTACTTATTTTATCTCCATGTCTGCATATTGCTAGAAAATAATGCGACAACCTTTTTGCCAATTTTTCTTTTTTTCCGTAATGCCTTCTTGATTCAATGGTCATCTGACAGCCTAGGGAGATGACTCAACAGTTAAAGCAAAGCCTACTGGCACAGGTTCAATTCCCCAGCCACCCAGATAATGCCAGTCATTTGATTGCAGCAGCAAGACACTGTGGTGCACCCCTACACAAACACACATGCAAATAAGTAAATAAAGTAATTTTTTTAAAGTCATCCTGAGGGCAACAAAATCCATAATAGAAAGTTGTTGGGGGCTGGAGGGATGGCTTAGCAGCTAAGGCACTTGCCTGCAAAGCCAAACGACCCAGGTTCAATTCCCCAGTACCCACATAAAGCCAGATGCACAAAGTTGCACATGTATCTGGAGTTTCCTCTGCAGTGGCTAGAGGCCCTGGCATGTCCATATTCTTTCCTTCTCTCTCTCTCTGCCTTTCTCTCTTAAATAAATAAATATATTTTTTTAAATATAGTTGTTGGGCTACAGAAATGGCTCAGCAGTTAGAAGTGTTTGCCTGCAAAGCTTGGTTCTCTTTCCCTCCTTCCCCTCCCTTCCTTGCACATAAAAAGTTTTTTGTTGTTGGTTTTGTTTTGTTTTGTTTTGTTTTGTTTTGTTTTGAGGTAGGGTCTCACTCTAGCTCAGGCTGACCTGGAACTCACTATGTAGTCTTAGGATGACCTTAAACTCATAGCAATCCTCCTACTTCTGCCTCCATCCTTCGGCTGGGCATTAAAGGCGTGCACTGCCATGCCCACCCAGCTGAAAAGAAAGTTATTGAGAGAAAAAAAATTATCCATGTATCATATAAAGAAAAGCCAAGTAACCCATGGGTAAAAAAAAATCACCCAAGAGCTGAGGAGATGGCTCAGTGGGTAGAAGTGCTTCCTACACAAATGTGACAATCTGAGTTTGTATTTCCAGGACCTAACATAGAACCTAACATAGAAAACCAGACACAATGAAGAGCATCTATAGTCCTTGCCCTCCTAAGGTAAGACAGGAAACAGACAGGAGAATTTCTAGAAGCTCACCAGTCAGCCAGCCCGGTATGAGCAGCGGTGAACAAGAGACCCTGCCTCAAATACTGTAGTCGACAAGGACTATAACCCAAGGTTGTCTTCTGACCTCCACATGCATACTGTGGTACATGCATACACACACACACACAACTACTGACTCATCCTCCCTTTGAAAGTAAACTATCCCAACCTGGGGGGAGGGGGCGGATGAAATCTCACTGTTTCCTGAGATCTTCCACCAAGCTCTCTTCATCATGTCTTTTACACAACAAAGACAACAGAGCTCAACTCTGAGCCAGTATTTGCATTTTAGCCTCTATTTTTTATTTGATAGATTAATCTACCCTGTTGTCTTAAACATCTACAAGCTAATGAGCTAGTTTGGAGACCATCTAATGCTAAAGTCACTTTTTCTCCTGTGAGCAGATCATGACACTGAACTTGATTTGACTTGATCTATGTAGTGAAAACATGGGGTCAGAAGTGCATACTTTACAAGTTCTTGAGTTAAGCAGTGCTGAAGAATACACTCCCTGAAGTCAAGCCAGGCCCAGGAGCAAGCCTGCCTCTAGCCCTTACTTAATCTTAGTTGAGAAAACTGAGCCTCCATTTCTTCTGTCTCTATAACAAGGAATAAGACATAAATCTTGGGATGATTTCATGAGCCACTGCATGTCAAAGTGCTATCACAGTAATTACTATTTAAAAATAACAAGGGCTGGAGAGATGGCTCAGTGGTTGAAGGCACCTGCTTGCAAAGCCTGACAGGCAGGGTTTGATTCCCCAGTGCCCACATAAAGCCAGATGCAAAGGGTGATGGTGAATGTATCTAGAGTTTGTCTGCAGAGGCTGCAGGCCCTGGCATGCCCATACTAAGTCTCTCTCAATCTCTCTCACACACACTCTCTCAAATAAGTATTTTTAAATAAATAGATAAAAAGTATCAAAAGATAAGGATGATACTTTTTCAAACAAAGCATTGCAGCTTCCCTAATTGGTTAAAGGTTATAAATTAATCCTTCTCAAACCACTTTTTTTTTGTATATACCTTTAAATACATAGCCAGATTACTCTGACATTCAAGAATAAGAAGGGGTTGGAGAGGGAAGAGGAAGGGCCTCATGAAATAGTGTATCAGACAGCTTCAGGTTCGCTGAGATGAACTTCCAGACCAGGCACAGTTATGGAGGAAGAGATATTTATTGAAGTTTACAGATCCAGGGGAAGTTCCATAATGGCAGAAGAAGTTGGCCTGCCTTCACAGGCCCAAGCAGAGAGAGAGAAGCACAAGCCTAAAGGTCAAAAGCCACAGCACACTTCAGGAACTCCAGCTAGGCACACTTTGCATATCTTTAGATTGAAATCTCAAACCCACCACCACACCTTAAGATCCACCCAGTGACATTGCCTCCAGCCAGATGGCTAGAGGTGCAAACTACAAACAAATAAACAACTAAATATATTGGGGGGCATCTATTCTATTCAAACCACCACAAATAGGCAATTGTTAAACCTGGCATGGTGGCACAGGCCTTTAATCCCAGCACTTGGGAGGCAGAGGTAGGTGGATCACTGTGAGTCCAAGGCCACCCTGAGACTACATAGTTAATTCCAGGTCAGCCTGGGAAACCCTACCTTGGAACCCCCCCCCAAAAAAAAAAAGAAAAAGGAAGGAAGGAAGGAAGGAAGGAAGGAAGGGAGAGAGAGACAGAGAGAGAGAGAGAGAGAGAGAGAGAGAGAGAGAGAGAAAGAAAGAAAGAAAGAAAGAAAGAAAGAAAGAAAGAAAGAAAAGGCAATTGTTAAAAAAAAAATTACTGCAACCTTCTGCAAAAAGTAAAATTTCTTAGACCATCAATGTCCTAATTATAGACAAGGTAATTATTGAAAACCCCATCATGGGAAATTCAATGTAAGTGCTAATGTAGATTTAAAAAAACAAATGTTGGACTTAGAAAGTTTATCACTTTGTGAAAAGGCTACCGCCTTAAGAGCAGAACAGGACTACAAGGAAACCCATGCTCTGACAGTTACAGGCGAAGTACTGGGAAGGCAATGGGGAGGAAGAGCTGGACCGGACCAAAGATCTGGGAAAGCTTCAAGGGGAAGGTGGAAGGTGGAATTTGGAAGCTGGCGTTGACAAATGTGCAGATTCCTCTGGGCAGCGAGTTTGGCCAGTAGAATTCCACACGAAGGAAGACAAGGCAGAGAGGCATGAAACTGTAGATGTCGGGAGAAGCTACAGTTGACCTCCCAGGCCTGAAAAGAATGTGGGTGGAAAGAGACTGGGTGGAAGGTGAGGCCAGAAAGGATAGTTAGAAACAGGTATCCTTGCATTCCTGATCCCGTCATCTTACAGGCAACAAGGAGCTTTTTGGGGAAGAGGAGGAGAACCTGAAGCACATTGACTCATGGTTTGGAAATACCCGTGTAAGCATAATATTAAAGTAAAAAAAATTAAAAAGCAGAGGCAAGAGGTTATCCAAATACCTCGGGCCTAAACCAGAACAAATGAAAATGTAAGTCTGAAAGTATATCATATTTTAAGACTCTACAGGAATTAGCAATATATTACCCTTATAACATAAAAACATAATTTCTTGGGCTATAGAGATGGTTCAGCAGTTAAAGGTGCTTGTTCATAAACCCTGACAGCCCAAGTTCAATTCCCCAGTACCCACATAAAGCCAGATTCAAAGTGTGGTACATGTGACTGGAGTTCTTTTGCTGTGGCAAGAGGCCCTGGCATGCCTATTTTCTCTATTTCTCTCTGTTTGCAAATAAATATTTATATATATAATTTATTGCTTTCAGGGTCAAAGTCAGTGGTCAACTGAGTGAGGTAGGATAAAGTAATGTGACCCGAGTGGTGAAAAAATAAATTACCTCAAAAAGTTGTTACATGGGGCTGGAAAGATGGCTTAGGGGTTAGGCACTTACTGTAAAGCCTGACAGCCTATGTTCAATTACCATGTACCCACTTAAAGCCAGATTCACACATGCATCTGGAGCTCATTAGCAATGGCAGCTCTAGTGTGACCATTCTTTCTTTCTCTCAAATAAATAAATAAATAAACAAACAAACAAACAAATATTTTTTAAGTTGATATATGTAGCTGGGCATGGTGGCACACACCTTGAATCCTAGCACTTGAGAGGCTTTGCTGTGAGTTCAAGGCCAGCCTGGGACTACAGAGTGAGTTCCAGTTTAGTCTGGGAGAGAGTAAGAACAAAATAAAAAAAATGAAAAGTTGTTTCATGTAGGCTCACTTATAAGCGGGATCTGATGGATGTAATATGGCACAACTGGGATGTCACGAATGTTCTGGGAAAGTGTGATCTGTGGCAGGCACAAGGCAGATTAGAGGCCATAGCAATCACGATTCTAACTGAAACAAGAAATGATTAGTGAAAGTGAGGGACTCAAAGCCAACTAAATAGATCATGGGGAAGGACTATAGCTCCTGGGTGGACAGATGCTTAGACACTGAACAATGGAGCTTCGGCCGGCCACATCTAACAGAAGAAAATTTTTTCTAGATTAATCAAAGAGTTCAAAATCTATATTAGAACCCAGAATAAAACTGATGTGCAAACGCAAACTTGCAGCAAAAGCATACTCAATTCCTAAGCAAAATTCCTTTATGGAGTATAACTGAATATGCTAGAAGAAAGTAACGACAGGATAACAGATGGAAAATGCTGCTGCCTCGAAAGCAAGTAAAACATTACACAAAACAACTGCCCACCACATAGTTGGACAATTTTACCTACAGCCTCACCTGCCCCATGCCAGGTTGTTTTACTCACAGAAAGCTGCTCCGGGCTCTCTGTCACCAGGGCACTGGTACTTAGGCCAGAGTTACAATCTCTCTTCCTTTTACATTCCTATCCTCCACTGTCTGACCTCTGGATGCTGGAGGGCAGGACTAACACATCTTCTCCATACCTCCCCTGGGGGTTCTACTCCACCTTCAAGATCAGCTCAACAGCAGGATAAAGTAGATCACACTTGCAATTCCAACACTGGGGAGCCTGAGACAGAAGGACTGCAAGTGTGGGGTCAGCCTGAGCCAGCTTGGGCTACAAGAGTGAGACTCTGTCTCAAAAAATAAAAATTAAATGAAAAAAAAATCAGCTCAAGGGTACCCTGTCCCAGGGAGCCTCAGGATCCGAAAGCCACCCATGTCTGCCACCTGCCTTTTTTTTTTTTTTTTTTTTTTTTTTTTTTTTACCGACCTTGTCATAAGTAATAGCATATCACTGGGCTATTTCTAACACCAATTGCAAACCTGTAGCCAAAGTGAAATTTCTTCATTCCATGCCCAGACTGTACCATAAAGCAATTTAACAATATGTGGAGAAAGTTAACATTTTCCTAGTTTTCCAGTAACTGGTATGATTTCAGATATTTATTGACCGGTGAACAACTAATTGTTACCTCTCACCATTTGAATGAAGACATTAATCATTACTTCACTTGTACCATCTATTTACAATGACAGAGATTTTTTTTTAACTAGAGAAATCTACCAGAAATGTTATGACATCTGTGATCATGAAGGCTCTAACGACTTCTCCACCAGCCTAATGTGGGATTCAGAATTCCAATTATAATGAACTGAGGAGTCAGGTAGCTCTTTTAGGCATGAAGGGTGACTGGGTCCCTGAAAGTAAGAAACAGGAATGTCTTTGGGCCTATCCAAGCAGGCTCAAAATATGATCTGACTTCTTATCTCTTACCTAGATCTGTTTTTCTACAAACAACCTGGGCCCTGGGGAGGTCTCTCCTAGGATTTAAGTCTAATCTTAACATTGTGGTTGATCAGAGTTCAAACCCCATAACTTGTTATCATGACTGGCCTCTTCCTGAGACAGCCCCTAGCCCTATCCAGTCAGCTGCCTCTCTGCTTCACCTGAGCAGAAAGGTAGAGGCCACCACCATAGGGTCATTAACTATGTTTATGAGGGGGAACAAGGTTTCTGTGCTGCCTGACCACTTGGGACTATCCAGCTGCTGGTGAGCTTCCCCTTGGCTCTGCTTGGCCAAGGCCCAGCTGGGCTGAGCCAAGGGGACAGCCTCCCCCCAGCCCTTACTCTCCATATGAACAACTTACCCCCTCTAGCTCCCCACATGGCAGGAGCTCTTTGAGCTTTCTGTTCTGTCCTTTTCTGGGTTTTTCCAGGCCCTCCATGTGAGCTCTCTCAAGCCACATGGGTGTCTTTCCTTGGTCCTGTAGTCCACTAACTGTACTTCCCTCAATAAATAATAATCATTTAATAATTACCCTTCTCAGTCTTATTTCATTCAATTCTTTGATTAAAAGTAGACATGGACCTAGGGTTTAGGGTTCAAGGACTTTCCTCAACCCCTAGCACCCGTTACATATCTATTACAGGATTATTGTGTGACTGCCCACTTAGAAGGTGCCAACACTGAAGGTGCTTATCCTCACCATCCCAGACTAAGAACTGTGATGGCCTAGTTGGCACTGCCAATTACCTAGAACCATCAAAGCCTTCATTACCCCTTCCTTTCCACATCCTGCCCTCTACTCCTAGGTACTACCACTTTAATACTCCTCCTTCACGATCAGAAGCAGTTGGAGAGCTTCAGAGACTGCTGGGATTCTCCTTGGCTTTCCAATTAAGTCAGTCTAGAGTGGTTTACAGAACCTGAAATCTTACAGAAGTTCCCAGTTGACACTGCTACTGGTGACATGGGACCACAAATTAGCGCCCACTCCACAAAACTATAATGGTAAAGCTGTGTGGTTGTCAACATCTGCTTCATTCAGTAGCCCTCAAGATGCTTTGCTTCTAACCAAGCACAACAATGAACACAACTATCTAAGGGTAAATGGAGAGTTCTGTGACAGAGGGGTGAGACATCATAGGAAGAAAATAGTGCTGGGCCATATTGCTGAGTGAGAAGCTCAATGCAGGAGAAATAGCAACCTCTTAGAAATTTTTATGTAAATTAAATTCAACTACTCAAAATTCATCTCCAATTCTAAATCCAACTTGGAAAAACAAATGCCTGAAAACAGCCAAAAAATCTTTTGAAAAATAATTAATTATGACACACCCTACCAAGATCACTGAGACACACTACCATACCTCAAAGGATCTTGCATTGAATGAAAAGTAAACAGAACTGAACAGAAAGTCCTATGAATAACTATGAATAAAAATGTTTAATAGGAAAACATATCATCTCAAAACAATGCAAAAAGATCAACTATTGAACAGATAAAATCAAAGTAATTACTTCAAAAAAAAAAAAATAGGAGCAATTCCAATAACCAGCAGGCAGAGGTAGGAGGAATGCTGTGAGTTCAAGGCCAACCTGAGACTACATAGTGAATGCTAGGTCATCCTGAGCTAGAGTGAGAAAAAAAAAGGTAGGTCCTATCTCATACCAGAAAAGAAGCTTCTCACATTCTTTCTGGCACATATTTAATAATAAACTTAAGATAAAGGAATGTTTTGGCCTATAAGTCACAATTTTATTTCTTTTTGTTGTTGTTGTTTATTTTTATTTTTTTTGTTTGTTTTTCGAGGTAGGGTTTCACTCTAGATCAGACTGACCTGGAATTCACTACATAGTGAACTTGTGGCCTTGAACTCACAGTGGTCCTCCTACCTCTGCCTCCCAAGTGCTGAGATTAAAAGCATGCGCCACCACGCCCAGCAGTCACAAGTATTTTTAAATGACGCAAAAGAAAATGAATGAAAACATCTCTAAAACTAATAATGAATTAAAATGCTAAAAAATGACTCCATAAACAAAGTTACATGATAAATACTAAGGATGGAAAACACTTAGAACACAGATAGAGAGCATCAATTGGTTTTAAATATTAAGAGTTTTTACACAATCAGGAGCTAGGGAGACAGCTCAGTTGGTAAAGTGCTTGCCTTACAAGTGTGAGGACCAGAGTTTAATACCCATATAAAAATACCAGGTGTGGCCTGAAGAGATTGCTTAGTGGTTATGGCACTTACCTGCAAAGCCAAACAACCCAGGTTCGATTCCCCAGGACCCATTTAGGCCAGATGCACAAGGGGGGCACATGTATCTGGAGTTCGTTTGCAGTGGCTAGAAGCCCTGGCACACCCATTCATTCTTTCTCTCTCTCCCTCTCTTGTGCGCGCACTCACTCTCTCTCTCTCTCAAATAAATATTTTTTAAAAATGCCAGGTGTGGGGGCTGGAGAAATTGCTTAGTGGTTAAGGCGCTTGCCTGCAAAGCCAAGGGACCCAGGTTCAACTCCCCAGGACCCACATAAGCCAAATGCACAAGGGGGCGCACACATCTGGAGTTCGTTTGTAGGGCTAGAGGCCTCTCTCTCCCTGCCTATTTCTGTATCTGTCTCTCAAATAAATAAAAATTAAATTTTAAAAAATGCCAGGTGTGGTGGCTGGCAAGTGTAATCCCAGCACTGGGAAGACACAAACAGTAGGATCCCTGGGGCAGTCTCGTCTAACTGGAGAGTTACAGATCAATGAGAGACCATGTCTCAGGGGGGAAAGATGGATGGGTTTCTTGAGGATGAAACCTGAGGTTGTCTTCTGGCCTGCATATGCATACACACGCATGAACCCATACACACATGAACATGCACACAAGCGCACAAATACACACAAGAGGAAAGTGCAGACACAAATGTGAGAGAGATCCTGTATGCTGTATACTTTGCAGGAGAAACATAAATGAGTATGAAACATTCTATAATCTTGCCAAGCATCATGAATGGTCTAAGAAATCAACTTCAAATAATTAAACATTCCCCCCTCAGGCTAGAAATCATCAAGGTTTCACAGCGTGGCTTCAAGTCCCATTGAGGAATGGAAACCTGTAAGGAAAGCTTGGCGATGTCAAGAACTGCTCCCGCGTGTCAAACACAAAGTGAATGTGGGGCAGAAAAGGCAGCGATCATTCCAGGTGCTGGTGTGATTCATTGTTTATAAACCTGAAGCCAGCTTTTTACTCACCTAAATTTAATCTGCAGCTTTGACTTAAAAAGCCAGATTTTTAAAGATTTTTTGTTATTTCAAAAGAGGGTATTGAAATAAAGAGCAGTTAGTGTTGGTGTTTGATTTTTTTTTTTTAAACTTCATTAACTTTAAAATTTTTTCCTTACCGAGAACAGTATGGTGCAAAGAGCAAAGTGCTATTATTTTCGTGAAACAAACAAATACTGTCAATAGACTTAAGGAGGACTGGAGAGATTGTTCAATGGTAAAGGTGCTTGCCTGAAAAGCCTAAAGACCCACATAAAGCCAGATGCACAAAATGACGCATGCATCTGTGCAGTGGCTAGAGGCCCTAGTGGGCCCATTTAAAAAAAAAAAAAAAAAAACTAACTTAAGGATGTTTAACAAATGCTTAAAATGACATAGTTCTATGATGCATAACACTTTCAAATTATGTAAATGGAACACCTGCTAGAGATGGGACCACCACTAGCCTAGCCTACTACCTCTTGCTCTGTCAGACCTCTCTCCATTCAGCGCACGGACCACCACAATCCAGGTTGTGATGCCTTCAGTGAGAAAAGAATAGCTTGTCTTCTTTATGATCAAACCAGTAACCTGTCTTCCTTCAGAAACACCATTAAAGCGGGGTGTGGTGGCGCACATCTTTAATCCCGCACTTGGGAGGCAGAGGCAGGAGGATCACCGTGAGTTCAAGGCCACCCTGAGACTACACAGTGAATTCCAGGCCAGCCGGAGCTAGTGAGACCCTACCTAGGGGGAAAAAACAAGGAAAAAAGAAAGAAAGAGTATTGACAATTTCTAATTAGAAGTACTCCTGTGGAACTGAATCTGCACTGTCACGAAGACTGTACCACAGAGCCCAACGAGAGGAAACAGCTTCACACAGATGCCACCAGCTCTCCGGTCCAAGAGAATCCATGCAGCCAAGAAAATGAAACCTATAATAATTTAGACAGGAAATGCATAACCCACTCACAAAGGATCACTTTATTTCCAGACATGGATTCTCAACAAACAACCAGCAATGGGTCTTCTCACATATCATTTGCAGCATACAGGGCCTACTTCTAATTACAGATGAATATTACTTGGCTTGTGGAAGACGAGCCTGTGTACACAGACAGGGACATCAAAAGCACTGAATAAAATCCATCTTCTATAAAAGAGGCCCGTCTTATAGGCTCATAGATAAGGTCTTTTCATTAGGACCCATCGCTAGCAATAGTCCATTTGATTAGCTGCTTATGTTCTACCCAAAGGAAGACATAATAAAGTTTTATAATGTACACATTGTGCACTCACTATCTCCACATCTTACTGGGTAGAGTCTTTTCTAATGATTGCTGAGGGCTGAAAACAACATGCGTACAGAGAATCACATTCCATGAATTAATGAGTTGCTCAACAGTCTGATTTCTATTTGGGAAACAGGGAGCCCAAGCCAAGTATCAATGAACTTACTGAACAGAAACTGAGAGTGGGCAGCTTCCGTCGATCTTGAGAATCTCATATGGCAGACAGTTAAAACCTTTAACCACTTAGTTAAACACACATGTAGAGTGACAACCATGCTGAGTTATTACTCCGTCGTTAAACCACGACCTTACATGCAGCTTCTTAGACTAATCTCCTGTCTCTGGATTGTCACTTTACATAGAGAAATCACAAGTTGAAGGTAATAAAGGTGACTGCCAAACTCCAGTTGGAGGAAGAATACCCTCCCCTGTTGCCTGATGTCAAGTTGGCAGCTCTACCTCAGGACCCTGCTGAGCCAGGCACCCTGGCAGCACTAGGCAAGGACTGAAGAGGCCAAAGATACTCACGCCTCCTGGGTTACAGACGGCACCCCGGAGGAATTTTCCCTTTGACATGCCAATGCTCCTGGGTGAGGGGGCTTTCTCCAGCTTTGCCATCACGAAGTCCAGGCTCAAAAAGTCAGTTTCATCCAGGGTTCTGACTAACAGATCAGTGTGACCTTCCCAGAGCCCACTGAAAGCTAAGCTCAGGGAGAACGCTGAGAGGAAGAGGAAGAATATACACCTTCACCTGCTCTGTGTGTGTGTAAACCCCTAACCTTAAAACATCAAGACAGCTTAGGAACCACACACAAAATCCTGCAAGGAGGAAAAGTAAAAAGTTTTGAATCTGCATAGTAACCGGCATTTCAAAGATTCTGACTGCCTTATTTTAAAAGGGTTCTTCTGTCTATACTCCCTTGGGGATTGTTCAAAGAAGTGTATTTTCAATAAGACTGAATAGTGTTTTCAGCTCAGCAAAGAGATCTAACTAGACCAAGGTCTAATTTCCATGTTCTATATAATACATTTAGCTTGCTAGTGCCCAACCCAGTGTCTGAGACAGTTGTGTTTCAATGGATATTTACTTAAAAACAAAAAGTCAAAGCCAGGCATGGTGGTGCACACCTTTAATCCCAGCACTCAGGAGGCAGAGGTAGGAGGATGGCCGTGAGTTCGAGGCCACCCTCAGACAACAGTGAGTTTCAGGTAAGCCAGAGCTACAGTGAGACCCTACCTCAAAAAAACAAAACAAACAAACAAAAAATCAGTCAACTGTTCACTCAAACAGGAATATTATTGTTTTTACAATGAGTTGTCTGCAAAATAGCTTCAACCCATACCCTTTCCAATTAACGTAAATTTCCATCTTCCTCTCAAATCCACAGCTGTCCTGCTTCTTTACCCTTCAGAGGTGCTTAAGAATTCTGAACCCTGGGCTGGACAGATGGTACAGTGGTTAAGGTACTTGCCTGCAGGGCCCAGTGACCCAAGTTTGATTCCCCAGTACCCATGTAAAGCCATATTCACAGATTCCTGGAGTTTGTTTGTAGCAGACAAAGGCCCTGGCATGCCCATTCTCTATTCCTCTCCTCTGTTTGCAAATAAAAAAAAAATATTCTTTGAAAAAAATTCCCAACCCTTGCACCCTCCTACTACTTTGCAGAGTCACAACCCTTGGTGTGTCTTAGCATTTCCAATACGCTAGGAAGCAACCAAGTCTGACCCAGGGTTTTCCTAGGCTGTGCTTAAAGAAGTGCATGTCTGAGCCAAACTTGTAGTACATATCTAAAATCCCAACACTCAGAAGGCTGACGCAGGAGCATTACAAGTTCGAGGTCAGCCTGAAATATAGAATAGTATTTCAAAAAATAATCTAAATCAAACAACAAAAGAAATGCATCTCTCTGGCCCAGGCAAGCAATTACACAATGGAACCAATACTGTGAATAGTTATCTCACTGAATATACTTCCAGAATGGTCTTCTCCAAAACCTAAAACTTATATCCTTTTCACAGTTATTGTCTTATTGGAAACAGACCAAAGGTTTAAGAGATGAAAGGTTATAAAAATAATACATTTCAGATTGATGTATATCCTAAGGAGAGAGCCACCCCATCATACCTCAAAAGGGCCCCGGCTGAAACTAAGAAAAACTGGAGAAACAAGCAAGGGGGCTGTTTTCTTGATGAACCGGATACCAGCACAAGGGGGAAGGAGATCAGCACAGAGAAAAATCAACTCCTACCAAATCAGAGAGCCAGAGCCACAGAGGCCCCCAACACCTCATCACTGAAGCAGATCAAAACTGAACCCAACATGGCTCAGGGAAATTTTGCGGAAGAGGGGGCAGAAAGAATGTCAGAGCCACATGTTGGGTCATGATATGCAGAGACATTTAGCTTACCCATAATTGTGGGCTAACTCCACAATGCATGACCCGTATACCTCAACAAGGAGGGGCCAAGGGGAGGGGGTAGGTCACGGATGAGCCTAATAATGGTACCAAACTGACTGTATTTGCTGAATACAAAACTGACTAATAAAGAAAAAAAAATACAAAAATACAGAGAAACGTTCATACAGTTCCTATGTGACCATTTCAGAATGCTTTTTTTCCCGCCTTTGGTTTTTTGAGGTAGGGTCTCACTCTAGTCCAGGCTGACCTGGAATTCACTATGTAGTCTCAGGGTAGCCTCCAACTCTCAGTGATCCTCCTATCTCTGCCTCCCAAGTGCTGGGATTAAAGGCATGTGCCACCACACCCAGCTCAGAAAGCATTTTAAAATGAGTTTTAAATAACTGAAACAGCCCATGGTATAAACATTGAGGAAACATGAATATAGCATACACAGTTGAAAACGTAAACGCTCATTAAATGGCAGAAAGACCAATTCTACCTACAAAATTACTACTTCCAAAAGGACAGATCTGAAGATATAAACCAGCCTTCTTTTGACAAGTAACTTTGGAAAATGTTACTTATTATGTTTCCAGCCTGCTTTATGTGTATTAGATTAGCTCTGGAATACATTTAGAGAAGATAATAGTCTAGCCCAACTTTCTAAAGACTGGACTATTGGAGTTGTTTTTACATAAAACATGTTAATTTGTAAGATTTGAATGCATTTGTGGAAATGTTAAAATGCCAGTTATTCGCATTATTATCTCTAGGGGGCAAAGATATTTTTGTTTTAAAGTCACTAGCTCTTTAAACATTCTGCAATAAGCTTGTTAATTTTGCAGAGGGAAATAATAAAAGAGCAAATCAGAATCAACTGTTGAGTCCCACTTAAAGCTACTTCTACTTTGTCACCTTGGGCATTCTCCAAAGCAGAATGCAAAGTGATTTAAAGATGCAAATAAATTCAAATAACATGTAGGTACCAATGTTGCATGAGACTTTCTTCCTTAACAATAAATTTTAGATGGAAGAGGGACCTACTGATATATGCCTACAACCCCAGCTACTCGGGAGGCTGACACAACAGGGTTCCAAGAGCAAGGCCTGCCTGGGAAGCTTAGTAAGACCCTGCCTCAAGATAAACAGGGTGAAAAATATAGCTCAGCACTCCGTCTCTTGCCTAGCAAGCATAAGGCCCTACAAATAATCCCCAGCACCAAATGAACAAAAAGTATATTACAACAAAAACGAATTCAAAAAATCCCAATCAGTAAATCCACTGAACCATACTTGTTCCAGTAAATGTTTTCTCCCCTCTTTTGGTACAAGGGGTTGAACCTAGAGTCTGTGCATGCTAGAAAAGTGCTCCTTCCACCGCTGACACCCAGCCCTGGAACTTCCCCGTCCCCAGGGCTTCACTAAACGCCCTCACTGGCCTCAAAGGTGCAGTCCTGCTGGTCAGCCACTCCAGTCGCTAAGCCCTAAGCGTTAAAGGAGTGCTCCTCCACAGCTGGCTCAGTGACGGCAATAAGGGCACACGGGCAAAGTTCAGCCTGTGTGAAAGAAGCCACAGCTTCATCCTGAGGAACGTTCAACCCGCCAGGGATTAAGCCCCCAGGGATCAAGAGGGGCACTGTGGCTATCTTGGAGGATGAAAGAGTCAGAAGTTACAGGAACTCTTGTTCTTATCAATAACTGAAGTCAGCTTCTACACTGACACTTAATTTCACAAGATTGGTGGTGAAGAATGCCTTGATTTCTTGCTTAGGGAGGTAGATATGGTTTTAAAAAGAACGTTACCTTTAATGTAAGACAGCGGGTGATGATAACGGTGTCAAGTTCTCACTCCCTTGAATAATGGGGCTATATTGTGTATGACTTTACAATAGAAATTTTTCAGTCACTGCCTATCAATCTTACCAAAATCTAAGACATAGAGCTACCATGACTATCGCCCCCCACAGGAGAAGGTGAGGTGGCGGCGGGAAAGGCAGCTCCCACAGTGGGGAGGTGTGGGGACATGAGGAAAGGCTCGGAAGCACAGCCGCGGTGGGCAGAATATATTCTCAATTGAAGACGGCACTCCTCTCCTGTGAGAGGAAACACAGTTTTCATTAGCACTAGTGTATGTTTTGCATTCAGCAGGCCACAAATTAGTGCCCTGCATCTGGCATTTATTTTCACAGTAGGCTAGGAAGCTTCTAGCCAACCCCATCCTCCACTCCCTGGGAATGGCAAATGAGAACAGGGCATCCCTGTCTCTCCTTGGTTTGGAACTAGTGCAGCGGCAATGGCAGCATCACAGTTGGCTGCTTTCTAACAACACTGATAGTATTCCAACTTAGCGAACGTACCGCATGCGTGGTATATGCTAATGCAATTTCCATACTTCGGCTCTGCATTGTTCTTCCTTTTCTACCAAGGAGGAAATGGGAGCTTAAGAAGGGACACACAGTGCCCAAGCCAGCAAGTGACAAGGCAGAGACTCAGGGCCAGGTCTTCTGTCTCCAAGTTCACCGTGCAACAGCTGCCTGCCAAGTGCCCTCTGACTTCTGGCTGGACCAGTTTTATTTGAAACCAGAACCAATGCTGCTGAATGCCAGAGCCAAGTGAGCTGGCTCATTGCATCAGACAGGCGGAGGGTAGGCTACAGTGTTAAATGAAGAGGATGAGGCTCACTTAAAATGCTTCAGGGACTGCTGGGTCCTCTGCCCATTTGCTATCATTTCTCAAAGGCTTGTTTTAACAATGAATTCCGGCTTAGAATTTCATCTTGTTTTAGGACATTACAAAAAGTCAATGCATTGCCAAAATATTCTTAGGATAAACATAAGAACCTGTTACTAAAGTATATGCATGTTCACTTCCATCTAAGGAGGAAGAACACGCAAAGAAAGCAACTATCAGGCAAGCTGTTTGCTTTGTAAAGAACACACCGGACCTCATGTAGCCCAGGCTGACTTCAAACTGTAGTTGACACTGAACTCCTAGTCCTCCTGCCTCCACCTCCCCAGTGCTAGGATTATAGGTCTGCACCACTACACCTGTCTTGTTGTTTTTTGTTTTTTTTTTTTTAAGGCAGTTTCATTCTGGAATGTCAGGGTGACTTAGAACTCATGATCTTCCTGCTTGAGCTTTCCAGTGCTGGAGCGTAGGTATACAACATCCCACCCAACATAATTTAATTTCTTGCATTCACAATTCTCAGTGACTTCTTTCTTGAGCAAGAACCATCATTTATTACTTTACCCCATTCTTCAACCTGCTACTAGTTTATATCAGCAGTCAGCCCAATTTCCACTAACAAAATTCCTGCATCAAAACAGCAAGCCTGTTGACAACTTAAATCTCAGGGTGTTGACACAATTATGATATACTAATCATATAATTAATGACTATGTCAAAATACCTAACCTGATTTATAAGTCAAATGTTCCTCTGTTACCATTATTTATAAGAATAGTTAAGCTATAAATAAGAGTAGCCTGGCATGGTGGCATTTAATCCCAACACTTGGGAGGCCAGGGTAGGAAGATCACTGTAAGTTCCAGGTCAGCCTGGAGTGAAGTGAGACCTACCTCAAAAAAAAAAAAAAAAAAAGAAAGAAAGAAAGAAAGAAAAAAAAAAGAAAAAGAAAAAGAATAGCATGACACTATCCTGCTAGTGATGGCCAGCTTTTGTATTCTCTATATGTAAGATGGAAATAACAATATTAAGAATTTTCCCATGCTAATGAAATGTCTATTTTTCATAAACACCATAATGCTGAAAGAGATCCTCAAATCTAAACTTGTGTTTGTGATGTATATGAGTGTGTATGCACGTTCATGTATGTATAGATAACAGAGAAAAACCTGAGTCTTATTCTCAGGAACATTGATCACTTCTGTTTTTTTAGATGCAAAATCGCTCATTGGCCTGGAGCTCACCAATTAGACCAGCCAAGCTAGCCAACAAGCCCCAGGGATCCGCCTGTCTCCATCTCCCCAGGGCGGGTGCTCATCTTGAAGATTGAAGTAATACCTTCACTCTCAGCTCTGACACGCTACCTCTTCTCACCCTCCTTGCACTTCCCTAAGAATGTGGCACAGCCACACTTATGCGTGAGGAAAGTGAACCAGAGCCACAGAAATGACGTATGTGAAGAAGCCCAGCACCTTAGTGGTGACTAAATTGGGCCCAAGTTCTTGACAGGAAATCTTTTGAGATTCCCAGGTAAGACCGACGAAAATGGAAGCTTGTCATACAAGGTTTGACTGTAACGTTTGTCCCTCCCCCGCAGGCCTGTTTACACCTTCAACTCTGCACATCATTTCTTGGTGCCCCAAAGCCAATTCCTTTGCTAACATTAGTTTATTTGGAGTACCTTCATATATATTCACACCACTCCAAGTACCTGTGAAATTCCAAAAATGTAGTCTGTATCTCACTTAGGCTTTCATAATAAGGAAACCCAAATTCAGAAATTTCAAATCCACATTACACTGCCAGGTGTAGTGACACACACCTTTAATCCCAGCACTGGGGAGGCAGAAGTAGGAGGATTGAGGCCAGCCTGAGACTTCATAGTGAATTCCAGATCAGCCTATGCTAAAGCAAGACCCTACCTTGAAAAAAACAAACAAAAGTTAAGTCAAGTCCATATCACATTACTCTCAATCGGTTTTTGTTAGTTGGTTAGTAGGTTTGGGGAATTTTCTTTTCTTTTTTTCTTTTTTATCTATTGATTGATTTATTTATTTTGAGACGGGGTTTCACTTTGTAACTCAGACTGGCGTCAAATTCATGGCACTCTCCCCGTCTCAGCCTTGTTGAGTTCTGGGATTACAGCTGTGAACTACCATGCAGGCCAGTTTTAACTTTTGATGTTCTTTCTTATAGGTGAGAGAGCACACACACAAAAAAAGAATGGATTTTAGTTATCCAAAATCATTACAAATATGCACTCAATACCATCTAGTAACTTTTAGATTTCCATCATCTACTTAGTATTTGAAAATGTCAGACAAAAAATGCAAGTCCTCAAGTGTTGTTCTTCAAATGTGTATATGAAATCATGAATTTTATCTGAAAACCCTAATAACTACCTTGAATAAATCCAAAACTATGCTATGTATGGCTATGGAACTAAGATAGTCCTAGTAATATATTCTTAGTCCTTACAGAGATACTAGTAGAAACTTCACAGCTGCATTTTTTTTTTAAATTATCTGTGGAGTGGGGAGCACACACGGTGATCAGAAGACAAGCTCAGGTCAGGCCAGACCTCACCTTCCACCTAGTTTGAGTCAGGGTCTCTATTCACTGCTGTATACATGAGGCTAGCTGGCCTTGAACTTCCAAGGACTCTGCTGTCTCCACTTTCCATCTTGCCACACATAGCCTGAGATTACAGATACTCACTACTACATCTGTCTTTATGTGGATTCTGGGAATCCAAATTCAGGTTTTGTTTGTGCACCAAGTACTTTAACAACTGAGCCACCACTCCAGCCCCTGTATTTCCTTACCATCAACTATGAATCAGTTTCTCACGTATTTCTACATACACATGCATCTACCTCTCATACAGAAGATGAGAATTACTGTAGAACCCTGGACCTTTTAGAACAGGTTATATTTCCAAGATAATATACAGTAAACTGGAGTGAACTAGAAGTTAAAATAGGTTCTAGCTATAAAATTTGCCCTCACATAAAATGTCAGGAGGAAAATACATACATTCCCTCTTTCTGATCATTTGTGTTAAATATTTTTTATTATAATGAAGATACTTTCCCAGAAGGACAAAAATATTTTTTAGAGCTAGGCATGGTGGCTCACACCTCTAATCCCAGCACTCAGGAGGCAGAGGTAGGAGGATCACCAAGAGTTCGAGGCCACCCTGAGACTACACAGTGAATTTCAGGTCAGCCTGAGCTAGAGTGAGACCCTAACTATAAAATAAAATAAAATGTACCCTATTTAAGACACACAAAAAAAACTGAAGATAAAAAAGACTGGTAGCATACGATCACATGAAAACTTTAGTTTCTTTTCACCTGGTGACATTCGTTGCCACTTTCAGCTTTGCTCCCTTGAAATATAGCAAAACTAACAGTATCTGGCTTCTCTCTGGGGAGCAAGAAACAGGAAGAATCCATTCCCCACACTCTGGGAAGATAATTTTGCTCAGGAGTTTTGCAGCCAATATCTGAATCATGGACACCTGAGAATGAGAGAGGCCTCAGACTAGAAAACACAGATACTATCCTATTGGACAGCAACCTCTCTCTTTTCCAATTCTTTCAAAACAGCGACACAGCAAGTGACAATCAAGAAGCATAAAAGAACAAGAGAGAATCAGCAGGTTGCTCCTCTGACACTTTGTGTTATAACTTTCATCCATTTTAGCACAGCAGAGAAGATAAGTCCACTGGTTCCTTCAGTGTCCTGACTGGTGTAGAAAGCACGGCACAGCCACCCAGCCGGGGATGGGGATGGAGCGTAACAGTCATTTTCACTCAGAGCAACTCAATTTCCTGTTTTTCCAGCACATCTGAATTGACACACAACTTTAACAGCTGTTAAAACTTTGGCTACAGCCACCACCTGCTCCCCTTGGGCTCATCAAACACTTCCTTGCTTCTGTTTCTCCAGAAATAATAGCATGTGTGCATGAGCGGGAAAGCAGAGCAAAGAGATGGAGATCCTCAAAGACTGGCCACAAATCGCTCATCTAGGGTTCACATTTTAAGCACAGAAGCTGTGTGATTAGACCACAAAGTCAACTGATGTAATTTTAACATATATACCAGACAGTATTCCAGTGACTTGGTGCTAAATCCTCAAGGTAATCAATTGTACCGAGAATTCAGTTTTTCAATGATGCCATCATTGTCACAATGTATTCTGATAAGTTTGGTATTTAATCATTAGTAAGTTTGTCACAATGTATTGTGATTAGTTTGGCATTTAATCATCTTTAAAGTCAACCTACAAACAAAGACAAAATCATTATTTGATATGCATAGCCATATTTTAAACTCAAACTATAATAGCTCAACTTTGTATTCAACGATATTTCAGAGGCTTGCCTCTGAAACACTCTGGTCTTTTTCCAAAAATCTAATCCTTCCAAATATGGCATTTTCGCTCTTTGAAATATGTCCAAAAATTTTTTCTGCAAGTCTGATGAAATTATAAAAGGGGAAGTAAGTTTGTCTTATTAACCCATTCTCTTTTCTTTTTTCTTTCATTCTTTCTTTCCTTTCCCTTTTTTTTTTTTTTTCCGAGGTAGGGTCTCCCTCTAGCTGAGGCTGACCTCACTGAATTCACTATGTAGTGTGTAAGGGTGGCCTCAAACTCATGGTGAACCTACCTCTGCCTCCCGAGTGCTGGGATTAAAGGCATGTGCCACCATACCCGGCTCATACTTTTAAAAATAAGTTACTAGGGCTGGAGGGTTGGCTCAGCAGTTAAGGTGCTTGCCTGCAAAGCCAAAGGACCCATGTTCAACTCCCCAGGACCTACATAAGCCAGATGCACAAGGGGGTGCACGCATCTGGAGCTCATTTGCTGTGGCTGGAGGCCCTGGTGTGCCCATTCTCTCTCTCTCTCTCTCTCTCCCTCCCTCTTTCTCTGTCAAATAAATAATTTTTTAAAAAATTTAAAAATAAATAAATTACTAACCTCAAAAAAAAAAAAAAAAAACTATGAGAGCTCTGACTTCAGTTGGGGTACCCAATACAGAACAAGGGTAGAGGAAATTAAAGTGAGGGACTCAGGTCGTGTCTTTCCTTGCCCACTTAGCACCTCCATTCTCACTATTTCATGGCCACAAACTTGAAAGCCTTCATGGGGATCCTTTTTCTTTTTTTTTTTTTTTCTAGAGATTAGACAAACTGATCCAAATGTGTAGTGTCCTGTGCTTTCCCCTGCTAAATTCCTAGAGCATGCCTCTGAGCTTTCTCCCTAAAGAAGCCATCTTAACATGAAAGGGCACAGAGTCATTAAAATGCTGCCTAACACAGGCACCCAATAGTGAGAGACCAAACAGCTGTGTAGCTAGAAGCCTTGGCTATTTCAATATTTTGTAAAGGAATCTGTAACTACTTAAAGTGCATCCAAAGCTTCAAATTGATCTAGTTTCCAACTTTCTTTAGATTGAGTTGACAGTCTTTCCTGCTTTTACATTCTTGGCCATCCTGAAAAGTGAGGTGAGGGACTGGAAAGGGTTCAGTGGTTAAAAGCACTTCTTTGCAAAGCCTGCTGGCCTGGGTTCAATTCCCCAGTAGCCACATAATACCAGATCCACAAAGTTACACATGCATCTGAAATTCACATGCAGCAGCAAGAGGCCCTGGCATAGCCTATTCTCTCTCCCTTCCCCTCCTTTCAAATAAATAAGGATAAGTATTATTTAAAAAAAAAAAAAACTGAGATGTCTACTCCTTTTTAAACACTTTGTCAAAATATTTGAAAATTCAATTGCATAGCTTTCTGATGTTTGAAGTTCATAAAAGTTATAAAATATTTAAATTTATAGATAGCACTGTGAACTTTAAGTCTATGAAAAACTAAAACTAACCAGCCCAGCTCAGCTCAGCTCACTCCCTCTATCATTTTTCTAAAGGTTAGCCAGCAGGGCAAGAAAGAGCCTTTTCCAAGGGAATCATTCCTCACATAGGAAGCTTGTGTACAAAGCTGAAGACACTTGGCCTGTTATAAATAGTCATGGGAAACTTTATTCTCCCATACTTTTAGTTTGTTTTTACTATGACAGCTGGGAAAAAGGGTTAGCAAAGTAGAGTCATTTTAAAAGCCTCGTAACAATCACTCTAATGTCAGAACACTAAAAGCCTAAGGATATGAAAAATCTTCAACAATCAAAAACATGCTGGGGGCTGGAGAGATGGCTCAGTGGGTTAAAGGCACTTGTTTGCAAAAAAAGGAAGGAAGGAAGGAAGGAAGGAAGGAAGGAAGGAAGGAAGGAAGGAAGGAAGGAAGGAAGCTAGAAATTATAGTCCATTTGACTTAACTCCTAAAATAAGCATAGACTCAACAACCAAAGTAGGAACTCCTTCCACCTTGGCTTCTTATCTTCCAGAGTACATTTGTTTCTAAGTATCTTTTTGTTTGTTTTTTGTTTTGTGATTTTACAGGCAGGTCTCATTGCAGACCAGGCTGACCTAGAACTTACTGTGTCGGCCCCAGACTGGCCTCAAAGTCAGAGTCATACTTCTACCTATCACCTCAGCTTCCCAAGTGCTGAGATTAAAGGTGTGTGCCACCATGCCCAGCAGTTTCTAAACATCTTAACCAAGAAGTTTCTTCAGCACATTAGTCTAGAGTTACCCTTAAAATATATTACAATATCTGATAACTGTTAAAAATCCTAATGTGTTTCCCATTTGAAAAACAAAATCAAAATTTACCATTCTGCAAACCTTTATTTTATAAGACATATATTAGTTGATACAAACAGAATATAAATCTAGTTCTAACTGACATTTGTGTTCAGTACTAAAAAGTCTTCAGTAGTAACATTTTCACTTTAAAAACAAAATCACAGTTCATGTATTTACTTAAGTTATGCCAGGAGATCAGCCAACGTTTTTCTGTATGGAGCCAGAGAGCAAACAGCTTTAGGTTTCAAGCTACAAGGTCTTCCCCCCCTCCCCCCGCACAACTCAACTGCAGCGTGAAAGCAGCGAGGACACCACAGCGTGGAAATGACGGGTGACTGTGAGCTTAGCATGGGGCAAACGCAGGCAGAGCGTGAGGAATGTATACCCAGAACAGAGATCACCTGAGATCTAGCATACAACAGACCTTCCCTAAAAAAGTGCAAAGGACTTCAACAGACAATTCTGCAAAGAGGGTATATAAAATGGCCAAATGAAGATAGTGCAACTTAAAAGCCAAATCAAGTAACTAATCATTAGGGAAACACAAATCAAATCCAGGATGTGGTTTCCTATCACACCAGCAGGGTGCTCCCTGGGGGTTGGGGATGACCAGAAAATTACACTTGGTGAGAATGTGAAGAGCTTGATACACTATCGATGGGGATGTAAAATGATGCAGCCACTGTGGAAAACAGTATGGAAGTTCCTCTGAAAATTAAAAATAGAGCTGGGCATGGTGGCACATGGCCTGCAATCCTATCACTTGAAAGGCAAGGGCAGGAAGATTGTGATAAAGGTGAAATTAGCCTGAGCTACATAGCAAATTCAAGGTCAGCCTGGGCTACAGAATAAGACCCTATGTAAATAAGTTAGTATGGGAGACTCTAATTCCATACTTCAAAGAGTCACAAGCAGGGTCTTCAAGAGATCTTTGTACACTCATATTCACAGCAGCACGTCTCACACTCCAAATCCCCTTATGGATGAATGGGTCTACATATGCAAGCATATTATTCAGCTATACAAAGAAGTGAAGTATTGACACTACAACATGGAAAAACAAAGGCATTATGCTGTTTTAAATAAGCTAATCAAAAGTAAAAATAAGACTTCGTGGTCCCACTTATGAGATGTTCACAAAGAACTCAGAACCATAGATGACAAGTAGAATGTGGCATTGCTCTTGGTTGCCCCTCACCCCATAAATAGATGGTGAGACCCTACTGCTGAAGACACCACATGCTTTGCCTTCAGGACACTGAGAAATCAAGCTGGAGCCGAGCTGGAAGCCTCAATCCTGCTGACTAGCTGTCATAGGGCTGGAAAGCACTTCAAAGCCTGCTGGGGAAGAAAAGTCATCAATAGTCTTAACCAGCAGTGGACTCTGTGAGCGACACATCGGCCAGCCAGGCAAGATGTGCCCACTGGTGCAATACTGGTATGACTGTTAAGGAGGCAACCCAATGCTCCCTTATTGGATTTGAGGCCTGATTTATGGGAGAGAATTCATGTCTGGTACTGAAAACCTAGTCAAATGCCTATGGCTGGGAAGATTATAAGCCCTAAGAAGAAAGCTACTACTGTTGTTTGGTTAAGTGGATATGATGGGCCCATCATCTTGCCCTCTAAATACTTATGTTTATGGCCACAAATTAATGCTCCTCTCACTTTTTGCCACAGAAGCTTCCTTTTGAAAATGGTGATAACTACTGTGGAGAGACATCTATATCAACCTCTCTAAGGCCCAAGGGACACTGAAGAAGGGGAGATAGAAAGAATGTAAGGGGGCTGGAGAGATAGCTCAGCAGTTAAAGGTGCTTGTTCGCAAAGCATACCTGCCAAGGTTCAATTCCCCAGTGTAGCAGACAGATCAGGTTCGCTGAGATGAACTTCCAGACCAGGCACAGTTATGGAGGAAGTGATGTTTATTGAAGCTTACAGATCCAGGGGAAGTTCCATAATGGCAGAAGAAGCTGGCCTGCCTTCACAGGCCCAAGCAGTGAGAGAGAAGCACAAGCCTACAGCCAAAAGCCACAGCACACTTCAGGAACTCCAGCTAGGCACACTTTGCATATCTTTAGATTGAACTCTGAAACCCACTACCACACCTTAAGATCCACCCAGTGACACTGCCTCCAGCCAGGTGGCTGCAGATGCAAACTACAAACAATAAAGAACTGAATATATTGGGGGCCATCTATTCAAACTACCACACCCAGTATACCCAACAGCGAGATGCACAGGGTAGTGCATACATCTAGAATTCATTTGCAGTGGCAAGAGGTCACACTCATCCGTCCATACATACACCCATACACACACACACTCTCTCTCTCTCATATGCATGTACACATGTAAATAAGTAAAGAATGTAAGAGCCTGAAGACGGGAAGGAGTGCTCTGGAATACTGTCTTCTGGACATGAAGTGGCTGATATATTTATGATCTTATAGCAGCTGTCTTTACCTGTACGAGAGCTGCATAATGAGCCTGTCAACATTCTGTCACATATGATGGAGGAGGGGGAAAAAGGACAAATCAAAATAGGAGACTGTTTGGAAAAAAGAGGGGATTCAGGTGGAAGGGGGATGGGAGAGATAGGACAAATCAAGGTAATAGGAGGGGATTAGATCAAAACACATTATGTCTAGGTCTGAAAACTGTCAATAAAAGATGGCTTAGCCATTAAGGTGCTTGCCTGCAAAGCCTAAGGACTCAGGTTCAATTCCCCAAGACCCATGTAAGCCAGTGGCACATGTGTCTGGAGTTCATTTGCAGGGGCTAGAGGCCCTGGCACACCCATTATCCACCCCCCAACCACCTCTTTCTCTCTCTCTCTCTCTCTCTCTCTCAAATAAATAAAGGTAAAATAGTTTTAAAAAATTTTAGGGCTGGGCATGGTTGCATACAGCTTTAATCCCAGCACTCGGGAGGCAGAGGTAGGAGGATCACCATGAGTTCGAGGCCACCTTGAGACTACATAGTGAATTCCAGGCCAGCCTGGGCCAGAGTGAAACCCTACTTCAAAAAAGCAAAAAAAAAAAAAAAAAAAAAAAAAAAAAAAAAAAAAAAATTAAAGTTGCATGTTGGTTGCTAGGAACGAAAAGGGTTTTTTTTTTTTTTTTTTTCATGGATACTGTTTACCAGGTGAAAAGTGGTATAAAACAGATGGTGATGGCTCCACAACTATATGAATATGCTCAATACTTCTGAGTGTGCACAAACAAGTGCTTATGATGGCAAGTACTATGTCACGTGTAGCCCACAATAAAACCTGGAGAAAGAGGGAGCTGGGGAGTTGTTTCAGGGGCTAATGGCACTTATTTGCAAAGCCTACCAGAGTTCAATGCCCCAGTACCCACATAAAGCCAGAGGCACAAAGTAGCACATGGTCTAATTTGTTTGCAGTGACAGGAGGTCCTGGTGTGCCCATTCTCTGTCTCTATCTCTTCCTTCCTCTCTATCTCTGTGTCAAATAAATAAACAAAACCTTTATCATATAACAAAAGACTGCCAATTTACTACAAGTTAGTTTGCTATGAGTTTGAAGACCCAATTTACTAAAAATAGTTTACCAGCTGTTTAATTTACTATGGATTTCAAGACATAGCCCAAATATTTAACCTAGACATTTGTTATATTCATTAGAACCTATTGCAACCTTTAATAATATACAAAATATAAACACAGTTTTAAAAAAGAATCAAGGATTGGGAAGATGGCATTGAATCCTGGCTGGCAGGCTTTGCAAGCAAGTGCCTTTAACCACTGAGCAATCTCCCAGCTCTTCTTTTCTTTAATTTTTATTGTGGAACACACATGACATAGCACTTACCACCTTAAGCACATAAAAGCCAGACGCTCTGGTGTGAATCTGTAATCCCAGCACACCTCTATGAGAAGGGAGATAAAAAGATGCAGACAGAAGAATCCACTGGAACTTCATAGGGAAGCTAATCTGGCAAATACAGCAATAAACAGCAACAAAAGACCATGCCCCAAATAAGATTGGAAGTGAGTTGTCTTCTGATCTCCACATGCATGTTATGGCATGCATACACCCACACTCACATGCATCAATATATACACACCAAAAGAAGAAAATGAATGAAAATAAAAAGACTCTAAATAATGTCTTTGCAGGTCACTTGAAATAGAAATCACCTTTAGCTATTTAATATAATCTAAAGCAGCAACTGAAATGTATGGAATAGTCCCAAACATGATGGATGAACAAAGGCCACTGATGCACCCACTAGAGCCGTGTGACCTTGGAGATGCCAATGCAGCTCCGTAAGCTTCAGCCTCAGTAACTGGACAATTGGATTTCCTGAAAAGGCAGTGACAGGCTGCAGATATGGCTAAGACACTTGCCTGCAAAGCCTAACAACTCGGGTTCAGTTCCCCAGTACCTATGTAAAGCCAGATGCACAAAGTGGCACATGCATCTGGAGTTCATTCACAGTTAGAGGCCCTGGTGCACATATTCATTCTCATTCTCTCTCTGTGTGTGTGTGTGTGTGTGTGTGTGTGTGCGCGTGCGCGCTTGCAAATAAATCAAAAAAAAAAAAAACAGCAGCAAGATTTTAAAATGAAAAATAGTATAAAGAATGTAGCTAGGCACAGTGGTGCATGCCTTTAATCCCAACACTTGGGAGATAGCGGCAGAAGGATCGCCATGAGTTTGAGGTCATCCTGAGACTATATAGTGAATTCCAGCTCAGCCTAGGCTAGAACACGACCCTACCTCAAAGGAAAAAAAAAAAAAAAAAAAAGCAAAAACAATGTGAGAAAGTCAAAAGCTGAGTTCCTCCATAACAGCAGCAGCCTCCATCCTAACTGCAGCTGTTGACAGTTTATAAGTAATTCTCAAATTTGCTTACATCTTAGAATTGCCTCAGCAGCATTTTAAACCTTTTAAACCTAACCTTGCCCTTGTCCTGGGCCAAGTTATCAGAATGGGTAGGTGTGTGAGAGCAAGGGCATTCATTTTCAAGTTGCTCAGGTGAGTCTCATGTAGAAACCTATGCTAGTCAACAAATAAAGTCAAACTTTAGAACCAATAATGTATCCATATAAAGACAAAGTAAACAAGTTGCTAAGTCATTCCTTAATTTTCTCATAACCCTTCAACTAACTTCAATTTCATAGCTCCAAAGCTGCAGAATTATGAAGTAAGCTTTTTCTGAAAAAAAAATCCCCTCTCTATTGCAGGTTTGTTTCAGAATCAAAACCTTAAGGGGCTGGAGAGATGGCTTAGCAGTTAAGCGCTTTCCTGTGAAGCCTAAGGACCCTGGTTTGAAGCTCAATTCCCCAGGAATCCACGTTAGCCAGATGCACAAGGGGGCGCACATATCTGGAGTTCGTTTGCAATGGCTGGAGGCCCTGGCATTCCCATTCTCTCTCTCTCTCTGCCTCTTTCTCTGTCACTTTCAAATAACTAAATAAAAAAAAAAATTAAAAACAAACCTTAAGATCCTTCAAAGCAATGTCAATGAAGATTTTGACATTTTAATTTTAAAAAGCCAAAAATAGTGAAAAAGAATGTCTAGCAAATCTGGGCAGGTAGAGACCACAAACATTAGCAAATGGTTCTAAAGACAGCATGCCCCTGGAGTGGGTAGCAACTGTGTCATCTTTTCTCAGTGACTGATGTTATTACTAAGTACAGTGCTAAGACATAAAGTGTCGGTAGTTTCATTAGGGTAGAGGCAGCACGATTCTTTGTGGAGATATGTTCCAAGTCCCCCAGTAGATGCCTGGTACCTCAGAGAGGTCTGAACTCCATGTATACTATGTTTTCCTAACTAAGAGAAAGCCTAACCTATAAACCAACACAGTAAGGTATTACCAGCAACAACTAGTAAAATAGAATCTTACTATAACAAACGTCCTATGAATGCAGTTTCTCTCAAAATAGCTTGCACTTTCATTTCAGGAACGTACTTAACAGTTTCTTTCTGGCATATCTCAATTGTCAAAATTATAAATCTTACATTTTGGGGCCATTATTAAGTAAAATGATGGTTCCTTCCCCTCCTTCCCTTTTCCTGTTGGTTTTTCAAGGTAAGGTCTCACTCTAGATCAAGCTGACCTGGATTTCACTATGTAGTCTCCGGGTGGCCTCAAACTCATGGTGATCCTCGTACCTCTGCCTCCTGAATGCTGGGATTAAAGGTGTGTGCCACCACGCCCGGCGGCCCCCTTCCTTCCTTTTTCTGTTGTTGTGTGTAGTCCAGGCTGGCCTGCATGTAACTATGTACCACAGGCTGGCGCTGAACTCATGGCACTCCTCCTGCCTCAGCCTCCCCAGCCGCAAGGTTACAAGCATAAGCCACCACAGTACTGAGTGGTTCTGATAACCAAGAGGTCTACCCAACATGGAGAAGGAGATGGCACACACCACACGGATATGTAGAGGGTGGGTTCATGTCCTAGGTTGGGTGGGACAGGATGAATGTGGTGGCACAAGGTGTCATCATGCTACTTGGAAAGGAATGCAACTTAACATTTATTGATGGTTTATTTCTGAAACGTTCCATATAATATTTCTAGGCCACAGCTGACAATAGATAACTGCAACAAGAGAAAGGGAAACTTCTGGTAAAATGGTACTACCAACCCTGGATATTCACAGTAGAAAGAGAAATCATGGGCTAGAGAGATGGTTTAGCGGTTAAGGCACTTGCCTGCAAAGCCCAAGGACCCAGGTTCAATTCCCCAGGACCCATTTAAGCCAGATGCACAAAGTGGTGCATGCATCTGGAGTTCATGTGCAGTGGCTGAAGGCCCTAGCACACCCATTCTGTCACTCCCTCTTCCTCTCTCTCTCAAATGAGTAAAAGATAAATAAATTTTTAAAAAGAAATTAAGGGAAATAGTTTTTAGTTACTGTCTTCCCCTCTAAAACATTTCAACTCTTCAATCATTGTCTCCAATATCATTGCTCTTTTCAAGGAAATACCAGCAAACCTAGTTTTTCTATCATGTAGGAAGCAAAAAGAGGGATAATTTTTACATGTCACTATACAAATTAAATCAACCAACTCTCATCTATATGAAAGCCTATGAAACAGATAACAACATACATAGATGCATATTATGTGACTAATCACATGCAATATGTACACTGACATAATCTACTCTTAAAAACAAATTGTTTAGGTCAATTACATTAGTAGAGTGCATCTGAGCAAAATAAAACAAATGTGATTCTAGAAGTGGAAAATAGAAATTCCTCAACTCTAACCACTAACACAACACATAGCAAAATAGAAGTGAGGCATAGAAAGCAACTCAACTGGCCACATTTTAGTCCATCAACAAGTCGCCTAATGACAGCATAACTAGTTAGTCATTTACAACTTAACTGGCTACAAGGCATTCTGCAACCAGCCAAGCTCAATTACTATGATTAAATTCTTTATCAAGCCAGGCGTGGTGGCGCACACCTTTATTCCCAGCACTTGGGAGGCGGAGGTAGGAGGATTGCCATGAGTTCGAGGCCACCCTGAGACTACAAAGTGATTCCAGGTCAGCCTGGACTAGAGTGAAACCCAACCTAGAAAAACAAAACAAAACAAAACAACAAATTCTACATCAATTTGGTCTGTTGGACCCAGGATTGAAGACTAGTTCAAATCAATGACTTCTTGCAGTTTTACTTTTCTTTTGGGAGAGACTGAGACTAGATATACATGATACATATCAAGTTCCATACAACATTCATGTAGCTGATTTGGTGCCACATAACTAAAATGTCAGCATTCACAGGAGGCTAAGACAGGAGGATTGAGAGTTCGAAACCATCCTGGGCTATAACAGGGACAACCATGGCAGACAGATGGACAGACACATACACACATCCCACAGAGAAAACTAAAGCTGTTTGATTCAATGGCTTTCGAAGTCTACATTTGGCACAGCAGATACTTTTTCATGAAAGTAAGAAAGGGATTGATGAGAGATTCTAGAAGTGAACCTATAGAGACACCACGGTAAAGGACCCTGGGATGATCATTGGATCAGAGGCCCCTGAAGGAAGAGGGCTTTTGCAAGGCAGCCACAGCTGCTACTCGCTAATGCCTCACACCGTCTACTCACCATGTCTAACAAGATGTACAATACTGCCTGAGTGAAATCCTGAAGACAATAAAAAAAAAAAGCTTGAAACTATTCCTTGCAATGTTACAATTATCATGTAGAATCTTCCAAAGAAAAGGTAACAGATTCCATAAAACAGTAATATTTCCTAAAACAACTTGATGCCCTGAATGTTTAAGAGAAAGAATGCAAGTAGGAAGGGAGATATCTACCTAATATAATTTCAGTGTTATATTATAATTTCATGTTACAATAAAACAATACCTGGAGCAGGGGACTTTGTAAAGAAAAGAGGTTTATTCCTAGAGCTCACAGTTATAGAGGCTGACAGCCCAGAATCAGGCAGCCCTGCCAGTTAGGCCTCTGGTGGGGGTGTTCTAGCTATATCATACTATAGCAGGCATCCAGCATCATGATAGAGAGGCTTGAGAAAGCCAGGCTCATTTTACAACAGTGGTCTTTGTCCATAACCCACCCACTCCCACCACAGAAGCATTAACCTTAACAAGCCTTAATGACCTATTAACCTGCAAGGGATCACCTCCAATTCGGTTACACTGGGGGAAAGCCTCCCACACATGAATCTTTGGGAGACAAACCACATCTAGCCTGGACAGTGAGTTAATGATTCAAAGTAAGTTGCTTGATAAAATGGAGATAAGACTTTCAGTCAAGAAAATGGTAAAAAGCAATGAACTAACCCACTAAAGCCTGCGCCATTCCTTCCGGTTTTACTTCTAGTTTGCTCTAGATTCTCAGAAAAGGATTCCTCTAGTCTTCACGTTCCAATTCGTAAAATAGAGTCGCACTGAACTTCTTTAAAATGACCCGTTACAGCAATGTAACCCTTGGAAAATTACAGAGGACTTCTTCTGAATAGTAGTACCGTGGATAAGAACGAAACTAGGCCTCACCAGCCATTAGACTAATGAGTCATGATTTAATTGCTTCTATAGTAAGGAATTTACCTCCAAAACCAACAATTATATCACATTAAGATTTCTCCCAGCCACCTCCCAAATACTCTCATCTAGGATAAATTTTTCTACAATTTAAGCCTTTTGGAATGCTCTATCATTTTTAGAAAGAGTAAGAGCTATAGGGAGTAGTCAACAAACACAAGTACCTGGAATGGGCCAAAAGATAAGACAGACAAGAGGAAGGAGGCTGATAAGGTAGGAAGTCATTTTTTTTTTAAAGGTTGGAGTGGGGTGTTATTTTAGGTAGGGTGTCTTGACCATTTTACCAGATGTACTTCCTTAAGTTTGGAGAGGGAAGGGTAAAGTTCCTTTTAAAATATTCTCATTGAGAAATTACACATAGATTCTTTTATTTGACAGAGAGAGAGAAAGAGAAAGAGAAAGAGAAAGAGAAAGAGAAAGAGAAAGAGAAAGAGAAAGAGAAAGAGAGAGAGCGCAAAAAGCAGATATACAGAGAGAAAGAATGGGTGAGCCAGGGCCTGTAGCCACTGCTAATGAACACCAGGCACATGTGCCACCTTGTACATCTACCTTTACGTGTGTACTGGGGAATCATACCCTGGCCCTTTGGCTTTGCTGGCAAAGGCCATAACCACTGACCAATCTCTCCAGTCCCTGGACATAGATTCTTTTAAAGCAAAGAAAGTGTCAGTTTAACCTGTCATTTTTCCGAAATACAACCTGAAGTACCTCACACAACAGTTTTCTGCTCCTTCATGTTAGAGCCACCTGAATGCTCCTATTTCACCCCTCCAACCGAATCATGATTTCTGAACAGCTGTGAGTGTATTTTGTGTGAGTCTTTGAAAAATCACAATTGACTCCAAATCCACAACACAATTATGTTGTTTTGTGAGACTTGAATTCAGTGTTCCAAAGCTGAGGTAAACCCGCAACTCCATTTCTGGAGCTTGCCTTATTAACGCCCATCTTACCAATGCATTCCTTTCCTCACCCTAATGGAAGAATATGTGGAAGGACAGATGTCAGCAGCTAAACAGTGAAAAACCTGGACAAAAACTGGAAGGAAGCCCGCAGCACTAGGGCTATTTGCATGGAGTAGATAGGAGTGTGGAGGAAAATGAAAGAATTAATTCAGACACTGCATGTCTCCTCTACGTAAGCATTACACTAGATGTCTTGGAGATTAGTCATGCTTGCTCTGAGACTTTTCCATGTTTCCTCTAGACTGCCAGTGTTCGCATGGCCTCTGATGAGCAAACATGCTGGGACTTGCTTCTAAGGAAACGCCTGTCATGTTCTAGGGAAAAATGACTTCTTTGCTCTTAAATCAGAAAAACTGAACGACTCTCATTCATTAGATACCAAGTCGATTTTTCCTTAACGTTTCTATTTCTGGAATGTCTGAACTCTATTTAGGACACTGCTGTGATTACATGAGCTAAGAAAGACGAGGAGCATGCTGGGGGGGGGGGGGGCGATTATAAGAGGGTTCCTTCCCACTTAAGAAATTCAATGCTAGCACAGAGGTTTGCACTTGAGCATTTCCCAAACCAAGGTTATTTTCAGGTTCTCCTCACCTCTTACAGAACTACCTGTTCTCATTACTGTTTACCCAAACGTTTAACATGGTGATTATTAGCATATCTGGCAGGAAGGCATGCATTGAATATTAACTCACCATGTGACGGTCCCTTCCCTCCAATCTCTCCTCAAACACGTGAGGATCAAAAGTATAGTTGTTTGCAGTCCGACGACTCTGCGCTGGGTTTTTTTGGCATCAGCAATTGGCCACGGGCACACACACCCCCCAATCAGAGGCGAGCACCCGCCTGCCTGCTCCCGGAACTGTCAAGCGGGCTGACAGCTGGCATACCTTCCCTTGCCCTCCACCCGCTTTTACAAAGCCCCTTCCTTCCAGTCACCTTGACATTGCTGGCCTGCCTGGGCCTCAGCCTTTGGCCAAGCAAACTTTTCCTTACCAGGGCTCACGTACAGGTATCATCACCCCCCCCTCCCTCCCCCACCCCCGCTCCAGAGCCCCAACAAGGGGCCCTTTGTTACTTTTTTTTTTTTCCCCTTCTTCTTCTCCAGGACACTTCACCCAATTCCTGGCATTCAGCTGGCCTTCCGCAACCCCAGGCAGCCCCAGTGGGAAAGCCACCCCAAACGACCCCCCCACCCCCACCGCGGACAGAGCCCGGGAGAAGGCCGAGGGAAGCCCCGGGGCCGGCCAGGTAGAGCTGGCGAGGCCTGGGAGCGGCAGCGCGGGGACCAGGGGGGAACCTACCCTGCGGGCGCGTCGGGGGCTCGGCCGTCCATCGCGCTGCCGGCCGCTGCGCGGGCTCCAGCTCGGAGACGGCGCGTCACCGCTGGGGGGAGAGGCCGGCGGTCAGGGCGGGAGCGGGGCTGGCCGCACGTCCGGAGCCTGGGGAGGGCGGGCCCGCCTCCCTGCTTCCCTCCCTCCCTAGCCCGCTCGCTCGCTCGCTCCCCGGTGCGAACCCACCTGCGGGCCCCGCTCCCCCGCCGCCGAAGCCGCGCTCGCCGCAGGTTGCAGCCGGCGCCCGCAGCGACTGGAGGCGGCGCTGCAGCCCCCGCCCCCGGGGTCACCGCGCAGCCAGTCGGCGCCTCTCCCGGGCGGGCGCGAGGAGGAGGAGGAGCGGAGCGGGGCCGGCGCTCGCTGGCTAGCTCGCGCGCTCGCTCGGGCACCCCGGGCCCCGCAGGAGGCAGTCCCGGCTCCTCGGGCGGAGTTGACACAAACTAACGCCCCGGGGAAACTTCTGCCGTAGCGCGGTCGGCAGCGCAGCTCTCTCTTTTCCCACCCAGAGCTCCCACTTTCGGGAGTAGAGAGCACTGCGGCTCGCCGGTTTCCGCGGCCGGATCTCAGGCTCGACCTCCCCCCCCCCCCGGCCGCGCGAGAGCCAAGCCGGGACTTGAACACGCGGCCGGGGGTCCAGCACAGCGCCTCCCGCGGGCGACAGACAGTGCGCTCGTTGCGCGCTCCGGGACTCTGGCACCCCGCTCGCACTCCCCTTGCCCCAACTCCGCGGCCTTCCGGGCAGCACCCCGCTCGCACTCCCCCGCCACATCTCCCCGGGCTTCTGGGCAGCACCCCGCTCCCATTCACCCTGCCCCACCTCCCCGGACCTCTGGGCAGCACCCTGCTCCCACTGCCCCCCTCCCCTTCCACCACATCTCTCCGGCCCTTTGGGCAGCACCCTGCTCACACTCCCCTTGCCCCAATTTCCCGGACCTCTGGGCAGCACCCCGCTCCCACTCACCCTGCCCCATCTCCCCGGGTCTCTCCGGCTCGCCGCCGCCTCCGCCGCGCGCAGCCCAGAAGTGAAGACCAGGTGGGCGGCATCGGAGCGAGCGAGGCAGCGAGCCGGAGAGGGGAACGGGGCGGGCGGGCGCGCCCAGCGAGGAGGAATTTCCTTCCCCCAGGGCTCCGGGCTTTAGGGGTACGGCTCGGGAGGCTCGGGTCCAGGAAGCTCCCCATTCCCACCGCTAGGGCGTCGCTTGGAAAGCCTGGCTGGCGTGCCCATGCGGGACAGGTGGCGAGCCAGGGAGGGTACTTGCCCTGCGAAACCCAAGGCGGGGACCTGGGCCGCCACGGAACTGCAAAAAACTCGCAGAACAAGGCTTGCAACTTGATCGCCTGCACTCTGACCTTTGGCATCTAGAACTTTTTTTGTTGTTTTAAACCTGACCCCTAAGGTAGCTTTGTGTTCAAAGGCACCTGTGACGCTCTTTCTAATTGGTGGCAGGCTGAAGCTCGCCCTATCTTCCCAGGCGTATTTCTTTTGGGCTGTAAACCTGTAACAGCTGTGATTTTGAGGACTGGGTAGTCTAACGTCTTGAGGCAATCTATAAGCTAAGAAACAATTGACGGGCGTGTTTATCACCTCTTAGCAGTTTTACAGGAGTAAAATGAATCCCACAGGGGGTTGGGGATTTAACACAGTGGATGATAAGGCCCTGAGTTCGGTCCTCAGCCCCCGGGGGGGGGGGTACGGGGGTGGGGTGGTGGGGGAGACTAGGAATCCCACAGGAATCCCACAGGCACAGTACCCAGCTTGTTTGTGTCAGTCCGTTCCTTCAGAGGACGCCTCACACCTGACAGGCAGGCACATTAGCATTTGTCCTCCTAATTTACAATGATTAAAGAAGTCCTTGGGATGAGTTTAAAGCTTGTTTCCGAAAATATAAAATTTAAAAATTAACCGAATCCCTAAAACACATCTGTGTTAGTCACACCGCCATGATAGGGTAGCAAGTGAAGAGAATCAAACTAATCTGATTTTTATGACCGGTGCTTGATTACATGCTCTTTCAGTTGTTTATCCTTTATGGCCACGCCCCCGCCAAAAAAGGACTTCGGGGCTGCGGGGTGATGGTTCAGTGGTTAAAGATGTCTGCGTCTTTGCAAAGCCTTCGGGCTAGAATTAAATTCTCCAGTACCCACGAAAAGCCAGACACACAAAGTGGCAGAGTCTGGAGTTCATTTGCAACAGTAAGAGACCCTGGCATGCCTGGTCATTCACTGTCCCTCTTTCATTCAAATAAATAAATAATTATTTTGAAAAAATGGGGGGGGGTGTGGACTTCTCTGGCTGGAGATTGAAGCTAAATTAAAGCCCGTGCTTGCAAAGCGTTGTAGCCTGGGTTCAATTCCGCAGTGCCTACTTAAAGCAAGATGCACAATGTGGCACGTGTATCTGTAGTTTGTTTACAGTGGCGGGAGGCCCTCGCAAGCCCATATCCTCTCTTTTTCTCTCAAATAAATAATTTTGTATAGAAAAATGGCTTCTGAAATTAAGTAAAATACTATCTAGCATTACCTAGAAGAACATCCTTGGTCGGTTATGGGCTGGCATTCATATTTACTGCTTCTAATGCAGCATATACTGAGCTGGGAAGACCTCATGGGTGGGAAGATAGAGCCCTCTCAGTATATCCTCACAAAGGGAATATGAAAAAAAAAATCATCATAGCTTATATGTATGACAGTCATAGAACCATATCACAAATGGTTACTTTTAAATATTTTGTCTAACATTAAAGCAATTCATTTAAATGCATCTGGATTTTAGGCTTGAAACAACATCACAAGTTATATAATACCATGAATCATTTCTATCCAGGAAATATGTAAATCATGAGTAGATTTATGGTTGTTGCACAGACTGTGATGTAAATATTGAGTAATGTTGAAAGTACTTAAAGTTTATAACTTTCCATCGAAATCAGGATTAAAGCTTTAGTTTCAACATTATTTTATGACATGCTACTAACATTACGGATCCCATTAGGCTAATTTTAAACATAAGTCATTTTCATAGCACTTCATAGCTGTTGAGAGCAATTTCCATGGCATCAATTTTCCTGTCTTCATTTTGTTACTAGGCATAGGGCAGGACCATACTCTCTTGAGCACTGGAATCTGACATGGCCAAGTGACTTACTTTAGTGAGTGAAATGTTTCCTTTCCAGATAGTCACTTCGGGGAAAGCACTTGAATCATCATACTGTACCCTGCTGCTGTCATCATGGAAGTGTGTAGTGAGACAGAGATGAGATAAAATTGAAGCTACCATGAGCACTAAACTATTGGCTACATAGAGAGTTCCAGGACCCAAACCAGAGTCTGCAAAAGCAGTGAATGAGCCTGCAGTTTACAGAACTGAGATTATAATTCATGTTCTCATTTGATGCTAAACTCTCCTGGCTATAGTTTGCTAACTGCATAATTTATTAGCAAAATAGTCATCGCAGTTGAACCTAATAGTGAAAAACTTCTCCCCTCTAGTTATACAGAACTATTTAGCAATTATCCAAGTTTGTCTTGATGTTGTTCTCCCTGTGTGGCAGTCCCTTCTGTTTTCTATCTGATCTTTTCAAGGCATAGCTCAGGTACTGTCACCTCAGGAGGGCTTTTCCACATTATACAGTAGAATTTTCTCTTTTCTTCTTGAGCCCCTGAGTAGGTGCTTGGGAAGTACAAGGCCACATACCACTTTCAGTTATTTGCTTACATGAGAGAAAACAATGTTAGCTTGTTTTCCTTTTTAAAAAATATTTTATTTATTTATTTATGAGGCAGCTGCAGAGAGAAATGAGCACACCAGGGCCTCTAGCCACTGCAAACAAACTCCAGACACATGCGCCACCTTGTGCATCTGGCTTTACATGGGTACCTGAGAGTGGAACTGGGGTCTTTAGTCTTCTCAGGCAAGCGCCTTAACTGCTAAGCCATCTCTCCAGCCCTTGTTTTTCTTTTTTGTTGTGGCCAAAATGCCTGACAAAAACAACGTGAGGGAAATTTGGCTCACAGTTTTAGAAGCGTTCATCCATCATGGCATGGGAATGATGGGAAGGTGGGAAACTAGCTGCACGTGTAATGGTGGCCAGGGAGTGGAGAAGAGTGTCTTGGCTCTCTGTCTATTCATCTGTCTATCCATCTCTATCTCTGCCCCCCTCCTCTTTTGTCTGGGTCCTCATTCCACAGGACAGTGGTGCCTACATTCAGGATAGATTTTCCCACCTTACTTAATACTTTCTGGAAATTCCCTCATGGACACACCACCAGAGTTATACTCTGCCAATCTCCCAGGGTATCCTAAATCCACTCGAGGTTTTTTTAAATTTTATTTATTTATTTGAGAGAGCGAGAGACAAAGAGGCAGAGAGAGAGAGAGATCAGGCGCTCCAGGGCCTCCAGACACATGGGTCACCTTGTGTATCTGGTTTACATGGGTCTTGGGGAATGGAACGGAGGCCCTGTGGCTTTGCAGGCAAATGACTTAACTGCTAAGCCATCTCTCCAGCCCTCAAGTTGACAATGAATATTAACCATCATTAACAGGGATTGAACTTTAAGAGGCCATTTTAACCTTTGTCTTCTGAAAGTACAGCCTTGACCATAGAAGGCACTCTCCAATATTTGTGGAATCCAGACATGAAGGAGAATTCTAAACAGAACTTAAGCTCAGGGGGTACTTTTCAACTCAAGAGGCTAGCAGATCATTGAAAATTGAATGGTGGTGGCACATGACTTTAATTCTAGCACTTTGGAAGGCTGAGGGAGGGGGGATCGCTGTGAGATTGAGGTCAGCCTGAGGCTGCATAGTGAATTCCAGGTCATACTGGGCTAGAATGAGACCCTACCTCAAAAAAACAAAAATAAAATTAGAACATATAAGGACAAAAAATTAGTCTTTATAAAATTATGTAATGGCAATAGTGACTAAAATCCAAAGAAGAAAAAAAGAGAGAAAGAGATCAAACCGGGTGTAGTGGCACACACCCTTAATCCCAGCAGTTGGGAGGCACAGCTAGGAGGATTGCTTCTGGTTCCAGGCCAGCCTGGAGCTACAGTATGAGGTCCAGGTCAGCCTGGGCTATAGTGAGACCCTGCCTTGAAAAAAGAAGAGAGAGTGGGAGACCAAGGCAGGTATACTGGTGCACACCTGCAATCCCAACACTTAAGAGATAGAGGCAGGAAGATTATGAGTTCAAGGTCAGGTTTAGCTATATAATGAGTTTGAGTCCAGCCTAGATTACATGAGACACTGTCTCAAAAAAAGCATCTTTTATATATATCTTTGAGTGATAACCTAGATTAAGGGTCTCCACTGAGTAATAAAATGAAGAACTTGCATGCTTAATAAATATATATTTATATATATAAAAAGAAATAACACAATAAGGTAAGCAATGTTTGTTTTTTGGAGGAATAAAAGTAGGCCTTGTCTAAACATTTTTGTAAACTATTTCGAACAATAAAATGTTCAAATGTTTATTTTAAATATATTTGTTGTTCAGCTACAGGGATCAGAGCAAATATGTATTTAAAACCTAAAACCTGGATGTGTTGCCTCGGGCCTATAGTCCTAGCACGCTGCGAGGCTGAGGCATAACAATTGCCATGAACTTGAGGACAACCTAGGCCATATAGTGAACCAAGACCAGCCTAAGTGACATGCACGACATTGTCTCAAAAAATGAAAAATAGAGTTGTGTAGTAGCACATACCTTTAGTCCCAGCACATGAGACCCTACCTGAAACAAACAACAAAAAAAGAAAAAGAAAACTGAAAAATTGCTCTGCAAAGATAATATCTTCCTATCTATCTCATCTTTGTACATTACAATCTAAAGTACATATTTTTTTTCTTTCTATCATGAATATGTGTATAATTTTTATATAGCAAGATTAGAGACACTGCATAATTGTGCTCAATTTTAGTGAAAATTTCACTTCAGGCTTTGTGTTTCATCTAAACAACTTAATTTCAGGAAAATATGTGCTTAGCTGTAAGAGTTGATGAAAACAGGAAGCTGAAAATCAAGTTCAGGAATATACATATGAATTGTTATAGTTTCATCTTTGTATAGGCATTTTAATTTTGCATGCACTCTTATAGGCATGAAAACCCAGGAAGTAGTGTTAAAATTCTATGTTCCCTATGTGAATGCTCCATGGAAAAGTGTAACTTTAGGGAACCAGGGCCAGATTTTTCACTTGGTTGCCACTCTCTTTCTGTCTTTGGTATATCTGCCTTTCCTCAACTCCTATTCATAAGCTTACTTTAGTGCCATTCGTCCAAATTGTACATTTTTCTAAAAAATCAGGGACTATAAATAAAAAATAGATACATGTTTCTCTCTGTGTGTGTTTGGCTTTTATGAAGCAGAGTCTCACTCTGTCCTGCGGTGACCTGGAACTTACTCTGAAGTCCAGGCTGGCCTCAAACTCAGAGTATTGTCCTACCTCAGCCTCCTGAGTGCTGTAGTGAAAGGAATATGCCACCATTCCTGGGTGATAACATGTTGTATCGAAATAGTATAGTTGTGGTGGTTTGATTTAGGCGTCCCCCATATACTTGTTTGTTTTGAATGCCTGGTGCCCAGCTGATGGCAATTTGGGAATTAGAGCCTTGCTAGAAGAAATGTGTCATTGGGGTGGCTAATAAAATAAACCTAGTACAATAGTTTATGCAGAAAGAACACCTATTAATTAAAAAATTTATAGGCAAGTATAATAAGTGAAGATCATATTTATGTAGCCTTCAATTGCCATGATAATCATAGCTATCTCTAGTCACATGAGAACTATTAAAATAAGTGAAATAAATGAGTAAATGGCATATTTAAATGAAATGGTAATACAACCATTCATAGTATCAAGTGTTTAATGTGTGACCCTCTAAGTATTGCATGTTTCAGGTATGAACTTCCTTTAAATACCGTGTGTTTTGGAGATAACTGAGTATGTGGGATATTTTAAAGTAGTTGTTTTATACTGTGAATGTGGAAGAAAATAAGTCATATCTGGCTAATACATTTTTAAAATATAGACAAATCATGACAGGAATATTGTATCAATGTTTGAAGAAAGAGAGCTAGGGGTATTGCTCTGTGGATATTGTTCTACAGGAGTCTTTGGGTTCAATACTTAGTACCAGAAAGAAAAAAAAAAAAACAGAAATGTTTAAAGAAAGAAAGCATGATACCACTTTTGTTTGTTTACTTTTTGGAGACAGAGTCTGGCTATCTAGCCAGAGTTGGCCTGGAACCACACAACCCAGGTTGGTCTTGAGCTAGAGATTCTCCTACCTCAGCTTTTCAAATGCTGTGATTATAGGTATGGGACACCAAAACTGACTTGGATATTTTCAAAGAAAAAAAAATGTAAATAATGCCTTGCATCATTCATGCATGGACTTATAAAAGTATTATCATTTTATATCTTTGAGGGTCATTTGCAACCAAACGTTCTAGAAGTTTAAAATTTCTCAGTAGATGTTCTTTATTGTCAATTCTAAGGAATTGTTTTAAGGTTCAGAGAGATTATTAGATTCAGAAGGAAAGAAAAGAAAGCACAGAGAGCTCCTGCCCTGTGGAGGGCAGGAGGGGGTCGAGATGAGGAGGAGGTCTGAGATGCAGGAGGCCTACCAGAATCTGGAAGATCAAAAGCCAGCCAGGAGAGACTCTAATGAATTTTTGACTTACAGATTTTGCTTTTCAAACAAAATTGCAATACTTTTTCTTGAATGAAATTTCCAAGAAGTATTTATTAACTCAAGTTTATTTTAAGAAATGAAGAAACATTGATTGGGGGCTATAGAGGTGGCTTAGTAATTAAAGGTACTTGCTTGCAAAAAAAAAAAAAAGCAAGAACAAAAAAAAGAAAAAGAAAAAACTATATTTGCTCTTCCCCTTTAACATATCTTCTTGCCAAAATAAATTTATTTTCTGGACTCAATAATTCTGTTACTGGTTGGCAGTAATTTTCTTTGAAAGTGAGTAAGTTCTTATATTAAAGAATTAATTTCTGTCTGGAGAGATGGCTTAGCGGTTAAGGCGCTTGCCTGCAAAGCCAAAGGACCCAGGTTCAATTCCCCTGTACCCACATAAGTAGATACACTAGGTGGCACATGCGTCTGGAATTTGTTTGCAGTGGCTAGATGCCCTGGTACACCCATCCTCTCTCTATTTGCCTGTCTCTCTCTCAAATAAATAAATAAAAATAAATTTTAAAAGAATCAATTTCATTCAAAGTATCCTGATCTCTAAATTTAAAATCCATGCAAATGATTGCCTCTCCTCTTTTCTTTGAAAAAAAGAAAGATAGATAGAAAGAAAGAAAGAAAGAAAGAAAGAAAGAAAGAAAGAAAGAAAGGAAGAAAGAAAGGCCTAAGGGGAAAAAATTGAAGTCAAATTTACCTATTTCATTTGAAACAATTATCTAAATATTGGTGTTCATAATGTTAATATTATTAAATTATACCTATTACTGGGAGCTGTATATCTGCCTTTATAATTTTTTTTCAAGGTAGGGTCTCACTCTAGCTCAGGCTGACCTGGAATTCAATATGTGGTCTCAGGGTGGCCTCGGACTCACAGCAATCCTCCTATCTCTGCCTCCCGAGTGCTGGGATTAAAGGCGTGCGCCACCATGCCTGGCTGCCTTTATAAATTTTTAAGATAAATCCAGACTGTTTAAAATATTTTATTTATTTGCACATGTGTGAGAGGAGGTCACACAAGAATCTCTGGACACTAATAAATGTAAAACTAGTAATAAATAGACTAGCAAATAATAAATAAAAAATAATAAATAAACTAGTAAATGAAAGCTACACCTGCACCCTTTTGTGCATCTGTCTTTACATGGGCACTGAACCCGGGCCAATAGGCTTTACAAGCAAGTGCCTTGAACCACTGAGCCCTATCACCATCAAAAGAAATCTAAATCTGGACTTTTATTATGAGAATGTTTGATTATGGAAAGACCTATTCACATATACAGATTATAATGAGCCCTCGTGCATCACCCAGCTTTGAGAAATTAAAGAAACAAATCTAGTATTTCCAATATCTCCTATAACCTACTTGTCAGCCTCCTAAAATGTCTCAGAACGTTCCCCTGTGAGCCAGGCCGCCCCCATCAGGCTTTCCAGGCATACCACCCAACAAGCCCTGGCACATTCCCGGCCTCCTCTGCCTTTCCCTTGGGAGGCTCAGCCTGTGTGTGGTTAACTATCGCCGCGGTCTAAAGTTCAGGCACTCGAGCCAGACAGCTGGCTTTGTCGCTTACCTTCTGAAGGACATTAGAAAAGCAACTGCACTTGACAAAGAGTCAGTGTCCAGTGAGGGTAGAATGTGAATGCAGTAAGGACAATGGAGACTCTCTTATTTATGTATTTATTTTGTGTGTGTGTGTGTGTGTGTGTAAGTGTGTGGGCACACACACGACCATAGTTATGCCTACACATGCATGCACATGCCTGTGAAGGCCAGGAGGCTATCAATGTCTGGTATCTTCCTCAGCTCCTCTCCACGGGAGGCTCTTTCTAAAGGAATGTTACAAATGAGAACATGCTGTGTCTTGGTTGGACTTAGACTAGAAAGCAGAAGTCTTTGTGCTCCAAGCAGAGCACTTGGCTTCTTGCTGGATGATGGCCTTGGGCAAAACTGTGGAAACTTCAGTTCTCATCTCTATAATGAGATCAGAAATATTCTATGATCTCTGAGTATTCTCTTCCTGATCAAACTGATTGTGCTAAAATTATGAATTCATAGTTTCATATATATTCATATATATATATATATATATAACTAGTAATAAGATGTTCTATTACATAGCACTTTAGAAAGTGTTTATTCACTATCAAGTCTCACTTGAGCCTTTAAAAGCTTGCAAAGGTAAATCATCATATTGTTACTTTACCATTCTTGAAATTTAACCACATGATTTGCCCAAAGCTTTCTTACATGTAAAGTAGCAAAACTGGGATTAAAAATGATTGACTGGGCTGGAGGGATGGCTTAGCAGTTAAGGAGTTTGCCTGCAAAGTCAAAGGACCTAGGTTTGATTCCCCAGAACCTACGTTAGCCAGATGCACAAGGGGGCGCATGCATCTGGAGTTTGTTTGCAGTGGCTAGAGGCCCTGGTGTGCCCATTCTCTCTCTCTCTCTCCCTCTTTTTCTGTCAAATAAATAATAATAAAATATTTCTTAAAAAATGGTTGATTAATTTTTCAGAAACATTATAGTTACCTTGCTGCAAACATGGTACATTAAAAAAAAATAACTCATACCCAATACTATCATGTAGCTAGCATGCAGAATTTCTTTCCCCATCTCTGGATTCTAAGTCAGCTTTGAAGGTACCGACTACCTGAACCTGCCTTGTCCCAGCAGATGCATGTCAGTCAGACTCAGGTCTTGCAAGGAATATGAAGTACCAGGGAGACAAAGCAAAGAAGTCAAGGGAGACCGGAAATCCAGATGTATTCTTTTTTTTCTTTAATTGACAACTTCCATAATTATAAACAATAGCCCATGGTAATTCCCTCCTTCCCCCCACTTTCTCCTTTGAAATTCCACTCTCCATCATATCCCATCCCCCTCTCAGTCTGTCTCTGTTTTATTTTGATGTCATCATCTTTTCCTCCTATAATGATGGTCTTGTCTAGGTACTGACAGGCACTGTGAGGTCGTGGATATCCAGGCCATTTTGTGTCTGGAGAAGCACGTTGTAAGGAGTCCTACCCTGCCTTTGGCTGTTACATTCTTTCTGCCACCTCTTCTGCAATGGACCTTGGAATGAGCCTTTGAAGGTGTGATAGAGATGTTTCAGTGCTGAGCACTCCTCTGTCATTTCTTCTCAGCACCATGGTGCCTTCTGAGTCATCCCAAGATCACTGCCATTTGAAAAGAGAACCTTCTCTAGACAAGAGTGAGAGTAGCATTAATACATGGGTATGAACATTAAGAGAAGTGCTTACTGGGCAGTTTGGTGAGCATAGTATATACATTTAACCAGACACCAGCACACATTACACCCTTAGGGCTCATGACTACCCCTGTTGTATGTTTTCAGTATCAGGGATGTATTCCCCCCCATGGAGTGGTCCTCCAGTCAAATTAGACGGTGGTTGGTTTCCCCCATAACAAACATGCCACTATTGCACTCGTTGTCTCCTTTGGCCTGGCTAGCCAAATATAAGGCTTGCAGTGTCCAGATGTATTCTTGAGTAAGCTACTCCTTGACTATATAAAGAACAAAGGCATCATGGTATAATCATGGTACTACTTGGTTACAACATGGGAGCAGTAGAGAACAGGGTTAAGTTAAATCAGATCCCCTGTATGTATATCAAGGTCCATCCCATGAGGGATTTACAGAGGAAGTAATTACACTGTGTATTTCTCCCCACTGACAAAGAACAAAGAGGTCTATCTAGGAACATCAAAGGCAGTAACTCACAAAATAGATACTTCTAATACTGCTAGCATGAGAGAGCACACTGCCCCAAGTCCACCTAATATATAGAAATTATTGTTTTGGGCACACATCAGGAATGAATTCAAGTTTTTTAGAACATCAATTATTAGCTTTTTAAGCTATTTTGCCCTGATCAGTTTGGGAGAAGTGAAAAAAAAATATGATGGAAAAGCAGAAAAAGATGGCTTTATAAATTTGTTGACTATAAATGAGTATATGGGGCTGGAGAGACTGCTTAGTGGTTAAAGCACTTGCCTGCAAAGCCAAAGGACTTTGGTTCGATTCCCCAGGACCCACGTAAGCCAAAGGTGGTGCAGGTATCTGGAGTTCATTTCTAGTGGCTAGAAGCCCTGGTGCACCCATTCCCTCTCTCTCTTTCTCTCTCTCCTTCCCCTCTTTCAAATAAAAAGAAAAAAAAAATTAAAAAAATGAGTATGTGACCCTTAAAAGGTCATTGAGAAATTATATGAAATAGCACTATTAACACACTTAGTAAATATCCAGCACATAGACAGCCCATAGAGCTATGGCCCGAAGGTGTAAGTCTACAGCTAGCTACACAGGTAACTGTTAGCTACAATGTTTTCTTGTAAGTTTACAGTTTTCTTTATCAGCTATTATAAGACAGGTAATAAGATGAGGTTATGAGGAAGAAGGTTTTGTTGTACCATATTTGTGTGATTGAATATTTGAAGAAGTTACTGTGTATGTTTTAGGGATAGTAACATTTTCTAGATCTTTATGATTTTCTGTCATCATTAGTAAAGTAGATCTTGATCATAAAGGACTTAATATTCTCATACAGAAATCTGGTAATGTGCTGAGCAAATATGTAATTATTTCTATAAGGAAGTCATGAAAATAAGATTAAGATGTTCCATTTTAATGGAAATATGCATAGCTGAATTAACTGTAACCTCTGAATTCACTGACTGCATATAAACTATTTGTGACAGTCACCTTTTATTTGGAATGCTACTAAAACAGTTTTACATCTGGCAGATATAATGCCACTTTCCTTCCCATGCATTTTGATTTGGGCTAAGTACTACCTCATCATCTGAAAGAAAACCTAGAATAAGCTTTTCACTTTTAGTATTTTTTGTCTCATAGTGAAAATACAATAGTATGATAATTCCTTTTCTGAAGATTGGATTACAAATAAGTATAGCAAATAATTGTGCTTTGTAGCAGAAATTACGTAACTTTAAACCTTTTTGTTGTTTTTGTTTGTTTTTTGAGACAGAGTCTTATATGGTCAAGGCTGGCCTTAAACTCCTGATCCCGTGGCCTCTACCTCCCAAATTTTTCAATTAAAGGCATGTGCCACTACACCTTCCTTTCTTTTCTTTGTTTCTTCCCTCCCTCCTTTCTCTCTATCTTTCCTTCCTTCCTTTCTTTCCTTTCCTTCCTTACATTCTTTCTTTTTCCTTCCTTCATTCCTTCCTTCCTTGCTTTCTTTCCCTTTCTTCCTCCCTTCCTTTCTTTTCCTTCCTTTCTTCCTTTCTTTCTTTTCCTTCCTTCCTTCCTTTCCCTTCCTTTCTTCCTTTCTTTTCCTTCCTTTCTTCCTTTCTTTCTTTTCCTTCCTTCCTTCCTTTCCCTTCCTTTCTTCCTTTCTTTTCTTTCTTTTCCTTCCTTCCTTTCTTCTCCTTCCTTCCTTCCTTTCTTTCCATTCCTTCCTTCCTTTCTTTTCCTTTCTTTCCATTCCTTCCTTCCTTCCTTTCTTTCCCTTCCTTCCTTCCTTCCTTCCTTCCTCCCTCCCTCCCTCCCTCTCTTCCTTCCTTTCTTCCCCTTCCTTCCTCCCTCCCTCCTTTCTTCCTTCCTTCCTTCCTTTCTGTCTCTTTCTTTCTCTTTCTTTCTTTCTTTCTTTCTTTCTGTCTTTCTGTCTTTCTTTCTTTTTTCTTTCTTTCATTCATCTTTTTGAGATATTGTCTTACTGTATCCCAGGATGACCTGGAACTTACAACTTATCCTGTAGACCATGCTGGCCTCAAACTCATGGTGATCCTCCTACCTCAACCTCCCGGGTGCTAGACTGTAGGTGTGATCCATCACACTCCGCTCAGCCTGTCTCCCTTTTACATATATTTTAATCGGTTGATTTGTGGGGGTTTTGTTTTCTTCATTGTTCTATTGAATTGTGCAAACTTCTTGTATACTTTGGATATGAACTTCTTCTCCAACACACGGTTGAGAAATCTTTTCTCCCAGTTCTAGGCTGCTGTTGCTGGTTATTGATTCCTTGGCTCTGCGGAAGCCTTTGAGCTGCAGGAGTCACACTTGCTTATCTTTGCATTGGCTCCCTGTGCTTTTGATGTCCTATCCACAGCAGTCTTTGCCAAAGCTGATAGCCAGGGCTTTCCTCCTGTGCTTTTTCCTGGGAACTGTACAGCATAAGGTGTGGGTTATGATAAAGGGCATACACATAATTGCTGCTACAGAATTATAAACTGAAAACATTACAGGAATTCAGCTCATTTCTACAATAGAGTAAGCTATATAGTAGCTATGCTTAAAAAGAAAAAATGCATAGTTTTAACTGTGCTTTTATAAGAAACTGAAAAAATGGAATTATTCAAATTAGAATATTTTGAATTGAATTGCCTTCTGTTACTATTCTCTGAATTACTTTGTTAGCAAAGTGGGTTTTGATTGTTGTTATGGTCTGGTTTAGGGTTTTTTTTTAATATATAATATATGTAACTCAATTAGTAATCATTGTGAACCATAACCAAGTGGCCTCTTGTTTCTGGAAGCATACTTTTTCAATACTTTAGTCAACAAGTAAATTTAGTTTTAGCGCTATAAAGGGCTGAGAGTGTAGGTTGGTGACAACATGTGTTATGCATGCTGTGCATTCCCATATAACCATATATAAAGCACAACCTTCCCTAAGGAAAAATAAGAATTAGAATCTTCTTATCAGGGGTGGCTGCAACTCAGTGGTACAGAGCTCGCCTAGTAAGGTCCTGAGTTTTATCCCTAGCAATTTAAGTTTTTAAAAAGTATTTATTTGCAAGCAGAGATAGAAGAAAGACAGAGAGAATGGGCATGTCAGGGCTCCAGCAGCGGCAAATGAACTCCAGATACGTGTGTTACTTTGAGCATCTGGCTTTATGTGGGTACTGGGGGATCAAACCAGAGTTGTTAGGCTTTGCAAGCAAACACCTTAACCACCAAGACTTCTCTTCAGCCCCACCTTTTTTTGTATTTTTGCATAGGGTCTCACTTTAGTCCAGGCTGACCTGGAACTCACTGTGTATTCCCAGGCTGGCCTTGAATTTAAGGCAATCCCCCTACCTCTGCCTCCCAAGTGCTGGGATTAAAGGCATGGGGCACCATATCAAGCTGCAACTAAGTTTTTTTTTTAAGTCAACTTTAAAATCACTTTATTGCTTCATTCTGATTTTATACATGAAAACTTTTAAGTGCAGATGCATTTAGTCATGTGTTTTTTGTAATCTCCTGTATTTATTTTTGTGTGTAATTTGAAAACAAACCCAAAACTTTGGCCCTAAGGTGCTGCTACAGGAGAGAGTTCAACTGATTTCCCTAAAAGTAGAAGCAGCCTACTCAAGGCTGGCCCAAAGCTCTTTCATTTCTCATTTAAGTAAGCTTATTTCTGTCATTCTAATTTAACCATATCATCAAAATACTCCACGATACAAAGTCCTTAATAATATTCATCTCTGAAAAAGCTGTGATGTTTGATCATATTATTTATAACCAATATATTTATTACTGTCTTTTTTATAAATTTTAAAAAAGTTTTTTATAAGTTTTATCAGATTGTATGGATTTTATAGGGCTTTTATGACTTTGGTGGCCTCCATTGTATGCAGATGAATGTATGAAATTCTTATTGTATATGGGTTGGAATGCAATTCCAAATGTAATATGAATTCAATATATTTATATCTAATAGTAAAAAAATTAAATACATCCATGTTGCTTTTCCAACAATCCTGGGGAAAAAAATTAAGTAGAATTTAGAAGACCCAGTGTTTGCCACCAGCCCTGAGTTTGAATCCTCCAGTATTAAAAATCTTTGCTTTTAAGACCCGTGTTATTTAACAATTTTACAGTAATTTAACTTAGAATTTTCTCTGAAAAAGTGTTTCTTAGAAATAGAAAATAGGAAAATAAAACCAAGCATAAAAATTATTAAAATTGAAGCCTGGTATGATTACTCACACTTTTAATCTAGTCCTAGGGAGGCTGAAGGAGCAGAATTGCTGTGAGTTTGAGGCCGGCTTGAACTATAAACTGAGTTCATTCCATTCAGCCTGGGCTGGAGTGAGAATCTGCCTCAAAAAGCTGGGGAAAAAAATAACTTAAAATTCTGCACAAGAAATTTGAAATTTTATTAGGAATGTAAAGAACAACACATATCTTCCAAGAAAACTATGAAGAGAAAATCTGTCACCCGTACAGTGAGAACGTATTTGCGCTTTCTTACATATATTCATTCATAAGATTCTTAATACCTCTAGACGCTTTAAGGAGGCAATTAATTCCTTTTTGTTGTTCTTTTTTGACCCAAACTTTTCACAATAGCCCAGGATGACCTTGAACTCATTCTAGAGGCCCAGGCTCCTCTCAAACGGACAGCAATCCTCCTACCTCAGCCTCCCAAGTACTGAAAATAAAGGTGGTCACCACCATACCTCTCTAAGATGCAATTAATTCTTACTGCATCCTTACATGGTAATGAGAGGCATAGCTATTCTTTTTTATTATTATTATTTTGTTTTCCTTTGTTTTTTTGAGGTAGGGTTTTGCTCTCTAGCCCAGGCTGACCTGGAATTCACTTTGTAGTCTCAGGGTGGCCTCAAACTCTTGGTGATCCTCCTACCTCTGCCTCCCAAGTGCTGGGATTAAAGGCATGCACTACCACGCCCAGCTTCTTCTTATTATTACATTATTATTTTTGTTTTGTTTTGTTTTTTCGAGGTAGGGTCTCACTCTGGTCCAGGCTGACCTGGAATTAACTATGTAGTCTCAGGGTGGCCTCGAACTCTTGGTGATCCTCCTACCTCCGCCTCCCAAGTGCTCGGATTAAAGGTGTGCACTACCACACCCAGCTTCTTCTTGTTATTATATTATTATTTTTATTTTGTTTTGTTTTTTGGAGGTAGGGACTCACTCTTGTCCAGGCTGGCCTGGAGTTCACTCTGTAATCTCAGGCTGACCTCGAACTCACTGCAATCCTCCTGCCTCTGCCTCCCAAGTGCTGGGATCAAAGGCATGTGCCACCAAGCCTGACTAGACATAACTATTCTTTTATTGAAGGTGAGCAAAATGCAGATGATTTATTAGTTACTCAAAGGGACACTCAAATTAGTATAAAGCAATATGTATATCTTCATGCTTTTAGCAATAAACACAGTATAGTAGCTTAATTTTAAACAGAGAACTATTTTTAGTTTGAATTGAAATTACAGTAACTGAAAAATCCTCTTCGCCTTCCTACTTCTCTTCCTCTTTCTCCTCCTTGTCTTTTGCTGTTGTCGTTTTGAGGCAGGGTCTCATTCTAACTTGACCTGTAATGCACTATGTAGTTTCAGGGTGACCTTGAATTTACAGCGATCCTCCTACTTCTGACTCCCTGCTTTCATTCTTTTTCAATTTTTTTTATATTTTGTTTTTTCAGGATAGGGTCTTGATCTAGTTTGGCTGACCTGGAATTTACCATGTAGTCTCAGGGTGGCCTCAAACTCACTCCTGGCAATCCTCCTACCTGTGCCTCCCAAGTGCTGGGGCTAAAGGCGTGTGCCACCATGCCTGGCTCTTCATTCTTCTTTCTGCTGCTTGGGGTGAATCCAAGGCCATGGGCATTCTATACAAGTACACTCCCACTGGATTATAGTCCCATTCTAAGAATGTTTTCTGAGTTACTTAAGGAATATAATGTAATATTTTTGGCTATTTTTATATGAGATCAGTGTCATTGATAATTAATGATAGGGGCTGGAGAGATAGCTGAGCATTTAAGGTGCTTGCCTGCAAAGCCTAAAGACCCATGTTCGACTACCGAGATCCCACATAAGCCAGACAGACAAGGTGATGCATGCACAAGGTCACGCATGCACACAAGGTGGTGCATACATCTGGAGTTCAATTGCAGTGGCTGGAGGTCCTGACATGCCAATTCTCTCTCTCTCTCTCTCATAAAAAAATGATATTAGAATTATTATAAACTACAAAAGAGTTAAACTAGGTTGGAATTATTTTAAGTTTTTCTTTGAAAAATGGTCACGGCCAGGTGTGGTGGCACACACCTTATTCCCAGCACTCAGGAGGCAGAGAGAGGAGGATTGCCATGAGTTCGATGCCAACCTGGGACTACATAGTGAATTCCAGGTCAGCCTCGCTAGAGTGAGACCCTACCTCAAAAACAAAACAAAACAAACAAAACAAAACAAAACAAAAAACAAAAAAAAAATCGTGCCAGAATTACATTGGTACTATAAGAAACATACAATATACAATAGGTAACATAAAATCCTTAGACTTTAAAATATCTCTCAATATCCAATGTGTATTTTGAAATCCATTAAGGAAGTATAAAGCTGCTCAAACTGCTAGAATAAGGACAGTGCCAGTAGTTTTTGTGTTTTGTTTTGTTTTGTTTTGTTTATTGGGGGTGCTAGGAATCAAGCTTAGGGCCTTGCGCATGCCAGGCAAGAGCTCTACCACTGAGTTATGTGGCAAGCCCCAGAGTAAATAGTTAAATATAAATTCCAAGTGTTTTAATGTATCATTATTCACTAGTTTTATTAATAAAATCTTGCTAGATTGCAGTGGTTAAGAGAAATGTTTGAATGAAGTCATGACGATGATTGATAGGTCTGTGATCTTTAGAATTTAGTCTTCATGAATGGGAAAGGTTTTATCTAGCTGAGCAGCTGACTACCCTGGTGCATGTATTAACCACACTGATTCCTGAGCTTCACATACTCTTCAGCCCAGAACCTCTCCAGTCCACAATAGGAGACTCTCTCAACTAACACTGAGCTGGGAAAATTATTGCCTAAATTCATCTCTACTGAGATAAAAATGTGACTGTGATATTCCTGTCTGCAAAAGAACTTCACCCTTCCCTGCTTCCTCTCCTGCCTCCTTCCACATACCTTTCTCCCTTCTTCCTCTCATTCTTACAAGACCTTGCACTATAATAGCCCAGGCTAAACTCTCGAGCCCCTTGCTGCAGCTCCTAGAGTGGCTGATGAGACAGAACCTCTTAATGATGTCAGGATACAGAGTCTGGGTCTAGCATATGCTTATGGAACTGAAAGCATAACAACAAGAATGAGAAAAGGTTCCCGGCTTTCAGCAGCTGCCTGTCTTTGGTGAGCATGAAAAGATGCACAGGATATGAGAGAAGTATATAAACACATCTTCAGGGGAAAACAGGTAGCTCAGAAAGCAAGTGTTCATGAAGCTCTGTGAAGGAAGAAATCTGTGGAAGGCTTTGTTGAACAGAAAGGCCTGGACAGATGAAAATTTGTGTGGATAAAACAGGTGCAAAGGCATTCCAAGTGAGGAGTGAGGAACCAGCATGAACTAATGTGCAGCTGTTGAATGCTTTTTCAGTCTGGCCTGAAGGCGCATGTGTTGTTGGGGAAGATCTTGAATCCAAAGGTGAGCTATGTCATATAGTAAAGGCCAGGCTTATCATGCAGGTGAAAAAAAAAAAAGTTAAAAACCCATATAAAGGAATAAATACTCAGGAGACAGCTTTGAGAGTTTCAGGTACCCAGCGGAAGCCAAAAGAAATGACTATCTTCTTACTGTAGGCTTTGGGGGAGAAAGTTAAGCTATAGTTGTTGTTCTTTTTAAACCTGTGTGCATTAATCATGAGTGGTGGTTAAAGTGCAGGATGATGTAATTTCTAGTGAATTTTCATTGCTGTGTGTTTCTTGTTTGAAGACAGAATACTCTTTAAACTGCTTTTAAATAGAAATTGACTTGCTCTGTAAAGTTTCTGAACTCCACACTCTTTTCAGTCCGCCCTTCTGCATTTCCTCATCGCCTTCCCTTCTGACATTTACTGTTTTACCTCTTTTTTTCTGCATCACCACTGATCACTCCCTATGCAAACCACTTCAAACATGACCCTGTGAGGGTTCAAACTCAAGAAGTATTAGAAAACAGCTCTGGAGCCCAGCGTGGTGGCTCGTGCCTTTAATCCCAGCACTTGGGAGGCAGAGGTAGGAGGATTGCTGTGAGTTCAAGACCACCCTGAGACTAATGAGTGAATTCCAGGTCAGCCTGGGCTAGAGTGAGACCTTACTTCGAAAAAACAAAAAGAAAAAGAAAAAAGAAAAGAAAACAAAAGAAAGAAACTAGTTCTGAAGGACTGGAGAGATGGCTTAGTGGCTAAAGTTGCATGCTTGCAAAGCCGAACAGTCCAGGTTTGATTCCCCAATACCCACTTAAAGCCAGATGCAAAAAGCGACCAGTGTGTCTGGAGTTTGTCTGCAGTGGCAAGAGGCCCTGATGTTCCCATACTCTCTCTCCTTTTGTATTTCTCTCTCTCTCTCTCAAATAAATATGAGAGAGAAATATGATAGGAAATAATCCTGGAAACTAAAAATTTTTCTCTCTAGAAATTATAAGTTCAAGGCTAAGGCAGGCAGAAGCATGCCTATATTAGTTTCAACCTCAAATTACTCATGCATTTATAATTCCTATGGAGAAAAGTTTGGAGGTGGTAGCATATCTATTTTTATATAACAGTTGTTCCTACTGCCTTATCATATGTGAAAACTTGGAAAAATAATAGAAAATTTCCACTTAAGAAAATTCCATATGAGCTCACCTTCACAAGTTGTGACTCCTTGAAAGAATTCAGACATCCTGGGTGGCTGGCCCTGCACTGGCTGAGTGTGGCTGTACTCAGAGAACCCTGATCTGGAAGAAACCAGCTTTAGGATTAGCACTTCAAAGAGTGGCATGTAGCAACAGAAAGCTGTGGAAAAACTGAGAACAATACAAATGCAACATGAACTATCACACTGAAGCCAGCCTCAAAAGAATATTTAAGGCTTGGAAGTAGGCTTTTTCACAGTTCACTTTTTAAGCAGTCTTTAGGAGTTCTTCAAATAATTATGTCAAATTCACTTTGATTACTGCAAGGGAGCCAGGAAAATTACAATTACTATCATTCATTCAAGACTTACATAAGTCAGAATTGTGTTAAGTACTTTAGAGATATTTCATTTAATAATCACAAAACATAGGATGATTAACATCATTACCAAAATTTACTATTCAACAACTCAAAATTACTGTTTCAAAAGGTACTTTGGACTATTATAGGATAATCTGAGTTTGGTGGCATAGGCCTGTAATCCAAACCTGTTTAGGTGGCTGAAGCAGGAGGGTTGAAGGTTCAAGACCTGCCTGGGCTATAGAGTGAGTTATCCTAGGCAACTTAGTAAGACCATGTCTCAAAACAAAAAGTGAAAAGAGGTTGGGGATGTAGCTCAGTGGTAGAACACTTGCCTAACATGTGTGAATTCCTGAGTTCAACCCCCAGTAGCCTCCCCATACAAATATGAGATGATAATAAGCTCTAGTATGCTATATTACTCTAATTGGGTAGCACAGCACTGGAATGGGCTCTCATTAGAAGATGGTATGGGATTCTTCAATTGTAGAAGCTATCTCAGAGCATGACACATCAAAGTAAGGAAGGCCATGGCCCATAACAGGCAGAGAATAGAGGTCCTTCACTTTTCATTTCTGTCCTAAATTCATCTAGGTGTATTTTACTCAAAGATGTTTGATTAAATTTATATCACTTGTTAAAAATATATTTGTCTGTGAGAGGAGGAAAAGAGAGAGAGGGAGAGCACGAGTCCACCAAGGCCTCTTGCTACTCAAACTGCAGGTGCATGTGCCACTTTGTATATCTGGCTTTATGTGGGTACTGGGGAATTGAACCTAGGCTAGCAGACTTTGTACATAAAGCACCCTTAAAGACTGAGCCAGGGCTGGAGAGACGGCTTAGCAGTTAAGGCACTTGCCTTCAAAGCCACAGGCCCCAGGTTTGATTTCCCCAGTTCCCATGTAAACCAGCTGCACAAGGTGGTGCCTGTGTCTGGAGCTTGTTTACAGCTACTAGAGGCCTGGCACGCCCATTCTCTCTCTATATCTGCCGTTCTCTCTCTCTCATAAATAAAGATTGAGCTAGCTTCCCAGTTTTTACAACACTTTTTTGTTTCTTTGTATTTTAAACTTTATTTTATTTTATTTGTTTGAGGGAGAAAGAGAGAGAGAATGGGCACGCCAGTGCCTTTAGCCACTGCAAAAGAACTCCAGATGCCTGTGTCATCATGTGCATCTGGCTTACATGGGTCCTGGGGAATTGAACCTGGGTCCCTTGGCTTTGCAGACAAGCACTTTAACTGCTAATCCATCTTTCCAGCCCATATCACTTTTAATATATTTGTTATTTATTTATAAATATATATAGAGAGATTTAAAAAAGAGAGACAGAGTGAAAATGGGTGTTCCAGGACCTCTTGCCACTACAAACAATTCCAAATGCACTCACCACTTTGTATAACTGGCTTTACATGGGTACTGGGAAATTGAACCTGGGCAGTTTGGCTTTGCAGGCATGCACCTTTAACCACTAAGCAATCAGCTTTGCAGCCCTTTATATCATTAAAAAAAATTAGTTATTTGAGAGAGAGAGAGAAAGAGATAAAGAGGTAAATAGAGAATGGGCATACCAGGGCCTCTAGCCATTGCCAGTGAACCACATGCATGTGCCACCTAGTGCATTTGGCTTTATGTGAGTATTAGGAAATTGAACCTTGGTCCTTTGGCTTTGCAGGAAGTATCTTAAAGTACCTTAACTATTAAGGAACCTCTCCAGCTTATATTTATTTTTTCTTTTTGAGAGATAAGGTCTCACTCTAGCCCAAGCTGACCTGGAACTTTGTAGCTCCAGGCTGGCCTCGAACTCACAGCAATTCTTCTACCTCTGCCTCTCAAATGCTGGGATTAAAGGCACGTGCCACCATGCCCAATTCTTTATATCACTTTTAAATAAAGGAAGCATTGGCCTGACAAAACACACAGAAATGTCTTTTCCAGTGTCTCACTGAGGTAATCCAGTAACTGAACACCACTGCGTGACTCTGCACTTCATGCCATCAGGCACCGAGTTCCATAGGAATCTTTAGTTTTTAACTGCATAATCCACATTTTCACTGTTTAAAGGCTTTCCAAAGGGGGAAAAAAAATCAGAGTGGTCTCTATTTGCATTGGTTTATTATCCAAATTATTGATTTAAATTAAAGAGAGGCCTAATCTTTTTCATATACCCTGTGTAGTAGAGATGTGTTGTACTTCTCTTACTTCTCTTACTCATATCCACTAGTCTCAATAATGATGTCCTGTAATTATGGAAGATCATTACTTCATTTTGCAGCTATACTTATAATTTTATTTCTAATACAAATAAACAAAAAAACACAGGTACTTTGGTAGTTGGGATGTGAAATGCCCACCATAGCCTCATGTGTTTTGAATACTCAGTCCTCAGCTGGTGGCAGTTTGAGGGGTGGATCTTTACTGGAGGAGGCACATTGCTGGGAGTGAGCTATTGGGTGTTAAAGCCCAGCCTCCCCTTTGCCAATGCTCAGCTCACTCTTGCTGCCTTCTGCCGGCTACTGTGGCGAGATGTGATGTCCAGTCTCTGCTTTACCATCCTTTGCCTTCCCCTCAACACTGTAAGCCAAAATAAACTCTTCCCTCCTATCGGCTGCTGTTTTGTCAGGTGTTATGTAACAATGACAACCTTTTTTTAAAAGTAATGATGTGTGTAACATTAATTTTCTCACTGAAAATAAACTTCCACTAAAAAATACACACACACCCCTAAGTCTATAGACTTATGTTGTTTTAATGTATTTTATTTATTTGCAAGAAGAGAGAAAATAAATGGGTGTGCAAGGCCTCTAGCCACTGCAAATGGACTCCAGATTCATGTACCACTTTGTGCATCTGGCTTTATATAGCTACTGGGGAATTGAAGCTGAGTCATTAGGCATTGAAGGCAAGCAACTTAACCGCGGAGCCATCTGCCCAGCCCCAGATTTATGTCTTACATATCAGATAAAAATAAATTTAGGGCTGGAGAAATGGCTTAGTAGTAAAAGGCATTTTCTTGAAAAGCCTACTGGCCTGGGTTCAATTCCTGGTAAAGCCAGCTGTGCAAAGTGGTGCATGCATCTGGAGTTTTTTTGCAGTGGCAAGAGGCCTTGATGGGCCCATTCTATCTGTGTCTCTCTCTCTTTCTCTCTCAAATAAATACGTAAGTAAATGAATAATAAATTAATTTAAGTTAAAAATGCACAGAATGGTTGTGCACATATGCATATATACATATGAGAGACCCTTCTTTGAGAGCGAGTATATTATCTTCATGTCATGTCAGAGCACATCAAGTATTTATGTCCTTGAGAAGGCAAAGTTGTGCAAATGTTACTTTAGATTTGCTATAGAGTTAATAAGTAAGCAAACGTACCTAACTGCAAGCATTCATGATAAAATTAAATCAAGTCAGTGATAAATACAGGTTGATGTTAATAACCCTCAACTTTGAAACTCTACTGCTTGCAATTTAAACATTCCTCTTTCCAACTGATTGTTGCTTTGTGACAGGCACATGTGAAAATGAATCATAGTCATGCCACCGCTGATTTGTACCTGCCAATTTATAATTTCTGGTACTTAGCATAATTATGAATAATCATGATTCATAACTAGAGAATCACACAGGGAAAACAGGCCAATTTTTACTTACAGCATGTGTTACCAAGACAGCCATTCTTTTATTTACCCAAGTTATAAAAGTGTTTACTACGTAAATGGCTCTAGTTTACAATCAAAACCCCACCTGACAGAGAATATGGGCTGTAGTTTGTGATAATAATCTGCCTCATAATAATGATCTACATTGTTTATTTATTAACTAATGTCTTGCAGGAATAATCCTGGAATTCTATTCAGCCAAAAGCATGGGGCTAGCTCACCTAATACATTTGTTAAGATACAGATAGTATATATACATGCCAGCTACTTTCACATCCTTTGCCTGGTTTAAGTTCAACTTCTTATTGTCTTTCAACAAGAGAAAAAAAAAAATGAGGTGCCTTACACATCAGATAACATCTTTGCTATCCCTTTCACTTGGCCATGTAGTTATGTCGTTGTGTATAAAGATGAAATAACCAACAACTCAGTAAGATAAAATCAGCTAATGGCACTGGGAGTGTGTTTGTCAGACTAGATGCCTTAAAGCTCTTTACTTGTTAAGCATTTTTGTGTTACTTTTTGCACAATTCTATAAAAATAAAGCTGATATAATCTTAATAAAAATAGGAATCAAACATCCTCTTATAGATTTAAGCCTTTATGAAGTCTCTGTTCCTTCTCTGTAATCATAGACTAGGCTGTTGATAAGGTGAAAATATTCATAATTTAGGCCATAGAACAGATAAGTCAGCTGTGGTCCCTCAGAAAATCACCCTTCTAGTACATTTCTCTTTGGTTCCCAACACCAGCTCCAGTCTGCTCTCCTCCAGCCGTGGCTGGGGGTGGGAGGTAGAGGCCTGGAATTTAATCTCTATTAGATATTAGACTCTGAGGGAGCCAACTTGTGTCAGAACAATTTATGGTATTTTAAGTTTTAAAAACTTTATATGAGAGATAGATTGAGTGAGCAAAGGGGGGGGGAGAGAGTGGGCATACAGTGCCTCTTGCTACTGCAAACAAACTCCAGATGCATGTAATATTTTGTGAATCTGGCTTTATGTGGGTACTCAGAAATCAAACCCCAGACTACAGACTTTGAAAGTAAGTACCTTTAACCACTGAGTCATCTCTCCAACTCAATTTATGGTCATTTTAAATGCACAGATTCAATTAGGGCCTTGGGATGTAGCTCACTGGTACATTATTTGCCTACTGTGTACAAAGCCCAGTGTTTACTCAAAGACAAAAAAAAGAAAAAAGCAAAAAAAAATTTAATTAGCACATTTCCCTTTGTACATAATATTATGCAAGAGTCTGGTGAATTGATTTTCAATCTTTTCCCTCATTATTATCCTTTTGCTTCAGGGATTGCAATCAGTTTCGATCTGAAAGTTTTGTAGTTCTGAAGGGTACCTATATCAATGAGAGGCTAGCCAAAGGTTACAATCTTAGTTAAAGAAACAAACGTAAACCGGGCGTGGTGGCGCACGCCTTTAATCCCAGCACTTGGGAGGCAGAGGTAGGAGGATTGCCGTGAGTTCAAGGCCACCCAGAGACTCCATAGTGAATTCCAGGTCAGCCTGAGCTTGAGTGAGACCCTACCTCAAAACACCAAAAAAAAAAAAAAAAAAAAAAAAAATAGCAAACATTTTACCTGATTATGAAATAACAAAAAATCCCTCACAGATCGTGGTACAATTTAGATCAGGTGACTTGTTTTTATGACTGTGCTTTTAGCCACCATGTGTTTCAAATTGACAAAGAACAGGTATATTTGCAATAACAATTTCCTGTCCATTATCTCCTTTTTAAAAACATTTTTATTCATTTATACCAAATGAATAGCATATGCTCAACCCACTTTTTAAAATTTATTTGAGAGAGAGAAAAAGAGAGGGAAGGAGAGAGAGACAGAGAGAGAGAGAGAAAGAGAGAGAGAATGAGAATATATGGATGTGCCTCTTGCTGCTGCAAATAAACTCCAGATGCATGTGGGTATTAGGGGATCAAACCCAGTTCAGCAGACTTTGCAAGCAAGTGCCTTTAACCACTGATCCATTTGCACAGTCAAGATGACCATAGGGTGAGCACGCCAGAAAAACAGATCCCTCTAAAGCTTAAGCATCCAGGCTTTAGCAGCTACTTCTGGTGCTCCGTGCTTTTGTCCTGCTTTTCCTGAGCAACGATAGCCTTTTCCCTTAGCACCCTGTGCATAGCATTGATCAGATTGTATCTGTCTAGAAGCATACTTATCTGCAGAAGACACCATACTTATCTGAAAGCATTGTGTCTTTTATTTATTTATTTCTTTGAGTCAGAGTCTCACTTTAGCCCAGGCTGGCCTTGAACTCCTAGTGATTCTGCTCTCTCAACCTCCCAAGTGCTGGCATTAAAGGCATGTACCACCATGCTTCCAGCATTGTGTCTTAATTCATTTTATGTAACTCATAGTGATTGTAAAGGACAGTTGTACTTCTTTCATTGTTGTGAGTCAAAAGGATCCTCTGTTACGCTTCTGTGACCATATAAAGGAAACTCCACCACATGTCAATCATTAGCTTGCTCCTGTACCATGTCCCACTAGCCAGAGAAGAACTGACATTAGGCATAAGGCTAGGGGAGGACTTGCCCTTGCCTTGCTTTGGAAATGTCACAACGGCACCATACTGCTGTGCTCACTCTGCTATAGGGAACAATGGTTCCTCAGTGTGAGCCCAGACCCCCCCATACACATGTAGAGGTTCCCCCCACTGTTGGCAGGCCTGGTGAGCCACCTGCTATTTTCTGCCCACCAGGTTCCTGTCACTGGAATATGTTTCACAACCTGAGCCTTTCTCTCAGTTTAGAGGCCAAAGGGTTTGGACACTTGCCCACTTCAACCTGAAGCATTAGCATCTATGATCTCAGCTTTCTTGAGTAGGTCTAGTTAGTGCCCATGGTCATTGCCTTCCAGAGCAAAACACGAGGCAGTAAGAAGATCAGAACGAAGAAGTGAACAGCCTATAAATGCATCTTGTAAAGAAGGTCAAAACAGATACTTATCACTTTTGCTGATGAGCCCTTGTCAGATGAAGACATGCATGTCTTTATTAATAGGGTTGAGGATGTAGCTCAATGGTAGAGTGCTTGGCTAGCATGAAAAGTGTCCTGGTTCCAGACTCAGCAGTGTAAATAATGATATTTGCTATAATCATTATTTATCCAACAGTATTTTGTCACACTTCTAATATTCAGCAGGCAGTTAAAGAATTGCTATTTCTTTTTTAATATTCTTATTTTTAAAATAATTTTATGTTTAGAGAAAGAAAAGAGAGACAAAGAGAGAGAGAGAGAGAGAGAGAGAGCAAGAAAATTGGTGCTACAGGACCTCAGCCACTGCATTTGAACGCCAGATGCTTACGCCACCTAATGGGCATATGCAACATTGCACTTGTCTCACCTGTGTGCATTTGGCTTCAGCGGGATCTGGAGAATCGAACATGGATCTTTAGGCTTGGCAGGCAAGTGCCTTAACTGCTCAACTCCAGCCCAAGAATTACTATTTCTAAATGAGTACAGTGTCTTTGTTGAGTTTATTCCCTGACACTCCATATGGGTTTAATCTTAGTACTTTGCCTTTAAAGAAACTAATTTAGGCTCATAACTTTACTTAGTATCTGTTTTATTTTATTTTTGGTGGGGGAGTGTATGTGTGTGTGTGTGTTTTGACAGGGTCTTGCTTCATAGCCCAGGCTAGACTTGCATCACAGTCTTCTTGTTTCAACATCAAGAGACCATGACTGAGCCAGAGAGCTTGCCAGAGAGGAAGAGAAAGAAGAAAGCATGCCTCTCGCTTCCTAGCACTCACAATTTTTGGCATAAGCTTCCCAGAGGTGCTAGGAGAACCTGGGGTGTTTACAGCTGGCCTGTCATTAAGACAAAGAGCTCTAGGGAACAAGACAAGCTCATCATCTGATCCATTTTAGTGGTAACAAGGCTAGGGGTCGGCTCAGCCCAACAAAATGCAAGCAAAGCTTAGTTGGGGGGGGGGGTCCTCTGGTGACATTTCCCTTTGCTCTGGGTATTCCCACAGCCCCAGCAGCCCAGAGGCCACACTGTAGAGATAGAAATCTGAAAAACTCAACATCTACCTGAAGAAGCCTGAATCATTTCCAAGTGATTACGGATTAGCAAGATAAGACGATTTCACCACCCTTCTACCATGGCATTCACAGGGTGGGAGCCTAGACAATCTGTGATTCAGCCCTCAGCTCCATGGGTTTATTCTTGACATGGTAGAGTAAGGGACAGTGAGTCATTGCTGTGCCGCTTTGAGAAGAAAGGACAGTGAACGCCGGTGCTCACGTGTTGGAGCCTCTCGGCCTGTGCAGCTGTTCCCTGCCCTCTGCTCCTTCCAGCGAACTTGACACAGGAATTTGTCTGAGAGTTTGAAGACAGTCTTTTCTTCCTCCCTCCCTCCCTCCTTTCCTTCCTTCTTCTTTTTTTGGTTGCTGTTTTTGGTTGTTAAGAAAACATACACTGCCTGCTCTGTACCAAAAACCCAAACCATAAAACCAAAATGCCATTTTCAAGTGCATGATTCATTTCTTTTGCTTTTTATCCTAAACTCCCTCTAAAGATATTGGTGAGGGTCCCCCCCCCCCGCCTCCCTTCCCACCCTGCCTTTAAAACATGAGATCTATAAGATTTTTACTGGAGCAAAAAGAAGGAAATGTATTACCTTCAGTTCTAATTAACTAGACAAAAATATGATCTGTATAGCACCAAAAACCACAATGAGCTACTTGACATTTCTAGAACAGTACACACAACAAATGTAAGAAACATGTTTTCAAGTACAAGTGGTCTACATCCTGAGCATGTAGCATGTAGTCACCACCAATACAGCCCATATGCAAACCTATGAAACTAATCTCAATATGCTTGAAGGGTTTGAAATTCTACACTTTGGGTTTTATTCTTTTTGTTTGTTTGTTTGTTTTGGTTTTTCAAGGTAGGATTTCACTCTAGCCCAGGCTGACTTGGAATTCACTATGTAGACTCAAGGTAGTCTCGAACTCACTGCAATCTTCCCATCTCTGCCTCCTAAATGCTGGGATTAAAGGTGTGCACCACCAAGCCTAGGTTTTACACTTTGTTTTTTTTTTTTTTAACTACATCAGAATAAAATTAGAAATTAGCCATAAGATATGTGGAAAAATATTAAATGTTTGGAAACTAACACAATGGTAGACAGTCAGTGGATGGAGCAAAACACATGGGAAATAAGAACATCCTGAGAATTTTATAACTGGAAGTATATAATACGGAAACTTGACGAATGAGGCTAAAGTAGTGCTTACGGGGAATTAAAAGATACCGAGTGGAGCATGACTAAGGTGACTGATTTTAATCAGATTGCCAAAGGTTAGCTGCCTTTTCTCATTTAAAGAAAAATATCAGCAGAAATGTAAGTGAATTTTTACAACGTTTAAAAGATTTGTGTGGAGTGACTTTTATTAAATTCTGGGATTAAATGTTTTATAATTATAGTTTGGGATACATTTCTTTATGATTTAAGTATATCTGTGGTTACGTTAGTGGAAAAAAAAAAGATAGCCAGATGTATTTTTTTCTTTTTGTTTTTTTGAGGTAGAGTCTCCCTCTAGTCCAGGCTGACATGGAATTCACTATGTAGTCTCAGGGTGGCCTCGAACTCTCAGTGATCCTCCTACCTCTGCCTCCCAAGTGCTAGAATTAAAGCCATGTGCCACTATACCTGGCCCAGATGTTTGTTTTTGATGAGAGTTTAATGAAAGATATATGATACACAAAGTCAATAATTAGAATGCAAATCAGAATCCTCGCTAGCTACGCACGCAGCATGTTGTCATGGTGGCACGAGCCTCTGGACAGAGCTGCCGTCATCGATGCACCGAGTTCCCGGCACACGCTGAAACACCACCGGAGGCATTAAGCACACGCAAAATGGAGATTCATTAGTCTAGATACTAGAAGAGAGATTTTGCTTTTGTGACATTTAGTAAACACTAATCTTTTTGTTTTTTAACTCTTTATCTATTTAGAAGTAAAGGGTGGGGAGAAAGAGAATGTGGGTGCCAAAGCCTCTTGCCACTGCAAATGAACTGCGTATGCATGTGCCACTTGGTGCATTTGGCTTTACGTGGGTATTGAAAATTTGAACCCAGGCCATTAGGCTTTGTAAGCAAGTACCTTTACCCACCGAGCCATCACTTCAGCCCAACACTGAGCATTTTTGTGAATACATAGCAATAGAAGGTGGGTTTTCAGAGAACCTAGAGTATTTCTCTTTGCAGACTATTAGTGGGCAAGTATCACTTTTTTTGGGGTAAGGTCTCACTCTAATCTGGGCTGACCTGGAATTCATTATGTAGTCTCAGGCTGGCCTTGAACACACAGCAATCCTCCTACCTCAGTTTACTGAGTGCTAGGATTAAAGGCATGCACCACCATGCCTGGCAAGTACCAGTTTTTAAGAAGATGTTTTAACATTCGCAGGTCTCTACGCTGCCTTATTAGCCAAATTATAACTAGAATGTCCCCTTTAAAACTCACTATGAACATTTTCCTTTCTTTAAAGCCTAGGACAAATTCTTCCTCCTCTGAGATGTCTTCCTTAAAATTCACACCCCATCCTCTCAAGAATGAGCTCTTGCTTTCCTATTATCCGCAGAGGTCTCTCAGCTTATTATTCCTTCCACTATCTTTATTTGTACTTTCATTTTTTTCTGACATATATATATATCAGAAATACGTATGTACGTATGACTATAGATTATACATATGACTACAAATAACACTTCTTGATATAGGCAACTCACAGTATCAATTATAAGGATTTGTATATAACAACTGTAACTATTTGTGAACCAGTGACAAAGAAGTTTAATAGTAGCAATTATAAACTAAATGAACATCTTTGGTTAAATTCAATTCAATTGAGTTTAAAGAAGCAAAGACAATCTATGTGTACAAACCTGCCCTCAGAATTACAAGTTTCAGAGACCTGTGCTTGCAAAGAGGCAGGTGTAGTTATGGATAGAAAATAATAGGCACAAAACCAGCTTGATTGCATCCATCCAGGATTTTCCTCATGTGGATAAGGTTTGAGCACTTGCGAGACTGTGATCGTCTGAAGCTTAGCTGCTATGATTGGCTGGGCTTTCAGTTTGTTTATATATTAAGTAGGGTTGGTGCTGTTTCCCAAGGATGTACTCCAAGCATGGAGGCTGAGTGTATCTTATAAGAGAAGAACTTTGTGCTGGAGAGATTGCTCAGTGGTTAAAGCACTCGCTTGCAAAGCCTGACAGCCTGAGTTTGCTTTCCCAGTCTACGTGTAAAGCCAGGTGAACAAAGTGGCACATGCATCTGGCATTTGTTTGCAGCACCTAGAAGCCCCGGTGTGCCCATCCTCTCTCTGTGTCTCTCTGAGTCTCTTTCTCTGTTTGCAAATAAATAATGAAAATATTTTTTTTTTGAAAAAAGAAAAATCCTTTGAGCAGGTCACTGGCTTAGAATAATTTACTCCCTCAGCCTTTCACAGAACTGAGTTTTGTGATGTCAGGGTTCTGATAGAGCACCCTCTGCCCCCGTGACCCCTCGATGTTAGCGTGGGCAAGTCCTCTCAGAGGGAGTGTGCCTATATGTGGTACAGTGGAGGCTCAGTGAGCAGCAAGCTAAGAATGATTTTTACAACGTAAAATGATTGAAATATATGTGAAATGGTAGTGTGTGACAATTAAATGAAGTCAATTCTTAGTGTCTTGCCTGGAACACAACCATATCATCTGCTCACATATAGTCCATGACTATTTCCATGTTTCAACTGATTAAGATGAGAAGTCACAGATCTCTGAAAGGCTCAAAAAGTCACTATGGACCTATCACAACAAGCTTTTCAGTCCCTAATAATGAAATATCATTTGGTATATTATGTCGAAGTTCTCTTGTATTAATCTCATAAAAATTCACAAACACAATTATTTATAATATGCATTTCTAGGGTAAAGAAAATGAGTATGTCCAATACCAGTATTCTTTCACTGAATCACTTTGTTTCACAGTCTCTTACTTGACATTGAATTCTGGACAGCAGCCTATGTGACAGAAATAACCAGGCATGATGACACATGCCCATAATCCTAGCATTCAGGAAGCTGAACAATCAGATAACAGTGTTAGTTCTAAGATATGAAATTTCCTCAAATGAATATAATTGCAATTATAAAATGAGAGACAAGAAAAGAAAAAGATCAAGTGGGCATCTCAGAAGGACAAGTCTTTTTCCATTTTAAAATTACTTTTATTTATTTATTTATTTGAGAGAGGGAGGGAGGGGGAGAGAAAGAGAGAGAGAGAGAGAGAATGGGCATGGCAGGGCCTCTATCCACTGCAAACAAATTCCAGATACATGTGCCACCTTGTGCATCTAGCTTACATGGGTCCTGGGTAATTGAACCTGGATCCTTAGGCTTTGTAGTCAGGTGCTTTAACCACTCAGCCATCTCTCTAGCCCTCTCTCTCCCTCTTTTTTTTTTTTTTTTTTAAATTGAAGCAGGAGCTCACTCTAGCGCAGAATGGTCTCGAAATTATACCTCAGCTTCCCAAGTGCTGGGATTCAGTGGGTACCATCCACCATACTTTGTGTACTTTTCTCTTCCTTCCTTCCTTCCTTCCTTCCTTCCTTCCTTCCTTCCTTCCTTCCTTTCTTTCTTTCTTTCTTTCATCTATCTCCATGTAAGGTCTTACTGTAGCCCAGGTTGACCTGGAACTCACTCTGTAGTCCCAGGCTATTCTCAAACTCACAGTGATCCTTCTACCTCTGCCTCCCCAGTGCTGGGATTAAAGGTGTGCACCACTACGCCTGGCTCCCTCTTCTTTTTAATTAAAAGAAGAAAAACTGTTCCCAAACAGATAATGTTATGACCCCTGATTGGTTTACAAAAGGAAGTCATAATTTGTATGACTATACCAGCAAAAATCAAAGAAAAAAATGGAGTATAGCAAAAGTTTTAATCTTTCATTTTCTTCATAAGTGTAAATTGTGAATTGGAAAGGTTGATGGGATGACTTAGCATTTTCTTCATGGTGTAGAGAGGTTTGGGGGGAAAATGAATCATAGGAATTTCCTTCACCAACGTATTAATGACTCCAACTGCTCTGAATCTATCTTTTATAGATAAGATGTATTGAGTATGAATTTATGAAGTAGTAATTTACAGGCAACAGAATGAGTATATGCATGTAGTGTACATGTGTATTAGAGGTTGAATTAGACTCAGGGGAAAACAAATGCAACTGTCTGCTGTGAAACCAGAGAATACTGAGGTAAGAGTCCCAGGATAAATTAGTAGACACGGAGCCTCATCCTCTGTGGTGGGCCCAGTGCCTGAGGAATCACCTACTAAGATAATGGGACAATAATTCAAAATGCAGGGCTTCACAGTTTGCTTTTATCCCAATCCCTGATGTCCTCTCCCAGAATTGTGAGTCCACAAACACCAGCAACAACAAGACTCTAACCCTATTTTTTTTTTTCAAAATTTTTTGAGGCAAGCCCAACAGACTGCCTTTTTTCCGATGTGTGTGTGTGTGTATGTGTGTGTGTGTGTGTGAGAGAGAGAGAGAGAGAGAGAGAGAGAGAGAATTGGTGCACCAGGGCCTCCAGCCACTGCAATTGAACTCCAGACATGTGCCTCCCCTTGTGTACATGTTTGACCTTGCGTGCAAGGTCACTGTGCATCTGGCTTACGTGGAATCTGGAGAGTCGAACATTAGTCCTTCGGCTTTGTAGGCAAGCGCCTTAACCACTAAGCTATCTCTCCAGCTCTTGTTTTCTTTTTTGACATATGTATTTATTTATTTGAGTGAGAAAGTGAGCAAGAATGGGCATGCCAAGACCCTGCCCACTGCAAATGAACTCCAGACGCATGTACCACTTTGTGCATCTGGCTTTAAATGGGTACTGAGGAATGAAACCAGGGATGTTAGGCTTTGCAAGCAAGTGCCTTTAACCTCTGGGCCATGTCTTCAGTCCTCTAACCTTTAGTTTTCTCATCTAGGTAAATCTAAATATTACTTCCTTTCTTGTTCCCATTAGGTTTTTATTTATTTTTTTTTTTTTTTTTTTTTTTTTTTAAGTGCTCTAGCAGAAGTGGGAAAGATGTGATAAAATGCCTTTGGAATGCAACTTCATTTACTTAAAGAAAAATTTAAATATTCTCTGAGAAAAACTCAAATTGTATTAATATGTCAATAGATCCTTGTGTCATACATAAAAGAACAAAAAAAAATCCTTTAGATCTCAAAAATGCATTCCCATGTATATCTGCTTTTTATTTAAGTCTGGAATCTCAGAAATGGCTCATTCTACTTTTTCTCTGTAATTATTTCACTAGCCTATGCAGCCTTGGTTGTGAATGCTCATGCTTCTATTACCCACACACTTACACACACACACACACACACACATATTGCTGTCTTATCAATCTTACTAATGCAGTAGGAGCTCCAGCTCCTCAAATTGTTGCTTATATTTTTATTGGCATTCTTATGTTTGGAGGTATAATTGCTTAATTTGAGCTAATAAATAGTCTTATATTATTCCTTCCTAATTCTCCCATAAATGTTACTTCAAAGGGACTTGAAAGTAAAGGACTCTTCACCAAGACTGCTTCAGGTTCCTGCCATGAACACGTACCTCTCTGTAGCAAGACTGGCCCCTTTACTATGCTAAGGTCAGGCTATGTACACCCATTGGCTGCAAAGTCTCTTGTAATCACAGTATTTTTCAAAGTCCTTTAGCTCCCATTCAGATTTTTTTTCCACCCTAGGCCTTATAAAAGCCCACTTCCAGGCCTGCTTATTTATTCCTTCAGACATGTCTGGGCATTCCTGAGATTCACTGGACTAAATTTGGTACTGTACATTATCCTTTGAAAAAAAAGTCTTTTTTTTTTTTTTTCTTTTAAATGCTCTGTCTGGGGCTAGCTCAGCAATTAAAGGCATTTGCTCACAAACTTGGCAGCTCAAGTTCAATTCCCAAGCTACCCACATAAGTCAGAGGCAAAAAGTGGGTCAAGTGTCTGGCATTCATTTGTAGTGGCAAGAGGCCCTGGTCTGCATGTGCATGCGCCACACACACGTGCAAATAAAAATAAATTGATTTAAAAATTGCTTTCTCTGTGCTCTGAATTGATTGTCATTATGATACAGGACTTTGGGTCCAATAAGGAATTAAATTCTACAAAAATGCAGAAGATCCCAGGTGTATGGCCCCAACTTTTGGGTTCTTATCCAATTGGTAAATTATTGGGAAAAAATGGACTCTGAGAAGAGTAAATTATGAATTATGAGGTATATGGTAGGGAGAATTAAGATCCAGGGATGCTAGCTGGAAGACCTAAGACAGAAGAGAATCACCCCCTTGCCCAGCTGCAAAGGGGAAGGGGAGAAGGAGAAAATCTCCTTTACAGAGAAATCTCCTGGGTAAAGCCTCTGGAGAAGACACACATACACACACACACACACACGAAGCAAAGCCCAAGAGTGCAAGCCTTCACCTTCACACACGGGTCAGAATTAGACCAAGAGTTTAGACAGTGAAGGACTCAAGACTTAAAGAGAAATCATGCATGCCATAAAATGAGAAATTATCCAGAAAAAAAATATATTAAGGAGCAAGCGGGAAGATACTCCGGCGAAAGGAAGTATTTCCCACTCCCCAGCCAGCGGGGAGAGGTACTTACGCACTCTGATTCAGGCTGTACAGGATGAAGGGTGCCAAGGCAAAGAGGAGAGAGGTTGCACATGTGGCTGAGCTCCTTCAAAAAAAAATGTTTATTTGCAAGGAGAGGAAGAGAGGGGGGGGGGGAGGTTTTTCCAGGGCCTCTTACCACTGCGAACAAATTCTAGATGCACGCACCACTCTGTGCATCTGGCTTTACATGAGGATGAGGGAAGTGAACCCCAGCTGTCAGGCTTTGCAAGCAGGCACCTTTTATTGCTGAGTCATCTCTCCAGCCAGCTAGGCTCCTTTATATGGATTAAAAATCTAATTTGAGCTGGGTGTGGTGGTGCACACCTTTAATCCCAGCACTCGGGAGGCAGAGGTAGGAGGATTGCCATGAGTTTGAGGCCACCCTGAGACTACATAGTTAATTCCAGGTCAGCCTGGACCAGAGTGAGACATTACCTCAGAAAAAAAAAAAAAAAAATCTAATTAGGATGAGCCTTGCCATCAGACTCAGTGTGTCATTTGGAGAGACCTGATTGGCTATTGGACTCAAGAGGCTGACTCAGGAGAGGTCATCTGTTATAGTCAGGTTCATATTGTTGGAAGAAATCACCCAAGAGCAGCTTGTGGAGAAAAAGAGGTTGATTTTGGTTTATAGGCTCAAGGAAAAGCTCCACAATGGCAGGGGGAAACAATGGCATGAGCAGAGGGTGGACATCATCCCTGGGGCCAACATAAGCTGGAAAACAGGGAAAGGAGAGGGCGCCAAACACTGACAAGGGGAAACTGGCTATAATGCACATAAGCCCGCCCCCAACAATACACTGCCTCCAGGAGGCATTAATTCCCAATTGCCGTCAGCTGGGAACCTAGCATTCAGAACACCTAAGTTTATGGGGGACACCTGAATCAAACTACCACGCCATCCTACCCAGGTGTGCCAGCCCCAGGAAAACTTGAACAAGCAGGAAGCTGATGCTGAGAAATATTGTTTGAAGCCATCTTGGATGAGACTGGATCAGACATGGGTTCTAGTCTTGCCAGGACAGGCAAGGTGGCATCCATGTTCTCTTTGGGCCTGTGTCTCTGACTGACTGCATATTAAAAAAAGCTATCTTGTTCCTGTTTCTCCTTCAATATCAGTTGGATTATCGGATTATTCTCTAACTGTATGGTGAGATTTCTAATCTCCACCTTCAAGATTCTAGTGAACTCCATGTTGTCATCATCTGACAGCAGATGAAGTTCGGTGTAAGGGTGAACTTTAGATAAGTAGTATGTACTTTGTTTCAAAGAATCATTAGGATTCAGGTTAGTTGAAGACAGGAACACTCATGTAGATCACAAGTCTCAGTTTCTAACTTAAAATTGTTAAGGAAAATATTGAAAGTTATTAAACCTTGGAAGTAAACAAAGAGGACTATGCGTCCTTTTGATGCCACACAAGAATAAATATGGGTGCGCCAGGGCCTCTTGCCAGTGCCAACAAATTCCAGACACATGCGCCACTTTGTGTGTCTGGCTTTATGTGGGTACTAGGGCAATGAATCTGGTCCATCAGGCTTTGCAAGCAAGCGCCTTTAATTACCAAGCCATCTCTCCATCCCCATCTTTCTGTACTCTTAAAACCGTATTTATCTGTTAGTTTATTCAGTAACAGATTAAATATATGCTTGGTATATGCTTCTATGTTTATGAAAGCCATATTTTAATTTCTTATATTTATTTATGTGCAAGCAGACAAAGAGATATAGAGAAGAGAGACAGACACAGACAATGGGTATGTCAGGGCCTCTAGCCACTGCAAATGAACTGCAGAAGCATGCACCACTTTGTGTACCTGGCTTATGTGGGTACTGGAGAATTGAACTTGGATCCTTAGGCTTCACAGCCAAGCGCCTTAACTGCTAAGCCATCTGTCCAGCCCCCAAATCCATGTTTAAAAAGAAATTGTGAAAATTATTCTTTGACAGTTTTGGAAGTTGCCACGTTGAACTAGTGGGAGCTCCCGGGGCACAATCTGTTAGCACTTGGTGCTTATGTGAACTACCCAAAGGGACTCCCCAACGGGACCAAGGATGCCACGTTACACAAATGGGCAACACACCAGCTAGTTAAACCCAGGTATTTCTGTTGTGAAAGAATCCCATGTCACACTAGAACTGTACTTCTATTGCGTTTCTGCTTATTGGGTTTCATTTTGTTTCCCGATTTTGTTCTTTCATCCTTTTTGTTTCTGGTTCTTGGCACAGCCTACAGGCCACCCTGACTTTTCTTAGCTATGGTTTAAGCAAACCACATATCCTTCCACAGGGAGATACAAAAATGTCAGGCTTTCTCTGCTAGAAATATTTCCATCACTGTGACAAAATTATCAAAAACAGTCAACTTACGAGGAGGACAACTCAGTTTTGGCTTATGGTTTGGAGCAGACAGTCGGGAGTTGCTTGTCCTGTCGCTTTGCCTGTAGCATACCACAGCACTATGCTGGAGCCCTCGCTGAAGCCCATGCTGGAGCAAAGCTGGTCACTTCATGGCGACCATCAAGCCAGCAAGAGCCCGTATCTGTTCCGAGTGACTCGCCCGTTTACTCCTAGGTGCCCAGCTCAGAACCTTGGAGAACTTTGACTCACTCATCGTGACCACCTAGGATGGGCTCCCTGCTCATTTCTGAAATGCCAGTGCTGCCTGTAGAAGGAACATCTCTCCTCAAGGCTCAACCTCTTAAAGGTTCCAGCACCTCCCAGTAGCACCATTAGCTGAGACCAAGGCTTTACCACATGGGTGTCTGGGGGCCACTTCCAAACCACAGCAGTATAAAACCACAAAGCTACTCTCCACTGTTGTGAGGGCATCCTCTGTGTATGCCTGCTTGGTTTTGCACAGAGGCTAAGTTATTGATAATCGGCAGACACAACAGTTGAGAATCTGCTTATGACCCGCCCATCTCTGTCAAGTGCACGATTGTGCTGGCAGGTCAGAGACAACAGAAAATCCTGCTTGCCTGACCCCACCTGTAAGACTTTCTGCTGGCAAGCTCAAATCAATCACAAAAGTATTTCATTCCCTCTAGCAGAGAATAGCTTTTATATCAAGACAACTGAGCATTTATATTTGTGTTTGCTTTGACCTGAGCAGGAATTGCAGAACCACAAGCTCGCTGTGTGTCTGTAACAGTAAAAATCACTAACCTTTCACTGACTGAGTGTGGAGTGTTTTCATAGTTCCAGAAAATAGTAAAATGTTAGTTATGAAGTCTCTTAAAACAACAGGGCTTTGGGAGCCTGGAGAGATGGCTCAACAGCTGAGGGTGCTTTCTTGCCAATGCTGATGGCCTGGATTTGAATCGCCTGTGCCCACATTAAGCCAGTGCAAAACGTGATGCATGCATCTGAAGTTCATTTCTAGTAGCAGGAGACTCTGGTGAACCAATTCTCTCTCTTTCTCAAGTAAATAAATAAATAAATATTTAAGAAATAATAGGACTTTTGTTCACTTTAGTAAGGATAGACAGATAAATCATTTGAGAATTCTCAGAAAATAAATTGAGGTTGTAAAACTTGAAATGATATAGACTCTGAATCTCTTCTTACAAAGTCAGGCAATTCAGAAGGCTTGTATGTAAGAATAAAGTGTATAGAACCAAGGTGAATTTAAAAGCAAATTAGGCTTGTTTAAAAATTCACTTGTATAAAGCAGTACTATGTCTTGCCTAATTGGAAAGTATAATAAAATTATATTATATTATTTAATTATATTATACTATTTATTAGATTATTTTTAAGATTTGCATTTATTTTGACAGAAAGCAGCTTAATCAGGATTTGTAATCTTTTACTATTTGCTGATTAGATAAATTAGCATTATTCCTATGTAATGCTTACAACTTAAGAAAACAAATCTTAGTTGTGTATCTAACAAAATTGAATTGTATTATGTGTTGTAATATGATATAATTTCATGTCTGGTGTCTCATTCTAATCTCAGTGGATTACTGGGGGCTCTAGAGGAGAGTCCGTAACTGTTTAGAATTCTGCTGACTACACAGTCCTTTTTCACAAGAGTCTTATACCTTTTTATTTTTTTTAACCTTTCTTTCTCATTTATATCGTATAGGTACAAAAGAATCTGTTCCCCTCTTTCATAAGGACATAATTAAATAGACAGTGAAACCAAGACCTTTCCTGTAAGTGCCATAAATGACAATAAATCTCATTCTATCATTTTTACTAGTTAGCCATGAAGGAACAAAGGTTATGCAGCACAGGTGAACTCGACCCAGAAAACTCTTCCAGGAAATTCTTCTGATAGGTGTTTCAGGACTCAGTGGCTGTAAATAATGTCACTTCTTGCTTGGCAGTCCAGAAATGCCATCATATTTTAGGGACCTTGAGGAGAAAAGAGTTTAATATAATTTATAGATATTTCAGAGGACTTTGTTAAGATAGGTTTATTGTGTTTAGTCACTTAGCCCCAGGCCAAAACCACCAACATTAACAATTTTCAAACTTTGAAAGTATTTGTGAAATATTTATTGAAGCTAATTTCTGGCCTGGGTTGCTTAATACTACCTGGTTCTCAATATGACCCTAGCATGGAGCTATACAGTTAATACACCTCTGCAACATTGATGGGCCACCACAGAATGAGACAAGCTTTCCTTTGTTTTCAAGAGTAATCTTTGGGGACTTTGTTGTCTGCACTTAAGGTAATTGTGAAGTATCATATGCCCACTGAAAAGAACAAGTTTTTAGTATGTTGATGGTGGTCTTTACCCTTTCTGCCTTGGAAGCTAAGTTTAGTGTCTTCTTTCTTCACTGATGAGCTAAATAAAGATTTGACATGTCTGTTTATATTATATATTTCTTTGCTTATGGTTTCAACTTTGTAAAAATTATTAACTTTATAATTGTGTTATAAGTAATGATTTAACTTTGGAATTTTACTCCAATATTATGAATCATTAGCTTTTCATTTTAAACTACTAACTTTACAAACTTTAGAGGAGTGGCTGGAGAGATTAAGCAATGGTTAAGGTACTTGCCTGCAAAGCATAATTACCTAGGTTCAAATTCCCCAGTGCTCACATAAATTCAGATGTGCAAAGTGGCACATGCATATGGAGTTTGTTTGCAGTGCCTAGAAACCCTAATGCACACATTCTCTCTCTCTTCCTTTTTCCATGCAAATAAATAAATAAATTAACTAAAATTAAAAAAAAACTTAGAGGAGATAATCAATAAGAATATGTTATGCTCACCAAACTGCCCAGCAAGCATTTTTCTTAATGCTCATATCTGTATATTAACGCTACTCTCACTTTTGGTTAGAGAAGCTTCTCTTTTCAGATGGCAGTGACCTCTGGGATGACTGAGAAGGCACCATAGTGCTGAGAAGAAGTGACAGAGGAGTGCTCAGCACTGCGACATCTCTATCACACATTCCAAGGCTCAGGGTCTATTGCGGAAGAGGTGGCAGAAAGAACAAAAGGGTAGGCCTGCTTACAAGGCAATCTCCCAGACACAAAATGGTCTAGATATCCATGACCTTGCAATGCCTGGTACTACCTACACAGGATCATCACAGTAGGAGGAAAAGATGATGACATCAAAATAAAAGACAGACTAATTGAAAGGGAGAAGGAATATGATGGAGAGTGGATTTGTGAAGGGGAAAGTGGGAGAGGGAATTATTATGATTTATTGTCTAGAATTATGGAAGTTGCCAATACAAAAGTTAAAAGATTAAAAAAAAAAGAATTTAATGACTATCTTGTTCTTGTCTCTAGACATTTCTATAATGTTAAATGAAAGCAAAAGATAATGTTTATTTAAATCATAGGCTGGAGAGACGGCTTAGCAGTTAAGTGCTTGCCTGTGAAGCCTAAGGACCCCAGTTTGAGGCTTGATTCCCCAGGACCCACGTTAGCCAGATGCACAATGGGGCGCACGTGTCTGGAGTTTGTTTGCAGTGGCTGGAGGTCTCTTTCTCTCTCTGTCTGTCGCTCTCAAGTAAATAAATAAATAAATAAATAAAAACAAAAAAATTGTAAAAAAATAAAATATTTATTTAAATCAATGGGTTAGTTATTACTCTTTATTTTTCTGCATGTATGTGAGCATAATATGGTGGTGGTGTGTATGGTGTATGCATGTGTATGTGCCCATGTGCCACACTATGTTCTCACTTGCAACAAGGTGCCCTCATCTGCAGTGGCCAGAGGAGACAGTTAAATGTGTCTCTCCTATCACTCTTGTGCCCTTACTTACTTGAGCCAGAGTCTCTTGCTGATGTCAGAGCTCGTTTTATTCATGAGCCCTGGTGATTCTCCACTCTCTGCTCCCCTATGGGACTGGACTTGGAGATATGTGGCCATGCCCAGTTGTTTATATGGATCTTGGGGCTCCAACTTGGGTGGTCTCTCGGGCCTCCTCAGGACCTCATGTTTGCACAGGAAGAGCTCAGCCATGAAGTCATATCTCCAGCTCTGTTATTCTTTGTGAAACAGACATATTGCTCATTATTTGCTATTTTTTGGAACTTGTGACAGTATTTTCCAGGAAATGAACTTACTTTTAATTATGATACCTATATTCACATATAGTCATTATATAGTCATGTTTACATTAAAGAAACCTCCCAAAGTATTTTTTCCCTTTTTTAGTAATACACACTAACATTTAGAAGTCGCTGCAACTGGGAGAGAACTGCAGTTCTAGAAAAGGGAGCAAGCACAGGTGAGTTAGTGTAGGATGTTGCCACTAGAGGCCCAGAAGGCAGAGAGTAATGCTAGTGTGGAAGAGTACTTTTTCACTGGATTTTAGACAATGCACTGGAATGGAAAAGGTGTTTTACAAGCATAGCATCAAAACAATTACAATTCATAAGTTTAATACACTCCTCCACAAAACAAATATAAAAGCAAAATAATAAGAAACCAAATCCTACAAGAAAAAGTTAAGATCCCTCATATTTATGTCTTACAAAGTAATTTAAACAATATGAATTTCCCAACAGAAAATGATATTAAAAGACATCCTGCAGAAAATAATAGCATTAAAAACAGGAAAACACAGCCTAAAATGCAAATTACAAATAGCATAAAAATGCAAATCAAAACTATAATCTCATTTTTCCACTTAGACTAGCAAAAAGAGGGCAAAGTTTAGAAACTGGTTTAAGTAAAGATATATGGAAATAGGCACTATGCAATAGTGTAGAAATGATTGCAAATACATAAAAGTAATCAAAAAACATTTGGTTGTTTTGCAAATATATATGTATTCTCCCCACTTCAGGGGTATGGCTTTAATATAGATGAGTTACATACACCAAGAGCCATTTTTTTTTTCAAAAGATAAAAGAATATTTACATACTTCAGCAAGGGACTGATTCAATTAATTAGGTATAGGCTGAAAAAATAACACTAGATGATACTTTTAATAAATTATCTTTATTGGCATATTAATTACCCATTTTTAGTAAAGTGCACATGGTAAGAACACTGAAATATATATATATATATATATGTATTTATATATATTTCAATTTACATTTGGGTTTATTACAGAATATATTAGATTAAGATGTGCACATTAGAATCATCTAAAGTATATTTACATGATTAGAAAACCTGGAGCAAATTATATTTTGTCAAACAGCAGCTCAGTTATGACTCCGTGTTTTATTTGGAGATGGCTTCTATAACATGGTTAGTGTAGTTGGTCTTAGTTAACACGTCTTCAAGAACATTGACTTTCTTCCTCCTCCAGTGATTCTTCAAATCCAGTCTATAATTTAAGTAATTGCCATGGAATTAGTTTAATTGCTTAGATGAGAAACTCTTCCTAATCAGTTATTGGGAAATAAACACACCAGCAGGATCTATCTATTATATTTATTTCAGAACTAGCAATTACATTCAGCAGTCCATGGACTCAGTTCCTTTATTTTATGATCATTGCAAAACCTGAGGTCATGCTACAGATTACACCAAGCTAGCCTTTCTCCAGCAAACACACAGTTAAAGGAAGATACTGCATTGAGTTAAAACAAGCTAGTTTACATTGTTTGCAAGGAAAATGTCTTCACCTAAATGTGTTGCATTTATTAATGGATATCCTGGTTCATGTTTCTAACTCGAAGTCACAAGACCATGTCTTTTGGTTGATATTCCATTAGGAAGCAGTTTGGGGTGTCAGTTCTTGCTGTGTTGGTGACTGGATGACTAATATGGAGGAAGTTCATCCTGAGTTACTTTGGACTCATTGAGAAAAAGACAAGAGACCAAATTATGTGTATAGTATTTTTGTACACACACACACATAAAAGAGAGAGAAAGAGAAAGAGAAAGAGTATGGGCACACCAGGGCCTCTTGCCACTGTAAATAATCTTCAGATGCACATACCTCATTGTGCATCTGGTTTTATGGGTACTGGAGAGTCAAACCTGGGTCAGCATGCTTTGCAAGCAAGCACCTTTAGCAACTGAGCCATCTCCCTTGCCCTTTGTGTGTACATTTTTGTTTTTATGACCTTTCTAATTATGTTGAGAACAGTTTTGTCATTCTAAAAATAATTTTCCTGCCTAGTAGACACTAAGACTCAGGACAGAGATGGCTTGTATCCTATTCCTCCAGTTATCAGTGTGGACTAGCATTTGAGGAAGTGATTAGTCAGGTTGGCTCTCAATGGGTCAAAGGCATATATTAATTCAGAATTTTTAGAGAAATAAAGAGTAATGTAACTGCTGTAGTTCTGTGAGAGAGAATTCATTTACCATTATGTAATATGCAAAATATATGAGGGTGTTTCTTGTTTGTTTTGAAGCAGGGTCTCACTCTAGCCCAGGATGACCTGGAACTCTGGAACCTTACTCTATAGCCTCCCACGTGCTGGGATTAAAGGAGTGCACTACCACACCTGGATATGTGAGGAGTTTCCTTCCTTCCTTTCTTTCTTTCTTTCTTTCTTTCTTTCTTTCTTTCTTTCCTTCTTTCTTTCTCTTTCTTTCTTTCTTTCTTTGATGTAGGATCTCACTGTAGCCCAGTCTGACCTGGAATTCACTATATAGTCTCAGAATGGCCTTGAATTTACAGTGATCCTCCTACCTCTGCCTCCCAACTGCTGGGATTAAAGGTTACCATGCCCAGCTGTGAGTTTTTACATACCTATAAATAACAAATTCTTCCTACATCCTCAATCAATTTAGTCAATTGGGTGATTGGAATGAAAATTAAAACTTCATTTTGCAAAATTAAGGTACATTTTATAATTACATTTTTTTGTGGTGTGTATGTGTGTGAGATGTTCATATACATGTGGATGCACATGTGTACAGATGTTTATGTGTGCACATGTGTGTGGAGGCTAGAAATTGATGTCAGGGGTCTTCCCTGATCACTCTCCATTTTATTTACTGAGGCAGAGTCTTGCACTTGAACCAAGAGCTCACCAATTCAACTAGTCTAGCTAGCCTGCTTGCCCTGCAGGTCCCGTCTTTGCTTCTCAAGTGCTGGGATCATAGGCGAGCTACCAAGTCACCCCGCGTTGATACAGGTGGTGGGTGTCTGACATTAGTTCTCCTCCTACTAGGTCAGCAAGTACTTTATCCACTGAACCACCCCCAAGCTCCTAGATAGTTTGTTTATAGTGAATGTAATTTGGTTAGGGGTATGTTCGATTAATTCAAATGTCAACATTTATCTCTTCTGGTTGTACTTTTGTTTCTGAGAGAAGGTATTGCTAAGTAGCCAAGGCTGAGCCTCAGCCTCTTAAGTGTTGGGGTGGGAGGTGTGTTCCACCCTGCCCATCTGAGATCATGTCTTTATTAGGATGATTTGCCCCATGCCTGCCTCCTCCATAGGAGATATTCAGATGGAAATTTTCAGTTCTTAATTGGAGGGATAAAGGCCTCATCATAATTTTTTGATGCTGATTTGGCTCTTGGATTTGCAGTAACTCTCACTATCATGGACATTCTGGTTTAATTCTTGAGAGTTTGTTCCTGTTGCTTTCTGAATTCATGAATGAAATATATGGCTAGAAAATGGTCTATTTTAACAGCGTTGAGACCTAAAGACTTTTCCTTTAACCAGCTCCTGTCTTGGTCCCTGCTGGCACTGTGGAGTCTGCATTTCTTCTGGGTAAGATTCCAGTTTGTTCTCAGATGCCCACCTGAGAATCAGCTGTAAGAAGACTTTGACTTCCTCACTGTGACCACCTTTCGTGAGTACCTAGCTGGTCTCTGAAACATTAATAGTGCATCTTGAAATAGGTAGGGACTTTTGAGTGTCTTTCTTGCCCTGTTCAGGTTCATGGTAATAAGGGCTCCTGCTTCAACGCCATTGTAACTCTCCTCCTCTTCCCCAGTGCCAGTGGGAGGTTAGCCTCGAGGTAGCCTGCTCCCAAGGTACTAAGCAGGATGTGGAGCCAAAGTGCCTCAGTTTTTGTCTGTCCTCTCAACCAAACAATTATCCTACCCTTCCATGATTTGAACCCTGAAGGGTGTATGCAAAAGACAGCCTACAACTGAAGGGCTGTGTACAGTGTCTCTTTTGTTTTCACACCACCACCTCTCAAGGAAGGCAAAGCCTTTTGTGTTCTAAGATAAAACATGGTGGCCCACACCTTTAGTCCCAGTACTCAGAGAGGCAGAGGTAGGAGGATTGCCATGAGTTCGAGGCCACCTTGAGAATACATAGTGAATTCCAGGTCAGGCTGAGCTAGAGTGAGACCCTATATCAAAAAACAAAAATGACAAAATAAAAACAACCAACCAAACAAAAAAAAAATCTTGATATCTAATTTATTTACATTATTCTTAATATGCCTTATGAAAGTTAAAGACACTTAGAATTTATTTTTGTGGCTGCAAAACAAGTCTTGATGTTGAGATCTATTGATTCTTGTGTATTCTAAAATTATATTTGGTTTTGCAAACTAGGTTTGCTCTTTCTATTTGTCTCTTTCTTTCATTTCATTTCAGCAATAACCATTCTGAAGGCAAATGTATCCCTCTGAAATGATGCAACTATTTTTTCATTCTGCAAACATTTATTAAGAAATGTTATATGCTTTTCACATGGTTCTAGGTGCTAATGTGCTAGTGGTGAAGGCAGCAATAGAGCAGAGAGAGAAATGTTCGGAAGTGACCCATGCCAAGGGGAGGAAGGAAGTAGGGGAAGGCGATGGGCAATGCTGCCCGGAGCTGTGCTGATCTAGTAGAAGGGAAAGTGTCACTGAAGAAAGGTCGCGAGGAAGTGAAGTCATTTGTTATCAGGGGAAAAGACCATTTCCGGAGGAGAAAATGGCAAAGTCAAAGGCTCAAAACAGTGTGTCTGGTTGGAGCAAGAGGTGAGTACAGGCAGGTAGGAGGAAAGGGTCCCTCAGGATAAACACCTGGTCAGCCAGAACCCGAGGCTGCTTCTGGAATCATCACTTGTTTCTCTCATGACTCATCCCTCAGTCCCTCAGTCCCAAATCCTGTCTGCACACTTCACAACTTAAGTATTCAGGGTTTGGGGCTTTAGAGCTAAAGTACTGCTTTCATGATGACAGATTTCCTCATAACTCCTGACCCAGACTTCAGGGAGTTAAAAGTGCATGGCCATGGAGAATAGAGGTTAAAGGGCCTATATTCAGGTATGTATGTCACAGACCAGCTGTGTAAACTTGACATATTCTTTAACTTCTCTATGCTACAATTTTCTCATCTTTAAAATGAGAGTGGTAATAATATGCAACTCAAAGGGTTATTATGAGGATTCAATGAGCTAATACAAGGAGGATATACATGTATATGGGGATAGTAAATTCAATATACATACTTGTTATGTAATACTTATTATTATTCATTTCCACCATACCATGATGGGGACTCAGCACCCAATTGAAATGAAGTGCACAGTGACGACAGCCAGGTGCCGTGGTAACGCCTTTATTCTCAGCACTCAGGAGGCAGAGGTAGGAGGATTGCTGTGAGTTTGACATCAGCCTGGAACTAGAGTGAATTCCAGGTCAGCCTGGGCTACAGTGAGACCCTACCTAGAAACAGCCAAAAAGACAAAGAGAAAAAGAAATCTAGGGGCTGAGGCAATGACTCAGAGGGTAAGAACAAATGCTTCGCAAGCACAAGTTGGATCCCCAGTACCCATGTAAAAAGCTGAGCACAGCTGTGTATATCTGTTACCTTAGTACTGAGAAGGACAGAACCAGGAGGATTGTTAGGGCTCCTTGGTCAGCCAGTCCAGCTGAAGAAATGGGGAGCTCCAGGTGCAGTGAGAGACTGACTCTGGGAAATAGGGCAACTAATACATTAGAAGAGAACACCCAAAGACTTCCTCTGGCCTTGGTCCATGTGCACAAAGGGCACATGCATCTGCACATACGCATGTACATATCACACACACAGAAAAAAAAAAAAAAAACCAAGAAATCTAATTGCCAACCATTTGCTATTTAAATCATTTCATTTGCAAGTAATATTTACTCTAATAAATAGTCATACAATAGAGAGTGTCAAATCGGAACCACTAGACCACCAGGGATTATTCGGTAACACAACAGAGAAAAATGCAAACGTTCATTGTGACAGCCCAGTCAAAGTTTCATTTTATTCAAGTATATATTTGCTTGCTTGCTAATGTTAGCTTAGTTTAAACTGTCTGTAATAAACAGGAAAATCTGACTATACTAACTTATTCTTGGGCACTGATGGAACATGCAGACATCACTTATTTTGTTACTGCTAAAAACAAATTATTTAAACCATTTAGAATCCCGAAATTTCACCATTTGTGACATTGAAATTGCCATGCCTAAGTCACTGTGTTTGAGCCATAATGACTGTGAAGGGGTCAATCACAGGCCTGGCATGCAGATGAAGTTCAATGGCACTAATTGAAATTAGCGTTAATTGGAATAGTGCTAATTGGAATCCCAGTCATCTCTCACACTTCTCTGATCTTGGTGCTACGCTTTTCTTAAGAAGAATCCAAACAGCAAGTTTGAGACTTACAACCGTCTCATTAGTACTTGGCAAATGAAACACACTCTCATGAAAATAAATGTCCTAGAGATGAATGTCAGATGTTGGAAGCTTTTTCTCAGTGGTAACAGCACTGGAGACAGTGATTTCAGCTGAATTTCAATCTGTAATTAAATTTAGTAGGTTGTAATGAGAACTACTAAAAGCAAACTTATCCGAATTCTTTGAGTTCTTTTCACTTGGCACTATGCTCTGAGCAGAAGGTTCATTACACAAGCTGCTTAGAAGGCATGATACCTTGGTTTAGACACTAATCTGTGTTTTACAAATTTTCAACTTAAACTTCATGCCAGGTATGACTTCTAAGTTAATAAAGATAAGGTAATGAACAGAACACTAGATTTAATGTTAAGAAATTAATCTCTAACTGGATGACCTTGACTTAAGGCTTATTTCACTTTGTAGACTGTGGTTATGGGAATGTAGAAAATTAAAATGGCATTGCCTGTTTCCTTCATTGGTGTTTATAATAATTGTTTTCCTCATTACTGCTACAAAATAGCTGATAGTAACAACATGAGGGAGGAAAGATTTATTTTGTTTCATGGTTTAAGAGAATACAGTTGATCATGCTGAGGAAGGCATGGCTATGAAGCTCCAAGGTGGGAGTATAAAGCTACTGCTTGTTACATCTGAATAGATTCAAAAAGCACAGAGCCTTGGGCATGGTGGTGCATTTCTTTAATCCCCGTCCTTGGGAGGCAGAGGTAGGAGGATGGATCACTGTGAGTTTGAAGCAGTCTGGGACTACAGAGTGAGTTCCAAGTCAGCCTGGGCTAAAATGAGACTGAGAGGGAATGAGGTGTCTTTGTTAGGTAGTTTAGGGTGACTGGGCCCCTGAAAGTCAAAAGCAGAAACGCCTTTTGGCCTATCCTTGTAGTCTCTACTTTGCTAGAGATCAAAATGTGATCTGACTTCTTATCTCTTCCCTAGAACTGTTGCTTCACAAATAAACTGAGTCCCTCCTGGGAGGATGTCCTCTTTCCTAAAATTTAAATCTAATCCTGACATTTTGGTTGGTCAAATTCATCCCCCAGAACTTGGCATCATGGCCAGCCTCTTCCTGAGCCAGCCTCTAGCCCAGACTAGCCAGCTGTCTCTCTGGCTCACTTGAATCAGAAGGCAGAGCCCACGACCATGACGTTATAAATACATTTACTAGAGGAGGGCAAGCTCTCCTGGCTGGCTCCCGAACTTCAAGGAGATGGAAGGAGACTCCCCCTCCCTCCTCTTACTCCCACACGGGCTCTTCACCCCTCCTGCCCTCCACATGGCAGGAGCTCTTTGCACTTTCTTTTCTTGTTCTTTTTGGGTTTTTCGAGGTAGGGTCTTACTCTAGCCCAGGCGGACCTGGAATTCACTATGGAGTCTCAGGCTGGCCTCGAACTCACAGCGATCCTCCTACCTCTGCCTCCCAATGCTGGGATTAAAGGTGTGCGCCACCACACCCGGCACACGTTCTTTTCTTTCCTCTCTAACTCTCTTTTTACATTTCTTCCAGGCCTTCCACGTGGGCTCTCAGACCACGTTGGTCTATTCATTTTCCTTCCCTTGGTTTTGCACTTCCCTAAATAAGTATAATAATTTAATAATTATCATTCTCAGTGTTAGTTTATCTAACTCTTTGGTTAAAAATAGATACCAACTAAGGGTTTGGGGTTCAAGGATTTTCCTGGACTCCCCACAAAATCTGTATCAAGTCCCTACCTTGAAAAATTCCTCCCCCCCCCCAATAAAAAAGCAGTTTGGTACAGGACCAGGATTGGGCTACAACCCAGGAGGAGTTATAAGCCCCCCACTAAACTATTTCCACTACGTAAGACCCACCTTCTAAAAATTCCACAATCTGCTTTGAGAAGAGTCTACCAACTGGGCACAAAATATTTAATCACACAAGCCTTTGGCACCAATTTAAATCAAGCCATCACATTCTACCCATTGTCCCCATAGGCAAATGGCTATCTCATAATGCAAAATGTATTCAGTCCAATTTCATAAGTTTTATCAGTGTTCAAAAGTCCAAAGTCAAAAATCTCTTCTGAGATATAAAGCAAACAAACTCTTTGCTATGAACCTCTGAAAAATCCAACAAGTTACATCCAATTTACACTGTCACAAAGCAATTCTTTCCATTCCAGAAAAGAGGAAGAGAGACCTGGTAAGAAAAGATTAGATCTAAGCAATACAGAAGTCCAATAGAGAAAACAGGAGCTCCGTGTCTTGTGTCTGGGTTTTATAATGGCATCATTTTGACTCCAATTGGCTTGGCCAGCTATTCCCACACTTACCCTGATGTTTACAGCACACATGTACTCTCTCTTAGGTCAGCTTCATTTGGTACCTGCAGGTTTCCTTGGCAGACATCTCACATCTCTGTCATCTCCTACATCTTAGAGTATCTATGGCAAGTTAGGAGAGGGGGTAAAGTTGGGGAGACTAAACTCCAAAAGGTAAAAAAAGGTAGGAAAGTCTGTACTTACTAGAAATCAAGGATGATCTGACTTCTTATCTCTTGCCTAGTTCCCTAGACTTGTTTTGCCACAAACAACCAGGACCCCTCCTGGGAGGGAGTTCTTTCATAGGATTTAAACATTGTGGTTAATCAAGTTCAGGCCTGGAACTTGTGTAGGGCTACCCTCTTCCTGAGACAGCCCCTAGCCCTAACCAACCAGCTGTCCCTCTGATTCACCTGAGCTGGAAGAAGGCCCACCACTATAAGGTTAAAATACTTTTAGCAAAGAGAGGGCAGGCTCTCAGACTACTTGGGAACTTCTAGGTATGGATGAGTTTTTCTCTGGGCTGGCTCCACCCAGGCCCAGCCAGGAGGGCCCCCTAAGCCCTTACTCTCTACATGGGTTCTTTATCCCCTCCAGTTCCCCACATCACTGAAGTTCCTTGAACTTTCTTTTCTCTCTTTCTGATTTTTTTTTTCCAGGCCCTCCACATGGAATCTCTAGCTCTGTGGGATCTCTGGCCACATTGGGTGCCTTTCATTGGCTCTGTAGTTCCCTCTGTAAATGTAATTTAATAATTATTCTTCTCTGTCTTCTTTTTTATCCAATTCTTTGATTAAAATTAGAAACAAACTTAGGGGTTGGGATTTAAGGACTTTCCTGGACCCTAGCACCCCTTTACAACTAGCCTTCCCCTTCGGTTTTCCTCACAGCCTACTCAGGAGCTCGCTGCAGGAAATCTGACTCTGCTACACATATGACCTTCTAGACAGCATGCCTCCATGACCCTATAACCCTTGCATTCTTTGTGCCTGTAGGGTTATGACTGTGTGCAATGACACCACATTCTGCTGCAGCCTTGAGATGAAGCTTCACATCCTTGGCCACTACTGCAATGGCCTCTAGGTACCTTCACAGCTGAACCTGGGACAACCCTTCTCTAAGGGACCCTGTACCCGCAGGATGCCTCTAGCAGTTCTCTGTGATCAGAGAACTTTTTAAAGTTATCTTTTCTCTCTCTCCTCCTTCATTTTATCCTTTTTCTTTCTCCAATCTCTCTCTCTCTCTGTCTCTCTCTGTCTCTCTCTCTTTCTCTATGCTATATACATGTGTTACTGTTACCTTCTTGTTGCCAGAATAAAGCATAAAACCAAAAGCAGCTGATGGGAGGAAAAGTTATTATTGTTGTTGTTTTCTGGCTGTCAGCCTCTAGGGGAAGCTCCATGATATCAGGGGAAAGCATAGCATGAGCAGGGCTGAATATCACCACTGCCCAGCAGGTGGAAAAATAGCAACAAGATCAGGAGCTGAGTTCTGCCCTCAGCAACATGCCTCCTCAAGCCAGGTTCCATCTCCCAGATTGTCATCAGTTGGGGACCAAGCATTGAAAACACTAGTTTATGGACGTACGCATCTGATCCAAACTGCCACAACCTGTGTGTGCAGATAAGACCACAGAGAATGTTGGGTGTCTTTTTCTATAATCCACATGTCACAAGGATTTGTGGTCATACCCAGTTGTTTATATGGATGCTGGGGAATCCAGCTAGGTTAGAATCAGAGCCACTAGGCCCTTGTCTTCTTACCCCTGAGCTAGCTTAGAGGTCACAAACACTTTCTTGTGAAATGATAATTTTCAATTGAGTTTTTATTGTTATATTCTAGACCTTTTGTAAGTGGAATTTTACCCTCAAGGCACGTTTCCTATTGTTCCAATACAGGCAGGCAGTTTTTTTTTTAAATTTTCACTAATTTCTTTAACAATCACCTGCCTTAAAAGTATATATGCCAACAAACGCTACAAGGTCTTGTAAGCATCAGTGTTTTAGCACTGGCAGCCTCAGACTGAGATTCAAGGACTAGCAGAGTAGTTCTATCAATTTGAAAGAGAAAAGAGAATTGGTTAGTTTCATATCACACAACTGTCAAATATGCACTACAAAGAGTCCTTTGCTAGCTGGATGTGTGTGGTATGACGTGCCCAAGTCCCAGAACTCAGAAGGCTAGGTTACATAGCAATACCTGTTTCAACAAAAACAACCAAAAATAAAAAATAAAACAAAACAAAACAAAAAAAAAAACAGTCTTTTGCTATCATAAAGCTACTTGAGGGGAGGGTATAGCATTATTATCAACTTAATGAGACAGTATAGGGTGACAGGGCCCTGCAAATAAAAGAGAAGAGTTTATCCTTGCAGAAAGGAATTCCCTGTCTGGATCTGTTTGTCTGAACTGAACTTGAGTCTCTCCCTAGAAAGGAGTCTGTCCCTAGAGGAGACAATTGCCCCTTCCACTAAAGCCTACAGTCTGTCAGGCTGATCAATTTGGGCCCCATCCAAAACAGAAAAGGCTCCAGTCTGAGTCTCTAGTTAAGCTTTACTCCGCTCCTGCCTTCTCATGGGCAGGAGCTCTCTGTGCTCTCTCCTCCTTCCTTCTCTTTAGTTGTGGACTTCTCAAATCCCGTCTTGCCTCCTTTCGCATGAGCTCTGTCTTCCTTTCTTATGTTCTGTCTATAATCTAATGAAACCTGTAAACTCTACACTCTAGTCTGTGGAATTCATAAGACACAAATGTGGAGACACTCTAAAATTCCTGAGTCCTTTGGTGCATTCTTAGGGAATCCCGGTTCCTGTATCATTAGCAGTTGCACTATGTGCAGGTCAAGTGCCATGAGCTCATGAAATTTTGTAACCTCATGTGTAATTAAACTCTAAAAAATAAGCAAAGAACATGAACTCCTTAAACCCTCTAATATGAATTCACTCACAACCTCCTTAGGTTACTATAAATGTGGAAACACAGGGGGAGGTTCAGAATACAGAGGCTTTGACCACAGTTGTAGAAATGAGAATTGTTAGCATCTCAATGGGGGTCTCTGAGAGGGGGCAAAGGGGCAAGTAAGGAGCTGCTGGGGCTCAGGGCCACATGCTTTGGAGAGAGGGAACAGGCATCCTCAGAGCATGCTTTGAGGCAACACAGTATATAGTGGGTTGGGGGGGGGGAGAGGGTTCAAGCCAGTCAAATAGCATGGGAAGAAAGGAGAGAGAGAGAGAGAATATAAGTGAGAAAGAATGAGAAAGAAGGTGTGTGAGTAGAAGAGAAAGCTAAGGTAGATAGGGAAGGTATAAAGAAATATATGATATATGTATCTGTGGTAAAGGGAGGTGTTGGAGGAAGAGAGGGAGAGAGAGAGAGAAGGGAAATGGTGTCTGGGTTTTTGTCTATGCAGTGGGGACACAGCAGACTGGCCAGTGGGAAGTGGCTTGTGGGAGTATGAGGTCCAGAGGGGAGCTGGGTTGTCCGGGTTCCCTATAGAACAGAGGAGAGAGTAGGCCATTTCAAGGAAGCTTTCAGTTGGGAGTTGGGAGGGGGAAGGAGCTCAGAGACTGACAGTTACATATTGTATGTGAGAAAATTTTGCACACTATACAATGGTGCCTTTTATATAAATGCTAATTAAATGTCTTAGGTAAAGCAAGTGTCAAACTAAATACTATAGTACCTTGTATGACTTTATCTGGAGGATAAATGATTGCTTATGAAGTAACTCAAAATACTGGGAGAAATAACATATAGCATTTTTAAATGGTTTCTAAGTCTTCCAGCTAACAGCCTTACTTGAAACATTATTTTGTAATTTCCAAAGATAATTGCATCTGCATAAACACTTTCACTGGAGTCATTTTAAGAATGTTTCTCCAAGGGGCTGGAGAGATGGCTTAGCGGTTAAGTGCTTGCCTGTGAAGCCTAAGGAGCGCGTTTCGAGTCTCGATTCCCCGGCACCCCCCACCACCCCGTTAGCCAGATGCACAAGGGGGCGCACGCGTCTGGAGTTCGTTTGCAGTGGCTGGAACCCCTGGCGTGCCCATTCTCTCTCTCTGCCTCCTTCTCTCTGCCTGTCGCTCTCAACTAAATAAATAAATAAAAATAAACAACAACAACAAAAATTAAAAGAAAGAATGTTTCTCCAAAAGATGACTCCGGACTGTAATTGTTCTGTCCTGCCACGCTGTGAAAATGTGAAACTACTTAAAATGACAAACCCAGGTAACAAAAACTATAGTGTGGGGCTAGAGAGATGATTCAGCTATTAAAGCTGCTTGCTTGCAAAGCCTGATGGCCTGGGTTCGATTCCTTAGCACCAGCATAAATCCAGATGCACAAAAGTGACACTGCATCTGGAGTTCATTTGCAGTGACAGGAGGCCCTGGTGTGCCCATTCCCTCTTTCTCTTTCATGCCCCCCTCTCTCCTTTTAAAATATTATAGAAGTGGAAATGAAAATAGTTCTGTCAATTCTGTACTCTTTGGGATTATCATTATTCAGGCGTGTTTCCTGCCCAGTTTTAAATGCCTGGTGCTAAAGACGGTAGGCAAACAACTTTATCAATGGGCCGTTTATGTACCTTACCCTTCTTCTCAAAAGGCAGTGTCTTGATGCCAGCAGTGATTCCCTAGCCTGCCTTAGTGGAGGACCTCCATTGTGACTGGTGACTGCTGCAATCCAGCCCAGAACCCTTGGCTGCAGGATCCAAACCCAGCAAGGGACACCGAAAATATGTGATCCTCTCCCTCCGCCTCTACGCCAGGTAAACTGTGCTCCAAAAGTTCCAAATGAATAATTTTGCTTATGTAGCCAGAACAGAGAGAGTAAGGAGTGAGAATTTCCCCAAGAAACCCACTTGCATACTTTCAGACTCTTTCCAGCTGATGTGATGGCAACAACAGATGAATGTTGTAAGTGAACGTGGGTGGGGCCTCCCACACGGTTGGTTCGTAAACTCCTGGGATTAGGCATTTTATAATTAGACATTATAAACTTCTTTAATTTGAGAAAATTCTTTCAATTAAACACTATTTTAGCACATCAGAACTTTCCATGTGTCTTAATTTTTGGTATTAATAAATGCTTATGTTTTCAGTATTTTCCCATCTATACTCACCCTTGAATTTCACTCTCTACTCTTTTCCTTTATTTAATATTTTATTTTTGTTTATTTATTGGAAAGAGAGAAAGAGGCAGATATATATATATGTATGTATATATGTATATGTATATGTATATATATATATAGAGAGAGAGAGAGAGAGAGAAAGAGAGAGAGAGAATGGGCTCATTAGGGTCTCGAGCTACTGTAAATGAACTCCAGAGGCATGTGCCACCTTGTGTATCTGGCTTATGTAGGTACTGGGGAGTTGAACCTGGGTCCTTAGGCTTCCCAGGCAAGTGCCTTAACTACTAAGCCATCTCTCCAGCCCCTCACTTATTTTTTTGAAAAAAAAAAGAGGTTCCTTTTTTTCCTGGCCTGTTCTCTACACTCCACCCTAATTACCTTGAGTTGTATCTCATTGCCTTGGCATCCTTCTACTCCCTGACCTTTTGTATTTGATTGGATGCCAGATTGTGTAATTGATACTCCAGAAATGATCCCAAGCCAGTCTTCCTCTGCTTCTGTTGCTACCACAGCACTTCAGCCAGTTATACTACACTTGCACAGCAATCAGCCCACACTGCTCCCCTGGCTTTGGTTTCGCTCAGGTTCCCAGATTGTCTTCTGCACTGCTGTCTGAGTGGTCCCGAAATACAGCTCAGCTCAGACTTCACCCTGTGTCAGAACCTTTGATGAGTAGCCCATGGTTGTACACACTGTCATACTGGTACTGGGGAGGCTAAGGGAGTAGAACTGTGAGTTTGAAGACAGTCTGGGCATCATAGCAAGTCCCTGTCTTAATAAAACCCAAGCAAACAAAACTTCCCATGGTTCCACACTCTGCGCCGATCAGCTTCCAAGATTCTTGGTGTGGCTCTCACACCTCTTTTTCCCTTAACAGCAGGCACGTGTGTTGCTGCCCTCTCCCACACTATAATGTGGATAACAGTTTTGCTGAGCTCTACAAAATTTCCTCCGCATCTTACATTCCCTGATTCAGTATTTGTTAATTTCATGGTTTTGCAGTATTATAACCTCCCCCTAAATTTTCATTTTCCTAATACTTACCAATTAAGTTCTTGGTTCTCCAGAGCTTGCTGACTCAGCTAGGATGACCAGCTTGGCCAGGGGATCCCCTGCCTCCACCTCCCCAGAGCTGCATGAGCTGCTGAGCTCACGTGGCCTGCATGGGGGCTTGGGGGGTCTGAACTCTGGTCCTCATATTTGCACTCAGGTGGTGCTTCATCCATAGAGTCATCTCTATCTCTACTGCTGACTACATGTAGAGTGACACTATTTCTAGGGTATTAGAGGAATAACTTCTTAAAAATTCTTAGTCCTTCAATTCTTTTAAAAAATATTTTATTTATTTATTTATTTCATTTTAGAGAGAGTGAATGAGGAGAAAGAGGCAGACAGAGAAATAGTGAGTATGGGTGCACCAGGGCCCCCTGCCACTGTAAACTTAGTCCAGATGCATGCACCCCTTTGTGCATCTGGCTTTATGTGGGTACTGGGGAATTGAAGCCATGCTTTTCAAGCAAGTGCCTTTAACCACTGAGCCATTTCTCCAGCCCAGTTCTTCAATTCCTAATCAACCAGTTAACTTACCAGCCAATTACACAATGATAACAGCTAAACCTCACTATGCAATCCTCACACTTTAGGAGCACATTGCGCATGCTGTGCCCATCACCTCTGACCCTCATGCTCGCACACATCAGCATCATTATCAACATTTCACAGGTGATTAAAAGACCATCTGAGAAGGCTAGTGACATTTACCTCAGCTGTAGAGAATAAATGACATGTGCTATATTTTGATAGCTATAAATCAAATGTACTTGTTTTATTTTTCTTTTCTAGACCTCTTATTTTGTTTCTCGAAATGGGTGAGACTAGCCAAAAGTAAATCTGTATGTATCCTGGCCTCACTTATGACAAGGAACATGTGGCCATGAGACATAGCTTTGGCCAAGGAGACTTCTGTGGCAACCTTCTGGAGATTTTGGCAACATTTTGCTATCTTGATCTCTTTGCTACACTTTCTTCTTGTCTCTCCTTCCTTCTATGGTTTAGGAAGCCAGGGCTGGATGCCTGGTGAAGCAGAATTCATCTTCGGACTTAAGACCAGAAACAAACCCTAAGGAAAGTTCATTGTTAGTTTTAGAAGCTGCTTTCTGTTGTTAGTTCATAAAATTTTTCTTTGTTTTTCATATGAGAGTCTCATTTTGGGGCTGGAGAGATTGTTAAGTGGTTAGGGCACTTGCCTGCAAAGCCTTATGACCCCGGTTCAACTACCCACTACCAACATAGAGCCAGATGCACAAAGTGGCAAAAGCTTCTGGAGCTGTTTGCAGTGGCGGGAGGCCCATAGTCACTGTCCTTTCTCTACCTTTCTCTGCTTGCAGATAAATAAATAAGCAAATAATTTTTTTAAAGAGTCATAGTTTGTAGCCCAGACTGGCCTCAAATTTGGAACAATCCTTTTATCTCAGCCTCCAAAGTTCTGGGGATTACCAGGCATAAGTGATTTTGACAAGATTTAATTAAAGTCATGTAGTAACATTCTTATGTTTTCACATATGATGCAATGAGTAGGATAAGAGCTCAGGAAATATACCTTGAAGAGAAATTGTTTAGGAATTAACTGAAAAGTGTTAAGAACCAAAAGTATTTTTGGACACATGTATGTAAGAAAACCAGGTTCTTTAGCATACTGCTAATATTCTGTAATTTACATAGATTTTTCTCAGCTTCTTACTTATTAGTTGGATTTTAACTTTATAATTTTTTAAACTTTATAACATCTTTAATATTTTTATTCATTTGGTCGAGAGAAAGAAAGGATGAGAGAGTATGGGCACATCAGGCCTGCTGCTTCTGCACACAAACTCCAGGCCCCTTTGTGTGCCTGGCTTTACATGGGTAATTGAACCTGGGCTGTCAGACTTTAAAAGCAAGTGCCCTTAACTGCTGAGACATCTTTCTATCCCTTTTCTAAAATTTTTAATGTGTGTGTGTGTGTGTAGGCCAAAGGACAAACTCAGGTGTCATGTTAGAAACATTGTCCACCTTTTTGTGAGACAGGGTCTCTCATTGGCCTAAAGCATACCAATTAAGCTAGACTATTCAGTCAACAAGGCCCAGGGTCCACGTGTATCTGCCTCCCCAGCACTGGGAATAGAGGCACACTCCACCACACTTGGCTTTATCACTTGTGTGCTGGGGATTGAACTCATGCCCTCATGCTTGCAAGGCAAGCTCTTTACCCACCAAATAACCTCCCCAGATCCTTTAAAACTGTTTTCAACTTGGGCCAGTTCATCCCTCTTTAGGAAACCTGGTGGTTGACTGCTCCCAGAAGGTTACCATATTGATGCTGAACTTAGTGTGGACACCTGATCAGCATAACCCAGACCTCCTAGACTCAGGAGATCCTCCTGCCTCAGCCTCCTGAGTAGCTGGGATTATAGGGCACAGTGAGGCTATGACATTGTTGATTATAAACTGGAGTATTTTTTTTGTAGTTTTTCTATTTGTTTTATTGCAAAATAATTAAACATAATGTGAGTATTTAATGCAAATAACTAAGCTAATAAAACATTTATACAGCAAAAGGGTTTTCTCTTTGCTCCCTTCCTATTGCTTTCTTTTGCCTCTCTTCTACCTCCTTTCCACTGAACCCCTTCTTTCCAACCATGCCCCCTTCTATTTTGATATCACTTTATTGTTTGCCCTCCTTCATCAGCCATGACAACAGGTTGAGGGACCCAGTGCAATGCAGGTCTTGTGTAGGTAACAAAAGCTGCAGTGGGGTCATGAATGGCACTTTGTGTCTGGAAGACGGCACTCCTCCTTTCCTTTGGCTCTTACATTCTTTCTACCACCTCTTTCCCAATGGTTCCTCAACCTCTGAGGATGTGATAGAGATGTTTCATTTAATGCTGAGTACTTATCTGTCACTTCTCAGCACTTTGATGAGTTTTGAGTCTCCGCAGTGGCCACCACTATCTGAAAAGAGAAGCTTCTCTAACCAAAATTCAGAATAGCACTAACATATGGGTATAAACATAAATATTTAGAGGACAATTTCTTTGACATAATGTACCCAAAACAACAGTAATAGCCTCACCCCTACAGCTCATAGCCTCTATAGTTATTGGCTTTTGGCTAGGTTTTCAGTACCAGATATAAATACCCTCCCATGTTACAGCCCTCAAATCTGAACAGTAAGCTGTTGGTTTCTCCACAACAGACATGCCACCATTGCATGCATTGGCACCTTTCACATGGCTGGCCAGCCATGTAGCTTATAGGGTCTACTGCCGATGACTTCTCTCTCCCCAAGAAAGCTTACAGCACTTTCCAGCCTCATGACAGCTAGTGCTAGTCTCACTTTTTGTGAGAGAAACTCTCTTTTCAGATGCTAGTGACTACTGGAGACATTCAAAACTCAACAAAGTGACAGTGGAGTGCTCAGCACTGAGACATCTCTGTCATACCTTCCAAAGCTCAGGGATCATTGCAAGAGAGGTAACAGAAAGAATGTAAGAGCCAAAGGAAGGGGAGGAGTACTTTGAAATGCTGATTTCTGGACGAAAAGTGAACATTGCATTCATGACTTCACAGTGACTGATGATACCTACACAAGACCTGCATAATACTAGGGAAAATGATGACATCAAAATAGAAAATAGACTGGTTGCAAAGAAGGGGTCACTGAAGAGGAACTATGGCAATAAGAACCAAGGAGGGTGGTGGGAGGGGATTATGAGCCTGCTCCTATATTTCATCTATTTGTATGATTGCTGTCCATAAAAAGTTTTTTTTTAAAAAAAGGCCTTTGGAAATTGCTTATATTGTTTTTGCCCCCACTGCCCCCCTAACCAACAACTCACTGGGATGTATCCCGCCTCTGGTAATGAGATTGGGATTTTCTTGTAATAATCTATGGTTTTTGGGTACAGCATTATTAACTCCCATAGAGTATTTCTGCCCAAACTGTATCTTTTTAAAAACTCATGTATTTTTAAATTAGCAAACAAAGGAGTAGTTTTCTATATGGTTTATTCATACATAAATGGATAGCCTTTTATCATATATGCTGATGTTGCATAACGTATAGTAGTAGAAATATGTAAATTATATTATTAACTTATGCTTTTAAAAATTGAGTCTTGACCAAATGGCTGATCCTTCACCAGGCCCTTGCAGAGAACACCTGAACCACAAGACACTGGAGAGGGTAAGATCAAGATTAACCTTAATCTTCTACATCTTCCCTCCCTCACTCCCCCTCTCCCTCTCTCTCTCTCTCTCTCTCTTACCTCTAACTCTTGTATATTAGTTATCTTTTTCCTCATTTTCTTAGTGGGCACTGACCTGTAACTCCCAGAACCAGCATGGGGCTATCATCCAAAATGAGCTTTTGATCAGAGAGACCTACAAGGTTTCCTAAAAGACAGACAGATTTCTGTCAGAGTACTTGATGACCCACCAAAGGCTAGTGATAAGACCCTACTGTTGAAGACACCTTATGTGATTGACATGCAGATTAGAATGTCATGGCTGGAAGTTGGAAGAGAGTCAGTCCCCAGACAGTCAGCGCGTCTAGTGCCAGAAGGTGCTACATGGGCGACTGGGGGAAAATGACCAATATCTGTCGAAGCAACGCATGGTCTAACCTACTTAGTAGCAAATAACTTGTTGTGATGCCCACACAAGTGCAGTGGTGGCACACAGCCATGGTGGGGAACCAACTGCTCTCAATTCGGCTAACTGATCCCCTCACTGGTATGGGACCCATAGCTGGAGCTGGGAAACAAGTCAGAACCATATCCAAACATAAACCCACTCTCCAATATCAAGCTACCATCAACTGTGGGCTACAAGAGGGCCTACACCTATGAAATTCTCTATATAAAAAAAAAAAGGGTTATCTCATTTGTCCTGGTGCTAACTTACTCTCCGTTGGAGAATATGCTTCTCTTTTTCAGATAGATGTAGATCCTAAGGAGAGAGCCACCCCATCATACCTCAAAAGGGCCCCGGCTGAAACTAAGAAAAATTGGAGAAACAAGCAAGGGGGCTGTTTTCCTGATGAGCCGGATACCAGCACAAGGGGGAAGGAGATCAGCACAGAGAAAAATCAACTCCTACCAAATCAGAGAGCCAGAGCCTCAGAGGCCCCCAACACCTCATCAATGAAGCAGACCCAACATGGCTCAGGGAAATTTTGCGGAAGAGGGGCCGGAAAGAATGACAGAGCCACATGTTGGGTCATGATATGCAGAGACATTTATCTTACCCATAACTGTGGGCTAACTCCACAATGCATGACCCGTATACCTCAACAAGGAGGGGCCAAGGGGAGGGGGTAGGTCACGGATGAGCCTAATAATGGTACCAAACTGACTGTAAAAAAAAATAACAATAAAATAAAATAAAATAAAAAATGTTAAAACTATAAAAAAAATGAGTCTTGAGCTGGACATAGTGGCACACACTTTTAATCCTAGCACTCAAGAGGCTAAAGTAGGAGGGTCACTGTGAGTTCAAGTTCTAGCCTGGACTAGAGAGTGAGGTCAGCCTGGGGAAGAATTAGTCTCTACTTAAAAAAAATGAGTCTTTAGTCGGACGTGGTGGCAAATGCCTTTAATCCCAGCACTCGGGAGGCAGAGGTAGGAGGTTCGCCATGAGTTCGAGGCCACCCTGAGACTACATTGTGAATTCCAGGTCAACCTGGGCTAGAGCAAGACCCTACCTTGAAAAGCCAAATATATATATATAAGTCTTTAAAAGTGGGGGACTTCTCTCTGAGAAAAAGTACTTTCCAAATATCTGTAAGACTCTGCAGTCAGACCTCCTCACTAAAAAGAAAATTGAGTCTTTTTCTTACGTACTCTACAGGATTGAGGCGGATACAACCAGAAGTTGCAAAATTGTTTGTCTTTGAAAGTCAGTCACTGAGTGGCCAAAGTCCCTTCCCCTTACCACTGGGATCAAGTTGGCTTCACTGGACTTTGGCCTCCAGTTCCAAGGACAGAGCTGTCTGCCATCTTTGTGACGGTTACGACACTGCTTTTCTTTCAGGCCAAGACCTTCATTTGATCCTTTGCTAGAATCGTGAGGTGATGGAACAGTTACTAACAAGAAAGCGAGTACTGCAAACAAAGTGGGAAATGCACTTTTAATTTAATAATTATTTATTTGTTTGTAGTTTTATTATGTTGCCCAGACTCGTCTCAAATGCCTTAGTTCAAGCAATCCTCCGCCCTCACCCTTTCTAGTAGCTGGTACTTATCAATTGTGCTGTTGTGTCCATCTAGATGGTGTTTTAATGCTGATATTCACAGATTCATCAGGATTGTTGATTGACATAGAAACTTCCTGGTTGGCTAAATGATAGATGTGACAAACTCTTTAAAATCTTTCCAAGCTAGAATGTCTTACACATTATTTTTATTTTTAATTTTTTTTTTTGAGATAGGGTCCCACTCTAGCCAGGCTGATCTGGAATTCACTATATAGTCTCAGAGTGGCCTTGAATTCGTGGTGATCCTCCTACCTCTGCCTCCTGAGTGTTGGGATTAAAGGCATGTGCCACCATACCCAGCTTGTATTACACTTTTTGAAGTGAGTTTTTTCAACTTGCATGATTATTGAGTATTTATATTTTTTTAGGTCATTGCAATGTATCTCTCACCATGGAAAGCATCATTGGATTTGCAGGAGTTAATTAGTCATGTAAATGACATTCAAGAGGAGTCATAGACAGTATAATCTTGAGAAAGCTCCAGAGGCATATCACTAGAGATAGGAGCTCTTTAGATAAGTAGGTGGAAGAAGGAAGTTGCATCCTGTGTGTTTCAAACGAATATATTGTTCTGCATCTGGAGGGAATCTTCATCCTCTCCCTCTGTCTTTTCTTGTTCTATGTTTGAGAAAGCCCCATGACAGAACCTGCTTGCTCCGCTTTAGTAACTAAGTATCCTTGCCAGCTGACTAATGACCTGCCCTGCCCCTACCCACCTCTCTAAGCTGTGCTATCCAAGAATTGAAGTCAAATCTAAAAAGCTAACCTATGCTTTGTTCAAATGTAAATGCTGCCTCCTCCTTAGCCCCCCACCATTGCTATGAAGTGGTCAAAAACTATTTAGGAGAGGTACTTTAATAGTAACTAAATGGAAAAAAAAAGGTTTTGTTTATTTATTTATTTTTCAAGAATACTTTTTCTTTTCTTCTTCTTCTTTTTTTTTTTTTTTGTTGTTGTTTTTCAAGGTAGGGTCTTGTTCTAGTCCAGGCTGACCTGGAATTCACTATGTAGCCTCAGAGTGGCCTCAAACTTATGACGATCCTCCTATCTCTGTCTTCCAAGTGCTGAGATCAAAGGTATGCCTGGCTACTTTCATTTTAAAAATATTTTTTTTTATTTACTTATTTGAGAGAGAGAGAAAGAGGGATGGAGGGAGGGAGAGAGAGAGAGAGAATGGCCACCCCAGGGCCTCCAGCCGCTGCAAACAAACTCCAGATGCATATGCCACCTTGTGCAGCTGGCTTACATGTTTCCTGGGGAAACAAACCTGGGTCCTTTGGCCTTGCACACAAGTGCCTTAACCTCTAAGCTACCTCCCCAGCCTCAGGTTTTATTTTTGACACTTTGGTATTTTCCTAACATAATTAGCTAATAATGCCTTTGTAACAAACATTAGACATTATTTAACAGTATCTTGAGGGTTGGAGAGATGGCACAGCAGTTAAGGCACTTGCCTGCAAAGTGTAATGACCAGGGATTGATTCCCCAGTACCCACTTAAAGACAGATGGAGAAATTGGCACATGTGTCTTGAGTTCATTTGCAGTGGCTGGAAACCCTGGCAGGCCCATTCTCTATCTGCCTCTCTCTCTCTCTTTTTCAAATAAATAAAAAAAAAATTTAAGCTGGGCGTGGTGGTGCATGCCTTTAATCCCAACACTTGGGAGGCAGAGGTAGGAGGATCGCCATGAGTTCGAGGTCACCCTGAGACTCCATAGTGAATTCCAGGTCAGCCTGGGCTAGAGTGAGACCCTACCTCGAACCCCCCCCCCAAAAATTTATATGTGTGTGTATATATATATATGCATATACATATATAATTTGTACATATAGTATATATCCACAATATTGTATATATTGTGTATATATATAACACAATTTGTATAACTGTGTATATATATTATACACACACACACACACACACACACACACACACACACTAAAAGAAGGCCATGTTTTCCTTGCCTCCAAATGTTTATGTAATGCTGAGAATGAGTGTCCTGGTCTTGGCCAGTATGTTCCACTGTCTATGTTCCACGAAATGAACAAATACAAATAGAAGTATGAGTATCATCCACTGTGGGCATGGGGAATGTCACCCACTCTCAATCTTCCAGATAGTGGGAATACCGGAGGAAATGGCCTCTCAGATGACAGTCAATAGAGATGCTAATGGGATGGCCAGGCAATTCAGAAATCACACAGCAGGAAGCTCTGTTTCCCTTTTGACTGGAAGGGTATCAGATGACTGGTCACTGTCCTCAGGTGGGAGTGGGCACTCTGGTGCACTGAGAGTAATTGTGGAGGGAAGAGATGGAGGAAACCGGAGCACAGAGAGTCCTTAACACAAGGAGAGAAAGATAGAAATGTCCTAACTTGTCTCTATAAGGAAAAATCTGTTAAGATAACAAAATCCCACTTGTGTCCTTTAAAGGCTTTGTGTTTTCACTTGGTGAGCAGAAATTAGCTATGAGCTGGACTGAATTTAGTTGAATGGAGACATTCATAGTGCTTAGAGACGAGGGTCAGTAAACCAGATTGGCACATCATCAATGCTGTTTACCAGTAAAGTGAAAATAGGATGTATTCTTTTTACATTACAGCTCAATGATTTCATATCAGTGTTGATGATACATACACACCCTTCTGGGTCACTCTACCACTTAGTGAATAGGAAGTATATTGTGGTAGCTGGAATGTCTCTGTATTCTTCATATAAAAAGCCTTTGTTGAGCCTTGTAAGTTGCTGTAGTCTCAGGACAATCTCATGTGCTAATGCAAGCCTATTTTATGGAAGAGGAAGTTGAGGCATCCAGAGGTTTGCAAATAGGCACACCGTGATATACAGATGACTTAGCTAGATTTTGGGGTACCGGAAATGGTCTTAATAACCAGCTCACCATATGGTTATTCACAAAGGTCTTCAAATAGTCACTTTACAATGAAACAGGGTGTTCTTAGGGACATAAGCCAGGTGCTGTTACTTGAAGCCAGCCCTCATTCTCTTTCTTCTGTGCCAACCACCTCATTTCCATTCTCACCTCCTTTATCATAGCAGCCAGGAAAACCTTTCAGAAAAAACCCCTTCCTCTCAAGTCCTGATGGTTTCCTGCCATCAGTTGACCAAATGCTCTACCATTTTAAAACACTGCGCTGTGGTTTTAGTGGATAGGCATGGTCCAAAGTATTTGGAGTGCTGTTAGTTTCCAAATGTGGCTGTATAATCAATTTACTTACTCATCTCCTTTTGGAGGAATATTGCTTTCCCACTTCTTATTTTCACAGGCTCTGGGCAAAGTCTGAAATGACTGAGAGGATACCTCTTTACCAGGCGTGGTGGTGCATGCCTCTAACCCCAGCACTTGGGAGGTGAAGGTAGGAGGATTAGGAGGTGGAGACCAGCCTGGACTGTATGCCACTCTGTCTCCAACAATAGCAACAACGACTACGATGACAACAACAAGGGGAATGAATTCATCCTGCAGTTATTTTGTGTGGGAGAAAAGCATTGATCTTCAGGCCACTGAGTGTTCCAATCAGTCTCAGGCTTCGCTGTTGACTCACCTCCCCCACCCTCCCCCCAAGGCCTAGAGGGTTAATGAGCTCCTTACAAAGCAATGCCAATGTCGTAATGTCTTTCATGGTGCCATTTTTTTTCTGCCTTTCCTAGGTAAGTTTGGTGGGCAGCCAGAGCCACACAGGGCACTCCTCAGACCAGAGCTAGGAGGAGCAGCTGTGTGGATTGCTAATATTAGAGGAACCAGGATAAAGTCTGGAGGCCAAGGCCAAGTACCAGCCTACCTTCACAAGGTACCTGCTCACATTTGAGCAGTGAGCAAAAGCTAGAAGACTGCTACAACAGGCCTTAACATGCTGGCAAAAATGTCTGGTCCCTGGGGGGCCCAAGCTCTTATCCCAGTGGTAATGAATCACACCAGGATTTCAACTTAACTGCTGCTCTCAACTGGCAAAATTATCTTAGGTATTTCATATTGTCTGAGCAATAATTACAGGGCAGTGTGAAAAACTGCCTTTTTGGTCTCAATACACACATATTTCTGAGAAATGAGTACGGATTAGGTAGCATCATCTGATAAGCACCACAAGAAAATACCTTAGGAAAACTGTCCTTCCTCTAAACTGCGCCTAACTCACTGCTTCACCAAGATGGTCAAAGAAGGCTTTGCATGATAACCAGAATATCAAAAGATTTCATATATTAATCTCAACAAATTGCCAAAATTCTTTCCAAGGCTGTTGAATGAATTACAGTGATTCCCATGGGTTTTGTTAAAGAACTTTGAAAATTCTTTCATTACTTGGGGATTGATGCAGCCAAATGGTGATTGAAGACATTTTAACCTCAGAGGTCATTCATACCAATTCTTGCCTTGACTTCATGCACGACTTCATTAATTATGAGTGTTATTAGCATATTAACTATTCCTTTGAATATCTTATTATGTGCAAGTACAAATTTAACTATGTACTTCTTTCTTTGGATCAATTAAAAATCCCTTATAGGTGAAGAAAAACCTCATTTCTTTTATTGCATCTTGCAGTTCAAGACATCACAATCTAATACCTCATAAATTTCTCAAATCGTTGCCTGAAAAATATATTTGCTTAACTTTTTCCCAAAACAACTGTAGTTATAGAGGTCAAATGTTGAATATGATATGAAAGACTCCTCCATGAGTAACCACACGTCCAAGTCCTTGGAAAGTCAGCAGTGACACAGTTTGGCCGGCATCCAGATGCCTCCACTGCAGGCTGGCAGCTGTGCTCAGACCCCAAGACAGTCTTTCCAGAGCCTCTCTTTATGGAAGCCTCTCTTGTCACATGATAAGTCACATTTTTTTAATGAACTGTTATCTGATGTCTAACTTCTGTTGCTGAAACTATGCTCATTTTATTTACTTCTTCTTGAGTGTGTGCATTTGCATGTGTGTGATCGCATGTGTGTGGATGAGTGTGTGCAGATGCCCTTGTATGTGTAGGTGGGTGTGTATGGAGGCCAGAGGCTGATGTTAGCTATCTTCCTTGGTCACTCTTCACTTATTTACTGAGGAAGTGATCTAATTTCTCGTGAGATGAAAGCCTGTCGACTTGGCTAGTCTGGCTAACTGCTTTTCTCCAGACAGAGATCTCTGTCTTTGCCTCCTGGATTTCAGATGGGCAAGCATGTTATTCACTGAGCAATCTCCTCAACCCCACGTTGTCCCCATCCCTGATCTGGTTTTGCTCTTAGAAAACAGAACAGCTGGTCAAAGTAAATGTCATGACAATGAATATTAAACAGAAAGTGAAGAGGGAGCAAAGTTTTGGTGATATTCTATTTGAGATGTTTCTTGAGTTTTGATAGGAAGATATCACATATATGGATTATTTGCAAATGTTTAATGGAAGAATAACTGTGGGATACAGTGCTACAAGTGACCAAAATTCTTACAACACTAAACTTATTTTTTGGCTAGTATTGATTTGAAAACACAACTCTTTTCTCAGCAGAAGTTGCCTTCTTCTTGAATCAACTCCATGAATCTGCGTGTTCTTTGCAATGATTTAAGACAAGTTTAAATGTGAACTCTGAAATTAAAGTCAAATAAAACTCTTTTTGTTTTTTTTTTTGTTGTTGTTGTTTTTTTTGAGGTAGGTCTAGCCCAGGTTGACGTGGAATTCACTATGTAGTCTCTGGCTGGCCTTGAACTCATAGTGATCTTCCTGCCTCTGCCTCCCAAGTGCTGGGATTAAAGGTGTATGCTACCATGCCTGGCAAAACTCCTTTTTTTTTTTTTTTAAAATCTATTTATTTATTTATTTATTTGAGAGAGAGGGAGAAAAATAGGCAGGGAGAGAGAGAATGGGCATGCCATGGCCTCCAGTCACTGCAAATGAATTTTAGATGCATGTGCCCCCTTGTGGATCTAGCTTACTTGGGTCCTGGGGAACTGAACCTGGGTTCTTTGGCTTTGCAGGCAAGTGTCTTAACTGCTAAGCCATTTCTCCAGCACAAAATTCCTTTTTTTTTTATTCAAGCTCTTATTTTTTTTTTTAAATTTTAATTTATTTATTTGAGAGTGACAGACAGAGAGAGGAAGAGGCAGATAGAGAGAGAGAGAGAGAGGGAGAGAGAGAGAGAGAGAGAGAGAATGGGCGCACCAGGGCCTCCAGCCACTGCAAATGAACTCCAGACGCATGCGCCCCCTTGTGCATCTGGCTAACGTGGGTCCTGGGGAAACGAGCCTCGAACCGGGGTCCTTAGGCTTCACAGGCAAGCGCTTAACCGCTAAGCCATCTCTCCAGCCCTCAAGCTCTTATTAGACTGTGATATCATATGTAGTGACTGAATACATAAGATAAGAGCCAGACTATAACAGTAAATGTAAGCATCAAATAGAAATTATAGACGTATTGATGTTTATATTTCAGTAAATGTTATGACAATGGATACTAAATAGGGAGTGAACGGGAGCAAAGTTTTGGTGATCCTTATAGCTCTTTAATCTTTAGAGATGGCTTAGTGGTTAAGGCACTTGCCTCAGAAGCCCAAGGATCCAGGTTCAATTCTCCAGATCCCATGTTAGCCAGATGCACATTGTGGCGCATGCATCCGGAATTTGTTTGCAGTGGCTAGAGGCCCTGGCATGCCATTCTCTCTCCCTCTGTTCCTCTGTATCTAATTAATAAATAAAATGATAAAAAAAAATTTGCCAGGCGTGGTGGCACATGCCTTTAATCCCAGTACTTGGGAGGCAGAGGTAGGAGGATCACTGTGAGTTCAAGGCCACCCTGGGACTCCATAGTGAATTCCAGGTCAGCCTGGGCTAGAGTGAGACCCTACCTCGAAAAACAAAACAAAACAAAAAAATCTTTAGTCTATTGCTATAAGTAAATGATCCCCCTTTTAAGGGTTTTTTACATGGGAACTTGCATTTTGAATTTCTACATATACAATAAGTCCTATAAAAGGTGAGTCACATTCTAGTGTAGCTTATTATAAGTTATGTTGATTCACTTCTTGTAACAGTTTGAGTGTATAACAACCTTCATAGGTTCATGTTCCTGAGCACTTAATCCTTAGCTATTTGGAAGGGTTTTAAGACTTTTTGGAGGTAGAGCCTTGGTAGAAGAAGTGTGTTACTGGAGGCAGGCCTTGGGGTGTAATGGCTGAGCACCAAATGTGGTTCGCTGTCTCTGCTTCCTCAAAGTAGATGTGATGATGTGACACCTTATTACTGCTCCAGCCATGTTTTTGTTGCCATGATACCCTTTGGAACTGTAGGTTGAATAAAACTCTTGGCTTTCCCTAAGCCTCTTCTGGTCGGTTATTTTTGTCCAGCAATGTGAAAATAACTGATACAGTAGTTAAAAAATACATAGCTAAATGAAACCTTTTTACTTTTATAATTTTTATCCATAAAATATCATAATAAAAATGAATAAATTAATAAAAACAAAGTAAGAACAAAAGAAGTGTACTTTAGAATTTTCCCATCTTCTAGGGACAGTAATAATTCATAAGTTGTGATTTTTCAATATAAGGAATCAGGTGAGTGTGGTCCTGAATGCCTACAATTCTAGTACATCGGTTTATTGTCTATATTGTATTTATAATTACTGCTATGAAATCAGTATATTTTCATGATAATGATCTCCAAAAATACAAGTAGGAAGAACAGGAAATAATACCATAAACATAATGCTTTGATGTATTTCCTTCCAAATATTTTTTTTTTTTTTGAGAGAGAGAGAGAGAGAGAGAGAGAGAAAGGGAGAGAATGGGTGTGCCAGGACCTTCAGCCACTGTGAACAAACTCCAGATGCATCCACCTCCTCGTGGTGCACGTGCGACATTGCATGCTTTTGTCACTGTGTGTCTGGCTCTGTGGGATCTGGAGATTTGAGCATGTGTTCTTATGCTTTGCAGGCAAGCGCCTTAGCCACTAAGCCATCTCACCAGCCTGCTTCCAAATATTTTTATTTATTTATTTGTAAGTAAAGATAGCAGAAGGGAAGGAGAGACAAAACAATGGACATTTCATGACATTTTGCCATGGGCAACAAATTCCAGACACATGTGCTACTTTGTGCATCTGGGTACTTGAACTGATCCCAGGCAAACAAGTGCTTTTAACTGCTGAGCAATTTCTCCAGCCTCCAATTTTTTTTGCAATATATACATCTATATATTTTGCATGGGTAGGTATTGTCTTGTATCCTTTAACCCCTGGTCTCCCTTTCCCTGAGGGTCTTCCTCAGTAGGGTCCTTCATGCTCACTGTGAGGTAATTAGGACCTGTGTCATTTTAGTGGGGGGAGCTGTGCCTCAGGATATTTACACCTACCCTGTGGCTTTTACAGTCTTCACATCCCCTCTTCTACAACAACCCCTGAGCTTTGGTGGAAGTGTTAGCAGCTTAGTTTTTGTGTTGTGCTCTCTTTAGCCTCTGTATTTCTGTTACAGTGCATTTCAGTTCACCACCATGTTTGTTGCTCTCTCCCTGGACGCAGTTGTCAGGTTAGCATTGGGAGCAATACTCATCACTGCTTCCTCGGCAGTTTTTTTCTGGACTCCGTGGATGTGGTAGAGGTGGCACATCTTGTGGTGAGCAGTCAGCCATATTTTCTTGTTGAATTTATGGATCTTGGATCTTCCCAGTATTCTCTGCCATCTGTAAAAATGAAGCAGATTCTCCGAACAGGGGTAGGAAGTCTTTCCATCATCCTGCCCTCCTCAGTTTCTTTCTTCAGTGTTTTTATGTTTTCATTGCATATGTCTTTCACTTTCTTGGTTAGTGATATTCCAAAATATTCACTTTCTGTGGATATTGATAATAAGATAGCCTTGCTATTTTCTTTTTTTGTATAAGTGTCTTTGGTGTATAGAAAGGCTACTGATCTTTGTGTGTTGATTTTGTATCCTGCCACTTTGCTGAAGGAATTTAACATTTATCACCTTTAGAAGTTTTATGGTAGAGTCTTTCAGGTCATTTATGTATAAGATCATGTCATCTGCCAATAGAGCTAGTTTGACTTCTTCCTTTCCTATTTGTGTCTTTTTTATCCCTTTCTCCTGTCTTATTGCTTGGGCTAGGACTGCTAGTACTATGATGAAGAGCAGCAATGAGAGTGAGCACCCCGTCTTGTTCCTGATCTTAATGGGAACTCTAAGTCTTTCCCCTTTTAGTATGATTTTGGCCTTAGGTGCTTTATTTATAGCTTTTATTATGTTGAGATATGATTCTTCCATTCCTAGTCTCTCCATCATTTTGATCATTCAGTGATGCTATATTTTGTTGAGGGCCTTCTCTGTATCTTTTGAAATGATCATGTGGTTATTGTGTTTAAGTTTATTTATGTGGTGTATTACACTTATCAATTTCTGTATGTTGAACCATCCCTGCGTCTCTGGGATTAAGCCTGCTTTATCAAGGTAGATAATGCTTTTGATGCGTTGTTGAATTTTGTTTGTGAAGATTTTATTCAGGATTTTTGCATCTAGGTTCATCAGAGATATAGATCTACAATTTTCTTTTCTTGTTTCTTGGTCTGATTTGGTTATTGCGGTAATGCTGGCATCATAGAAAGAGTTAGGGAGCGTTCCTTCTATTCCAATTGTGTGAAATAACTTGAAAAAAAGTGGTTTCAGTTCTTCAGGGATGATTTGGGAGAATTTTGCTGATAATCCATCATGTCCCGGAATTTTTCTGTTGGAAGGTTTTAAATTACATTTTCAATCTTGTTGGATATAATAGGTTTGTTTAGGAAATTTATATGTTCTGGGTTTAGTTTTGGTAGGTGATATGTGTCCAATTTTGTGGAGTTTAGGTTTTAAAAATATGTCCTGATGATTGTTTTAATTTCATTGGTGTCTGTTGTGACCTCTCCATTTTTTTGTTTTATTTTTATTTATTTATTTGGGAGCAAAATAGAGACAGGCAGACAGAGAGAGAGAGAGAGAGAGAGAGAGAGAGGGAGAGAGAGAGAGAACGGACACATCAGGGCCTCCAGCCACTGCAAATGAACTCCAGATGCATGCACCACCTTGTGCATCTGGTTTACATGGGTATTGGGGAATGGAGCCTAGAACCAGGGTCCTTAGGATTCACAGGCAAGCATTTAACCACTAAGCCATCTCTCCAGCCTGATCTCTCCATTTTTATTTCTAATCTTATTAATTTGAGACTTCCCTTTTCTCTTTTGATAAAATTGGCCAAGAGTTTATCAATCTTGTTGATTGTTTTTAAAGAACCAGCTCTTTGCTTCATAATTTTTTGAAATTGATTTCTTAGTTTATTATTCATTAATTTATGCTCTGATCTTAATTATTTCTTTCCATCTAGAACTTGCAGGCTGGATTGTTCTTTTTTCTTCCCCCCAGTGTCTTTATGTGGAGCATGATCACTCTGTCTTTGTCATGAAGGCATTTAGTGCTGTCAATTTTTTCCTTAGGACTTCCTTCATTGTGTCCCATAAATTCTTATATTCTGTGTTTTCATTCTCATTCAGTTCCAGAAATTTTATAATTTCCTTTTTGACTTCTTCCTCCATGACCCATTCATTTTTTAATAGCCTGTTGTAAAATCTCCCAGAGCTGGTGTATTTTCTGTAGTTTCTCTTGTCATTAATTTCTAGCTTTAATGCATTGTGGTCAGATATGATGCAGAAATTTATGTTAATTTTCCTGAATTGGTGGAGACATGCTTTATGCCCTAATATATGATCTATTTTGGAGAATGTTTCATGAACTTCTAAGAAGAATGTGCAATATGTAGAATTGGGGTGGAATGCTCTCTAGATGTCTGTTAGGTGTAATTGATCTATGGCGTTGATAAGCTCTGTTATTTCCCTATTAGTTTTCTGCTTAGATGATTTGTCTATTGATAATAATGGTGTATTAACATCCCCTACCATGATGGTATTGAGATTTATTTCTGGTTTGTTGTCTAGTAGGTTTTGCTTTATAAAATGTGGTACACCTGTGTTTGGTGCATATAGATTTGTGATTGTAATGTCCTCTTGTTGGATCTTTCTCTTGATGAGTAAAAGTGGCCTTCTTTATCATTTAACTTACTTATTTATTTATTTTTTATTTAATTTTTTATTGACAACTTCTATACTTACAAACAACAAACCATGGTATTTCCCTCCCCTCCCCCACTTTCCCCTTCATAACTCTGCTCTCTGTCATATCCCCCCCTCCATAGTCTCTCTTTTAATTTGATGTCATATCTTTTTCTCCTATTTTGAGGGTGTTGTGGAGGTATTGCTAGGCACTGTGAGGTCTTGGATATCGAGGCCAAATTCTGTCTCAACAGTTGCATGTAAGGAGTGGTACCCTTCCTTTGGCTCTTACATTCTTTCTGCCACCTCTTTCACAATGGACCCTGAGCCTTGGAGCATGTAAGATGTTTCAGTGCTGGACACTCCTCCATTCCTTCCTTCTTTATCTTTTTTGGTTACTTTTTATGTCTATTTTGTCAGATACTACTATAACCACACCGCTTCTTTCTTATTTTCATTTGCTTGGAAAATCATTTTTAACCCTTTCACTCTGAGGAGGTGTCTATCCTTAATGGTGAGGTGGGCTTCTTGAAGACAGCAGATGGATAAATGGACCATTTTTCTGATCCACCAGGTTAACCTGTATCTTTGATTGGAAAGTTGAGCCATTAATGTGTAAAATTATAACTGTGAGATTTTATCTAATTCCTGTCATGTTGAAGGCTTTGGAAGGTTTGGTAATTTCTTGATCTTGGAACATTTTCATGTCTGTTCTAGTTTTGTTTTTGTATTTTTCCTCTTATAGACTCTTGAGCTTGATTGATAAACTTTTCTGTGTGGAGTGTTCCCTGAAGTATTCTCTGTGGGGTTAGCTTTGTTGAGCTGGCTTTTACCATGGAAGATTTTTCTTTCTCCTTCTATTGTGAGGGGTACTTTCATTGAGTACAGTAATTTTGGTTGGAAGCCATAGATTTTTGAACTTTGAAATGCTCCATCCAAACCCTTCTGGCTTTTAGAGTTTCCACTGAAAAAATCAGAGGTAATTCTAATGGTATTCCTTTGCACATAATGAGCTGTTTCTCTCTTGCTGCTTTTAGCACTCTCTCTTTGTTTCATTGTTTAGAGGTTTAAGTATAATATGCCATGGAGAGTTTCTTCTTTGATCCTGTCTGTTCCATGAGCTTCTTGTATCTGGATGGTCTCTTTTATTTTATTTTATTTTATTTTTTTGAAGTAGGATCTCACTCTGGCCCAGCCTGACCTGGAATTCACTATGTAGTATCAGGGTGGCCTCAAACTCACAGAAGTCCTCCTACCTCTGTCTCCTGTGTGCTGGGATTAAAGGCGTGTACCACCATGCCCAGCCCAGGTCTCTCTTTTGAGAGGGTGAGAAAGTTTCTTCAATAATTTTGTTGAAGATGTTCGTTATGCCTTTGACCTGTACTTCTTCCCCTTCTTACATATCCATGATTTAGAAATTGGGTCTTTTTAGGGTATCAAACAGTTCCCTCATATTCTGTTTGCACTTTTTTTTGTACATATCATAGTTTAGGACTCCCAGTCAATTTCCTGTATCTTGTCTTTAAGTGCTGAGGTTCTGTCTTCCACATGATCTACTTTGGCAGTGAGGGTTTAATTAGCTGATTGTTGAGATCATCATCTACTTGTTGACTCACCTTCAATTTGTTTATCTGCCTATTAAGATCTCTCTGAATTTCTTCAATCACGTTGAATGACGAGATCTGTTTGTTGTCACTGATGGTTCTGCTGAATTTTATTTATGTGATTATTAGTTTTTTGATGATTTGTTTCTCATTCTTCTATCTATTTGGTCATGGTATCATTAAGCTTGTTTACTAAGCTTATCATGCTTTCATTTTGGGGTTCTATGTCTGATGTATCCTTTATGTTTTCATTGGAGGCTTCCGTTGTGGGCTAGGCATTCTTGGTGGATATCTCCCAGCTTATTTTCTTGCATTGATTTTTCTTGTGTGGGGGTTTACCCATCTCAGAATAGATGTCTTGTTAAGGAGGTAGAAAATATGACTCTTGTAGTATCTTCAGTGAATGTTGTTTTTTGGTTTGATACAGATTGGGGTGGGCTGGCATTATATCCACAGGTTTTGATTGGAGGTTCTTGGGCCCCTAGAGGAACTTCCTTGTAACTCTGGGAAGCCTGGCTGAGTCCATGGGCAACAATGTCCTGTTCTCTCCATGCGCTCACTTTCTTCCCTTGGTGGTGGGATTGGCTGCAGCTGCTGGTGGTAGGCTAAGGGGGAGGGGAACCCGCTATTGGGGCTGGGCCTGAATAAGGGTGTAGCAGGGGATATCTGGCTCACAGGATGGTGTGGATGGTCTGGGAGTCTATTGGTGTCCCGGCTCTGACTGCTCTGAGTGTGCAGAACTGGTGCTTTGCTGGGAACCACTTTGCACATATTGGTTAGGCAGAGTCCTCACTTCTGCAGGCTGTTGTGGCTTATGGGTCAGTATGTAGAGGTCACAAGGTCCTTCAGCATGTATGCCCACAGCAGTGCCATGCCCACGGAGCTCAGGAGCTATGTGGCAGCACTTGCCCCCAGCTCTCCCACTGCACCCTGGATGCGCAGCTTGTGAAGGTCGCATTAGGACAGTCCTGGTGGGTGTCAACCACTCTGGGCTGGTTGCTGGTATGAAAGCGCACTGGTGTGGGCTCAGCTCGCTTGTGTGGAGATTAGGAGAAACTTCAGCCCTTGCACCCAAACCAGTGCCACGCCACTGGAGATCACAGGTACTTGGCAGAATGAGCAATTGCCCCAGCTCCTCCACTGTACCCCAGCTGTGCAGATTGTGGAGGTCGCACTAGTACCACCCTGGCTAACATGCCAGCAGCTCTGGGCTGGTCATTGGTAGAAAAGTGCACATAGATGTAGGCTCAGCTCACTCCCGCAGCCTGCCCTCAGGTCCATGTTGGAGGTCAGAAGACCTTCAGCCATGTCCAAGGAGCTGAGCCTTGCTGGAGGGACTCACAGAGTCTGCCTGCCCATGCCCATGGAGAATGGGCTACCCACCAGCGCACGTGCCCCACCTCCCTCACTGAGTGTGCCAGGCTTGTTCCGTCCAGGCAGGAGTCACCAGCTCCTGGTTCGTCCCCTGTCTGACAGTCTGGGGTGTGGAGGAGGGCTGATTTCCCACCCCTACACTCCCCCACTAGAACTCAGGGGCAGAGTGGGTTAAGCAGGAGCCAGCCTGCCCCAGTGTGCAGGACCAGTAGGTATCCTACTTTTGTGCCCTAGCTGTGCTGCAGGGCACAGAGCCTGTGGGAATTGGCAGATTTCCCAGTATGTGGACCCCCTAGCCCGCCCATTGGAAGTCAACTAGGTCCCCTCTAGCACTGGAGGCCCCAAATCTTAGTTCTTTCTCCCCTGAAGTTCTATCACGGTTACAAATATGCCATCTTGACCAGAAGCGGCCACCAGATTCTTATGTATAATTTTAAAATGTTTATAATGGCTTATATTGTAACTGAAAAAACTGGTAACAATAAAGTCAAGGTAAATTTACTCACCATAAAAATATGTATACCATAAAGTCATCATATAAATTTGATATATTTGGAAAAATTTTGTATAACATAAAAGTTTTAAGAACTTGAAAAATTGAAAACATGAAATGTAATACACAGTTTTATTTAAAATTTTATTTATTTGAGAATGAGAGAATGGAAAAGAGGCAAATAGAAAAAGAGGGGATGGGCACATAGCAAACAAACTCCAGACACATGCAGAACCTTGTGCATCTGGCTTATGTGAGTACTGGGGAATTGAACCTGGGTCCATAGGCATTGCAGGCAAGCACCTTAATCGCTAAGCCATCTCTCCAGCCCCATAGTTTTATTTAAATTTTATTTAATAAGGTTAGAGACTGATTAGAGTTTGCCTTATAAGCCAAGGCCAATAACTTGAAGTGTCTCTGAGGCTGATCATAGTTCTGATCTATGTATGTGAAGGAAAATAATTAAAAGAGCAAGGATACAGGTCAAGAGAATGTAGGCAGGCTGCTGCTTATAGTAAGTTTGTGCTTTTTCCTTGAAATTTATACTGAGCAAACACACACAAGTAAACTCTTGTTTTTTTGTTTTGTTTTGTTTTGTTTTTTGATTTTTGTTTTTCGAGGCAGGGTTTCACTCTAGCTCAGGTTGACCTGGAATTCATATGTTGTCTCAGGGTGGCCTCAAAATCACAGTGATCCTCCTACCTCTGCCTCCCCAGTGCTGGGATTAAAAGCATGCACCACCACGCCTGGCAAACTCTTGTTTTTTAAAGGCAGGAAAATTGGGCACAATTTTTAAAAAAATATGTCACTAAAGAAAATGCAATGTGAATTTTGTACTAGAGAATATTATCTCTATTTTTTTTTTTAGAGGTAGGTTCTCACTGTAGCGCTGGCTGACCTGGAACTCTATAGCCCTAGGCTGGCCTTGGACTCACTGCAAGCCTCCTGAGTGCTGGAACTCAATATATGTGCCACCACACCCTGCTCAGGCCCTATATTCTTTTGGTTGTTCTATTATGAACAGAAGCACAGCTGTTTCTCAAATTTTCATAAATCTGTAATGATGTGATTTGAAGGATTCAGGTGTTGGTTATAACTAAATGTTAACATTTTTCACAGCATGTGCTCTTAGGCTGATTTCTCCAGAAGCTGACCCTGACACAGGGATTCTTGTGTTAACATCTCTGACTGGTTAAGGAAGTGCTGTTTCCAGACAGAGATAAGCATGTTGAGAAAAAAGGGAAGAAGACACACATTCCACTGATTGCATGGGCACCCTTAATTTTATCTTTGATTTGCCTCATTTAGAGGCTAAGGCTCAGTTGTCAAACTTAACCCAAGTCCATATATGATACAGGTTTGCCCAGGACTGGGTGCTTGTAGTGGTTTCAATGTGTGGGCCCAGAGATTCAGGCTTGAATCTTGAGGCTTCAGTGGGCAAAGCCCGAGTATGTCACTGGGGACAGATCTTGAAGCCAGTCCTAATGTGTGTGGAGAGAAGTTTGGAGCTCTGGCTGCTTGTGCTTCTTTTTTTCCCCGTGTGTATGCGTGTGTGTGTGTGTGTGTTTGTTTGCTGGCTGTTTGATGGTGTCACTCTGCTTAGATCTATGGAAATGAGCCAGTTATTTCTGCCATTGATGGTGTTTGTTTTCGTAAGCCTGAAATAAGCCCTTTCCTCCCATAAGCTGAGTCTGGCTGGCTGTTTGTCTAGCAACTCAAAGTTGAGAACAAAGCAACAGTGCCTTTCAAGTCCTGCTTTCTTCTGTTCAGAGATCTCAGGCAGAAAGGGCCCTGAACCAAGGGCATAGCATGTAGACCAGGTATGTTCTTTGCACTTGGTATCAGAAAGTTGCATCAAGCTTTGGGTATATGGTATTTTTATGTTTTGCCAGGCCAAAGGCTTTATGGTCAGGGTTCAACTGTGAGGCAGGGTTTAGCAATCCAAGGGTGTCTTCTGAGTTGGGTATTTTCAAAGTAACTGCTGCTACCTAGAATGGAGAGGATGGGAAGGAAGCACCAGGTTGATGAGATCAGGGATATCAACAACAGAGTGATTCTATAAAACTGAAGCATAAGGAAGGAAGGAAGGAAGGAGAAAAACAAACCCTGACATCACTACGAGAAACCTAAAACATGCTTATTACAGAAGAATGCCTGCCCCAGAGGAAGGTGGGTCCAAACACTCTCAGCTCATTTTGGAATTATTAGAGAAGTTTTCATTTAGGGCAGTGAATTTGACTTGGGCCTCAGGCTGGGAAGAAGCTGAGCTCTCTAAGGGCCTAGGAAATCTTTGGAAGTAGAACTCCAAGGAGGCCTGGAATGATGGTAAGCTTAACAAGAAAGGACCATGACCTTGGGTGAAGGCCAAAAGTGGAGCCAGCTGCCTTCAAGGGAAATAAAAGTGAAGCTGTCCAAGAACAGACTGTTGAGGGCTTTAAACCTGTGCCAAGTTTATTGAAGGATATGAGACTGTGGTCATGCAAGTTACCTCAACACTGTTAAATTTGTATTCTGAAAGTTTTTTGCACTTTAATAGAGTCATGGCCTTCTCAAATCATCCTATAATTCTGCAATCCTAAATGAGTGGTGCTTACTTCCGTGCCAGGAAAATACTGTGTTGTGAACAGCATCAGGTGTGGGTGTTGCTGGGAAGAGGAGCAGAGCTTACGAAGACACAGCTCATCCCTTTGTGGTCTCGGCAGGAGCTATCTCACCACTGTCGTTAGGAAGGAACTTGTCCAAAGTAAGAGCCAGAGGACAAAGAGAAATTTCCCTTTATGCCTTGCATTTGGGTGCCCCATTTGGACATTGTATGACTTAGCTACACTTGTATGCTTGTGAACAATTTCTATGTAAGAAATCCAAAGCAGATAATAGTTACATCTGTCTTCAATGGGGTTAGATGATAATCTTGTTTTGTCTATATTCTAGGAAACTCTATTTTCACTTATTTATTTGAGCACATGCTTGTATGCATGTGCAAGACAGAAAGAGCATGGGTACACCAGGGCTTCTTTCTACTGCAAATAAACTCCAGACACATGCACTACTTTGTGCATGTGGGTTTATGTGGGTACTGGCAAATTGAACCCAGGCTGCCAGGATTTGCAAGCAAGTGCATTTAACCTGGGAGAAAGGAGAGAGAATGGGTATGACAGGGCCTCCAGCCACTGAAAATGAACTCTAGATTCATGTGACACTGTGCATCTGGCTTTACATGGGTACGGGGGAATTGTACCTAGGTTATTAGCGTTTGCAGGAAAATGCCTTAACCAGTAAGCAATCTCTGCAGCCCTAGGTCTTCCCATCTTAATTAGCCTAATCTAGATAGCCTCATAGGCTTGCAAATAAATAAATTAAAAATTATTTCCCTGGTCGTTAAGGATGTTGAACATTTTCTTAAGTGAGTATGAGCCATTTGCATTTCTTCCACTGGGAATTCTTTATTCAGTTCTTTGCCCCATTTTTTGAGTTGATTGTTTGATTTTTTTATTGTTTAGTTTTTTAAGTTCTTTGTAGATATTAGATACCAAGCCTCTGTCATTGGTATAGCTGGTGAAGATTTTGTCCCATTTTGTGGGTAGTTTGTTGACTCTGTTTATTTGTCTGTACAAAACTGTTTAAGAGCTGGGCATGGAATCCCAGCACTTAGGGCACAAGCCTTTTCCCAGCACTCAGGAGGCAGATGTAGGAGGATCACTGTGAGTTCAAGGCCACCCTGAGACTACATAGTTAATTCCAGGTCAGCCTGGACCAGAGTGAGACCCTACCTTGAAAACAAAACAACAACAACAACAACCAAAACCAAAACCAAAACAAAACAAAAAAAGTGTCTTAGCTTCATGAGATCCCACTGGTTGAATGATTATTTAATTTCCTGGGCTACTGGGGTATTATTCAGGAAGTCTTCCCCACTTCTATTTCATGAATCATTCCCTCTATTTCTTCTTCCAGGCAATTAAGAGTTTTAGGTCTTGTACTGATGTATTCAATTCATTTGGAGTTGACTTTTTTGCAAAGTGAGAAAAGGGGGCCTAGTTTCATTTTTCTACATGTGATTATCCAATTTGACCAGCACCAGTTATTTAAGACACTGTCATTTCTGTAGTGAACATCTTTGGCTCCTTTGTCAAAGATCAAGTAGCTGTGGTTGCTTGAATTAAGGACTGGGTTTTATATTCTGGTCTATTGGTCTATATGTTTGTTTTTATGCCAGTGCCATGATGTTTGTTACCATATCTTTGAATATAGCTTTAGATCAGGTATGGTGAAACCTCCATGGGGGGTTCTTTTGCTGAGGATATTTTTGGATATCTGAGGCCTTCTGCCATTCCATATAAAGTTTTAGATTATTTTTTCTATCAATGTGAAGAATGATGCTGAATTTTTTTTGTTCATTTTTTATTTATTTGAGAATGACAGACAGAGTGAGAAAGGCAGAGAGAGAGAGAGAGAGAGGGAGAGAGAGAGAGAGAGAGAAAGAGAGAGAGAAAGGGCATGCCGGGGCCTCCAGCCACTGCAAATGAACTCTAGACGCGTATGCCCCCTTGTGCATCTGGCTAACATGTGTCCTGGGGAATTGAGCTTTGAACCGGGGTCCTTAGGCTTCACAGGCAAAAGCTTAACTGCTAAGCTATTTCTCCAGCCCAATGCTGAAATTTTTATTGGTACTGCATTGAATGTGTATTTTGCTTTTGGTAGGATTGCCATTTTCACAATATTAATTCTACCTATCCAGGACCATGGGAGATCTTTCTGTCTTCTCATGTCCTCCTCAATTTCTTTCTTGAGTGCTTTTATGTTTTCAGTATATAGGTCTTTCACATCCTTGGTTAGTGTTATTCCAAGGTATTTGATTTTGTGTGTGTGTGTGTGTGTGTGTGTGTGTGTGTGTGTATTGAAAATGGGAGATCCTCACTGATTTCTTTCTCTGTAGATTTGTCTTTTGCATATAAGAAGGCTACTGATTTTTGCATGTTGATTTTGTATCCTGTCACTTTGCTGAAGGAACTTGACACCTTTAGAAGTTTTATGATAGAATCTTTTGGGTCACTTATGTATAGGATCATGTCTTCTGCAAACAGGGCTAATTTGACATCTTCTTTTTTTTTTTTTTCCTTATTAGTTAGTTTTGTATTCAGCAAATACAGTCAGTTTGGTACCATTATTAGGCTCATCGGTGACCTACCCTCTCCGCTTGGCCCCTCCTTGTTGGTATATGGGTCATGCATTGTGGAGTTAGCCCACAGTTATGGGTAAATGTCTCTGCATATCATGACCCAACATGTGGCTCTGATGTTCTTTCCGCCCCCTCTTCCACAAAATTTCCCTGAGCCATGTTGGGTTCATTTTTGGTCTGCTTCAGTGATGAGGTGTTGGGGGCCTCTGAGGCTCTGGCTCTCTGATTTGGTAGGAGTTGATTTTTCTCTGTGTTGATCTCCTTCCCCCTTGTGCTGGTATCCGGTTCATCAGGAAAACAGCACCCTTGCTTGTTTCACCAATTGTTCTTAGTTTCAGCTGGGGCCCTTTTGAGGTATGATGGGGTGGCTCTCTCCTTAGGATCTACATGTATTTGAAAAATAGAAGCAGATTCTCCAACAGAGAGTAAGTTAGCACCAGGACAAATGAGATAACCCTTATTTTTTGAATAGAGAATTTAATAGGTGTAGGCCCTCTTGTAGCCCATGATTGATGGTAGCTTGATATTGGAGAGTGGGCTTATGTTTGGATATGGTTCTGACTTGTTTCCCTGCTCCAGCTATGGGTCCCATACCACTGAGGGGATCAGTTAGCCAAATTGAGAGCAGTTGGTTCCCCACCATGGCTGTGTGCCACTATTACACTTGTGTGGGCATCACAACAAATTATTTGCTGCTAAGTAGGTTAGACCATGAGTTGCTTCGACAGATATTGGTCATTTTCCCCCAGTCGCCCATGTAGCACCTTCTGGCACTAGATGCGCTGACTGTCTGGGGACTGACTCTCTTCCAACTTCCATCCATGCCATTCTATTTTGCATGTCAACCACATAAGGTGTCTTCAGCAGTAGGGTCTTAGCACTAACCTTTGGTGGGTCACCAAGTACTCTGACAGAAATCTGTCTTTTAGGAAACCTTGTAGGTCTCTCTGATCAAAAGCTCATTGTGGATGATAGCCCCATGCTGGTTCTGGTAGTTACAGGTCAGTACCCACTAAGAAAAGGAGGAAAAAGATAACTAATATACAAGAGTTAGAGAGAAGAGGGAGAGACAGATAGAGAGAGGGAGAGGGAGAGGGAGGGAGGGAAGATGTAGAAGATTAAGGTTAGTCTTGATCCTACCCTCTCCAGTGTCTTGTGGTTCAGGTGTTCCCTTTAAGGGCCTGGTGAAGGAGTAGCCATTTGGTCTGTCTTTTAGTAAGTAAAATTTTATGGTACCATTTCCATATGGGTTTAGATTTGTGTTTCCCACCCCTTTGATGCCCTCCCCTCCTCCCCTTCCATCCTAGTGTCCCAATGCAGGTCAGCTGGCCTAATCTCAACGGTTTTCATCTCTTAAACAATTGCAGCTGACTGGGTAAAAGTTTCAGCCCAAGGATTTAATTTTTGTGCTCTATCCCTCTGCTCATACTAGTCCATTTCTATGCAATGCAACCCTGCACAAGTTCTCCGGACATGGCCATGACAGCAAGACTCTCACACAAACTGCTTCTAGCCCAGCCCAGGCAATGCTCTTTCTCATCCTCTTAAGCCAAACCTCACCATTCATAGTTCTTACTTCACTCAGGTCTTTCAACTCTGACCAGAATGGTCCATCAGGGTATACTTACATCATTGCAAGGCATATCTTAGGCCAAGATTTAAAATTTATCCACATTCCTCCTGCAAAGCAGTTCCAAAAAGTCAAAAGCCACACATTCATGTTTTTAGCAGTAATGACCCCACTCTTGGTACCAACTTCATTGTTGCAGTCAGGTTCACATTGCTGGCAGAAAACACTTGACCAATAACAGCTTATGGGAAAAAAGGGCTTATTCTTGTTTGCAGACTCTAGGGGAAGCTCTATGATGGCAGGGGAAAACAATGACATGAGCAGAGGGTAGACATCACCTACTGGGCAACATCAGATGGACAACAGCAACAGGAGAGTGTGCCAAACACTGGTAAGAAGAAGCTAGTTATAACATGCGTAAGCCTACCCCCAGCAACCAAACTGCCATCATCTGGGGATATGGCATTCAGAACACCTAAGTTTATGGGGGACACCTGAATTAAACCACAACAGATGGTATTGGGATTTATTTCTGGTTTGCTGTCAAGTAGGTTTTACTATGTTAAGTGTGGTGCACCTGTGTTTGGCACATATGGATTTATGATTATGATGTCCTCTAGTTTGATTGTTCCCTTGGTGAGTGGCCTTCTTTGTCCTTTTTAATTACTTTTGGTTTGAAGTCTATTTTGTCAGATATTAGTATAGCCACCTGTGGTGGTTTGATTCAGGTGCCCCCCTTAAACTTAGGTGCTCTGAATGCTAGGTTATCAGCTGATGGAGATTTGGGGATTAACACCTCCTGGAGGGAATGTATTGTTGGGTGTGGGCTTATGGGTGCTATAGCCAGTTTCCCCTTGCCAGTGTTTGGCACACTCTCCTGTAGCTATGGTCCACCTTATGTTAGCCAGGGGGTGATGTCCACCATCTGTTCATGCCATTGTTTTCATTGTAGAACTTGCCCTTGAGCCTGTAAGCCAAAACAGACCTCTTTTTCCCAGAAGCTACTCTTGGTTGGGTGATTTCTACCAGCAATGTGAACCGGAGTGCAACAGTAAAGTGGTACTGAGGAGGGGGATTGCTGGACACCTGACTATGTGGCTTTGACCTTTTGGAGCTGATTTTAAAGAGGAATGTGGAAGGATTTGAAACCTTGGCCTAAGATATGACTTGCAGCGCTGTAAGTACAGCTAGGTAGACTATTCTGGACAGAGTTGAAAGACCTGAGTGCAGTAAGAACTATGGACTGTGAGATTTGGCTTATGAGGGTAGGAAAGATCTTTGCTTGGTCTGGACTAGCAGTTTGTGTGAGAAACTTGTACTTATGCCCATGTCTTGAGAAGTTCAGTGTTGCTTTGGGTAGAAGTGAACTGGAGTGAGCAGATGGATATGGCACAGAAAAAAAAAAAAAAAAAAAACCTTTGGATGAACTGTTGCCTGTTCAGCTGCAATTGAGAGATTACAACCTTTGAGGCTGGGCTACCTGATCTGCACTGGGGCAACATGAAAAATGTAGACTCTTTTAGAGGGGCCTGAGTGCTCAGAAGTGTCCTGTTCTTCAAAGTCTGCTTTATTCCCCCCTGGACTAACAAATTGGCACCCTATCTGGTATTGTGTAGTATAAGAAATGCAGGAAAGAGAGGGTCATTGAGTTTGCACCACAGTCTTGTGTTTTGGAAATGGCCATGGGCAGTGTGAAGCAGGTTTGCTGGTTGCCTGCATGGAGACACCATGGGGCCATGAGGATGAACCATGGGTTGCAGTGGAGACCCAGTGGAGATGCATCAGTGCATCTCCATCAACGCCTCTTGGCACTTGGCCATTTTTATCTTGTACCTTTTCTACCCAGCACCTGCAATTTCTCTTACACATTCCAGTTCCTTGTAAAAGGAAAGGTATTTGTTTGCCTGTGGCATTTTGCATCTTGGCAACGATGTGTTCAATGAGTTATGTATTGGCTATTGTTCCTAGGCCACTGCAGTGGCCAGAACTAGGAAATACAGTTTTAGCATTCTGGACATGAAATATTTTTAAATTTATGCTATTTATATTTAATTTTAGGGGTAATGGAATTATAAAAACTTATCAGTGTTGGATCTCTACCTCCTTTATCTCATATCCAAATTCTTGATCTTTAGGATCTCATCATAAGTACTCATTTGTCTTGATTTACCATACCTATGTGCGAGCAGCCTTGAGATAATGATGTCTATGCTATCACAGCTATCAATATTATTATGAGAAATGGTGAATGATATATGTATGCCTGTCGAAGCCAAAGGTAGACATCACTGTCTCCTTTTATTGCTTTCCACCAGCTTATTGAGGCAGTGTCTGTAACTGAACCCAGATCTCAGCAACTTGGCTGGTGTAGCTAGACAATTTGCCCAGGAGATTCGCCTGTTTCCACCAACTGAGCTCTGGAAGTATGGGCTTGTACCACCACATCCAGCATTTACATGGGTGCTGGGGATCTGAACTCAGGTACTCATGCTTGTGCAGCAATCCCTTTACTGACTGAGCCATCTCCCCCATCCTACAGCATTATTTTGATTATACATGAAAAGAAAATTGCCACAGCCAGGGATGGTGTCACACATTTATAATCCTAGCCCTGGAAAAACTTGCACAGGAGAATTGAGAATCTGAGGCTAGCTTGGGAATATAGTGAGAACCTGTCTCTGAAAAAACAAATCAAACAAAACAGGATGACCTAAGGAAGGAGCATGAGTGGTCTGTTTCAGCTTCAGGCAGTGATGCACAGAGATGGCGTCAATCACATTGTTGTCAGTAATAACAAACAACACTGGGCATCATGCTGGAGCCAAGAATCAGCTAATGGTGGCTGCACTCTCTCATCAACAACAGAATCTCTATCACAGGCATAGTACCCTCTTTCAAAGGTGGCTCCTTATTTAACTGGGTTTGCTAACTGGTTCTGACAAGCTCCTCCCAGAGCAGAAGGTCTCTTTATACCAGTGTTTCTCAAGTTTGACCATCACACAATCTGTGGCTCCTGTTAAGGTAGAGATTCTGGTTCAGCTGGACTTGGATGTGTCCTGAGATTCTGCATTTCCGCAGCGCATTCTGGTGATGCCAGTGGTAAGCACTAGGGTTAACCATTAGGAGATAACACTGCATATCTGTGACCCCAACTGCGGGCTTGACACGTTTGTGCATTTGTGTTTATCTTATCTGAGGTTTTCTATCTTTCTGTGTATAGAAAATTTTCTCCTGTGGAAGGAAGGCAACTATAGAATTTATGGATATATTTGCTATAATTTCAAAGCATTTCATGTATATGATCTTTGTGTTAAGTAGAAATATGGAAATGCTGACAGGAAGGAAAAGAATAGGAGTTGACCCTACCCACTGGCCATCATTCATTAACTCAATAACTCCTCGCCCAGTGGGAGAATAAGGTATCATCCATGAGTTCCTGTGAAACCAGTCCCTGGAGTTATGGTTATTCATAATTCTGCTCACATATAATTTATTATCTCCAGTCTATCCCCACTTCCCTTTCTTAAGCCCCCTTTTAAATTATCTTTCATGGTCTCTTGTATACATTTTCGAATACTTATTATGTGCAAGGTCATCTTAGTCCTGGAAAGGAATGAATTGGGCTGGGTCTGATGGCAGAAGATATATTGTAATGTCAGCACTCTGGAGGCTGAGGCAGGAGGATAAGGAATTCATTGCCTGGGCTATATACTAAAGTCTTGTTTGAAAAAAGAAAATCCAGGAATGAATGGCTGTTGTGTCTAAGCTGTTTGATGACTCTATTTTTTAAAAAGTTATGCAATTACAAATAAAGCAATTACATAACAGCTATATTTTATGTGTTATTTACTTATCTATCTACTTATTTATTTTTAGGTTTTTTCAAGGCAGAGTCTCACTCTGCCCCAGGCTGGCCTGGAATTCACTCTAATTCCAGGCTGGCCTCAAACTCAGACTGATCCTTTTACTTCTACCTCCCAAGTGCTGGAATTAAAGGCATGCACCACCACACCTTGAAATAGCTAGATTTTATATCAAGATAGAAGGTAGAACCTAAAGATCTCTATGATTACCACTAACTTCATTACCTATGCAGGATATGAACTGGTCTACAACATTGTGAACAGTTGTCAAACTTTTGGTTTAGGTTTCTGGGCACAAAGAATTCACTAAATTCAGGAAGAGCTCATGCTAACCATGCACCAGATTGATTATTAAAAATTCTTATTTATGTTGGGTTTTTCCTTTTCTTGTCAGATGTATGTAGTATCCCCAGGTTACAGAAGAAGAAAAGTTTTTTCCAGCTGGGAAAGGCTGGGGAGAACTCTTAAAGGACTAGGTATTTGGGACAAGGTATTAATGTTCTGTTGGAATTTAGACAGATAGTGAGAAGATAGTAACATCATTAATCTCTTAAAAGCACACTTCATAATTATTAATCTAGATAGACTATTTATTAATAAATTAATAAAACTAATTTATTAATATTTCTAATTTATATGAATGTACATATTTCATGTTTTCTTAAAATTTCTTATTTTTATTTTGTTCTGTTGGGGATTGAGCCCAGGACCTAGCACATATAAGAAAAGGGCTATACCACTGAGTTGTATCCCTAACCTAGATGTATCTGTTTTAGACACAGAAATCAATAATATGTCAGGCATCGTAACATTATATAGATGACTTTTGAGAAAACTAGTAGGATTTAAGAGATTTCCCTCACAGAGCATGTGGTAATCCACCCATTATAACTGGGCCTGCTGTAATCTAATTCTCCTAGGGCAGATAAGTAAGTAGACAAACAGCTGTTGTTTGGAGACTAGACAGTATTGGGGTGACACATTACAATGGCTGGAGAACAGCTATCATGGCCTGAAGAAGCATAGCTTAACCTGTGTGGGCAACTGTGCTGGGGAACCATGGTGGGAGCTACTCTGCCTCTGTGATCTATCTGAATGGCACATCTCATGTTTGAAGTCATGAAAACCCAAGTTTTAGTTTTATGCAAAGTATAAGTTTTCTGGGCTTCTCCTTCCATGAAGAAAATAGTCTTCAAAAGTGTGATTAAGAATATAAATGAACCGAGTGTGGTGGCGCAGGCCTTTAATCCCAGCACTCGGGAGGCAGAGGTAGGAGGATTGCTGTGAGTTCAAGGCCACCCTGAGACTCCATAGTGAATTCCAGGTCAGCCTTGGCTAGAGCAAGACCCTACCTCAAAAAAAACCAAAAAAAAAAAAAAAAAAGAAAGAATATAAATGACTGAATATATATATATACACACACACACACATATATTTCATGGAATTCACTGAATATCGATTTATCTATCGGTCATATATCTATCATCTCTCTAATATCTACCTACTACCTATCTATATGAGAGAATGGAAGGATAGTTATATTAACAGCTTCTATCTGAATTTATCTTAGTATGAGAATAATATTATGTAGGAAGGAGAAAAACAAAATAAGATAACAAGTAGTGAGTGTGTGTGTGGTGGGGGGTACTATCACACTATGGAATTATTGACCTCACTGAGGAAGGCAGGGAAAACATATTCTTCAGTTCAGGAAATGAAAGGTGAGAGTAGAGGTGAAGTCTGGTCATCTAGAAAGCATGAAGACTGGTCAAAGGGCCATGCTCCCCAGGACCCTCGCGGCTGTGCTGTTTTCAAAAGACAATAACACCAATTAAAAATTTATACACTTCCTGAAGTGAGTAGATTTTTTTTTTAATTGGACCAGATGAGAGAGGGTTATATTCTGTGTCCAGAATGCTATGGAATTTTACAGATTTAAAAAAAAAAACCACAGCACAGGGAAGTGTGAGAAAAAGTCAGAAGATATTAAGAGCAATTATTCCATAGCTCCTCTGAACTGTGGGATGGGGCTTAAGAGCAAGTTTAAACAGGTCATCTGGTGACAGAGGTTCCTTAGCTAACATTTAGGTTACACATATAAGATTATTTTTTCCTAAGAAACTTTCTGCCTTTAATTGCTGATTTTCTTTAAAAAGAAAAAGTCTACTTTGAAAGGTTATCTTTTCTCCTACAGTGGGGAACATCTTCCACTGTGTTTCTACAATTAAATAGCCCCTTCAACAAATCCCTGGAGTTTTCTAAATCCCATTTTTCTCAGTGTGTTTACCCATTTTCTTACAGATCGAAAACCACAGAGGACATATAAGCCAAGGACATATCACTCAATTTTTAGTCTAGACAGAAAAGAACCATAGTTAAAAAGTATACCATAGGAAATTCTTCCTTTAGCACTTTTGCAAGCATGCAAAAACTATATAAGACAAGTAAGATATTACCCAAAATATGCCTTTCTGAGATAAGATATTCTGTATTTTTTTTTCCTTAGAGTATACTTTACTGCCTTCTTTTCCAAACCCTAATGAGTTAAGAAATCATATTGTTATGTGGTGAGACTTGAGTTTAAGGAGCCTGGGCTGAATTCCTTCTTTTGGATCGGCCTTCTTAGCCTCAGGCAAAACAAAATTTAAGAAATAATAAATACACAGCTGCCACCATACCTTGGACATAAAAATTTCCAGTCTTTGAAATTTGTAACCTTAGATGGAGACATTGCCTGAGGTGTTTTCCTTAAATTGTTGCCTGCTTGTTCCTAACCTGCCTCTTCTTATTAGCGTTCTGTCAAATTACTGAGCTGTCTGCTGAGGCTGAGCAAGGTAGCAACTGGTCCTAAGCCATAAGAAGTTTGACTTAAGCATCAGGCTCATTTTATTTCTTGAAAAATAATGTTAAACAAAAGGATCAATGAATTTCTGGTGGGACATAAATTTAAATATGGATTAAATATACTCAGGTGAGATATACTCAGCCAGCAAACGTTTATTATCTTGAATATGTGAGCAGACACTGCATAAATAGAACTAAATACACTGTGGCCTTAGGTATAGAGTTTATAACTAAAAGACAGGTGATGTTCATTTAGCAATTGAAGCAAGTGAAGATATAAGTGCTGATTAGTATGCATTTGAGTCATTTTAAGAATGCTCCACTCCACATGAAGGTTCCATGAATAGTAAAGGAAATCAAGAAGCTGATTTAGTTATCTCAATCAGCCTTTTGGATAATGATTATTTCACATGAAATTGGTTTTTTGTTTTGTTTTTCAAGATAGGGTCTTGCTCTAGCTCTAGCTCAGGTTGTCCTGGAATTCACTATTTAGTCTCACGCTGGCCTGGAACTCACAGTGATCCACCTACTTTTGCTTTCTGAGTGCTGGGATTAAAGGCGAGTGCCACCATGCCCAGATAAATTGCTATTTTCCTAAATGTAAATCAGACATGGAAAGATCTACTAAAATATTTTCACTTCTATTGATACAATTGACTAATTTCTGCTTTATAACATATTTTGTAACATTTTGTTTTCATGTTAAATAATTATTTACTTGTTACAGTTACTTTGTCATTGCTGGGACAAACACCTGACCAGAAGCAGCTTATGGGAAGAAAGGGTTTATTTTAGGCTTACAGCTTCCAAGGGAAGCTTCATTGTGGTGGACGATGCTGGCTTGCTTTATCACACATCCCCAGCAGGGAGAACAGGTCAGTTTCAAGATGGCTGTGAAGACACAGGCTGGACTCCACCCCAAGGTCCACCCCTGGTGATATCCTTTCTCCAGCAGGGTTCCACCTCCCACACACTTTACTAGGTGGGGACTAAGTAGGAAACTTCGTCACAGACACCTGAAGCTACAGGGGCATTACATTCAAACTGCTGCATTATTGTACTATATGGCATCATGCATGAGCTATAAAGAAAGAGACTTTTTTTTTTTTTTCTCCATTTTTATTAATATTTTCCATGATAACAAAAAGAATCCCGTGGTATTACCCTCCCCCCTTTCCCCTTTGAAATTCCATTCTCCATCATATCCCCTCCCCATCTCAATCTTTCTACTTACATATATACAATACCAACCTAATAAAAGCCCTCCTCCCTTTCTTTCTCTTCCCTTTCTAACTCCTTTTTTAACTTACTGGCCTCTGCTACTGAGTTTTTTCCTTCTCACACAGAAGCCCAATCATCTCTAGCTAAGATCCACATATGAGGGAGAACATGTGGCACTTGGCTTTCTGGGCCTGGGTTACCTCACTTAGTATAATTCTTTCCAGATCCATCCACTTTTCTGCAAATTTCATAACTTCATTTCTCTTTACTGCTGAGTAAAACTCCATTGTATAAATGTGCCACATCTTCATTATCCACTCATCAGTTGAGGGACATCTAGGCTGGTTCCATTTCCCAGCTATTATAAATTGAGCAGCAATAAACATGGTTGAGCAAGTATCTCTAAGGTAATGAGATGAGTCCTTAGGATATATGCCTAGGAGAGCTATAGCTGGGTCATATGGTAGATCAATCTTTAGCTGTTTTAGGAACCTCCACACTGATTTCCACAATGGCTGGACCAGATTGCATTCCCACCAACAATGTAGAAGGGTTCCTCTTTTTCCACATCCCCGCCAACATTTATGATCATTTGTTTTCATGATGGTAGCCAATCTGACAGGAGTGAGATGGAATCTCAATGTAGTCTTAATCTGCATTTCCCTGATGACTAGGGATGTAGAACATTTTTTTAGATGCGTATATGCCATTCGTATTTCTTCCTTTGAGAATTCTCTATTTAGCTCCATTTCCCATTTTTTGATTGGTTTGTTTGATTCCTTATTATTTAACTTCTTGAGTTCTTTGTATATCTTAGATATTAATCCTCTATCAGATGTATAGCTGGTGAAGATTTTTTCCCATTCTGTAGGTTGCCTCTTTGCTTTCTTCACCGTGTCCTTTGCAGTGCAGAATCTTTGTATTTTCATGAGGTCCCAGTGGTTAATCTGTGGTTTTATTGCCTGAGCAATTGGGGTTGTATTCAGAAAGTCTTTGCCAAGACCAATATGTTGAAGGGTTTCCCCTACTTTTTCCTCTAGCAGTTTCAGAGTTTCAGGTCTGATGTTAAGGTCCTTAATCCATTTGGACTTAATTCTTGTGCACGGAGAAAGAGAAGAATCTATTTTCATCCTTCTACAGATATATATCCAGTTTTCCCAACACCATTTGCTGAAGAGGCTGTCTTTTCTCCAATGAGTATTTTTGGCATTTTTATCAAATATCAGGTGGCTATAACTACATGGGGTTACATTTGGGTCCTCTATTCTGTTCCATTGATCTACGAGTCTGCTTTTGTGCCAGTACCATGCTGTTTTTGTTACTATGGCTCTGTAGTATAGGTTAAAATCAGGTATGGTGATACCACCAGCCTTATTTTTGTTGCTCAGTATTATTTTAGATATTCGAGGTTTTTTGTGATTCCAAATGAATTTTTGGATTGTTTTTTCTATTTCCGTGAAGAATGCCTTTGGAATTTTGATGGGGATTGCGTTAAATGTGTAGATTGCTTTTGGTAAGATTGCCATTTTCACAATATTGATTCTTCCAATCCAGGAACAAGGGATGTTTTTCCACTTCCTAGTGTCTTCTGCAATTTCTCGCTTGAGTGTTTTAAAGTTCTCATTGTATAGATTCTTTACTTCCTTAGTAAGGTTTATTCCAAGGTACTTTATTTTTTTTGATGCAATTGTGAATGGGAGTGATTCTCTGATCTCATCCTCTGTGTGTTTGTTGTTAGCATATATGAAGGCTACTGATTTCTGTGTATTTATTTTGTATCCTGCTACATGACTGTAGGTTTTTATCAGCTCTAACAGTTTGCTAGTAGAGTCTTTAGGGTCCTTTATATATAGAATCATGTCATCTGCAAATAATGATAACTTGACCTCTTCCTTTCCGATTTGTATCCCTTTTATGCATGTCTCTTGCCTTATTGCTATGGCTAAGACTTCCAGAACTATATTAAATAAAAGTGGGGACAGTGGACACCCTTGTCTTGTTCCTGATTTTAGTGGAAAAGCATCCAGTTTTTCCCCATTTAGTAATATGTTGGCTGTAGGCTTATCATAAATAGCCTTTATTATATTGAGATATGTTCCTTCTATTCCCAGTCTCTGTAGGACTTTTATCATGAAGGGATGTTGGATTTTGTCGAATGCTTTCTCTGCATCTAATGAGATGATCATGTGATTTTTGTCCTTCAACCCATTTATATAATGTATAACATTTATAGATTTGCGTATGTTGAACCATCCCTGCATCTCTGGGATAAAGCCTACTTGGTCAGGGTGAATGATCTTTCTAATGTATTCTTGTATTCTGTTTGCCAATATTTTGTTGAGAATTTTTGCATCTATGTTCATGAGGGAGATTGGTCTGTAATTTTCCTTTTTTGTTCTATCTTTGCCTGGTTTTGGTATCAGAGTGATGCTGGCTTCATAGAAGGAGTTTGGTAGAATTCCTTCTTTTTCTATTTCATGGAAAAGCTTAAGAAGCAATGGTGTTAGCTCTTCCCTGAAGGTCTGGTAAAATTCAGCAGTGAATCCATCTGGGCCTGGGCTTTTTTTAGTTGGGAGATTTTTGATAACTGTTAGGATCTCCATGCTTGTTATAGGTCTATTTAAGTGATTAATCTCATCTTGATTTAATTTAGGTAGGTCATATAAATCAAGGAAATCATCCATTTCTTTCAGATTTTCATACTTTGTGGAGTATATGTTTTTATAATATGTCCCTATGATTTTTTGAATTTCTCTGGCATCTGTCGTGATGTTACCTTTTTCATCTCTAATTTTATTAATTTGTGTCTCTTCTCTCTTTCTTTTGGTCAGATTTGCTAAGGGTTTATCAATCTTGTTTATCCTTTCAAAGAACCAGCTCTTTGTTTCATTAATTCTTTGTATTGTTTTTTTGGTTTCTATTTCATTAATTTCTGCCCTAATCTTTATTATTTCTTCCCGCCTACTGATTTTTGGTTTGCCTTGTTCTTCTTTTTCCAAGGCTTTAAGGTGAAGCATTAGGTCATTTATTTGCGACCTTTCTAATTTCTTAATATAGGCACTTAAAGCTATAAATTTACCTCTTAGAACTGCCTTCATTGTGTCCCAGAGATTTTGGTATGTTGTGTTCTCATTATTGTTTGACTCTATAAATTTTTTGATTTCCTTCTTGATTTCTTCATTGACCCATTCATCATTTAGTAATGTATTGTTTAGTTTCCATGATTTTGTGTATGCTCTATATCCTTTCTTGCTATTGATTTGTAGTTTGATTCCATTATGGTCAGATAGAATGCAAGGAATTATTTCAATTTTCCTGAATTTGTTAAGATTTGCTTTGTGTCCTAATATATGGTCTATTTTAGAGAATGATCCATGTGCTGCTGAAAAGAATGTATATTCTGCAGCATTTGGATGAAATGTCCTGTATATGTCTGTTAGGTCCATTCCTTCTATGACCTCGTTTAGTCCAGATGCCTCTCTGTTTATTTTTTCCCGGGATGACCTGTCAATTGATGAGAGTGGGGTGTTGAAGTCACCAACTACCACTGTGTTTGGTGTTATCTGTGACCTTAGTTCTAACAGTGTTTGTTTGATGAATTTGGGAGCCCCCATGTTAGGTGCATATATGTTTAGGATTGTAATGTCCTCCTGTTGGAGTGTGCCCTTAATCAATATAAAGTGACCTTCCTTATCTTTCTTGACTAATGTTGGAGTGAAGTCTGCCTTGTCAGCTATTAGAATAGCAACCCCTGCTTGCTTTCTGGGTCCATTTGCTTGAAACACCGTTTTCCAACCTTTCACCCTAAGATAATGTCCATCCTTTGTAGAAAGGTGAGTTTCTTGGAGACAACAAATTGTAGGGTCCTGCTTTTTAACCCAGTCTGCAAATCTATGTCTTTTGGTTGGAGCATTGAGGCCATTGATATTAAGAGATATTATTGAAAGATGTGTATTTATGCTTGCCATTTTTTTTTTTTTTTTTTGTGGTTCTGGTTCTACCTTTGCTCTCTTATATTAACTAGTATTTGAGTGTTGTTTGCTGTTTTCCAGGTTCCTTATATGTGTGTTTTTCTTTCTCTTCGGCATGGAGGATTCTTTCAAGTATTTTGTGTAGAGCTGGTTTTGTCTTCAAATACTCCTTTAGCCTGCTTTTGTCATGGAATGTCCTTATTTCTCCATCTATTTGAATGGATAGTTTTGCAGGATAAAGTAGTCTTGGTTGACAGTTGTTATCTTTCAGAGTTTGGAATACTTCACTCCAAGCCCAAGAAAGAGACTTTAAATATATTCTCTGTTCTCAAGGTTTTTTGTTGTTGTTGTTGTTGTTGTTGTTTTTTGTCTGTGATGTCCAGACAAGGTTGCTTCATGTTATCATAAAGCAAGAATTATAGAATTCCACAGGAGGAATCAGCTTTCAGTTAGGGCTGTCAAGATGGGGCCAGGAGAAGACAGGCAGATTGGTAAAATTCTGATAGGTTTTTGGGCATTTCAGATGACAGAATCACAAGAAATCAGAGGCCAAGGTGAAGATATACACAGCGTCTTCTATGTAAAGCAACGCTTTGTTATGCTAGAATGAAGCGTTCCTTCTTGCGGTTGTGATCACTGTGGCTCGATTAGTATTTTGAGGTCATGTAATGAAAACTTGAATAGACTGCGAGGTTTGTAATTTATCCTCTAAGAGTTTCATGGAAGGTCATGAGCAAGAAAATGATAATAACAAATATTGGCTTAATAAAAATGGTTTTTGAAGAGATACACAAATTATTTTGGTGGACACAGAGCCTGAACACATAATCCCTTGGCTAGAGCTTCTCCATGTGCCTGGATGTGAGTTGATAAGAACCTGAATCAAGTGAAACTTCACAATGGAGGAGAGACCAAAGATAGTGGTTTGGAGGGTTGGTTTTTATTTTTTAATGAATGAATTAATTAATTTATAAGAGACAAAGAATGAGAGTGAGAGAATGGGAAAACACTGGGGCCTCTAGCCACTGCAAATGAACTCCATGCGCCCCACCTTGGGCATTTGGCTTTACTTGGGTACTGAGAAATCAAATGTGGGTCCTTGGGCTTTGCAGGCTAGTGCCTCAACCACTAAGCCATCTCTCCAGCCCTGAAGGGTTGTTTTTGCTTTAATGGAGTACTAGCACATTGCTATCAATGAATAATATATAGCGAAGCTAAACCTACTGTTAATCTTCATTTCCATAAGGAAACATTAGTGGGGGCCTGGAGAGATGGCTTAGCAGTTAAGCACTTGCCTGTGAAGCCTAAGGACCCCTGGTTTGAGGCTCGATTCCCCAGGACCCACGTAAGCCAGATGCACAAGGGGGCACATGCATCTGGAGTTTGTTTACAGTGGCTGGAGGCCCTGGAGCTCCCATTCTCTCTCTATCTACCTGCCTCTTTCTCTATCTGTCTGTCACTCTCAAATAAATAAATAAAAATAAATTAAAAAGAAAACATTAATAGGATAAAAAATATTTTATTGCACAGCAGCAGGAATTCTTTATCTGCGTGCTTATATTGAGAACAGTGTTTGTAAGCCAGTTTATTCATGTAGTGTTAGTAATAGTCTAAGTAAGCTGTTCACTGACAATCTACACCGTTAGAAAAACATGGTATGCTTCTGAGGAATTGGTGCATTTTCTTCCCTCTCACACTAAGCACTGTGAAGCTCAAATTTCCCTGGATGACGGCAGGCTAGGAACCAGGCTTTTGGCTGAATGGCTACAGCTGTGTTGACATTAGGCCGCACTCTCTTGTTTTTTGCCTTTGTTCTCATTCTCCTGACCCTCCCTTCTGGCATCTTGCTTGCATTTTGTCCTAACCTCTAAACAGATGTAAATGCAGCTTTACAAGTGTCCTAAATCATATTATGTTAAAGAAAATTCATATTCACATGGGTAATAAATTGTGGAGCAGTGCATCTAAATTTAGATTAACTTCTGTTTTAAATCTAATAAAAGTGATCCCTGGAATGGAAAACAATCGAATTTTTAACCTTTAAGCAGTTGTCCTCATCAGTACTTCCCTAGGCCCATGTCCGCCTTTTTAGAAACGTGGTCTTTAACCAACAGCCCTGGCACCACCTGGCAACTTTGCACATGCACATCCTCAGTTACATTCTAGAGCCAAACCCGAAACTGGTGGAGACCCCAAAACTTGTTTGTTGAAGACGCCCTCTGTTCTTGAGAGTAACTCTACTCTTTTTTCCTCCGGTCAGGGCGTGTTTTTGCTGACGGGTCTCTGGTCCATTCTGAACGTTTCCTCTTATTCTGGTAAGTTCTTTATGGACTTTTCAAAATAAGCATATCTTCAGCAACCCTCCCCCTTTTTTACTTTTTACTTTGAGACATGGTCACACTAACTTGCCTTGGCTTGATTTCATCTCATGCTGTAACCCATGGCTTTGAATTTGTAATCTTCCTCCTGCCCCAGACTCCCTCCTGAGTAGCTGGGATTGCAGGTCCATGTCTCCGAGTCCAGCTAGAATATGTATAAAATTGTGTGTGTGTGTGTGTGTGTGTGTGTGTGTGTGTGTGTGTGTAGGTTAGAGGACAACCTTGAGGTATTGGTCCTTGCCTTCCGCCTTGTTTGAGACATGGTCTCTCTTGCAACTTTTGTACTATGAATGCCAGACTAGCTAGCTTACGAATGTTAGGATCCTCTTGACTCGGCCTCTCATTGTTATGGGATTACATTGTGCATCCTACTAGCATCCAGCTTTACGTAGGCCACTCTTCCTTAAAAAAAAAACAGACCAGAACGGCCTTCTGGATCAAAGTTCAAAAGGTAAAGTAGAAAGAAGCTTGCTCCTATGAAAGAAACCTGTCTTTAATTACGAGATCTTGTACCGTGTGGCTAGCTGAGGGCTAGCTGGAATTTTCTGAGTTGGATGACCTAGATTCAGAATAGTTCTAGGAAAGACATGGGACAGCGTGCATTACCTATCATCACTGGAAATGGTCCAGAGGCAAGGAAGTTTACCTGCTCTGAGTTCTGAAGATGATTCCAGATAGATTTGAAATTAAAGATTTGAAGTGAACTGGGTATGGACTTAGTTTCTAAATCACATAGACACTATCCCATGTGTATACTTGAAGGGAATGTATTGCCAGATGTTTGCTTTAGTGGGTATAAATACCATTGCTTTCTATCACCAGCTCTTTGAAAATCAGCACATACTTTAAAAGTTTAAATTGCAGTCACAGCTTCAAAAATTGGATTAAGACGTGAAAGCTGATTTGTTATGGGCAAGGAATGGATGAGTTTCAGTGGAAATCTCTTATTAAGTTGAGGCAGAATAGGGACTGGAATGGATGCTTTATTTTGATACCATGTGGTTCTGTATTGTTACAAATAGACAAGAATTTCTAAACTTTATTCAACCATAGTTTGAAAGATTTTGGCAACAAATGTACCTGCTAACTGGGCCAAGGGAGGCTTTGTTCCACAATTTCTTAATAGCAAATCAAGAAATATTTACTCAGAATTCTTGTTGCATTCAGTTCCTACCTGGGGCTTTTCAGTTACTTGAAGATTCAAGGTTAACACCTCTGAGGCAATATCCAAACGACGAGATAATAGGCAGTTAAGTACTAAATTACGTTATCCTTGATGTAGTCTGCACTCTCTGGTCATCTCATCTGGCATGACCTTATCTAATAATTAGGTAGGTTGTGTTCCTCAGTCTTGAGTCATGTTCAGATAAATCGTTACAAACATCTCTCACATACCTTTAGCATGGAATTGAAGTCTTCTTGCAATTATTTTAACTTTAGTTAAATGTACCTATCTAAAATAGGCATATACTGCTCAGACTTACGATTCTTAAACAACTGTAAAGAAATTTACAGGCTAAATATTGGAAAGTTATATAATCAACAGAATTTAAATGACCTTAGGAACATGGATTTTTTTTTTTTCTTTTCTGGGACAGGATTTCCTGTAGCTCAGACTGGCCTCAAATTGGCTATGCAGCAAGATGGCCTTGAACTTCCATCCTCCTGTCTGTCTCTACTTTTTGAGAGCTGGGATTATAGTTTATGTTCTGCTAGGGATTGAACTCAGGGCTGTGTGCATGCTGGGATCACACTTACTCTCTGAGCTACCTTCCTAGCCTCATGGATATTGTTTTGTTGAAAAAAAGAATCCCCATCATATTCTGGGACAGCTAAGGTAGGCAACTTTGTATTCTTTATGTCATTTTTTAAAAAAACAATATATTAATTTATTTTTTATCAAGAACATATTTATGTGGATGCATCATGTGTTAGTACCATCTTTTCCTTTCTCCCTCCCCCCATTCACCTGGGGGCTCTCCTCAGTGGGGTTGCTAATATTCCTCATGGGGTTGTGGGTTATGTGTTGTGGGAGCACCAGTCAATTATTAGGGGGAAGGCAATGCCACTTGGCATGACATCCCAGCCTATGGCTCTTACAATCTTTCCGTCCCCTCTTCAGCCAAACTTCCTGAGCCTTGGTGGGTGTGTTTGAAGTCTATTTCAGTGATGAGCTCTCAGGAGCCTCTGGATTTTTCCTTTGGTTTGTGTTGAGTACCTTCAGCATCTGTCTCCTTCACCCTGACACTCATTATTAGGTTCACCATGGGAACAGCACTCTTGCTCATCTCCCCAATTCCTCTGTGGTTTCACCAGGGCCTTGACTGAAATGTGAGGAATACTTTACCTCCTCAGGTCTTGCTACCTTCTGAAAAAGAAAAGCACATTCTCCTATAGAGAGTGAAGTCAGCATAGATTAAATTAGATAGGTGTTATTAATTCAGAGAGATTTTCATGGATGTATCCCCTCTTTTAGCAAAAGACTAGAGCTTGACATTGGAGAACATAATCTTTGTTTTCATATGATTCTGACCTGGTTCCCAGTACGAGAAATGGGTTCCTTTCTACTGAGTGGATATCTTAGCCAATCAGAAAGCCGTTGGTTTCCCAATAAGGCTGTGTGACACCATTGCATTCATGTATACTTCTTGTCAGGCTGGTTGCTTCTGAGTAGCTTAGACCAGACAGAGAGATGAATGAATATGGGCACTCCAGGGCCTCCAGCCACTGCTAATGAACTCCATGTGCATGCATCACTTGGTGCATCTGGCTTTGTGTGGGTACTGGGGAACTGGACTTGGGTTGTCAGGATTTGCAAAAAAGCACCTTTAACCACTCAGCTATCTCTCCGGCCCCAACTTCATAACTTTCTTACTATGTCATATAGTGACTCAGTTCTCATCATTTGATTTAAACTACTGTGAACCTATTTTAAAATATTTATATATTTATCCTGAGGGATTTTTCCCTGTGTAGTGTAGAAGCAAATTATGTATAAAATTAACTCTGCATGTAGTATTTTCTTGTAATTTAGCAGGAATTAATATAAGCTGATCAAATGAAATGAAATGCAGTTGAAAAAATGAAATGCAATTATAGGTAATAATGGATAAGGAAGCCACTGAATCAGTCCCAATTTCATTCTATTACTTAAAAAATATTTTATTTAGTCATCAGAGAGAGGGGGTATGGGTGCATCAGAGCCTCCTGCCATTACAAACAAATTCCAGATGCATGCATCACTTTGTACAACTGCCTTTACATGGGTCCTGGGAAATCAATCTTGGGCTGTCAGGCTTTGCAAGCAAACATCTTTACTTGCTTAGCCACCTCTTCCATTACTTTAAAAAGATTTTCTAGCTATGAAATCCTCATTAAGAATGGAGGATGTCAAGAAGGCATGGGGGTTCCAGTCAAGATAGCATTGGCCTAACCATGCCACAACTCTCACGAAGGAGAGGCAAGGAATTAAGGGGTCAATGGGACTTTGAGGGGAGAGCAATTTTCTAGTAGATCGCCAGTGGGAGGGTGTGGAGGGGCCAAAAAGGGAATTGGCTGATTCCCACACGCCCAGTTAACAATCCCCCCAAGGGGCCTTTCTAGCCAGAGTCTCAGCCTCAGGCTACTCTCACAGTAACTGCAGGCAAGGAGACCCAGGCCAGTAGCTCCAACAGTGATGCCAGGCACAGGTGATTGCAGGGATCTACATCCCCCTCTGCCAGTTCACAGATCCCCCCCCCCCAAATGTCTTCAGACTGCCATCACCCACCCACTTCGGTCCCTTTCCTCCCAGCCCCCCTCTTGGCCCCCGTGACTTTGGAACCACTCCACTCTGCCCTGCCCCCCTCAACTTTGACCATCCCCATGCAGCTCCGCCCCTCCCCCCGAACTTCCCTTGGACCCACTCCGCTTGGCCCGCCCCCATGCTGCTTAGGAACTGCGTGCCTCTCTTCTCCACCCCAACCCCCTGCAACTTCCACCCACTCTGCCCCCACATGACTGCCCACCTGCTCCGCTGTGCTACAGCCCCACCCCACCCCACCCCACGTGAGCTCCCACTCACTCTGCTGCTCTGCTCTGCCTTGCCAAGCGGGACTTCAGACCTTCTCTGATGCACCATTCCCCACCCCCACATGACCTCCCAATGGCTCCGCTCTGCTTTGCCCCCACATCCCAAGACTTCATGCCAGCTCTGTTGTCTCCCTGCTTTGCCCCCCATGCAACCCTGTGTGACTTCAGACCTTCTTGGCTCCACCATGCCCCACCCCGCCCCACCCCCCACATGACTTCTCACCTGCTCTGCTCTACTCTGCCTCCAAAGACTTCAGACCTGCTCTGCTCAGTTCTACTTGGCTCCCGCCCCCACCCTCTGTGAATTCAGAGCCACTCCACCAGCTCTGCCCCCATGTGACTCTTGATACTGGCTGCTCTGCCCAGACCCGGCACAATCTGCCCCTTCACGACTTCACATGCGCTCTACCACCAACCATCCTGACCACAGTCCCATTCTCCTTGCTCCCACACTGTGATGGGCAGACCACAATGCAAAAGGAATAACATAAGAAATAAAATGCAAATAAATCCAACATGATCCCCTAGTCCTACAATGAAAGTCTCTAGTCAAAACATAGAAGAGGGCTGGAGAGATTGGCTTAGTGGTTAAGCACTTGCCTGTGAAGCCTAAGGAACCCGGTTTGAGGCTCAACTCCCCAGGACCCATGTTAGCCAGATGCACAAGGGGGCGCATGCATCTGGAGTTCATTTGCAGTGCCTGAAGGCCCTGGCATGCCCATTCTCTATCCATCTCTATCTGTCTCTTTCTCTCTCCGCCTGTCTGTCACTCTCAAAATAAATAAATAAATAATTTAAAAAAAACATAGAAGAGACAACAGGATCAGAACCCCAAAATGAAGTTATGAGCAATGCAACCCTGACCAAGCTATTGGTAGAACTTGCAGAAAAGCAACAAAGGACTGGTAATTGTGTGGATGCTGCCATCACTAGATTAGACCTAATATATAAGAAAATAGAAGGGGTCCAAACACAGTTAATGGATATAAAGGAAAGCGGGAGAAAAAAAGAGGGCCTAAAAAACCAGCTGGCTATGCTAAATGAAGGCATAAAGAAATGCAAGGAGGAATTCCAAGAAGCATCAAGAAAATCAGACAATGATGTGAAAAGGGAACTTGACTAAGGCATGGAAACCACATATAGAAAAGTAGTAGAAAATACAAACCTAATTGAACAAGCCCAAAACTCCTTAGAGGCTCTCAAGAATAGAGTCATCCATGTGGAGGATAGAAACTCAGATCTGGAAGACAAAACAGAAGGGACAGTTCGATAGTGCAAAAGTTTCAATATGTTCAAAAATTTCTGTGAACAGAACATGAAGGAAATGAGGGATAGCCACAAATGTCCTAACATTTGGAACATGGAAATACCAGAAGGGGAAGAAATTCAGACCAAAGGCATGGAGAACTTATTCAACAAAATAATTGAAGAAAACTTTCCCACCCTCTCAAAAGAAAGGCCCATCAAGATACAAGAAGCTAACAGAACTCCAAACAGATTGGACCAAAGGAGAAACTCTCCAAGACATATTGTCATTAAGACTTTAAACATTGACATTAAAGAGAAAGTCCTAAAAGCAGCTAGGGAAAAACAACACACTACATTTACAGTTAACCCCATCAGAATCACTTCAGACTTCTCAATGAAAACCCTGAAAGCCAGAAGGGCCTGGATTAGAACACTACAAACTCTAAGAACCTATGGCTTCCAACCCAAACTACACTACCCAGGAAAAGTATTCCTTATAATAGATGGTGAAAGAAAAACCTTCCATGACAACATTCAGCTTTACAACTATATGAACACAAAACCAAACCTACAGAGTATTTCAGGAAATTCTCAACACAGAAGAATCAAATAATCAAATATTAAGTATCTACAAGAAGCAGAACACAATATCCCAACTCAGAGAAGGCACAAAAAACTTCAACGTCCATGAAAACACCAAACCACATAAACCAAAATTATATGGTCAGGATAAAATCAAACCTTAGGGTCACTACCCTAAGTATTAATGGCCTTAATTCACCCATCAAGAAACACAAGCTAGCAGGGTGGATCAAAAAATTAGACCCCTCAATCTGTTGTCTTTAAGAAACCTACCTCACCACTAAAGACAGACACCTCCTCAGGGTGAAAGGGTAGAAAATGATATTCCAAGCAAATTGGAATAAGAAACAAGCAGGCATAGACATACTAATATCAGATAAAATAGACTTCAAACCAAAAATAATCAAAAAGACAAAGAATGGGCTGGAGGGATGGCTTAAGGGTTTAGGTGTTTGCCTGCAATGCCAAAGGACCCAGGTTCGATTCCCCAGGACCCACATTAGCCAGATGCACAATGGGGCACATGCATCTGGAATTTGCTTGCAGTGGCTGGAGGCCCTGGCATGCCCATTCTCTCTCTCTCTCTCTTTCTCTCTTCTCTTCCTCCCTCTTTCTCTGTCAAATAAATAAATAAATAACAATAAAATATTTAAAAAAAGACAAAGAAGTCCACTTCCTACTGATCAAGGGAACAATCCAGCAAGAGGATATTACAATCATCAATCTCTATGTACCAAACACAGGTGCACCACAATTCATAGAACAAAACCTACTCAACAATAATATGGCAGGGATCAAATCAAACCTCACAATCATTACCCTAATTATTAATGGCCTTAAATCATTCATCAAGAGACTCAAGCTAACAGGATGGATCAGAAAATTAGACCCCTCAATCTTTTGTCTTCAAGAAACCCACCTCACCACTAAAGACAGACAACTCCTCAGGGTGAAAGGGTGGAAAACAATATTCCAAGCAAATGGAAATAAGAAACAAGCAGGCATAGCTATATTAATATCAAATAAAATAGACTTCAAATCAAAAATAATAAAAAAAGACAAAGAAGGCCACTTCCTACTTATTAAGGGAACAATCCATCAAGAGGATATCACAATCATACATCTTTATGCACCACAGAGGCACCAAAGTTCACAAAACAAAACCTACTTGACAATAAAACAGAAATAACCACCAACACCATCATAATTGGGGATTTCAATACACCATTATCAGTAATAGATCATCCAAACAGAAACTCAACAGGGAAGTAAGAGAGCTCAACAAAACTTTAGATCACTTAAGACATAATGGACATCTACAGAACATTCCATCCCAAATCCACAAACTATACATTCTTCTCAGTAGCCCATGGAACATTCTCTAAAATAGATCATATACTGGGTCACAAAGCCTGCCTCCATATACTTAGGAAGATTGACATAATTCCCTGCATGATATCAGATCACAATGCTATTTTGCTAGAAATTAACAACAAAAGACCCACCAAGAATCCCATCCACTCCTAGAAACTGAACAGCACACTTTTAAACAATAAATGGATAGTGGAAAAAATAAAAAATGAAATTGTGAAATTTCTAGAAATGAGTAACAATGAGAATACATCATACCAAAACTTATAGGACACAATGAATGTGGTCCTCAGGGGAAAATTCATAGCACTAAATGCCTTCATAACAATGACAGAGAGATCCTAAATCAATAACCTAACCATCCACCTAAAGGCACTGGAAAAGCAAGAAGAATCCAATCCAAAAAGCTCCAGATGGAAAGAAATAATTAAGATCAGAGCAGAAATTAATGATCTGGAAACTAAGAAAACAATTAAGAGAATTGATGAAACAAAGAGTTGGTTCTTTGAAAAATAAACAAGATTGACAAACCTCGAGCCAATTTGATCAAGTGGAAAACAAGAGCACTTCAAATTAACAAAATTAGAAATGAAAAAGGAGATATCACAACAGACATAAGTGAAATTGGGAAAATTATCAGGTGTTACTTCAAAAACCTCTACTCTCCAAAACTTGAAAATATGGAGGAAATGGATAAATTCCTAGACACATACCATCTACCAAAGCTAAACTCAGAGCAGATTAATCTCCTAAACAAACCTATCATACCCATCGAAATTGAAATGGTAATAAAAAACCTCCCCCCAAAGAAGAGTCCAGGACCAGATGGCTTCTCAGCTGAATTCTATAAAACCTTCATGGAAGAACTGAAACTAATCTTTCTCAAACTGTGCCACACAATAGGAGATCAAGAAAAGCTCCCAAACTCCTTCTATGAAGCTACCATCACCCTAATACCAAAACCAGACAGGGATGCCACAAAAAAAGAAAACTACAGGCCCATTTCCCTGATGAACTTAGACACAAAGATCCTGAACAAAATCCTTGCAAACCAAATTCAATAACACATCAAAACCATTATCCACCTTAATCAAGTGGGTTTCATCCCAGGAAAGCAGGGGTGGTTCAACATGTGGAAATCTGTCAATGTAATATACCACATAAACAAGGCTAAAAACAAAGAACACATGATCATTTCGATAGATGCAAAAAAGAACTTTGACAAAATACAATATCACTTCATGATCAAAACATTGGAGAGAATCTGTATGGTCGGTTTATGTATTAACACAATAAAGACTATATACAAGGCTCCTAAAGCCCAAATAATACTTAATGGAGATAGATTGAAGGAATTCCCATTGAGATCAGGAACAAGACAGGGGTGTCCACTCAAACCTCTGCTCTTCAACGTAGTACTGGAAGTCCTAGCTCAAGCAATAAGACAGGAGAAAGAAAAAGAGGGGAAACAATTTGGAAAGTAAGAAGTTAAGTTAGCGCTATTTGTACATGACATGATTCTATATGTAAGACCTGAGAGCCTTCATTCCAAAACTCTTAAAGGTGATAAATTCCTTCAACAAAGTAGCAGGATACAAAATCAATGCACAAAAATCAGTAGCCTTTTTATATTCAAATGACAAAGGTACAGAGAAAGAAGTAAGTGACATTATTCCATTTTCAATAGCAACAACAGCAACAAAATACCTTGGAATAACATTAACCAAGGAAGTGAAAGGTCTATACAATGAAAACATAAAAACCCTCAAAAAAGAAATTGAGGAAGACTTAAGAAAATGGAAAGACCTCTCTTGCTCCTGGATAGACAGAATTAACATTGTGAAAATGACAATCCTTCCAAAGGCAATATGCAGATTTAATGAAATTCCCATCATAATCCCAACATCGTTCTTCACAGAGATAGAAAAATTGATCTCAAAATTTATACGAAAAAGCAGAAGGCCGTGGGTATCTAAGCATATCCTCAGCAAGAGAAACACCTCTGGAGGCATCACCATACCTGATCTGAAGCTCTATTACAAAGCCATATGTATTAGTCAGGGTTCTCTAGAGGAACAGAACTGCTAGAATGAATTATTTTAAAGGAGATTTATTGGATCAGCTTACAGTAGTCCAATAGCAGTTGCAGGCCCGAGAATCACCGAACCTGGTAGTTGCTCAGTCCTTGTGGCCAGATGCCTCAGCAGTCCTGACCTGGCACTGCAGATGGTGCTGGAAAGCCTGGAGGCTTCCTGAGGAGCCACTGGGTTTCAATCCACGGGGGTCTTCAGTTGATGCTGGTCTTTCGTCCGCACTGGTCTTCAATCCACGCTGGAAGGTAGCAAGCAGCTCCGGCAGCCAAAATGGAAGGAAGGCAGGAAGGAAGGAAGGGACTCTTTTTACCCAGAGCTCCCTTGTATCAAGTCCCCCTCTGGGCGGGGCCGCCCATTCTGGGGGAGGGGCTCACCGTGGGGGAAAGACTTCCTCCTTTAGTTGATCCTTCCTAGAAGCAACCTATGGATTACTAAACAGATCAAGTTGACAACACCCTAACTATCTCACCATAGTAATAAAAACAGCATGATACTAGAATAAAAACAGGATTATAGACCAATGGAATGGAAGTGAGGACCCAGACTTTGGGTCAAGCAACTATAGCTACTTGATATTTGACAAATTCCCTGACAATATAGGCTGGCAAAATGACAACATCTTCAACAAATGGTGCTGGGCAAACTGGATAACCATATGCAAGAAATTGAAACTTGATCTACACACCTTGCCATGCACCACAATCAAGTCCAAATGGATCAAAGACCTTAATATAATACCAGAAACTCTCATACTACTGGAAGAAAAGTTAGGAGGAACATTCCATGATTTAGGAATGGGAAAAGACATCCTGAACAAAACCGCAGGAGCACTGGATCTTAAACAATCACTCAACCAATGGGATCTTATGAAGCTGAAATGTTTCTTCACAGACAAACATACAATAAGCAGAGTCAATAAATTACCCACAGAATGGGAGAAAATATTTGCTGAATATCCAACTGACAGAGGCCTAATTTCTAGAATCTACAAAGAACTCAAAAACCAAAAGTCAAACAACCCACTCACAAAATGGGGCAAGGAACTAAACAGGCAGGTCACAAAGAAAAAATACAAATGGCAAATACACAGCTAAGGAAATGTCCATCATCCCTAATTATCAGGGAAATGCAAATTAAAACTACTATGAGATTCCACCTTACCCCAGTAAGGATAGCAAACATCAAAAAATCAAATGCAAACAAATGCTGGTGAGGATGTGGAGAAGTAGGAACCCTCATCCACTGTGGGTGGGAATGTAAGATGGTACAACCACTTTAGAAAGAACTATGGAGACTCCTAAAAAAAAAAAAAAAAAAACTGGCTATAGAGTTACCAATAGACCCAGTTATTCCCTTACTAGGCATGTACCCTAAAACCTCCATGCCTCAGCTCAGAGAGATTTGCTCAACCATCTTTATAGCTGCTCAGTTCATAATAGCCAAAAGCTGGAATCAACCCAGATGTCCATCATTAGACAAATGCATAAGTAAGATGTGGTATATCTACACAATGGAATTCTACACAGCAGTAAGGAAAAATGACACAATGAAATTTGAAGAAAAATGGTCAAGCCTGGAACAAATCATTCTCAGTGAACTCACCCAATCACAGAAAGATAATCGCCGCATGATCACACTCATCTACAACTCCTAACCTGAATCTACCTAAGTTGCTGACATACCTACCAAGCATCTCGAGGACCAGCCAATAGGGAGGGTGGGGAAGGAGGGGTAGGTAAGGAGGGTGTCGGGGACACAAAACTGGATCCCCTGAAAAAGGCAATGGTACCATAAAATTTTACATCCTAAAAGACAAACCAAATGTTTGAACCTCCAACAGGTGCTTAGAGGGAACACTGGATTCACAAGGCTCTGGAGAGGGTTTGACAAAAACTGACCATTATCTCCTGTTTCTGCTTCTCTTTCTGTCTTTCTCTCTCTCTCTTCTCTCTCATCTCTCTATCTCTTTTATGTCACTTATCCTTTTCTTCTCTTCTTGGGCACTGACCTGTAACTCCCTGAACCAGCAGGTAGATACCATCCACAATGAGCTTTTGATCACAGAGACCTACAAGGTCTCCCAAAAGAAGACAGATTTATGTCAGAGTGCTTGATGTCCCACCATAGGTGAGTGGTAAGACCCTACTCTGAAGACACCATACATTGTTGGCATGTATCATGGAGCAACATGGCTGGAAGCTGGAAGAGAGTCAGTCCCCAGACAGTTAGTGCGTCTAGTGCCAGAAGGTGCTCTATGAGTGACTGGGGGGATAATGACCAATTTCTGTCCAAGCAATGCATGGTCTAACTTACTTAGAAGCAAACAATCTGACATGATGCTCACACAAGTGCAATAGTGGTGCATGGCCATGGTGGGAAACCAACTGCTCTCGATTTGGCTAACTGATCCCCTCAGTGGAACAGGACCAATAGCTGGAGCTGGGAAACAAGTCAGAACCATATCAAAAAATGAGCCTGCTCTCCATTAAACTCTCTCTAATAAACAATGTTTATCACATTTACTTGGTGCTAACTTTACTCTTCGTTGGAGAATCTGCTTCTCTTTTTCAGATAGATGCAGATCCTAAGGAGAGAACCACCCCACCATACCTCAAAAGGGCCCTAGCTGAAACTAAGAATAATTGGGGAAACATGCAAGAATGCTGTTTTCTTGGAGAACCAGGAATCAGCACAATGATGAAGGAGATAGACACAGAGAACAATCAATCCCTACCAAACCAGATATCCAGAGATGCAGAGGCACCCAAGATCTCAACTCTAAAATGAACCCAATATGGCTCAGGGAAATTTGCGGAAGAGGGGGCGGAAAGAATATCAGAACCACATGTTGGGTCATGACATGCAGAGACATTTCTTCCTACCCAAAACTAAAGGCTAACCCCACAATGCATGGCCCATATACCCCAACAAGGATGGTCCCTGTGGAGGGGGGGAGCACAGGGAGGAGGCTAATAATGGTACCAACTTGACTGTATTCACTGATTACAAAAATAAAAATAAAAGAATGGAGGATGTCTATGGTCAACTATGCCTCCCAGATCCATCTAGATTGAAGAATGTGGTATCCCAGCCACCGACAGACACCTACCCTCCAGTTCTCATTTCCTTTTGTGTTTTCTCAGCTGCAAAGAGTTGTCTAGCCCAAGATTCTCTCCTAGTTGCCTATGTTCAATGACTGATGGAATATGGTATGAACACTTGGCTAGGTTCTTTGAACAAGGTCAACTTGGATGGGCCCTTTGTCTTCGGTACTCTCTATGGAGCACCCTAAGCTTCATCAACTCACATTGCAATTCCACTTCTCATTGCCAAGTCCACTTTCCTCCTTGTCTCCCATTACTTGCAATCCCTAACAAATACCCAGCAAAATTAACTCTGGAAGCATCTGCTTCCACCTTTTCCAAGAGGACCACCAGGCAGTGAGGATGCTTCTTGTGAAGTTTAAATTCATACATCAAGCTTCTAGTCTCAAAAAACAGCTGCTGGAGAGATGGCTTATCAGTTAAGACACTTATGTCAAAGCATAAGGATCCAGGTTTGATCCCCTAGTACCCACATAAGCCAGATGCCCAAGGGGGAGCATGCATCTGGAGTTCTGCATTGGCTAGAGGCTTGGTGCATCCATTCTCCCCATCTGCCTCTCTCTCTCTCTCGTTCTAAAATAAGTAAATAATAATAATAAAACTTAAAAAGAATCAGCTTTTAGCTGGGCGTGTTGGCACATGCCTTTAATCCCAGCACTCGGGAGGCAGAGGTAGGAGGATCACCATGAGTTCAAGTCCACCCTGAGACTACATAGTGAATTCCAGGTCAGCCTGAGCTAGAGTGAAACCCTACCGCAAAAAAAAAAACAAAAAAAAACAAAAAAAAAACAAAAAAAATCACCTACTAAGTTCTAGAGAGATGGTTCTGTGGTTAAAGGTGCTTGTTTGCAATGTTTGCCAACCTGGTTTCTATTCTCCAGTACCCACCTAAAGCCAGGTGCACACAATGGTGCATGCATCTGGAATTCATTTACAGTGGCAAGAGGCCCAGGTGCACCCATTCTTTCTTTCTGTCTTTCTCCTCTCTCAAATAAAAGAGATATACTAAAAAAATCAGCTTCTCATTGTGTATTTTGCCACACTGAAGATTCAATAGGTGCAAATCTGATGCATAACTGATGTTTGGGCTCATGCCTCACAATAATTTGTGTACTTTCTGTTTTAAAATAACATAACTATTGAACCCCATAGCAATAAAAGTTGGGAGATAATTCTGACTCCCCACTCACCTTGCTTTGAACATCCTGCCTGTTTTTCATGCTTCTTAACATGGGACACTCTGCTCATTTCTCCAGGGATCTACTTTCCTCCAAACAAGGGATGCTACTGAAATTACAATAGAGAGCTTCTCTCCACTGTTGGGAAAGCTCTTAATAGGGTTGCTTTTCCCTCCTGTCTTCAATTCTATACACTTTTAAAATATTTTTTTTTCTCCTGAAGGACACACACAGAGAATTCGACCCACAATTGCCTACTTAGTTTTGAGCACGCTATGTTGGCTCACATATTCAAGAGTGATGCTTGAGAAGTGGCAGCAAATGCCTAAGGCTTCTCTTTTCCTTTTCAATTAGATTAGAGTGGAGCAGCCAGAACTAAACATCTGTCCTTGTTTAAGATAAAATGCATCCAATTTTCATCTTAAGCTTTTTGCATTGCAGTAAGTAGTAAAGAAAAGAAAGTCTTGGTAAATGTCAGTGATAAGATTTTAATGTGGAGATTAAAATATGGGAATATTATTAGCTGGTGTCGATACCAGTGAAAACATGCATACATTTTTGAAGCAGTAAAGTCATTGCAAGACACTGATGTTTAAGGTGGAAAGCTGCGTTGTTACTTGTAAGTGAGAATTTGAGATGTTTGTCAAGGAGACATTGTTAGCAAAGCAGTAGAACATTTCACGCCCATGAGTGCAGTCCTGAGGATTTGTGACAGCCATGATGAATCCGAAGATCATCACCACAGCTCCAATGGGAAGCATGACACAAGACATTATCTTATCTGAATGTGTCCTTGGTTCTTCCGATAACTTCAGATAACACGCTGAGGGAATGATGAAAATCAGAGGAGCTGCACAGAGAACGCCCTGTGTGTTAAAGACAAGAAACACAATGACATTAGATGGAAGTCTTCTTTGGACAGTTTTCTGTTTTGTTTTGCTTTTGCTTTATTTTTTCCAAGATAGGGTTTCACTATGTATTTTTGGCTGGCACAGATTGTAGCAATCCTCCTACTTCGGTCTTCTGAGTGCTGCTGGTCATGTGCCACATACCTGGCTTTGGACAGTTTTAAGAAATGCACTGGGCTGGAGCAGTAGCTTAGCGGTTGAGGCACTTGCCTGCAAAGCCTGGGGACCCAGGTTTGATTCTCCAGGTCCCACATGGGCCAGATGGACAAGGTGGCACATGCATCTGGAGTTTGTTTGCAGTGGTTAAAGGTCCTGGCACACCTATACTCTATATCTCTCTTTCTCTCCCTCTCTCTGTCTCTAATAAATAAATAAAAATGAGAAAATTTAGCCCAGCATGGTAGTGCAGAAGCCTTTTATCCCAGCACTCAGGAGGCAGAGGTAGGAGGATCGCGGTGAGTTCAAGGCCAGCCTGAGACTACTGAGTGAACTCCAGGTCAGTCTGGGCTAGAGTGAGACCCCGTCTCGAAAAACCAAAAAAAAAAAAAAAAAAAAAAAAAAAAAAAAAAAAAAGAAATGCATTGACAAGAGGTAGTTTTCATTTCACATATTAAAAGTTTGATAGGTTCATTTAGGTCAAACAAAAGAAACAAAACTATTCCAAAAAGGACTTAGGGGCTGGAGAGGTGGCTTAGAGGTTAAGCGCTTGCCTGTGAAGCCTAAGGACCCCGGTTCGAGGCTCGTTTCCCCAGGACCCACATTAGCCAGATGCACAAGGGGGCGCACCCATCTGGAGTTCGTTTGCAGTAGCTGGAGGCCCTGGCGCGACCATTCTCTCTCTCTCTCTCTGCCTCTTTCTGTCTGTCACTCTCAAATAAATAAATAAAAATAAACAAAAAATATTTTTTTAAAAAGAAGGATTTAGAAGTAAATTCTTGTCCAATGGAATATCTACAAGTTAAAAAAGGCAATAGTGTCATAATAGTCTATTAGGGTTAAGGACATGATTAGAAAATAAAGCAGATGACCAGATGCTTTCTGCCAAACCTGTAATCTACGTTTTCAGTCATATCATTGTCCCCTTACTACCCAGAAATTTCTGTGCATCTGCCTTGCCTCTCAAATCTCAGTGGTCTATTTGCCATCTGTATGCAGATAGGGGCTTGGAGAAATTGTAGGGGTTTTATCTTTTCTCTTTGCCAGAGCTTATACGGAAGTAGTACCTGCCAGTGACAGAAAAGACAGCTATAACCCTAAGGCACTTACCACGAGGTAGTACTTCTAATCTTCTTTTAAGTAAAGCTCAACACATTAATTATCCTCAAAAGTTATCAGCAGATTTCAGTGACTGAAACTTTGTACCCTCCCCCATATTTGCTGTAGGTAACCTAAGGGGGCATGTCACATTGATGTGTCTATCATGAAAATACCAGCAGTTACTGACTTCAAATGAAAGAAGACTTTCCCCCTCAGTTGAGCTAATTCTCACTGAAAACTTTGCAAACAATTTTAAAAAAATTCACTGCATATGCTTGGCCGTGGTAGCACACACCTTTAATCTCAGCACTTACTCAGGAGACACAGATAGAAGAATCACTGTGAGTTCTAGGACAGCATGGGACTACAGAGTAAGATCCAGGTCAGCCTGGGCTAGAGTGAGAACCTACCTAAAAAAAAAAAAAAAAAAAAAAAAAAAAGCCGGGTGTGGTGGCACATGCCTTTAATCCTAGCACTCAGGAGGCAGAGGTAGGAGAGGTAGGAGGATCGCCATGAGTTCTAGGCTGCCCTGAGACTACATAGTGAATTCCAGGTCAGCCTGGGCAGACTGAGACCCTACCTCGAAAAATCAAAAAAAAAAAAAAAAATCACTGCATTTTAGGCACTATATTTCTCTAATTAGACCATGTTGTATGTTAACTTAAACATACTATTCATAAAGCATTAGAATTTTATGACAAATGTTATTCCTTTAATCCATTTAAGTGTTCTTCTTGAATAAGTTTTATTGTGTGCTTTGGGGGTTTACATCATGCATTATGGGATACATGAAGATAGCAAAATGGTTTATTGTAGTAAAGCAAATCAACATGAAATATCATAGTTACTTTTGCCCATCTGACAAGATAAGTTGAAATCTCCCGATTGAACCAAAACCCAAATACAATCTAAGTCTATGAGCTGCAGTGTTGATGCTGCACATCAGATCCCAGACTGGCTTCTATATGCCTCCGCCTCTCCATTTCCCCTCTCCTTGCTCCTGGTCACCATTGTCTTAGTCTCTGTCTTTCTCTGTACTCCCCGTTTGAAAAGGTTCCACATAATAAGTGAGACCATGTGATTTTTTCTTCTATGTCTGGTTTGTTTCACTGAGCACAATGTCCAATTATGTAGAAGCAAAATCCCAAGCTTCCTTCTTTGTAAAGCGGAATAACATTCCGTTGTGCACATATGCCACCAGTGTCTTTCGTTTGTTCATTTGTTGTTGAACATACAGGTTGCTCCCGTATCTTAGTGTGAATAATGTTGCAATGACCACGAGAGTGCAAATATGTTTCTAGATGATGACTCTTAGAGATAGTTCTGGTTTTGATGTCTTTAGGAACCTCCATAATTGTTTCCATAATGGCTCTAATGGCTCGATTAGTCTATATTCTCACCAATAGCATACTAGTATTCCCTATCACAGCTTTTTGAAAATAGCTGTCCAAATCAGTGGGAAGTGATATCTCACAATGGTCTCAGTTTGCATTTTCCTGAAGACCAGTAATGTCAAATATCTTTTTTATTTTTATTTTTTCCGAGGTAGGGTCTCATTGTATCACAGGTTGGCCTAGAACTCACTCAGTAGCCTCAGGCTGGCCTTGAACTCACTGTGATCCTCCTACCTCAGCCTCCCAAGTGCTGGGATTAAAGGCTTGTGCCACCACACCAGGCTCAAATATCTTTTTACATATGTCAGCCACTTTTATATGTCTTTTTTGGAAAATGCTCTATTTATTTCATTTGCTTAATTTTTAAGTATAAAATTTGTTTTTCCTTTTATTGAGTTGTGAAGGTTTTTCACAAAGTTTCAGACATTACCCCCTTTCAGATATTTTTGTTGGCAAATGTATTTTTCCACTTGATAGATTGGTATTTCATTTTGATAATTATTTTCATTACTTTGTGAAGCCTTTAGTTTGATGTATTCCCATTTTTAATTTTTGTTTGTGTAGCTGAATATGTTGGTATGATAACTAGGAATCATTATCAGAGTCAATGCCAAGAACTTTTTACTCTATATTCTCTCCAGGGCATATGCCATTTCATGTTTTAAGTCTAGATCTTCTTTTGCTATTTTGAACTGATTTTTGTGCAGGACATGGAAATCCAGTTTTCCTAGCATTACTATGTCTTTTAGTACCCTTGTAAAAAGTTAATTGACTATATATGCTTGGATTCTACTTTGTTCATTGGGTCAAATTTCTATTTTTTAACCGTACTATATGATTTTGCATGCTATTACTTGGAATTTTAAAGCAGAAAGTATGATGCCCCCATTTTGTCCTTCTTCCTTAGCATTGCTTTAGTTGTTTAGTTTTCCTTGTGTGTGTGATTCTATGTAAGTATTAGAACTGTTCATCTATTAGTATGAAGAATGCCACTGGCATTTTGATAGGGATTGCAGTGAATGTGTATTGATTTAGATAATATGGGCATTTATACATGTATAATATATTTTTAAAAAATATTTTAGTTACTTGAGAAAGAGGGAGAGAGAGAGAGAGAGAGAGAGAGAGAGAGAAGAAAGAGGAAGAGAGAATAGGTGCCAGGGCTTCCAGCCACTGCAAATGCACTCCAGATGCATGTGCCATCTTGTACCTCTGGCTTACCTGGGTCCTGGTGAATTGAACCAAGGTCCTTTTGTTTTGCAGGCAAATGCCTTAACCACTAAGCCATCTACCAGCCCCATCTCCCAGAGAGAGAGAGAGAGAGGGAATTAAACTTGGGTCCTTTGGCTTGCAGGCAAGCACCTTAACCAGTAAGCCATCTCTCCAGCCTATGACATTTTAATATTAATTATCCTACTTCTAAATACTGGGTATCTTTCCATTCCATTACCTCTCCTTCAATTTTTTTCATTAGTATGTTTCAGTACATAAATATTTTATTTTATTAGTTAAACTGATTAACAAGTAATTTTTATATGACTATAAATGGGAGTGCTTACTCATTTCTCTTTCAGGTACGTTGTCATTTTTGTTGAAAAATGTTATTGATTATTACAAAATATCAATTATGAGAGACAGAGAACGAGAGAGAGCGAGAGAGAGAGAGCGGGAGAGAGAGAGAGAGAGAGAATGGGTATGCCGGGGATTCCTGCCACTGTGAATGAACTATAGTTGCATGTGCCACTTTGTGCATCTGGCTTTACATGGGTATTGGAGAATAAAATCTGGGCTTTCAGGGTTTGGAAGCAAGTGTCTTTAACTGCTGCCTCCATCCCAGTGTTACTGATTTTCACATATTGATTTTAGGTTCTACAATGTTACTAAACTCACTTATTAGTTCTAAAGGTTTTTTGTGTAGTCTTTGGGGGATTTTTACATATAGCATTATATCATATGCAAACAGAGATAGTTTTTTAAAAAATATTTTATTTTTATTTATTTATTTGACAGAAGGAGAGAGAGAGAGAGAAAAAATGGGTACACCCGGGCCTACAATCACTGCAACTGCACTCCAGATGCATGAGCCCCTCGTGCATCTGGCTAATGTGGGTCCTGGGAAATCGAACCTGGGTCCCTTGGCTTTGCAGGCAAATGCCTTAACTGCTAAGCCACCCATCCAGTCCCAGACATAGTTTTTATTCCTCCATTTCTAATTTTGATAATTTTCTTTTTCTTGTCTGATTGCTCTTGCTAATACTTTTAATACTATGTTGATATATAACATTTGTTTATAATTAAATGTAAACTTTCTATACAATGTTCTCCAATATTTAATGTTACGCAAATTTGTATTTATATGTAAGAATTGTATAATGAAACTTGTGCCACTCTATTATTAGAGCTATTTCTAAGAGTCAATTAAAGCAAATTGATTTTGAAGGTGGCTATTATAAAAATAACCTGATAATCTTAAGACCTAAAAATATTATACCACAAAACATGGTTAAAGTATCTATTTTTTTCAGCACCACCACTTAAAAGAATTGGTGCATGTTTCACACTAAGCACTGTTGCCATAATAGACAGGATTCAATTGCACTTTTTTATTTTTTGGTTTTTTTGAGGTGGTGTCTCACTCTAGCCCAGGCTGACCTGAATTCACTATGGAGTCTCAGGATGGCCTCTAACTCACGGCAATCCTCCTACCTCCACCTCCCGAGTGCTGGGATTAAAGGTGTGTGCCACCACGCCCAGCTTAATAATGCACCTTTCAAAAAAGTTTTTATCAAAACAAAGAACATTTAGAGAAATCATATTGAGAAATCAGACTACCCATGAAAGTGTCTAAAAACATCTAAGGAAGAATAGCATAAATCATACTGCCTGGAAAATATCCCCATGGTAAGACATAAAAGAATAGGAAAATATTAAGAGGTACCAATATTGCATCCTACTTAATTTTTAATTTTTGTGTGTGTGTGCGTGCACACATGCTACAGTGCATATAAAGGTTAAAGGACAACTTCAGATATTGGTCCTCTCTTTCCATCTTGTTTGAGCCAGGGTCTCCCTTTCTTGCTTGCCACTGTGAAGGCCAGACTAACTGACTAGTGAGCTTTGGGATTATCCTAAACTCACCTCCCATTACCATAGGCACATTAGCATTACAGATGTAGAGGGTACTTTGTATCAGGCTATGCATGGGTGTGGGGATCTGGACTCTGGCTGGCAGGCTTTCAGGGCAAGTGCTTTTAATATTGCATTCTCAACTATATAGTCAATGCATTTTTTTTTTTTTTTTTGGTTTTTCGAGGTAGGGTCTCACTGTAGCCCAGGCTGACCTGGAATTCACTATGGAGTCTCAGGGTGGCCTCGAACTCCCAGCGATCCTCCTACCTCTGCCTCCCGAGTGCTGGGATTAAAGGCGTGCCCCACCACGCCTGGCTACTAGTCAATGCATTTTTGCCATTTACAGCACTTAAGTAAACATAAATACCTATAAAGGTACACAATAATTAAAAAATTAGTTGTCAAATAGCTAAAATTAAATGAATGATGACTTTGTCATCACAATACTTTAAATGTATGGACTTATAGGAAATGGCATGGAACTTAATCTGTGTTTACAAGGATTACCCTGTGGGTTCTTTGAAATAAGAACATCTGAAAAATTACAAAATAATGCAAATCTATATCCACTGGCTTACAAGTGTCATCTTCTCTCCTTGCAGGCTAATTCATCTGGAATGGCGGCACATGGTGGTGCCCTCAGCAAGAAAACCACCACCAGCTGCTTGCTGCTAAGAAGCTATTGGCAGTCAGCTTTTTGGGACTCTTCCAATCTAACTTGCAGGGTAGGGCAACGCAATGGGTATTCTGTTTATGTTACCAGTTGTAAGAGTTGAGAAAATAACAATTAGAGGGAAAACTATATAGCTGATGCTTGTACTGGAAAAAGCCCAGATGATTATGGTGTTGAGACACTGGTTACTTTCTGGATATTTGGCTGCTCAGATTTGTTAGTGGTTGTCAGACTCAAGATCTTCAGTAAAATGATTGTGCAGAACCAGCTGATCAATTTTCTTTCTTTTTTTTTTTTTTTTTTTTTTTTTTTTTTTTTTTTTTATTAGTCAGTTCTGTATTCAGCAAATACAGTCAGTTTGGTACCATTATTAGGCTCATCCGTGACCTACCCCCTCCCCTTGGCCCCTCCTTGTTGAGGTATACGGGTCATGCATTGTGGAGTTAGCCCACAGTTATGGGTAAGCTAAATGTCTCTGCAGATCATGACCCAACATGTGACTCTGACATTCTTTCCGCCCCCTCTTCCGCAAAATTTCCCTGAGCCATGTTGGGTTCATTTTTGGTCTGCTTCAGTGATGAGGTGTTGAGGGCCTCTGAGGCTCTGGCTCTCTGATTTGGTAGGAGTTGATTTTTCTCTATGCTGATCTCCTTCCCCCTTGTGCTGGTGTCCGGTTCATCAGGAAGAACAGCCCCCTTGCTTGTTTCTCGAAGTTTTCTTAGTTTCAGCCGGAGCCCTTTTGAGGTATGATGGTGTGGCTCTCTCCTTAGGGTCTACATCTATCTGAAAAAGAGAAGGAGATTCTCCAACGGAGAGTAAGTTAGCACCAGGACAAATGAGATAACCCTTACTTTTTTTTTTTTTTATAGAGAATTTAATATGTGTAGGCCCTCTTGTAGCCCACAATTGATAGTAGGTTGATACTGGAGAGTGGGCTTATGTTTGGATATGGTTCTGACTTGTTTCCCAGCTCCAGCTATGGGTCCCATACCAGTGAGGGGATCAGTTAGCCAAATTGAGAGCAGTTGGTTCCCCACCATGGCTGTGTGCCACCACTGCACTTGTGTGGGCATCACAATAAGTTATTTGCTGCTAAGTAGGTTAGACCATGCGTTGCTTCGATAGATATTGGTCAATTTCCCCCAGTCGCCCATGTAGCACCTTCTGGCACTAGATGCGCTGACTGTCTGGGGACTGACTCTCATCCAACTTCCAGCCATGCCATTCTAATTTGCATGTCAATCACATAAGGTATCTTCAGCAGTAGGGTCTTACCACTAACCTTTGGTGGGTTATCAAGTACTCTGACAGAAGTCTGTCTTTTAGGAAACCTTGTAGGTCTCTCTGATCAAAAGCTCATTGTGGATGATAGCCCCATGCTGGTTCTGGGAGTTACAGGTCAGTGCCCACTAAGAAAATGAGGAAAAAGATAACTAATATACAAGAGTTAGAGATAAGAGAGAGAGAGACAGGGAGAGGGGAAGTGAGGGAGGGAAGATGTAGGAGACTAAGGTTAGTCTTAATCTTACCCTCTCCAGTGTCTTGTGGTTCAGGTGTTCCCTGTAAGGGCCTGGTGAAGGATCAGCCATTTGGTCTATCTTTTAGTAAGTAGAAGATTATGGTACCATTGCCGTTTGGGTCTATATTTGTGTTTCCCACCCCTTTGATGCCCTCCCCTCCCTCCCCTTCCATCCTAGTGTCTAATCTAGGAGATGCTTTCTGGGTATGTAAGGTATCTTCGGTAGATTCAGGTTAGGTGCTGTAGATGAGTGAGACTATGTGGCGATTTTTTTTTCTGTGATTGGGTAAGTTCACTGAGAATGATCTGTTCCAGGTTCAACCATTTTTCCTCAAATTTCATTGTGTCATTTTTTCTTACTGCTGTATAGAATTCCATTGTGTAGATATACCACATCTTAGTTATCCATTCTTCTAGTGATGGACATCTGGGTTGATTCCAGCTCTTAGCTATTACAAATTGAGCCGCTATAAACATGGTTGAGCAAATCTCTTTAGTCTGTGGTTTGAAGGTTTTAGGGTAGATGCCCAGTAAGGGAATAACTGGGTCTGTTGGTATCTCTATACTCAGCTTTTTCAGAAGTCTCCATATTGCTTTCCAAAGTGGTTGTACCATCCTACATTCCCACCAACAGTGGATGAGTGTTCCTACTTCTCCACATCCTCGCCAGCATTTATTTTTATTTGATTTTTTGATGCTTGCTATCCTTATTGGGGTAAGGTGGAATCTCATAGTTGTTTTAATTTGCATTTCTCTGATGATTAGGGATGATGAACATTTTCTTAAGTGTATGTTTGCCATTTCTATTTCTTCCTCTGTGAACTGCCTGTTCAGCTCTTTGCCCCATCTTGTGAGTGGGGTGTTTGACTTCTTACTGTTTAGATTTTTGAGTTCTTTGTAGATTCTAGAGATTAGTCCTCTATCAGTTGGATAACCCACAAATATTTTCTCCCATTCTGTGGGTAATCTATTGGCTTTGCTAATTGTATGCTTGTCTGTAAAGAAACTCCTCAGCTTCATGTGGTCCCATTGGTTGAGTGATGGTTTAAGTTCATGAGCTACTGGGGTTTTGTTCAGGAAGTCTTTTTCCATTCCTATATCATGGAATGTACTTCCTAAATTTTCTTCCAGTAGTATTCGAGTTTCTGGTCTTATATTGAGATCTTTGATCCATTTGGACTTGAGTGTAGTGCATGGTGAAATGTGTGGGTCAAGTTTTAGTTTCCTGCATATGGTTATCCAGTTTGTCCAGCACCATTTGTTGAAGATGCTGTCTTTTTTCCAGCGTATATTGTTTGGGCCTTTATCAAATATCAAGTAGCTATAGTTGCTTGACCCAAAGTCCGGGTCCTCAAGTCTATTCCATTGATCTATAGTCCTGTTTTTATGCCAGTACCATGCTGTTTTTATTACTATGGCTTTGTAATATAGCTTTAGATCAGGTATGGTGATGCCTCCAGAGGTATTTCTTTTGCAGAGGATATGTTTGGAAATGCGAGGCCTTCTTCCTTTCCATATGAAATTTGAGATCATTTTTTCTATCTCTGTGAAGAACACTGTGGGGATTTTAATTGGTATTGCGTTAAATCTGTAAATTGCCTTTGGTAGGATTGTCATCTTCACAATGTTAATTCTGCCTATCCAGGAACATGGGAGGTCTTTCCATTTTCTAAAGTCCGCCTCAATTTCTTTTTTGAGTGTTTTTATGTTTTCATTGTATAGATCTTTCACTTCCTTGGTTAACGTTATTCCAAGGTATTTTATTTTTTTTGTCGCAATTGAAAATGGGACTATGTCCCTTATTTCTTTTTCTGTATCTTTGTCCTTTGCATAAAGGAAGGCTACTGATTTTTGTGCATTGATTTTGTATCCTGCTACTTTGCTATAGGAGTTAATCACCTTCAGGAGTTTTGGGATGGAGTCTCTCGGGTCTCTTACATATATAATCATGTCATCTGCGAATAAAGCTAACTTAACTTCCTCCTTTCCAAATTGTATCCCTTTTATTTCCTTCTCCTGTCTTATTGCTTGAGCTAGGACTTCCAGAACTATATTGAAAAGCAGAGGTGAGAGTGGACAACCCTGTCTTGTTCCTGATCTTAATGGGAATTCCTCCAGTCTCTCTCCATTAAGTATTATTTGGGCCTTCGGAGCTTCGTATATTGCCTTTATTAGGTTAAGATATGAACCAACCATGCCAACTCTCTCCAATGTTTTGAACATGAAGTGGTGTTGAATCTTGTCAAAGGCCTTTTCTGCATCTATCGAAATGATCATGTGGTTTTTATGTTTAACCTTGTTTATGTGGTGTATTACATTGACAGATTTCCGTATGTTGAACCACCCCTGTGTTCCTGGAATGAATCCCACTTGGTCAAGGTGGATAATGCTTTTGATGTGTTGTTGGATTCGGTTTGCAAGGATTTTGTTTAGGATCTTTGCATCTAAATTCATCAGGGAAATAGGCCGGTAGTTTTCTTTTCTTGTGGCATCTCTGCCTGGTTTTGGAATTAGGGTGATGCTAGCTTCATAAAAGGAGTTGGGTAGCTTTCCCTGTTCATCAATTGTGTGGCACAGTTTGAGGAAGATTGGTTTGAGTTCTTCCATGAAGGTTTGATAGAATTCAGCTGAGAAGCCATCTGGTCCTGGGCTCTTCTTTTTTGGGAGGTTTTTTATTACTTTTTCAATCTCCATGAGTGTGATGGGTTGATTGAGGTGATTAATCTGCTCTGTGTTTAGCTTTGGTAGATGGTATGTGTCCAAGAATTTATCCATCTCCTCCACATTATCCAGTTTTGTGGAGTAGAGGTTTTTGAAATAAGTCCTGATGATTCTCCCAATTTCACTTATGTCTGTTGTGATCTCTCCTTTTTCATTTTGAATTTTGTTAATTTGAAGCTTCACCTTTTTTTGCTTGATCAGATTGGCCAGGGGTTTGTCAATCTTGTTTATTTTTTCAAAGAACCAGCTCTTTGTTTTGTCAATTGTCTTAATTGTTTCCTTGGTTTCCAATTCATTGATTTCTGCTCTGATTTTAATTATTTCTTTCCTTCTGGAGCTCTTTGGGTTGGATTTTTCTTGTTTTTCCAGTGCCTTTAGGTGGATGGTTAGGTTATTGATTTGGGACCTTTCTGTCTTTTTTACGAAGGCATTGAGTGCTATGAATTTTCCCCTGAGGACCGCCTTCATTGTGTCCCATAAGTTTTGATACGATGTGTTCTCATTGTCGTTCAATTCCAGAAATTTTGCAATTTCATTTTTTATTTCATCCACTATCCATTTATTGTTTAAAAGTGTGCTGTTCAGTTTCCAGGTGCCTCTGGGATTCTTGGTGGGTCTTTTATTGTTGATTTCTAGCAATATAGCATTGTGATCTGATATCATGCAGGGAATTATGTCAATCTTCCTAAATATGTGGAGGCAGTCTTTGTGACCCAATATATGGTCTATTTTAGAGAATGTTCCATGGACTGCTGAGAAGAATGTGTAATCTGTGGATTTGGGATGGAATGTTCTGTAGATGTCCGTTAGGTCTAAGTGATCTATGGTTTTGTTGAGCTCTCTTACTTCCCTGTTGAGTTTCTGTTTGGATGATCTGTCTATTACTGATAATGGTGTATTGAAGTCCCCAGCTATGATGGTGTTTGTGGTTATTTCTGTTTTATTGTCAAGTAGGTTTTGTTTTATGAACTGTGGTGCCCCTGTGTTTGGTGCATACAGATTTATGATTGTAATATCCTCTTGATGGATCGTTCCCTTGATAAGTAGGAAGTGGCCTTCTTTGTCTTTTTTGATTATATTTGGTTTGAAGTCTATTTTATCCGATATTAATATAGCTACACCTGCTTGTTTCTTATTCCCGTTTGCTTGGAATACTGTTTTCCACCCTTTCACCCTGAGGAGATGTCTGTCTTTAATGGTGAGGTGGGTTTCTTGAAGGCAACAGATTGAGGGGTCTAATTTTTTGATCCATCCTGTTAGCTTGTGTCTCTTGATGGGTGAATTAAGGCCATTAATATTTAGGGTAATGACTGTGAGATTTGATTTGATCCCTGCCATATTGTGATGGTAAATGTGGGTTGGAGTTTTCATGGACATTGAAGTTTTTTGTGCCTACTCTGAGTTTGGTTGTTGTGATCTGCTTCTTGTAGGCAATTGTGTTTGATTATTTTTTTCTTCTCTGTGTAGAATTTCCTGAAATACTCTCTGTAGGTTTGGTTTTGTGTTCATATAATTGTAAAGCTGAGTTTTGTCATGGAAAGTTTTTTGTTCACCATCTATTATGAGGGATACTTTTGCTGGGTAGAGTAGTTTGGGTTGGAAGCCATAGGTTCTTAGACTTTGCAGTGTTTCATTCCAGGCTCTTCTAGCTTTCAGGGTTTCCATTGAGAAGTCTGAAGTAATTCTGATGGGGTTACCTCTGAAGGTGGTGTGCTGTTTTTCCCTAGCTGCTTTTAGGATTTTCTCTTTGGTGTCAATGTTTAGAGTCTTAATAATAATATGTCTTGGAGAGTTTCTCCTTTGGTCCAGTCTGTTTGGAGTTCTATTGGCTTCTTGTATCTTGATGGGCCTTTCTTTTAAGAGATTGGGGAAGTTTTCTTCAATTATTTTGTTAAATAAGTTCTCCATGCCTTTGGTCTGGATTTCTTCTCCTTCTGGTATTCCAATGATCCTGATATTGGGACGTTTAACTGTATCCCACAATTCCCTCATGTTCTGTTCACAGGAGCTTTTAAACTTACTGAAATTTTTGAACTCTCTAACTGTTTCTTCCATCTTGTCTTCCAGATCAGAGTTTCTATCCTCCACTTGGCTGACTCTATTCTTGAGAGCTTCTAGTGAGTTTTGGGCTTGTTCAATTAAGTTTGCATTTTCTATTATTTTTCTATGTATAATTTCCATCCCTCTGTCAAGCTCCCTTTTCACATCATTTTCTGATTTTCTTGATGATTCTTGGAGTTCATCCTTGCATTTCTTTATGTCTTCATTTAGCATGGTCAGCTGATTTTTAAGGTCTTCTTTTTTTTCATTTTCCCTCAAATCTCTTAACTCTCTTTGAAATCCTTCCATTTTCTTATCTAATCCTTCCAATTTCTTATCTATTAGTTCTAGTTTAGTGATGGCAGCATCCACACGATTGTCTGCCCTTTGTTGCTTTCCTGCAAGTTCTACCAATAGGTTGGTTAGAGTTGCATTGCTCATAGCTTCAATGTGGTGTTCTGGTCCTATTTGTTCTTCTATGTTTTGGTTGGAGGTATTCATTGTGGGAGTGGGTGATCTAATTGGATTTTCTTGCATTTGATTATTCATGTTATTTCTTTTGCGCTGTGTTCTGCCCATGACAGTGTATGGGCAGATAAGTGGGCGTATCAGCCTGGGCTCAAGAACAATGGGAATCTTATGCAGCCTGGGGGCGTTGCCAAGAAGCCTGGGCTTTGGCTGTCACTTGCCAAAGCTGCGTATCTACTGCCTGGCAGGGGCGCCGAAGTTGCCTGAGTTCTCAAGCGGTAATGTGCCAAGGCTGTTTGCGTTCGAACTAGGAGTGGCACTGAGGCACCAAGCACTGATGCCGCCCGAACCCTGGCTGGGCACGCTAGGAACCGGCAGCAGTCTGCGCTCCCCCGCCACAGGACAATTGTGGACAGCCGCGTGGCAGACAGAGGGCAAGTGGAGGAGAGTGCGGAGCAGTCTAAGCTTCCGCACGCAGGGAATAATCTCACTTGCCAAAGCCGCCTATCTACTACCTGGCAGGGGCGCCAAGGTTGGTTGAGTTCTCAAGCGGTATTGTGCCACAGCTGCCTGTGTTCGAGCTAGGAGTGGCACTGAGGCACCAAGCACTGAAGCCGCCCAGACTTTGGCTGGGAACGCTGGGACCGGAAGCAGTCTGCGCTCCCCCGCCACAGGACAATTGTGGACAGCCGCGCGGGAGACAGAGGGCGAGTGTACGAGAGTGCGGAGCAGTCTAAGCTTCCGCACGCAGGGAATAATCTCACTTGCCAAAGCCGCCTATCTACTACCTGGCAGGGGCGCCAAAATTGTTTGAGGTCTCAAGCGGTAATGTGCCAAGGCTGCCTGCGTTGGAGCTAGGAGTGGCACTGAGGCACCAAGCACTGAAGCCGCCCAGACTTTGGCTGGGGACGCTGGGAACCGGAAGCAGTCTGCGCTCCCCGCCACGGGACAATGGCGGCCCGCCGGTGCGGCAGGCAGGTAGGGGGTGGCACCTGAGCTGACGCAAGCGAGAGATACAGTCTGAGCTTGTGGGACTGGGCACACTCAGTAGGTGGGCGAGTGGACGAGGGTGCGGAGCAGTCTAAGCTTCAGCGCGGAGGGAACGATCGGCGCGCAGTGGCAGCCGTGCGGGCTCCGGAGCCGCAGCAGCGGCAGGGGTGGAGCTTTGAACACGGCGGTTATTTGGGGCGAGGGGTGCCTACCCGCCCGAAAGGGGACCAGCAATTCCCTGTTCCCCCACCTCTGTGCCCTCCCAGATTTCTCTCCCCTAAAAGCCACTATATACCCTTAATATCTTGCCTTTCTTTCCCCGGGATTTGCAGCGCAGCTAGGCGGTCGCCATCTTGGCCGGAAGTCCCCAATTTTCTTTCAAGCAGCCATCTTATTTACCATCTTTAATGTAGAGCTGTTTGAGGACACACCACTAGCTTTGGAAGTCGCTTAGCTGAGAATAAAATCATAGCTGCTAATTAAGAAAAGAGTAAACTCTTGTCTTACTTATCAAGATTGGACAGTTGCATCCATAAATAACCCAACTCATGCCAGCCAGGCATTCTGCAGCCTGCAACAGGGACGTGTTGAAGACTTTTTTTTTTTTTAACTAACAATTCGGATTTGAAAATTAAATTATCCTGCATAAATAAAAATCTTTCAATAGTGAAATTCATCCCCATATCTTCAGAAAAAAAAGTCTGTCTAGTTCAGGAAGTCTGGCAACTTGGGCTAGGCGTATTCACCCTGACAACCACATTTCTGTATGTGGGCTCTGTCTGGGTACCTGGCCTGCTTGCTTTCTTTCAGTCAAGCAGTGCACCATGTTTGTTGGGTTGGTTCCTCTGGCCACAAGCTCCAGCTGTTTCATTTTTTTCCCCTCTTCCTATTGCTGCAAGCGGAAGCCCATAGGGCCCAATTACTGCAGATGCTTCTCTTCTCATCAAGCAACATCATGCCAAGATGCTGGCTTCTTATAGCCATGAACAGACTCATTTTATTTGCTTCCAAAATAAATTAGTTAAAATTGGAAGTGTCTTTGTTATGGAAAAAAATATTTCATTGTTATCTACTGCCATGAAAGTAATAAACAAAGGTAGAATTCATACTGGAGTTTTAATTTTATTGAATAACATAACCCAAATAATTTATCCTGTATTGTTTATGTTTATGAAATAACAGCATTTCTCCAATTTTGCCAGATCTGGTTGTAATATACACTTTGTCTGGAATGTCTCTGACCTCTGGCTTCCACATGCATACATGTGCATGAACACCTCACATATATGCATGCAAAAAAAGAAAGAAAAGAATTAATCAAATACTACAATTATTAATTGAGACAAGGAGGTCCTATTTTAAATCTTTAATAGCCCTCCATAAGAAATGTACTAACTGAAATGAAAATTATCAACTGAAAATTAGTACAAAAACTTTTAATTTCATTTTACTTATAGATTGATATTCCTTTTCCTCCCATTAAAAATTATATATATTATATAAGTATAATATATATTATGGACTATCCTTTATTTAAAGATAAAATTATACACAAATGTGCATATGTATTTATATACACATGCATATGCATATATTGTTTTGCATTGTTGAGTATACAATCCAGGGCATTGCATATGCTAGGCTGGATTTGAACTCATGACCTTAAGTCTACCTTCTGAACACTAGGATTACAGACATGCTGCATAAACTTTTAAATTGACTTTTATGTATTTATGAGAGAGAGAGAGACAGAGAGAATGGGTGCACCAGGACCTCTAGTCACTGCAAACAAACTCCAGAGGCGTGCAACACCAAGCCTGGCTGTGGTGCATAAATTTTTAAGCAATAAATGAATATAAGAGCAGAATTATTTTACAAAATTTAAAAACTGAGACCTAGGAAGTCTCATACTATGATTGAAAAAATAGGCTATACAGTCCAAATACCCATGTTCAAATCTGGATCCATCCACTTGCAACTATTATGACCTCATGTTATTAACTTTAATCACCATGCCTCATTTTTTTCATCTGTAAAGTTAATATGTTCTAAGGAAGAAACGTGTGCAGAGCACTTACCACAGCACAAGCATGTTTGCTCACATCATTACTGTGAAGTGGGACGTGACATGTGCTTGTTACTGCTATATGTTACTTGTTTCAGCATGTATTAGTCACCAAGAGAAATGATGATCAAACGTAATAAGCAAAAGTCTGATTACATGGCTGGAATTCTGTTGCACATGTTTTAGGGTTATTGACAACTACTTCCTCAGAAAGTAATGCTTAAGTTTACAAGAATGTACATTCCTGAAAAGTGAGCAGTAAGTACATGTGCCTTGGTTAATTTGGCTAAATGGGAAGAAACAATTTCATATAGCTTCAATGGTGGGCTGCATGTTCAGGAAGCTGCTCAACATATTTTCTCTCAACAGAAATCTGTCATTGTCAGACATGGTATTACACACCTGTAACCTCAGCGTTTAGGAGGTTGAAGCAGGAGAACCGCAAGTTTGAGGCCAACCTAAGTTACATACCAAGAATCATTTTCAAACAGGCAAACCGACTTCCCAAAACCTTGCACTTAAAACACATAAAAAAAAAAATAAGCGTGGTGGTGCACTCCTTTAATCCCAGCCCTCAGAAGGCTGAGGTAGGAGGATCACCTTGAGTTTCAGAGCCTGCCTGGGCTAAAGTAAGAAGTTGCCTCTGAAAAACAATGAGCAAACAAATCTGCCCCCCCACCAGAAATAAATGACAAACTTAGTAAACTTGTAGATTCAAATGAGGTATTTTGTAAAAGAAGTAAACAATGTCCCTGGTTATTATTTTCATCACCACTGCAGCATAGTTGAAAGGTTGTTACTATTAACAACACCAGGGATTTTGTGTAATACTTAACTTTCCTGCCACTACACTACAGAATGGTCTAATGTCCCAGGGTTTGTAGAGGTATAGGCCCTGAACGATGGCCTTGTTTATGAACATGTGTGTGTAGATGTGTGTGCATGGACACACACGTGTCCTGAAGTCAGAAGAGCATGTTGGGCGTCCTTCTCTCTTGCTCTTTTGCCTTCCTCCTTGCCCCTCACTGAACCTGCAGCCCAACATTTTTCAACTGGACTGAATGACCAGAGTCACATTCATCTTAATGTCTCTGTCTCTCTCAGGGTTGGGGTTACAAGCCTGTATGGCCATGCCTGGCTTTTTATGTGGGTGCCGGGGATTGAACTCAGGTCATCCTGCTTGTACAGAAAGTGCTCTTACCCACTGAGCCATCTCCTTGTCCTTAGCACAATGTTCTAAGCACAATAGTGAGTATAGTAGATATAGTGTTATAGTTAGCATAGGACCAAAAGCAATTGCTAGATTTAGTTTGGCTTACAGTCACAAGGAGAAGTCTCACCACCAAGCTGGGCCCAATTATACCTCAACTCTGCCCCCAGTGACACACCTCCTCCAGCAAGGTTCCACCTCCTAAATTTCCACCAGCTGGGGAGGCATGAGGCTATGGGAGGCATTCCACATACAAGATACCACACCACAGTCAAATACTCCTATTTACAATGAACTTACAAGTTAGTAAATCAGGCAAATTTTTGGACAACTCAAACTGCACATAGATAAAAGAATCTATATAAACCAGGTTATTTCATTATAATAGCAGAGGTCCATTTATAGAAATAAAAATTACAATCTTAATTTGAGTGGTCCTTTTAGATTTTATTTTCATTTTTCCAAGAAATAAGGTTTTGCAGTTTGCCAGACTGGGTACAAGCAATCCCCTAGCCTCAACCTCCTAGGTAGCTGAATAGATGGAACTGCAGCTGAGAATCACCATGCTGGGTTACGCTTCGGTTGTTGTTGTTCTTTCTTCTATTGGTATAATAGAAAGTTCCCTAGAGACGTGAGGTTTCTTTAAAGCTGCATACTCTCCACATTCTATTTGCTCCGACACAAGAGAAGTCCCAACAGTCTACTTTTCAACTGGATATCCCACTGCCTTTGTCTGGAACTTCAAATCAGGATGGCACATGGGACTAGTTGAGAAGAGGAGATTCCGTGAGAGGGGGTGGAGGACCACAGAAGGTAATGGGAGGTAAAAATGACCAAAATACATTGTATACTTGTACAAAAATTGTCAATAAATAAATTTTACAAATGGCACGTGAAGAACATAGTGACTTAGGCACTCACAACAACCTTTACCTAACTCAGTTCTCAACGTGATGAGTGGATGATGATTTGGAATCCTACTTGGACAAGTCTGCCACCCCTGTGGTGCATGGCCAGGAAACACTAATACTGTGATTATGATTAGAAATTCCTCAAGAATTTTGAAAGAGAAGAGTAATGACTTTTTCTAGAATGTCTGCTTCCACTGATGTCTCATCAAAGGCCACCATTGTCCTCACTCTACAAAATAGAATGGAGTCATTCTTACTATGTCACTTTATGCCTCTATCTTTCCAAATTAACCTGTCACCAAATTGTGTCAACTTTTCTCTGTATTCTCCAACACTGTGACAATAAACAGTTGAACTTTTCTCTTGATGAGAAAGTGCATATGCTTTCTAATTCCCATCTATCCTTATATTTCTATTATATGCACATAGTAATTGTAAATATATGATCAGGGAGATGGAGGGGAGAATGTGGAGCTGCAACGCACGTCATAAGAGGAAATTCATGCCTGGCCTGTAAACTAAGTCAAAAGCCCATGGCCGGGGAGGTCATAGGTCCAGGACCTAGGGCCTGGGGAAAATGGACTTAATACTATTGTTATATTAAATAGACATGTGTTCAAACTGCCTTCTCGGCCTTTATATTTATGCCCATAGATTACTGCTGCTCTTAGCCTCAATCATTGAAGATCCTTTCTGCTGTGGGCAGAATTTAAAGTAGAGATGTGTATCCGGACAAAGTGCCAAGAATAAGTGACTACTGTGTGCTCACCCCAACAGTGAATCTCTGTCACTCTCTCCAAAGCTCAGAAAATATCATAGGAGAGGGGCTAGAAGTAATATAGGAGCCAGCTGAGGAGGAGGAGTGCTGTGGAATATTGTCTTCTGGATAAAACATGGCTATTATACACATGAACACACAGTCTCTATGGTTTCCCGCCCTAGATTGAGCCTGTCAATATATCATCCTGGATGGGGGAAGGGCTCATGAGGTCCCTGAAGAAGTTATTGACGGTCAGTGGTGGCCGTGGGGAGGTGGGGATAGTCACGTTCTTCAGTAATGTAGCCACAAGAGTGGGTACAAAAGAGAGCAATTGGGAGATAAGAGAGGGTAGTTGAACATGTTCAAAATACCATATATACATGTATGAACTTGTCAAAAATAAGTAGGGCTGAAGAGATGGCTCAGTAGTTAGGTGCATTTCTTGCACAAGCATAAAGGCCTGAGACCACCTGAGTTCCAGTCTCTAGATACCACATTAAAGAGCTGCACGTGTCTCTGTGTGCTGGTAACACCAGTCACACAGGGAAGCAGAAACCCAAGACTAGAAGCAGCTCCACAAGCTTGTGAAACACTAATAAAAGAGACTCCAACTAACAAGCCAGACCCTGTGGAAGAGTGACGGAGCTGGACGCCCAACATGGCCAATGCAGGCACGGGGCTCTCCTCAGGTGAGTGTATGGGGTGCTGCAAGGCATACACATGTGCATACACCACATATATCACACCACACCACACACACAAAACCATGAAAAAAATGGCCAACTAATAAACAAGTTAAAAATATTAGGATAAATTAAGTTTCCGGTAATATTTTGACAGAAATAACAGAAAAATAATCATTACAGGAAAATATAGAAATTATTGGTATGGCATATATACAGGCCACACTTAAGTTTGACTAGAGCTCTGTGTAAAGTTCGGGAAGTGACTCGGGAATAATTTCCTAGGAAGGCAAGGGTCCGCGTTACGAGTGTTTCCAGTTGCTCTGGTGAGAGAGGAGATGTTTGGAAGCAGGGGCAGGAGGCAGATGGATGCAAAGCAGAACTGAGCATGTACACGCTGAAGCCCAGGTGTTAGGACCCAGGTCAGATGCGACATGGTGAAGACCTAGACTCGGGTGGTGTCAGTACAGACTACAGAAGAAAAGTTGGGAGAGAAAAAACAATATTTAAATAAAAAGAATTTGGGCCATGAAAACTGACTGCAATCTGGTCAGAACTTTATTCCTTCTGTATTTTCAAGGAGTGTGCTAGACATATTTTAAATAAGGATGAAAAAATTCCAGATCCACTCAATTTATGATGAATTTCAGAAATATGTATATAGTACAGTAATGAGACGTGCTCACAGGGGACTCTGGTCCCTTTGCATCTCACAATGCTTTGTTGTGAGGGTGTGGGCTGTCGACAGTACCCTTCCTCTCACAGACACCAATAGCACTGCCCCCTTGTGCACAACTAAAGATGGCTCCAGACATTGCCAAATATCCTCTGGGGGAGGAAGAAAAAACCTACCCTCATTTCAGAACCACTGCTATAAAACTCAGGGTCCCGTAAAGAGCAAAGGACCACTATTAAAACTTTCTACCATTATATTGCCAACACACTTTCATCACATGTCAGAAAGTGCCACTTGAGGGGCTCCGCAGTTGAGGGTGCTTGCTTGCAAAGTATGACAGCCTGGGTATGGTTCCCAGTACCCATGTAAAGCCAGATGCACAGAGTGGCACATGTGTCTGGAGTTTGTTTGCAGAGTGGGAGGCCCTGACGTGTCCGTTCTGCTCCTCTTGTCTCTCCGCTTGCAAACAAACAATGAAATAAATAAGATAGTACCATTTTAAACAAATATTTTATTTTATTCATTTGACAGAGAAAGAGGGAGAGGGAGAGAGAGAGAGAGAAAGAGAGAGAATGGGCATGCCAGGGCCTCCAGCCCCTGCAAACATACTCCAGATGCATGAACCCCTTGGGCATCTGGCTAATGTGGGTCCTGGGGAATCACACCTGGGTCCTTCGGCTTTGCAGGCGAATGCCTTAACTGCTAAGCGATTCCTCCAGCCCTGATAGTACCATTTAAAAAGAAAGCCAAACACATCTTTAATTAAATGGAAACACTCTGAAAGAGATCACTGGAATGAAACGAGTCTTGACACGTACTTACATTGAGCTCTAGGACGATGCCAAGGCAGTCGATGAGCAGCGACACCAGCGTGGCCGCAGTGATGACGAGCACCGTCAGCACAATGTGGAGCACCGGGGTAAGATCCCCACCGAAAAACACATTGGCAATTACCTGTCAGAGAAACAGATGGTATTGCGAGGTGCTCTTGAAGCCTGCGGGATGTACTGACAGAATATTTTCTTACAGAATGAGAAGTGCAGAAAATGCCACCAGTAAGGCAATTATCCAAATCTGAAGTCACTACGAATACTTTATCTTTCTGAAGTGCTCACACACAGACATACATAACGGTACTTGGTAGACTTTAGTCAGGAGCTGTTCGTCAGGGGATTATACGACAGACCCAGAGCACGGCATACTGCAGCTGGAGCACTTGCCCTGTTGTGCATGTGGGTGTGGTGTGTGGCGTATGGTGAGAGCAGCATGTGTGTAGAGGCCTATGCTCCATGCACCCATGCGCGGAGGTCAGAGGAGAACAACGGCCACCTTCCTGTATTACCCATCTGTGTGTTTTCTTGAGATGGAGTTTCCCCCTCAAATCCAGAGAGCTGCTGTCAGTCAGTGAACCCCCATGATACTCTGGTTTCTGTCCTTCCATGGACCAGAGTGATGAATGTGGCTGTACATGCCCAGCTTTTTATGTGGTTCTGAGGAGTCAAGTTGGTTTCCAGCTGAGAGGCCCTCATGCTTAAGTGGCAAGCAACTTTGGCTGTTGAACAATCTCCCCAACCCCACAGGTATTTTTAAAAGTGTTTTTTTTTTTTTAAATTTTTTATTTGAGAGTGACAGAGAGAGAGAGAAACAGGCAGATAGATAGAGAGAGAATGGGCACGCCAGGGCTTCCAGCTACTGCACACGAACTCCAGACGCGTGCGCCCCCTTGTGCATCTGGCTAATGTATGTCCTGGGGAATCTAGCCTCGAACCGGAGTCCTTAGCCTTCACAGGCAAACGCTTAACTGCTAAGCCATCTCTCCAGCCCATTTTAAAGTTTTTATTATTTGTGTGTGTGTGTGTGTGTGTGTGTGTGTGTTAGAGAGAGAGAGAGAGGAGAGAGAGAGAGAGAGAGTGAAAGGATGGGCACACCAAGGCCTCTAGCTTCAGCAAAGGAACTCCTGACACATGTGCCACCATGTGTATCTTGCTTACATGGGTTTTGGGGAATCAAACCTGGGAACCTGGGTCCTTAGGCTTTGCACGCAAGCTCCTTAACTGCTAAGCCATCTCTTCAGCCCTCCATATGTAAAATCCCATGGGAAGTTATTTTATCACTCTTGAATCCAGCAAGGTTAACACTAAAACTTAAAGTATTAAGTAGATGTTTTAGTGGCCTCTAAGGCAGGTGTTACCACTTTTCCTTTGAATGACACTGCCTATGTCATATCCTTTCCTAAGAGGGAATCAATTCCATGTAAAGGAATTCCTTCATTGTCCTTCCCTCCACAAAATTCACCATTTCATTTAATACTCAGACAAGAAAACTAAGGTCTTTATATATTTCACATGGTGATACAATTTGCAAAAAGATGTCTAGGAGATGACTCCAGTTCTCAACAATTAACATCCTAATGGCAGCACTACAGCCAATGTAAAGAAATGTGTACTGTAGCACAGAAAACAGACTAGAATTTAGAATGATCTTCAATGCTCTAGGACAGTCTCCTTTGGAATAATCTCCTTCATAACATTCCTTTCTTTGATGTGCATGTATGTGTGTGTTCATGTATGAGCAGTGAATGTGTCTGTTCAGATACCTGTGGAGGCCAGAGAAGACATCAGGTGTCATTTTTCTCAGGTGCCATCCTCCTCTTTGCTGCACCAGTACCACTCACTGGCCTGGAGGACTCCATTAGGCTAGACTGGGTAGTCAGGGAGCGCTAGGGATCTGCTTGCCTTGGCCTCCTCAGCACTGGGGTTTGAAGATTCATCTCCATGGCTTTTTAACATGGGTGCTAGGGACTGAACTCATGTCCTGAAACTTGCAGGTCAAGCACGTTACCAACTGAGACATATCACAACACTCTGTTAGCATTCTGGAAATGTGATTGACCTACTTTAGCTTGACATTGGGACTGAAGACAGAGGAGAGCTCTAAGCTGAGGCCACAGTGGAAAGTAGAGGGAAGGGGAGCATGTCCCCTTTATATGTGCTTATCTCTTACCTATGAATAGAAATGGTTGGGATGGTGCTATAGGCACATTTGTGGTGCATCTGTGTGCATGTGTGTATGTGTTGTGTGTAGAAAGAAGTGAATGCATGAGAGAGAAGAAAGAAAATAAGCAAATGTGTGAGCTACATATAACATTCTTCTGCGTCATATTTGCTAGGGTGAAGATCTTGATTTAGTTCTGTCTTCCTGTCATAGGAGCTAGAAAGGAAACTCAAGTGCCAAGTACTGAAAACAGAAGTTGGCGCAAGTGAGGTGACTCAGCCCACCCCAGCAGTTGACCGGAGACCACGCAAGCACTTGCCGTGCACTCCTGCTCATCTAGAGAGCCCATCTCAACTCCAAGCACTGGGCAGACACTGACCAAGTGGCACTTCCTGCATCTCACAATAGCAAAGATCTGGCAGTATCTTGAATTTAAACATCCGGGAAAGTAACCCTTAGTTCACTGCACTTCTCCTGTGCAGGGAAGGCCCAGGTCTGGCCTAATGTGCCTCTATGAGGGAGTAAGCAGCAGGAGTGCACACTGGAGAGAGCAGGAGAGTGCACACTGGAGAGAGCAGGGGAGTGCACACTGGAGAGAACAGGGGAGTGCACACTGGAGAGAGCAGGGGAGTGCACACTGGAGAGAGCAGGGGAGTGCACACTGGAGAGAGCAGGAGAGTGCACACTGGAGAGAGCAGGGGAGTGCACACTGGAGAGAGCAGGGGAGTGCACACTGGACAGAGCAGGGGAGTGCACACTGGAGAGAGCAGGGGAGTGCACACTGGAGAGAGCAGGGGAGTGCACACTGGAGAGAGCAGGGAATGCACACTGGAGAGAGCAGGGGAGTGCACACTGGAGAGAGCAGGGGAGTGCACACTGGAGAGAGCAGGGGAGTGCACACTGGAGAGAGCAGGGGAGTGCACACTGGAGAGAGCAGGAGAGTGCACACTGGAGAGAGCAGGGAGTGCACACTGGAGAGAGCAGGGGAGTGCACACTGGAGAGAGCAGGGGAGTGCACACTGGAGAGAGCAGGGGAGTGCACACTGGAGAGAGCAGGGGAGTGCACACTGGAGAGAGCAGGGGAGTGCACACTGGAGAGAGCAGGGGAGTGCACACTGGAGAGAGCAGGGAATGCACACTGGAGAGAGCAGGGGAGTGCACACTGGAGAGAGCAGGGGAGTGCACACTGGAGAGAGCAGGGGAGTGCACACTGGAGAGAGCAGGGGAGTGCACACTGGAGAGAGCAGGGGAGTGCACACTGGAGAGAGCAGGGGAGTGCACACTGGAGAGAGCAGGGGAGTGCACACTGGAGAGAGCAGGGGAGTGCACACTGGAGAGAGCAGGGAGTGCACACTGGAGAGAGCAGGGGAGTGCACACTGGAGAGAGCAGGGGAGTGCACACTGGAGAGAGCAGGGGAGTGCACACTGGAGAGAGCAGGGGAGTGCACACTGGAGAGAGCAGGGGAGTGCACACTGGAGAGAGCAGGGGAGTGCACACTGGAGAGAGCAGGGGAGTGCACACTGGAGAGAGCAGGGAATGCACACTGGAGAGAGCAGGGGAGTGCACACTGGAGAGAGCAGGGGAGTGCACACTGGAGAGAGCAGGGGAGTGCACACTGGAGAGAGCAGGGGAGTGCACACTGGAGAGAGCAGGGGAGTGCACACTGGAGAGAGCAGGGGAGTGCACACTGGAGAGAGCAGGGGAGTGCACACTGGAGAGAGCAGGGGAGTGCACACTGGAGAGAGCAGGGGAGTGCACACTGGAGAGAGCAGGGGAGTGCACACTGGAGAGAGCAGGGGAGTGCACACTGGAGAGAGCAGGGGAGTGCACACTGGAGAGAGCAGGGGAGTGCACACTGGAGAGAGCAGGGGAGTGCACACTGGAGAGAGCAGGGGAGTGCACACTGGAGAGAGCTGGAGAGAGCAGGGAGTGCACACCCACTGGAGAGAGAGAGCAGGGGAGTGCACACTGGAGAGAGCACGGGGAGTGCACACTGGAGAGAGCAGGGGAGTGCACACTGGAGAGAGCAGGGGAGTGCACACTGGAGAGAGCAGGGGAGTGCACACTGGAGAGAGCAGGGGAGTGCACACTGGAGAGAAGCAGGGGAGTGCACACTGGAGAGGGAGGCACGGGGAGTGCACACTGGAGAGAGCAGGGGAGTGCACACTGGAGAGAGCAGGGGAGTGCACACTGGAGAGAGCAGGGGAGTGCACACTGGAGAGAGCAGGGGAGTGCACACTGGAGAGAGCAGGGGAGTGCACACTGGAGAGACAGGGGAGTGCACACTGGGAGAGAGGCAGGAGTGCACACTGGAGAGAGCAGGGGAGTGCACACTGGAGAGAGCAGGGGAGTTGCACACTGGAGAGAGCAGGGAGTGCACACTGGAGAGAACAGGGGGAGTGCACACTGGAGAGAGCAGGGGAGTGCACACTGAGAGAGCAGGGGAGTGCACACTGGAGAGAGCAGGGGAGTGCACACTGGAGAGAGCAGGGGAGTGCACACTGGAGAGAACAGGGAGTGCACACTGGAGAGAGCAGGGGAGTGCACACTGGAGAGAGCAGGGGAGTGCACACTGGAGAGAGCAGGGGAGTGCACACTGGAGAGAGCAGTGGAGTGCACACTGGAGAGAGCAGGGGAGTGCACACTGGAGAGAGCAGGGGAGTGCACACTGGAGAGAGCAGGGGAGTGCACACTGGAGAGAGCAGGGAGTGCACACTGGAGAGAGCAGGGGAGTGCACACTGGAGAGAGCAGGGGAGTGCACACTGGAGAGAGCAGGGGAGTGCACACTGGAGAGAGCAGGGGAGTGCACACTGGAGAGAGCAGGGGAGTGCACACTGGAGAGAGCAGGGGAGTGCACACTGGAGAGAGCAGGGGAGTGCACACTGGAGAGAGCAGGGGAGTGCACACTGGAGAGAGCAGGGGAGTGCACACTGGAGAGAGCAGGGGAGTGCACACTGGAGAGAGCAGGGGAGTGCACACTGGAGAGAGCAGGGGAGTGCACACTGGAGAGAGCAGGGGAGTGCACACTGGAGAGAGCAGGGGAGTGCACACTGGAGAGAGCAGGGGAGTGCACACTGGAGAGAGCAGGGGAGTGCACACTGGAGAGAGCAGGGGAGTGCACACTGGAGAGAGCAGGGGAGTGCACACTGGAGAGAGCAGGGGAGTGCACACTGGAGAGAGCAGGGAGTGCACACTGGAGAGAGCAGGGAGTGCACACTGGAGAGAGCAGGGGAGTGCACACTGGAGAGAGCAGGGGAGTGCACACTGGAGAGAGCAGGGAGTGCACACTGGAGAGAGCAGGGGAGTGCACACTGGAAGAGACAGGGGAGTGCACACTGGAGAGAGCAGGGGAGTGCACACTGGAGAGAGCAGGGGAGTGCACACTGGAGAGAGCAGGGAGTGCACACTGGAGAGACAGGGGAGTGCACACTGGAGAGAGCAAGGGAGTGCACACTGGAGAGAGCAGGGGAGTGCACACTGGAGAGAGCAGGGGAGTGCACACTGGAGAGAGCAGGGGAGTGCACACTGGAGAGAGCAGGGGAGTGCACACTGGAGAGAGCAGGGAGTGCACACTGGAGAGAGCAGGGGAGTGCACACTGGAGAGAACAGGGGAGTGCACACTGGAGAGAGCAGGGGAGTGCACACTGGAGAGAGCAGGGGAGTGCACACTGGAGAGAGCAGGGGAGTGCACACTGGAGAGAGCAGGGGAGTGCACACTGGAGAGAGCAGGGGAGTGCACACTGGAGAGAGCAGGGGAGTGCACACTGGAGAGAGCAGGGGAGTGCACACTGGAGAGAGCAGGGGAGTGCACACTGGAGAGCAGAGGGAGTGCACACTGGAGAGAGCAGGGGAGTGCACACTGGAGAGAGCAGGGGAGTGCACACTGGAGAGAGCAGGGGAGTGCACACTGGAGAGAGCAGGGGAGTGCACACTGGAGAGAGCAGGGGAGTGCACACTGGAGAGAACAGGGGAGTGCACACTGGAGAGAGCAGGGAGTGCACACTGGAGAGAGCAGGGAGTGCACACTGGAGAGAGCAGGGGAGTGCACACTGAGAGAGCAGGGGAGTGCACACTGGAGAGAGCAGGGAGTGCACACTGGAGAGAGCAGGGGAGTGCACACTGGAGAGAGCAGGGGAGTGCACACTGGAGAGAGCAGGGGAGTGCACACTGGAGAGAGCAGGGGAGTGCACACTGGAGAGAGCAGGGGAGTGCACACTGGAGAGAGCAGGGGAGTGCACACTGGAGAGAGCAGGGGAGTGCACACTGGAGAGAGCAGGGGAGTGCACACTGGAGAGAGCAGGGAGTGCACACTGGAGAGAGCAGGGGAGTGCACACTGGAGAGAGCAGGGGAGTGCACACTGGAGAGAGCAGGGAGTGCACACTGGAGAGAGCAGGGGAGTGCACACTGGAGAGAGCAGGGGAGTGCACACTGGAGAGAGCAGGGGAGTGCACACTGGAGAGACAGGGGAGTGCACACTGGAGAGAGCAGGGGAGTGCACACTGGAGAGAGACAGGGAGTGCACACTGGAGAGAGCAGGGAGTGCACACTGGAGAGAGCAGGGGAGTGCACACTGGAGAGAGCAGGGGAGTGCACACTGGAGAGAGCAGGGAGTGCACACTGAGAGGGGAGTGCACACTGGAGAGAGCAGGGGAGTGCACACTGGAGAGAGCAGGGGAGTGCACACTGGAGAGAGCAGGGGAGTGCACACTGGAGAGAGCAGGGGAGTGCACACTGGAGAGAGCAGGGGAGTGCACACTGGAGAGAGCAGGGGAGTGCACACTGGAGAGAGCAGGGGAGTGCACACTGGAGAGAGCAGGGGAGTGCACACTGGAGAGAGCAGGGAGTGCACACTGGAGAGAGCAGGGGAGTGCACACTGGAGAGAGCAGGGAGTGCACACTGGAGAGAGCAGGGAGTGCACACTGGAGAGAGCAGGGGAGTGCACACTGGAGAGAGCAGGGGAGTGCACACTGGAGAGAGCAGGGGAGATGCACACTGGAGAGAGCAGGGAGTGCACACTGGAGAGAGCAGGGAGTGCACACTGGAGAGAGCAGGGGAGTGCACACTGGAGAGAGCAGGGGAGTGCACACTGGAGAGAGCAGGGGAGTGCACACTGGAGAGAGCTGGAGAGAGCAGGGAGTGCACACTGGAGAGAGCAGGGGAGTGCACACTGGAGAGAGCACGGGAGTGCACACTGGAGAGGGCAGGGGAGTGCACACTGGAGAGAGCACGGGAGTGCACACTGGAGAGAGCAGTGGAATGCACACTGGAGAGAGCAGGGGAGTTCACACTGGAGAGAGCAGGGGAGTTCACACTGGAGAGAGCACGGGAGTGCACACTGGAGAGAGCAGTGGAATGCACACTGGAGAGAGCAGGGGAGTGCACACTGGAGAGAGCACGGGAGTGCACACTGGAGAGAGCAGGGGAGTGCACACTGGAGAGAGCAGGGGAGTGCACACTGGAGAGAGCAGGGGAGTGCACACTGGAGAGAGCAGGGGAGTGCACACTGGAGAGAGCAGTGGAATGCACACTGGAGAGAGCAGGGGAGTGCACACTGGAGAGAGCACGGGAGTTCACACTGGAGAGAACAGGGGAGTGCACACTGGAGAGAACAGGGGAGTGCACACTGGAGAGAGCAGGGGAGTGCACACTGGAGAGAGCATTCACTCTCCTCCCTGCCCCCGTGCTGGCCCTCAAGGCCGGAACTCAAGGCTGTGGTAAACGCTGGCTGGAGAAGCCTGGGGGTCACTGAAGGGAATTAAGGCTCCTGGGAAGGTCACTTTGTACATTAGACCTATTCACATGTTTCACTGTGTAAACAGCCTCTAGCAGTGCATCATGACTAAGGCCTTTTCAGGGAGACTCCTGAAAGAAGCACTGTGAAGTGGCAGCTCCTCTGACTGCTAGCCTGCACAGTGGGCGCTTAGTCCACAGTGTGAGTCTCAACAGGCGGTGGCACCCAGTGTTACCCTCATAGAACTAGTTCTCCTTCAGCTAATCTTTCTCCATACATCTCCATGGACTATAATAACATAATTTTGAGGTCACTTTATAAATTAAATATACTTGCATACATATATAAATATATATACTATACTTTTACATTACTACTTGTGTTTATATGCATATAAATTTATGTGTGTGTATCTATAAAATATAAAGTTGAATTTTGATTCCTCATTGAATATGTTATTTTATTTTATTTTTGCTTTTCAAGGTAGGGTCTTGCTTTAGCCCAGGCTGACCTGGAATGCACTATGTAGTCTCAGGGCAGCCTCAAATTCACAACAATCCTCCTACCTCTGCTGCCCAAGTGCTGAGATTAAAGACATGCACCACCAGAGGCAGCATATATTATTTTTTTAAATAACAAAATCAATTAGAATCAAAGTTATGATGCCTTAAGACACAATGACTAATAAAATAACTTAGTAAAAATACAATTTTGGAAACCATTTTTTAAACATTCATTCTTAATATCTTCATAACAATGCTGTGAAAAAAGACAACATCTTTAGTTTGGCTACCTGTAAGCTATAATTCACTCTGGAATAAAACTTGTGTATTAATGTTTATAATAATATAAACTCAAGCATTAAGCATAATTTTTAGTTCTAACTTTTAAAATTGTACCTTATAAATATTTGAATATGCATTAAGTTCTGATATATTATAGTTTATTATATTATTGCAGTCTCAACTTGTGTGAGTGTGTGGTATGATGTGTGTGACATGTGCAGGTCTAATCTATGTACACGTGTGTGCAGTCCTGTGAGCTTTGTGCTTACAAGTGTAGAGGTCAGAATACTGGGTTCTCCTTGATCACTCTTCTGCATTGCTTCCCTGGGATGGAGTTTCTTACTGAATCGAGAGCAACCGTTTTTGCATCAGTCTAGCTTGACAAGAGAACCCTAGCATTCCTCCTGTTTCTACCCACCTCAGGACTGGGGATATAGACATGGGTGGCCATGCCCAGCTTTTTACATGGGTGTTGGAGACTGAACTCAGGTTCTTTGTTCATGTTCAGCAAGCACTGTCACCTGCTGAGCTATCTCCATGGTTCCCTATTTTATGGTTTAAAAAGAAGATTTAAGCATCTGGTGAGATGATGCAGCAGGTAGGAGTGCTTACTGTACAAGCCTGAAAGGGCATGATTCTTCCTGAGTTTGATTTCTTACAACACCATATCAACAGCTAGCTGGGGCCACAAACACCTGTAACGCCAGTCCTGTGGGCAGCCAGTCTGACTGAACATGGCACCTCTGGGTTCAGTAAGAGACTCTGTCTCAAGGAAACATGTGTATCAGTGACACGAGGATACCTGACATTCTCCTCGGGCCTCAAAACCCATGTGCACAAAGTGCACACATATGCATTCACATGTATATGTGCCATTCACACCCCACACCACACACACACACACACACACACACACACACACACACACACATTCACTAAAAGATTTTATGAATGCTTTCATCACCTGTGTGCTTGGGAATTTGCATGTTGAATTATTTATAAATCATCCTAAATTAAATGAAGTAGAGAGATTACCTGGATAAAGTGTTGTAAAGGAATCATTCTTACCTCTCTTGTCACAAAGCATTCAATTGGGTATGTCAGAATGACAGTGATGCCATAGCAAAACCTTCCAAAGGTCACCAGGTCATCACTGCGGCAGTAGTTTTCAAATAAGTCTCCTGGAGAGCAATAGAAACATATTTACTTACTAGGCATTGAGTATTGGAGGTAACTAATAAATGAGATTATTATATCTTTATAAAAGTGAAGTTCTATATATTTCACTTCATTTCATTAAAAGAATTACCAGGTCTAAATACAAGATTTAGAATTCAGCAACCATATAATTATTTGCTGTTATTAAAAATCAGTACAAATGCCATATGAAGTTAAATTCACCACTAACAGTTTTTATTGTTATTTGTTTTTGGTAGGTTTGCCTTAAATTTGTACTGACTTTTGAATTTTTTTTCTTTTTACATTTTTTTATTTTTACTATCAAAATTCATTCCCTAAATTCTTCTGTTTTGCCTTGGTAAATTTGCTTCTGGTCTTTGTTTCTGGTAAGTGACTGTCTTATTTTTTAAAAAGTCTGTGAAAATAAACACAGTTCCCTTTGAAATGCTATTCTTAGATCAAGGACCGTCTGGCAAGGAAGAGTAGATCAGGACATCTGGGAAGCTGGACTTCCTGCACTTCATGATATAGGGCCCAACACTACCTCAGGACTACACCAAGGAATTCCAAACATATATTCTCTTTCATGGCAGCTGATGCACCCATGTGCACCCATGTGCAAATAGAGTGTTTGACTGTTTTAAAACTGAAAGTATGGCTGGTTCCAGGAAGGAGCACTGAATTGATTAGAACTAAAGTAAATAATGGACCAAATATACCTTAAACCAATTCTTATTGAGAGTCCATGCTTTCAGAAATCTGTGAAGACATGTAGGGATATGATGAAGACACAGATGTTACGTCAGCAAATTACATTTACTGAAACACTTTTGGGCTGCTTTACTTCCTGTGCATAACATGCTTAAACTTGAAAACTGTAGTTGTTGTTGTTTTTTTTTTTTTTTCAATTAAACTAAATAGAAAACTAGATTAAAGCCACATATTTTACTGCACTGTTTCAAAAGAAGAAAACAGGACAATCGGCCTGAACTTCTTTTCATTAAACAGCTGATCGTCTAAATGAGCTGCCCCTTCCCAACAGGTAACTTCAAGTGACGCCATTTCCCTTTCCCCTGTGGACTATAGCAGATGGGCACCATTTTTTAGTGTCCCTTCTGGCCCAAAGATGGTCACACCACAAAACAGTGGTGGCAGAGAATTGCTTCACAATTGAAAAGTTTTAAGCACTCTGAAACAAGCAAAACAAACAAACAAACAAACAAACAACAACAACAAAACCTGAAGTTCCCTGCTCTCTGCCCTCCACCAGTGATCAGGCCCTGCATCTTTTCACAGGCTACTGAGAAGAAAAACCTAGAGTTCTCACTGCTTTACAAACAGAAATTCACCTACTGCGAAAGGAGAGGGGTAGAAGTTTTATGAACAAGATCAGATTTCCTAAGGAAAAATGACCCCAGAAACTAAACAAGGTCAGCATAACCCAGCTTGAATCCAAGTGTACTTTGGGGAATTATAACTAAGAAATAAGTCAAGGCCAACAACATCTACATCAGACACCTGTCAACTTTTCTGCATAAATTCCCTCCCTTCCTGCCTGCCTTCCTGCCTGCCTTCCTGCCTTACTTCTTCCTTCCCTACCTCCTTTCCTCCATCCGTCCTTCCCTTCCTCTCTCTTTTTTGTTTGACACAGGGTCTTGCTAAGTAACTGGAGTTAACACTCCCCACCAGTTTCCCTAGTGCTGGGATAACAGATGTCAGCCACCACACAGAACTGTTACAAAGATTTAATTACATGATGGCAATTACCACTGATAAAAACACTAGAAAGTGTGACCAGCAAAAAAAAAAAAAAAAAAAAAAAAAAAAATCCACAAGGTTTATGTCTTATAGAAGAAGCATTTACAAACTAAGGTCCTATGCAACCTAGAGCCCTTAAGCCATTTATCTTGGCAAATTTGTCTTGACAAGGATGTAGAATCAAGGACACATGGCCATGTTGTGAAACAGCCCTTATCCAGACAGTCAAGGTCACTTTCAACTGCACTGTCTTGGAGCAGACAGGGTTTACATTTCTGACTGCATTGGTATCATTTTCTTTTTTTTTTTTTTTTCACAAAAAGTTCTTTATTTCCTAAGAAATATCTACATACAGTCGCAATGACCTATAACCTCTATTCAAATCAAGGTAGCCATTGTCCCAGAGTACCACAGGGTCACAGAAGACTAAGCTAAGAGGAACTGAAGGCTTAGCGAGAGCTTTCAGAGTCTTTCTGAACAGAATAGGCGAAGCCCAAAGCGAATGGAAGGACATAGAACTGGAGCATCAGGAGACTTGCATTTTTACTTTGTTAGCAGCCAGCTTGGGCAAGTTATTTCACCTCTTTGTGTTGTAAGCAGGAGGTAGAACTAGTTATTCCACTTAGCTTCAAAGGGTTGTGGGAAGGTCAGTGAGATCCTAGGCCTACAAAAGCTATGAAATACATGAATCACAGCATTTAGCCTGCTGTCAGACTGCCCTGAACATTATACCACATGGATGATTGCATGAAAGGGTCAAAGGAAGTAAAGAGGGACCACCCATTCAGGAGCTTAGCCTGAGTGATACATGAAAAGAGAAGTCAGAGAAGGAAAGGGCTAGTTTTATGGGGAAGATGATGATATTTTGTGATTAAGGCAAGAGTGGAATGATTAAGTAGAAATGTCCCTACAGACTAGAGATATAAAGAAGGATACCAACTAGGATTAAAGTGATAAAAACTTGCAGAGAAATTTGTTCACAGTAAAGCAGGCAATTTGTCTGAACTAAGCCTCCAGGTGAGGTGGGGGATGAGTGAGGTCAAGGAACAGAACCAGAACCACTAATACAGAGGAAGAACAGTGACGACAGCACAGCAGCATTGCATCCTCCATGCGATGAAACTCGGAGCCATGGAAGGATTCTCAGTCCTGCTGAGAGGTGCAGAAATGTCAGGAGGAGGACCCGAATCAGGAAGGTTATCAGTGTAGACACTGGGACACCACTGATACCCGTAGGGACAGAGGAGAGTCAGAATTCATGCAAGGAAACAAACACCTGGAAGACGAGAGCAGGGATCACAGGACTATGTCTCCCAGGTCAAGGACAGGAAATCCAGGGAAGAGCAGAGAGGCAGAAGAGAGCAGAGAGTAGGTGGCAGGGTGATGGGAATGGAATCCTGGGGACATTATTGGAAGTAGTCCGTGTGGGCATCAAAATGGGATGGCGGCTGCATGTCTCATTTTACCTTGGGTGAAGCCGGTAAAAGTCAAGTACCCACATGTGGCAAAGAGCACAGAGATACACACAGAGACCAAGATGGACATGTGGATGATGCGGGACCACTTAGGTACTGTGGGTTCCTCCAAAGAACCATACACTAAGAAGCAGTTATGGTGGCAAATGAATGCTGTAACACAAAAGGAGAAATAAGCGTCATTAAAACAAGTGGCAGGGTCGTACTTCCCAATGTGAAAACTGAAAGATGTATATTGGTTTAGAATTTCAACTATCTCAGGTCCAAATATACAAATTCACTAAATATGCCTGGAAGTAGGTGTTCTAATGAGAAACTTCAAGTTGGGCTTATGTAATATTTATCTTTGTCCCATTCTTTACATAAACCAGGCCTACCCAACCTTCTCTCCCCTTTCCTCTTCCTAATGACTGTTCCCAAATAAATGAAAATCTAAAAACACCATTGCTATCAGTGCATGACTTCCTTTACCATCTGGGACATAAGTAGCTTCAGGCATTCAGCCAATTCCTAACACTTCGCACACAAGGTTTTGAGGAAGTCCACACCTGTGCTAGACTTCCCAGTTAAAATAACTGAGTCATTCTGGTGGTGTACGCCTTTAATCCCAGCACTGGAGAGGGAGAGGGGGGAGGACCACTGTGAGTTCGAGGCCAGCCTGAGATTATGGAGTGAGTTCCTGGTCATCCTGGGCTAGCCTGAAACCCTACCTACAAAAAAAAAAAAAAAAAAACAAACCAAAAAATAAACAATATAACTTATGAATATTTGTAGGAAAAACAGATTTCTTCAATTTGAAGTGAATTTTATATTAGTGCAAACAAGATGATATGCTGATTTTAATGGGGAGTCTATATGAATTCAGGAGATCTGCTATGCAGACATGAGTATAAAAGAGTATCTGGCCACAGAACCAGTGATGCCATGTCAGGAAGGGGCTTTTGAAGCCATGTACTCACCAAAAGACATAACCCCGATAGCCTGAATGGCATTGGGCTTTGCAAATACCCAGGCATCTTCTGTTTTGGGTCTAGAAGAAAATTAGTTTATAATTTAATAATTACTAAATGATTAAATTAATGCAATAGGAAGTATACCACAGAACAAGAAATAGTGACAAATAAAATTATCTTTTACCCAAAAATTAACAAGAGGTTCCGGCTGACCTTTCTTACATACATGCATTTCCTTGGAGAATCAATGCTATCCCTAACCCCAGTCCTCTAAACTGCATGTCAAATACTTGGATAGGTTCTATTTCTATACTTGTCAAATATCTACTGACCATGCCATTTCAGAAATGTATTTGCTCATTTAATTTAATAGTACATATTTATTATGGAATCATCACTTCAAATACTCATCTGGGAGATATAAAATTAGTAATGTCCAATAACTGCCCTTTATTGCACTCTGTAGTGTTCACGGTCAACTTGACCAGGGGAAACTTAATTGGTGGTGCAGTTTGCTGAGAGAGGTAGATGCAAGCTACTAATGATTGAGGTCGTACTGACTCTGTCTTAGAACTCTGCTGTTCTCTTAGTTAATTTTGACAGCAACATTCAAGCATCATCATCATTTAACAAGCAAGAAAAGTCAGTCTGTGAGTCATGACCTACCTTGCTTAGCTTTCAGGTAATAAGAAATTTGAAATTTATCTTCTTGGTGTGTTCTATCTGATATCTTTTCCATGTTAACTATTTTCACCTGTCAGTACATTTCTCAAAAACAGTTTTGAAGGTATATACATTTTAAAAATTTCTTTCTTTCTTTCTTTTTACTTATTTATTCATTCTGATGCAGAATCTTTAGCACGTGTGATCTGCCTGTGGTTTCACTTGAACACCAGTGTGCAAGTCTTTCTCCCCAAAAGGGGAGGGATGGCACTTCCTTCTGCCTGCGCATTTTCCTGCCGTCTACATGTGTCTTGCTTTGGGGGGAGGCGCTTTCTCACATTGTTACGTGTATGATTTTTCTTTGATCTCCAAGTCCTTAACTGTTCCTTAATCCCCTCTGGTCTTTATGTGAAGGGGATCTTTTGCTTCTTATGTGTCACCTTGCACATGTGTGTGTATGTGCCTCCTCCAGTGCCCTGTGACCCCTGGTGATTTCTCTGGGATGGAGGTTCTCTGTCTCCCTTCTTCCTTTCCATCTGGGCAATGAGAAGAATTCTCCTGTAGTTTAAGTCTTTCAGCTAGCCTCCTCCTTGGATCTTTACACCCCTCCTACAATAAACTTCATAATTCCAAACTTATTCTTCTAGGAGTCCATTTTACCAATTCTTTGCTAATCAGATAAGGACTCAAAAGTTGGGGTTCACAGGCTCCCCTTAACCCCAAAATCCCACTATAGTACTTTTGTAGGTTTAGGTCACATTTGGCCCTCTATACATGCATACTTACAGATATTACAAACTAAGAACTGCTTATCAGAGAGAAAATGAGGTTTTGGTCTTTCTGAGTTTAAGTCATTTCACTTAATATGATTCTTTCCAGTTCCATCCATTTTCTTGCAAATCCCCCAATTTCATTTTTTCATTATTACTGAATAGAATTTCATTGCGTATATGTACTACATTTTCATCATTCATCTGTTGATAGGCACCTAAGCTGGTCCCAGTTCTCAGCTATTGTAAATAGAGTTGAAATAAATATGGATGGGCAAGTATCTCTGTTGTAGAGTGTGGAGTCCTTGTGGTATATGCCCAGGAGTGTTATAGCTGGGTTGTATGGGAATTATGTTTCTAATTTTTTTTTGAGAAACCTCCATACTGATTTTCATAATGGCTGTGCTGGTTTTCTCTCTTATCAACAAAGATAGGGTTCCTCTTTCCCTTGTATCCTCACCAGTGTTTGTTGTCTGCAGTCTTTATGCTAGCCATTCTGAGTAAGGTAAGACAGTATGTCAAAGTTGTTTCAATTTCTCATCTCCCTGATGGCTAAGGGAAGTTGAATACTTTTAAAGTACTTGTTGGCTATTTTTGTTTCATTTTCCTCTTTCTCTCTCTCTTTCTCTTTCTCTCTCTCTCTCTCTCTCTTTCTCTTTCTTCTTCTTCTTTTTTTCCAAGCTAAAGTCTCACTGTAGCCCAGGCTGACCTGGAACTCTACTCCTACCTCCCAAGTGCTGGGATTAAAGGTGTACACCACCACTCCCAGTTTATTTTTCCTACTTTAAATGTCTTAAAGCAGCTGCTGCCCTGCTGGGATCAGGAGGGATGAGTCTTATTAACATTCTTCAAGCCCCCCCCCCCCTCCCTGCCTCTTTTAATGGTGAAGAACATGGGCTTCAAGGTCAAATAACTAGCCTGTGTTATTCTCCTGGCCTCTTACATGGGGAAGTAATGGTGTGACCTCAGCCAAGTGAACTGATCGTTCTGTGTTGCAATTTGCATCTACATCTATAAATTGGGGATAAGAGTAGTACCTAGTTTCCTGAGTTATCTTGCAGATTAAATAAGATATTATGTGTAAATCTTTTGGAAGAGGGTCTATAACGCAGTTTATGTTTAATATATGGACATATGTTTTATTATCACTATTAACACTTTCATTAGTATTTCCTGACATTTAATAAAAAGGCAGCGAATTGTTTATAATATGGCCGCCATCCGTAGAAAGGAAAGCTTGAGTTGCCAAAAGAATACAAGAAGACAGAAAAGGCCGATGCTCTGGAAAGCACACAGACACTGGAGAGTTTAAACGAAAAAGAGGTGTTCTCAAGAATAAAACCCAATATGAATAGGACACGCAAACAAAAAAAAAGTCCTGTTTGTCTTGTCAAATTTGCGGGATTTATGCAGCATGACACATTTCTTTTCATATATGAAACAAGCAGCTGTGAGCAGAAAGGAACTATGGAGAAGCCGGCGTGTGAGGGAGGCCTCCTGCTGCTCCCCGACCTGCTGGAGAACCCCTGCTGTCTGAGGGGGAGCTGCTGCCCCCTGCTGCCGCCACTGCTCTTACTGCAGCCAGCCTACAGCCTGGCAAATCCCAGCCTTACTGTGGAAACACACGCCTTCTATTTAACATCCTTCTAAGATGGGACTGACAGAAGAGTGTCAGACTTTCCACTATGTTCCTAATGAATGGTAGGATTCTCTAATCCAGGACTGAATTCCAGAAACAGCTAGTTTCAAAGGAAGAGAGAGATGGAGAAGGAGAGAGATGCTTGGAGCACTTTATGACAATAGAAATTTGATACCTAACTTGGGTAGAAAAAAATGAGGCTAAATTCCCTTTGGCTTTGGACTTCAGATGTTAAAATATGCAATAATGGAAGATATATGGTAAAAACATCACTACAAATGACTTTTGTGGTAAATATGAAGATAGTTTAATAGAAACATCTATCAATGCAGTTTACCACATTAACATATAGGTGGGGGAGAAGCTTATGAACTTTTGAAGTATGCAGAAAGCATGGGACACATGCCTTTCATCCCAGCACTCAGGAGGCAGAGGTAGTAGGATCGCTGTGAGTTTGAGGCCATGGCTATAGAGTGAATTCCAGGTCAGCCTGGGCTAGAGTAAGGTCCTACCTCAAAAAAAAATGTTTTTAACAGAAAAAGACAAGGAAAGCATATGATTCAATATTGATTTTCATGAACATGCTAACTGTTAATAAAGTAACTCTTCCTTTATCTAATGAAGAATATCTACAACAAACCTATAGCATGTGACATATTTAAAATTTAAAAGGTAGAAATATTATAATTTAAAGACAAGACAAGGATGGCCCATGTTACTGCTTCAAAGTCACATCATTGAAGTTCCCAGGATGTGTAACTATTGGAAACGGATAGATTATTTATGGACAGCATAACCAAGAATGTTGTAAAATCAGGGAACTCCAGTGAGAAGCTGTAGAAATTAATAACAGTATTCAACAAAGTGATGGGAGACAGCCTCCATACCCAAAATATCAATAAAGTTATCATACACAACCAACATTGAAAAAGAGTGGCCATGACAAAAAAACTCTACCATTTTGAAAGAAATGTGATATTATACTTTTACTGAAAGATACAAAGGACTATTGAGACATACTATGTCCATATTTACAATGAAGAAGATTCAATATCATGTCAATTCTCCCAAACTAATATTCAAATAATAAAATATGATATTAAAGGACAAAATTTTTAAATTCCAAAAGTAAAATCATAAAGTAAGGATTGACAAATGACAAAAATCAATGGATGGAAAATATAAAATACTTATAAATGAAATAATTCATAAACAAAGTTAAAATATAAACTTAAAATTGGAAGATAAGATTGTTCACACATAAAAATCCAGCATATAATGACCTTTTCATTAATTTTATTATTTTTTATTTTTTTCAGATGTCTGATTATTAAGTGCTAACCATATCAAAATGGAAATATATAGAATAAAATACAGAGAAAAATTAACAAATTATAGAAGGAAATATAAAATATAAAATTCATTGTCATAATAATCGCTGATACGTATTTTACAAGAATGCTGATCACTGTTTCATATTATCAATATGTAGATGCATAGGAAAGGTAAATCTACATGAGCAGGAATGACTCAAATTAAGCATAATAGTTACGTGTGAGGACAAAGAAATGACTCAACTTATAATATGATCATCTATTGCTGTTCAAGATTACAAGCAACCATTAAAAAAAAATCAGAAAGACTGAGTACAATTCTCTGCTCCCTGAATTGCATGTGCTTCTGTAATACTTTTATATAAAGCTTCTCCAGATGTTAATCCACTATCATTTCATGAGAGAGTAGTAATGCTATCTGCAGGTGAATGTCATAGCTTTTTCCCCAAATTTGGCTCCCAACTGCTTCATTCATTTTATATGATTATTTATTAAACAATTTCCAATGTCATCAATTGAAAACACAAAACAGTAATGAGATTAATTTTTATTGTAATGAACAAATTTTCTTATGACCATGAAGCATGAGACTACAGCAAGATAGAGGAAAACTGTGGGCTTTGAAGTCAGCCTGGCTTGTATTTAAATTTTAACTGTATGATTTCCTTGCAGGTGGCTGTGTCCAGACTGCTTAGTGTCACAGGTCTCACTGTTGTCTTCTACGAAATAGGCAATATTTATAATTCTGTTTTACATGTCTGAATTAAGAGGTAAGTGAGGAAAGCATGGCACGGAATGGATGCTCAATGCAGATAAAACTCTTCCTGTTCTTTCTTGGCATCATCATTACATTAACGGCAAATGCCTCAATTTGGATATAAAGATCTAGAAGTAAACGAAATACAGACTCGTTCATGGTTCATAATCTTTTCTTCAAGAACAAAGAGTCCTTAGGTAAACAAGATGTTTTATTTAAACTGAGTGATAAATTCTGGGATGATGGTGGAGTAGAATGCATTTGGAAGCTATCTCCCTCTCTACAAAGCAATTGGAGTGGCAGTCTTCCTAATGTACCTGTTTTAGGACTATGGAGTCTAAAGAGGTTTGAAATTCCTAAGGTGTGTGTGGAGTGTTAAAGTTAATTTTAGCCAATTTCAGCTTCTAGCACAGTAGCAAAAACACAGCTCTGTGTCAGAAAGATATATGGATATTCTATGAGGAGCTTGAAGAATTCAAGCTGGGCAAAAAGTACCCTATCTTCTAAATATAGGGTTCCAGGCTTAGATTGTTGATCACTGCTTCTGACCACAAGGAAGACAAAAACTCAGCATCCATTTGATTGCATCTACTTCCATATCACAAGCCCTTCCCCCTTTGTAGTACCAGAATTAGACTAGGGCATCATTCAAAAATAACTACATATACAGGGGAATTAGAAAGTGATGATATATGCTTAGGAAAAAGTTCAAGCTCAGAAAAGATCTAGTAAAATAAAACATGCATTTACAAATTATGCTGATTCTTGAAATAGATACAGACCACAGCAATGAAAAACATGAACAAAGCAATAAAAAAATACAGCCACTTATTGGGAAGCATGTTATCTGACTTTTAGAGTTGCTACATTATTGTGTATAAATGCCCAGTATCCTACAAAATGTCACAAGTCACACAAAGTAACCATACAGCATGGCCTAATTATAAAACCAAAATCAATAGAAACTATGGGGGAGGGTACATAATGGCAGACAAAGATTTTAAAATAATAGTTTTAAAGATGTATAAATCATCAAGGAAGATATAGGCAAAGTCCAGAAAAAGATGCATGAACAAATAGAAATACTAATTAAACAGGCAGTGAAGCTTTGAAAAGACCAGAAAAGAAAAATAACTGAAGTCAAAAATTTGCCAGAGTCACTTAAATACAAATTTAAGCAGACAAAAGAAAGACAGACAAAAGATGACTGGCTATTTTCAAGTCTGAGACCCAAAAAGAGAAAAAAAATTGAAAGTGAGCAGAGCCCAATTACCAGCATATGCATTGTAGGAGTTCTGAAGAAGGAGAGAAAAAGATAGAGGAAGAGGAGAGGAAAAGAGGGAAGTGAAACAAGAAGGAGATATGAGAAATGGAAGAACAGCAGAGATAAAATTTAAAGGAATAGTGGCTGAAAACTTTCCAAAATGAATACCATGAATATAAACATCAAAGAAACTTAATTAATTAAGTTGAGTTCAATGAGATCCTCCTTGAGACAAATTAAAATCATCTTTGAAATCCCTGAGTGAGCTGCTGAAACTTATGGCTTATCCTCCTTGTGGTTTTTCTCTTAAATTCTAATAAAATTGTCCTAAAAAAAAGAAATCCAAAGTATACAAACAATCATCTGAAAGAACACAATAGACACCTGAATAAATTCAAAGAGGATATGAATAGATGCCTGAAGGAACTCCAAGAGAACACAAACAGCTAAATGAAATGGTGAAGTCATAGCAGAATATGAAATGAAAATCCATGGGGAGGACAGAATACCATGGCTCAAGGATAATATACAGAAAGTAGATCAACTAGCCACATTTAATGACAAGTTCAAAAAAAATTATGAGTCAAATATTGAAGATATTTGAGGCACCATAAGATGAATAAGTCTATAAATACTGGGCATGAAGAAGAGTTTCAGATCAAAAGAATAGAAAATATTTTCAGTAAAATTATAGAAAAAAACTCCTATAATCTAGAAGAGATACCTATCCAGATGCAACAGGCATTCAGAATACCAAATAGAACTAGAAAACAAATTCCCCATGTCATATTATAGTCAAAACATTAAATATGTAGAACAAAGAAAGGATAATGAAAGCAGAGAGAGCAAAGAAACTTACATATAATGACAAAATTATATATCATTATCATCATTATGACAGATGATTTTTTCAGTGGAAACTACAAACTCAGAAAAACTAAAAAGCCAGAAAAGTGTCAAATGATGTATTCAAAGTATTAAAAGAAAACATACCTGTCAACCTAAACTACTATACCCAGCAAAATTACCTCCCATAATAAATGGTAAAAGAATAATTTTCCATAATAAAAGCAGGATAAAGGAACTTATGACCATTAAGCCAGCTCTACAGAGGACACTGAAGAATACTTCAGACTAAAGAGAAGGGTAAACAAAATAAAGAGGTTAGAGGGAAAATAATTACCAGTTATCAACAAATAATGACCAAAGAAAACACTAAATCCCACAAAATCACCAGTATGACAGGACATAACTCACACCTTCCAATAATAGCTCTGAGCATTAATGGACTGAATTCTCTAATCAAAAGGCACAGACTAATGAATTGGGTCATTTTCCTGTTTTTAAGAAACTTACATCCGGGGGCTGGAGCGATGGCTTAGTGGTTAAGGCACTTGCCTGCAAAGCCAAAGGACCCAGGTTTGATTCCCCAGTACCCATGTAAAGCCAGATGTACAAGCCCCAGGAAGACAGACTGCAGGCACAGGCGTAGAAAGCACAGCACAATGAGGAGCTTTGACAGGGAGCGCTCTACAAAATAATGAAAGTGATAGATGATCCTGTATATCTGAGCATTTGGAAGAAGAGTAACAAAAGTGGTCAAATTCCAAAGCCAAACAAAGGGCTAGGGTGTAGCTCAGTTGGTAGAGTCATTGTCTTGTAGGCCCAGGGTTCAATCCCCAGTAGCACATACAGCCCAGTGAGGTGGCACATACCCATTACCCCAGCCCTCAGGAGGCAGAAGTGGGAGGATCACAGTTTCAACATTATCCTCTCCTATAGGAGGCCACTCTGAGATCCAGGAGACCTGGTCTCCAAAACCAAACAAAACAAAATGAAACGAAACAAAGCCAAACAGAGTAAACTGGTAAACAAAATGAGTTAACTAGGAAAAAAAGAAAGATGGGCAAGCAAGAGGGATGGTAGAGGGTGGGGTAAGAGGAAGGGAGAAAGACTGCAAGAGAAAATATAAGTATTCAGTTTTAAAAGCTGTATTATGTCTTTATGTATTATGACATGCAAAAAAGGAAAAGGATGATTTAGGTATTAGCATAGAGCAGTTTGCAATGTTAGCATGACAAATATTTTTAAAAGTGGTATCTAGCAGTTTCAACCTTATTGTGGCAAATACCTCTGAAAGAATGATTGCTACCCTTGCATAAAAAATCTAAATAGGGGCTGGATATATGGTTAATAAGTTAAAAGAGTTTACTTGCAAAGCCTGATGGCCTGAGTTCAATTCTCCAGTACCCTTATAAAGCCAGATGTACAAAGGGGCACATGTGTCTGGAGTTCATTTTTAGAGGCAGGAGGCCCTGGTACACCCATATTCACTATGCTTTTGCTGTCTCTCTCTCTCTTGCTCCTCTCTCTCCTTCTTGGTCTTTCTCTCTCAGTCTCTCTCTTTCTCAAATAAATAAACAAATATTTTTTAAAAAAATTACGAGCATGCTTAATGATATACTTTCTGTTCACTCTTTTTGGTAGGGAGTGCTGAAGATTTATGTCAGGAACTGACACATGCTAATCTTTAAAACACTGTATCACCAGTCTATACTTTTAGCCTTGTGTTGTTTCAAGAACCTTTCTGTATGTTAGGAGTCAGGGGAGCTAGTCACAGAATGGTCTGAGGGAGTTAAGTTCATTTTGCAGAACTGCCTGAATCTTTGTTTTCAGGCTTCTCATCTGCTTTTGAATTACAAGCTTATTTTCATAACAGCTGGGCAGCAAGGAGACAATCATCACAGCACCCTCTAGTCTCCATATGATGATGAAAGCAAGGTTCAGGCAGGCATAGCATCTCATATATAATCTCACACATAAACACTCAGGAGATAGAGGATCAGAGATTTTTGTAAATTTGAGGCCAGCCTGGTTTATATAGTGAGTTCTGGGCCAGCCTGGGCTACAAAACAAGAACCCCTCTCAAATAAATCATAGAAAGAAAGCGTGGAAAGTAGAAAGAAATAAGAGACAAAGCAAGCAAGCTAGCTACCTTCAGTATGCACAAGGCCCAGATTTTTATCTATCTGAATATATATTAATTTATATTTATATATGTAATTTTAAATTATATTTTATTTTAAAGATAGGATCTTACTCTAGCCTTTCCTAACCTGGAACTCACTCTATTGCTCACTTTGGCCTCAAACTTATAGTGATATTCCTGCCTCAGCCTCCCTAGTGCTGGTATTAACAGGTGTGAGCCACCACACCTGGCTTGGAAGTTACACTTTATGTGCTTGTACAAGCATATAACAAATCCACAGAAAAAGCATACCTTTTTACCTTTTTCACCTTTGCAGCCTCACAACTTAGAAGAATGACTGATACAGCAGGCACTTATTGAAAGCTCATTGATAGACTAGACTTCCACTTCCTTCCTTTGGTGGTACATTCAAAACCATCTACCAATCTAGTTGCTTAAGCTGGAAACCCTGATGTCAGCCATCATTCTGTGTAACTCCTCCTCTTACTTCCTTAATTAGTCACTAAGTTTTATTAATTTATCAGCTTAAAGTTTTGATTTTTCCCCTCTTCAGTTTTGCCAGCTGTACTCAGGTACAGTACCAGCTGATTATTATTATTATTATTGTTTGCCTGTCCACTTACTATAGACAGACTCCTGGGTATCTGTACTCTCCTCTGTCCTCTTTTTAAAAATATTTTTATTTATTTATATGCAAGGAGAGAGGGGGAGAAAAATAGACATGACAGAGCCTCCAGCCACAGCAAATGATCTCCAGATTCATGTGCCACTTTGTGTATCTGGCTTTACGTGGGTATTGGGGAATCGAACCTGGGCTGTTAGGCTTTGCTGGCAAGCCTCTTATCCACTGAGCCATCTCTCCAGTCCCTCTGTCCTCTTCTTTGCTGTAAGAAAAGTCCAGTTAAGACAGAGACCTCATGTGGTTCTTCTTCTGCTTCAGCTCTGTCAGTGCCCATCACTAAGTTTCTCACCACTGCACATAGAGCTTCCCCCTCACCATTGACTCTGACACGTTCTCTATGCTCATTTCCTTCTATACACTGGACAAACTTGCAGCCAAGAATCACTAAAACTCTAGTTATATCTTTAAGCACAATGTGCACATGGCTTGTGGCCATATGGAAGTGGGGTCAGTGGGTGCTGTAGGGTAATCACTAGCATTGAATGTGGCCTTAGGAATCTTTTTCTATACAATAAATGTTTTCACATTAAGATTTCAGTAGCAAGCCATTCTTATTCTCTTATCATTTAAAAATTTTGGCTAGAAGGCATATAGATTCATGTATGCATCTAATTGATTACCCAGCAATTCTTTGCTGAGTTGCATGTCCATGTCGGACACTCTGCTGAGCAAAGGGTATGCATTGTAACACAGGGCAGGCATGCCACCTCTTTGCTTGCAGTGTGATGACAAACAGAAAACACATGATGTATCGAACACTTCTCACTTCCTGTAACGAAATCTCCATATTTATGCCAAGAAAATATCCACGTTCTGGACCTTCTTATGATTGGCATGCTCTCAGATGATAATCTTTTTGAAACAGTAGGCTCCATTTACCAACTAAGGTCTTCAGAATGAGTTCATTTGCTCTTCTCCATATACTTAGGTCAGAATTTCAAGACGAAATACTCTAGTCTCTTTGGAAGGACCACCCTATCAATACCCTAAATGCCAACCTTCCAAGATCTCTTGGGTTCACTTTTGAATCCATCTTTTCACTTCCATGGTTTTAGAAAAGATGTTCTTACACTGAGTAGACTCAAAGTCCTCAAAGCAGAAAAATCAGAGGATGCAGAGAGCTCAACACTAAAGGAGACTAATAACCTGCCCTCCAAGGCTGAAGGAACATTGCAGACGAGAGGTGCAAAGACTGTAAGAGCCAGGGAGTATGAAGGAGTATCTTGAGGCATTTTCCGACCTCCTCAATAGGGTGACTGGTGCATTCATCAGTTGTGCGCCCATTCAGAAGTGACCCTGACTGTGAAGTTAGAAGTGCCCTGAAAGAGAAAGCTTTTCCCTTGTGGACCTGGGTTTGAATGGATCTAAGCTGAGACTGCTGCCCCAGTCTGTCACAGTGTGGGAAGCAACTCAGAAACTGCAGCCCAAACAGGAGACAAAGAAAAGAGATGGCAAAGAGAAAACCCAGGTCTGATTTCATTAACTAAGCTCCTAAATAAAACCGTACCCCAAACTAGAACTAATCTTGACTTTTCTAGTTGAGTCAATGTATTCTCTTTTGCTTCAACAGTTTTCAGTCTAGTCTGGAGGGTATTATTGTTTGAAATAAAACAGCAGTAATTTATGTGTCATCAAAAAAATTCATTTTTGTTTGATACTTGTCAAACTAATCATTCCTTTTTCAACTACGTTCTCTTTGAGTTTATTTACCCATTTTCTTCTGATCTTCTTCTTAAAATATTTAATTCATTAAATTGTAGAAGTTCAGGGTTAGGCTAGACAGTAAGGAAACTAACGCATAATGAGCTCTTTGGCACATCTTATATATATATATAAGCACCTCTAAAAAGTATAGACACACTTAGTGAAATTAGGTTTAGAGTGACACATTACTGCTTAAAATGCCATACAAGAAATGTCATAGAAAGGGAAAATAGCTTTCATAGTTGATTGCATGTTATCTCAATACTAATGGTAAACCTATGACTATTAATGAAAAGCTGAATGAAGGCTTTTGCAACAATGCCTCTTATTCTAGTTTTAAAAAATGGAAAAAAAGGAGAACTGTGTTAGTGCATTTTTATATCTGTGCACTCTCTGGAAAGCAATTAAATGGCCTGCTACCTCAGTTTTTAGAAAGCAAAAGGTTAGAAAATACAATAAAACTAAACATAATTTCCAAGAAGAACTGAAAGTCATTGGACTGTGGATATTTGAAATCATATCAGAAAGCAGAATTTATGGTCGTATGGCTTATGGAAAAGGAAATTGAATTATGTTTTATTTTTAAAACACAACCACTAAAAAGGTGTTTCCATGGTAACAAGGTCAATATCAGTAGCCATTACAGACCTTCCTCTTTTCTGATGGTAGGTTTAAAGATCTTTTTCAAACACCACTTTTAAAAACCTAGAGAAAGAAAAAAAAGAAACAGCTTTTCTGGTCATTCATTTAAACCAAAAATGAAGAAAAGCACCCATGGTGTATTGAATCCCTCATGTTTTATGGATTATAAGCATTTGTACCTGTCATATTTTCAAAAAGAAGCCTACTTGCCTAGCCACTATGCCAACCCCTAAACGTGGGATTTCATTGGTCTGACTGTAAATGGGGTAAACAGAAGCTGTTTGCAGCAGTATTCAAACAAACAAAAGGTGTCTCAGTGTTAAAAGGCATACATCTTCAACATAAAAATATTGAAACAGTTAGATAAATAATAGCTGTTACTGAAAAAAAGAATGCAATCTCAGACAAAATATAACACAACTTAGAAGACTAGTTCACAATTTGTTTAAAACCCAAAATATTTCTTTAGCCACAAAATCAGCTCCTTAAGTGACCCTCCCTCCCTCCTTCCTCTGGACCAAATTTCACAGCGCATCTGACCCTCATTTGTGAAGCCTTTGCCTCTCCACTAAACTCAAGTCCCTTAAGGACAGAAGCATTTCTCTGCACTCATGACAGCATCTCACATGACACTAAAGAAAATGACAGTCTCTGGTTTCATTTTAGGAATGTTTCTCTTGTTGCATACTCCTGATTTTAAGCCAAGAAGCTGTAAAGGAGATCCTAGTTTGCAGACTCAGCAGGGATTACACAGGGCATCTGACTGCAGGCCCCTGGATAGGTGCTGTCAGCCGCTCTGCAGGTGGCCTTGGCATCCCCAGTCCTTGGAGCTGCTCAGGGGATTCTAACGAGAAGCCACAGATGGACTTTGTTGTTTACACACATCTCCTGGTGCACCAGGGAGCACTGATTTATTTACTTCCTTATTGTTTGAATTTCCTCTCCATTTTCCCTTTGATATTGTTTCATATATACAAAACAAATTTAAAGACCTTTTGTTATAACAGAAATCTGTTTGGTAGAATCATTTTCTTTTCATTAAAAGGCATCAGTTACAATAGTTCTGTCTCATAATTAACATTTTAGCCTGAAATACTATGTATATATTGTATTACTGATTTTTCTTACTAGCTCTTTGTTGCTATAATTTAACTTTTTTTGTTTTTTTTTTTGAGACAGGATATCAGATAACCCAGGATTGCTTCAAACTTGCTATGTAGTCAGGGTTCTCCTTGAATTTGCGATACTCCTGTCTCCATTTCCCCAGAGCTGGGATTATAGGTACACATCACCATACCCAGCTTTTAATTTAGTGTTTGAAAACCAGAGCTGAATACACTTGTCAATATAATAAACACTAAATAAGAAATAAGCATCCAGACATTCAAACATATGGTGAGTTTTTTTTGTTGTTGTTGTTTGTTTTGTTTTAGGTTTTTTGAGGTAGGGTTTTGCTCTAGTCCAGGCTGACCTATGTATGTTCACTATGTAGTCTCAGGGTGGCCTCAAACTCATGGCAATCCTCCTACCTCTGCCTAACAAGTTCTGGGATTAAAGGCATGTGCCACCATGCCAGGGTGCTTTTCTATTTTTTTGTTTGTTTGTTTTGAGATAGGGTCTCACTCTAGCTCCGGCTGACCTGGAATTCACTATGTAGTCTCAGGATGGCCTCGAACTCAAGGCAATCCTCCTACCTCTGCTTCCTGAGTGCTAGGATTAAAGGCGTGCGCCACCACACCCAGCTTTGCTTTTGTATTTTCATATGTACCCTTCCTGGGCCTACAATGACTTTTACCCACTGATATATCTAGAAAAAATTCCTGTTCATCCCTGAAGATAACCAGATCATATTTTTCTTCCTCTTTGGATCTGCTCTCCCAGATCCAGAGAGAGCATGAAAGAGTCAGTTTGGGCATTGCTTTCATGCCTCTCATTTTTCTGGTTTTTTTTTTTTAATTTCTTTTTATTTTAGAGAGAGTGAGACAGACAGACAGAGAGAGAAAGAGACAGAGAATGCCAGGGTGTTAGCCACTGCAATCAAACTGCAGACACTTTTGCCACCTAGTGGTCATATGTGACCTTGTACTTTCTTCACCTTTGTGCATCTGGCTAACATGGGATCTGGAGAATAGAACATGGGTCCTTAGGCTTCACAGGCAAGTGCCTTAACAGCTAATTCATCTCTCCAGCCCTCCTCTCATTTTTCTACTTAGCACTTATGACGTTGTACTGAATTTATTTTCTTCCTCTTTTGTTTTGCAAATATACCACTTGCTGCAAATTCTGATTTATAGCTTGCTATTCTTATCCGCGGGAGCAGCTCAGTGACTAGAAGCAGCAGGTCCTAGGTGCAGATTAGGTCATGAGGGTCAGCCCTCAAGAGGGGATTGGTGCCCTTATCAGTGGTGACAACAAACATCTTGTGGCCATAGGAGAACCACAGTAAGGGGACGAGGGACTTTACTTCAATCAATGTCTACTGGCACCCTGACCTTGGACTTGTGGACTACTTGAGGCACACTGTTTGGTATTTTTCTGGAAGGCTAAGAAGCTTTACAGAAGCATACTCACATGGAAACAGTATGACAGAGTAACAACTAATGAATAGCAAAGCAAATTAACGTGGACCACACCATCAGTTAGAACTATTTACCAGCTTTCCTTGTTTTTTTTTCTTTTCTCAAAAAGAACATTCATAGAAGACTCTATATTCCTTGAATTCCTTAAGACTTAATTTTATTTTGTGTTCTTTAGTATGCTAGTCATATGCTCTTTACCTGGTGAACCTAGTCTGAACAGAGCAGAAAAGCTTGGTTTAGATTAACAGTATGCACACCCTTGAATTTCAAGGATGAGTAACCTTTTTAAAACTTTGGGAACAAATACCAAATTGTCAACATTTTACTTGACCAAATAATATTATGAAACACAGATAGTTGCCATACCATTTTCGATTGTTACAATCAGCTACTAGTGGACTAAGCATCTTAAACTAAAAATAATTCAAGCATATAAACTTAGAAGAAAATAAAGGAAAGTTTTCAAAGTGACTAAGATTAGAATAGTGGAGAAAAAGCATATACCATTTTTATTTTGAAAACAGAGTGTCATTGTTCATCCCAAAGTTGCTCTCGAACTTGCAATCCTATTGACTCAGCCTCCTGAGTGTTGCAGTTATAAGTGTGAGTCATGACATCAGGCTATACTACTTTTTTTAATCTGCCTCATTTCAGCTTAGGCAGGTACAATTTTGGTAAGATTGAATACAACTGTATTTCATTTCTGTGTACCACTACTTCAAGCCCTATCTTTCTTTTTTTTTTATTTTTAGTATTTTGAGGCAGGGTCTCGATTTAGACAAAATTTACCTTGAATTCACTATGTAGACTCAGGGTGGCCTTGAACTCATCGTGATCCTCCTAACTCTGCCCACTCGCCCAGTGCTGGGATTAAAAGTGTGTGCCACACCCAGCCTCAAATCCTGTCTTTATTCGAATCCTTAGAACTGGCCATTAAAAAGATATGTATGTTTTCTTTCCCTTCTTCTTGGTAGAGCTCAAATGAAAAGATTGTCTCTTTTTTTTCAAATACTAAATACATATGGTATTACTGATTAACACACACACACACACTATATAAATTAAATAAATTATATATATATATAGCTTTTCAAGTTACGGTCTTACAATTCATTATGTAGTGTCAGGGTAGCCTTAAAGTCTTGGCAATCCTCCTACCTCTGCTTCCAGAATGCTGAGATTAAAGGCATGCATCACCATGCCCCACTTTATATTTGGTGTTTCGACAGTGTCTCATGTGGCCCAGGTTGGCCTTGAACTGAAGATGGCCTTGACCCTGAACTCCTGATCCTCCTGAATCTACCTGCTAGAGGCTGGAATTACAGGCTTGTTACATTGCTTTCTATATTTTCTTCATGTTCCTGATTACTTTTTATTACTGCACTTATGTCATCTAGACACATGTGTGAAACATAAAAACCAAACACAAATTTACAAACATAACTTACATGTGAGGACCCAGTGAAAATACCCTTGTCATCACAATGCCGAGAATTAGAGTTGTTAAAATTGTCGAAATAAAAGAAATCTGTAAAAGAAAATGTAAAGACATTATAAGGAAGAAGGGAGGATTTAGCAGGAGTGGAAGGGAGATAAGAGGCAATTACGGGGAGAGTGAATATGATCAAAATATATTACAGACATGTATTAAATTGTTAAAAATAAATTAGTTGAAAATATACAGATCATTTAAAATAGTTTTTCTTGGGTACAATTACTCCTTGACTATTTTTACTCAGTCCTTTGGTGGTGCATATTCTAGACTGGTGTGTGCAATCTCAGACATGTCACTTCTTGAATCAGGTCACAGTCTTGGCCCCCACCCTCACAGAAAGCAACGTGTATCCACATGACTATGTGATCTTGCTAAGTCTAAGTCCTTTTCGTGGCTTCCTACTATGAAAGTAAGTTTGAAATTATATCTTTTTCTTCAGGCTCTATTTTAGTATTGACTTGTGCTAGCTGTTTTGCTACCTGTAATTGATTCTTCTATCTTTATTTTCCCCTTCTCCTTCCAGCATGCCACATAGCTCCACTTCTCTACTCTTTTTCTTTTTCTTCTTCTTATTATTTTACTTTTTTTCTAATGCCTCTGCGTTTTCTTCTCTGCTGTCTGTTAGTCGATTTTTTTTCTGGTGTGGCTTGCTCTTTGGTCTGATTTTTCTAGGTCTATTCTTTTTCTCCCTCTTTGTACTATAATTTAAACATTTTATTTATTTATTTATTTGAGAGAGAGGGAAGGAGAGAGAAAGAGGGATATATACATAGAGAGAGAATGGGTATGACTGGGACTCCAGCCACTGTAAACGAACTCAGGACACATGTGCTACCTTGTGTATCTCGCTTACATGGGTACCAGGGAATCAAACCTGGGTCCTTAGGCTTCATAGGCAAGTACCATGTCTCTAGCCCCCTAATTTTATTTTAGAATATTATTTATTTATCCATTTATTTGAGAAAGATAGAGTATGGAGATACCAGAGACTCTTGCCTCTGCAAATGGCCTCCATATGCATGTGCCAATTAGTGCATCTGGCTTTACATGGGTACTGAGGAATTGAACCCATATTTTTATACTTTGCAAGTAAGCACCTTTATCTGTTAAGCCTTCTCCTTAGCCCTGTTTTTGTTTCTATCTATCTGTCTATCTATCTATCTATCTATCTATCTACTTTTGGTTTTTCGAGGTAGGGTCTCACTCTGGCCCAGGCTGACCTGGAATTAACTATGTAGTCTCAAGGTGGCCTCAAACTCATGGCGGTCCTCTTACCTCTGCCTCCCGAGTGCTGGGATTAAAGGCAAGCACCTTCACTCCCAGCTTGATTTTTAATTTCAAATCAACAAGCACATGTTAGATTTTTTCTCTGATAAGTGAAAAAGAATATTAAAAGCTTTAGTTCATATGTTTCACAATAAATCTGTTTTCTAAATTCTTAAGGTTTAATTAGACATAAATTTCTATTATGAGACCACTGGTCTTTAGAAGAACAGAGAGGTTAAATTATAAAGCTAAGCTGATACAGCTGGAAGGTGTCAGACACAATAAAAAGGCAGGTACCGATTCCAGATCAGTGCTTACTACTTTGCTTTTGTGCTTTGCTCAAGAGAGATTTCAGTATTTTAATGACACTTTCAAGGGAGAGTAGAAGGAAATATTTAGAAATTAATAACATGGTAATATTAGTCCTTTCCATCAGAGCTTTGCTTTCTGCTCTTACAGGATAATATTCATGTCTACATTGAACTTGTGAAGTGAAAATTAGCTCACTGATTCAGGTAACTGAATGAACACTCCACTGAATCCTCTTTGGATACAATGTTGCTTATTTCTGGTCCACGGCTAGGGACAGAAGGTGTGGTCGTGTCTCTGTTCTGCTCTGCTCTGCCTGCAAGGAGGGACTTCATCACTGGAGATGTGATAGCAAACGTCACAGTGAAAAGTTAAATTTTGTCAACTGTTGGAGTCTTTCAGAATAGAACATAAAAGCATTATGCAACTAACAGTATTCAAGAGCCTCCTCAGAATGTTTGGCATCATGTAGACACAGTATCAGTTATATTTTGGGTAAAGTACAGACATTCTCGGTAGTAAGGAACAATACTGTGGTAGAAGAAACTAAATACAGAAACCAGACCCAGATAATACTGTAAAACACAGGTTTGTATTGCACAAGCCTTTACCAGGGAGATGGCATGACCCCGAGCTTCCTCCCTATCTATGCAGCTTTGCCCTGCTTGGATGTTATCTGGTTAGTGCAGTCACAGGCACAAACACCCCTGAACAAACAGCTTTCTTTTGTACATACATATGTACCTTCTTATCACTGAGTTATTGCTAGGAAATTTTCTATATGTGCCCAAATTCATTTAACCTTAGAAATTTGTAACCCACAGTTATGGGTAAGCTAAATGTCTCTGCATATCATGACCCAACATGTGGCTCTGACATTCTTTCCACCCCCTCTTCCACAAAATTTCCCTGAGCCATGTTGGGTCTGCTTCAGTGATGAGGTGTTGGGGGGCTCTGAGGCTCTGGCTCTCTGATTTGGTAGGAGTTGATTTTTCTCTGTGCTGATCTCCTTTCCTAATAATGGTACCAAACTGACTGTAAAAAAAAAAAAATAAAATAAAATAAAAAATAAAAATGAGGAAAAAAAAAACATCTTGACTAGATGTCACCATCAGTAAAGCAATAGCTGTAACATTTCATCCCTGGAAATTGATGAAGATAAGAAACTACCTTGTTTTCCCATGAGGTGTTTTTTTTTTTTTTTTTTCCAAATGGCTATAGCAAATTTCTTACAATAAATTCATATGGGGCTCACCCCCAGTTTAAAAAAAAAAAAAGAAATTTGTAACCCACCAACAGTATAAAGAACTCAAGATGATGTCAAACTGCCTGCCATACTGTCTATAAAAACTCTGAGCTATCAGAGATCATTACTCAGGCTTTGGAAGTTGAGTCTATGTCAACATGAATAAATTTTCTGATTCTATATCTCTGGTGCTATCTCTGTGTGACTCTTTTTCCCATAACAATACAGCCAGGAAAAGGCTAGTCTATGAAAATGAAGTTATATGGTGAGTTAAATAATTATTTGTTTGATTTCACTACCGTTTCTCTTTTAGCAATAATAATTATATACTGGCCAAATTCTCAACAATTGATTAATTAGCAAATTACTATGTAAATTCATTGGATGAAAAATAGGTGTAATATGCATTATGATTTATAAATTTATTTTGTAGTTATTTTAATTAAAAAACATTTTAAATTTTTTATTCTTTTTGTTTGAGAGGAGAGGGAGGGAGAGAGGTTGGGCACACCAGGGCCTTCAGCCACTGCAAACAAAGTCCAGACGCAAGTGCCACCTTGCGCATTTGGCTTATGTGGGTCCTGAGTAATCAAACGTGGGTTTTTTTTTTTTTTTTTGCTTTGCAGGATAGCACGTTAACTGATAAGTCATCTCTCCAGCCCTAATTAAAAAAAAATTGATAGACAAAAAATAAAATGGTGCATATTAATAAGGCACTGTATAACATTTGATATGTATATGCATTGTATTATGTTTAAATCAGATTAAATTTATTTACCTCTTCAAACACATCATTTAATGTCTCTAAGTGTAATCTTTTTTTTTGTTTGTTTGTTTACGTAAGGTCTCACTGTAGCTCAGGCTGATCTGGAATTCACTAAGTACTCTCAGGTTGGCCTTGAACTTACCATGATTTGCTGACCTTGGCCAGCCTCCCAAGTGCTGGGATTAAAGGTTTATGCCACCACACCTGGCCTTTTTTTTTAAAGTTAATTTCTATAAAAGATGAAATCCAAATCCTTTTCCAATAAATCAGATATGCTTTACATATATATACATATATATATACACACATATATATACACTTATTCTATACTATACTATATATTTATGCCACACACACACACACACACACACATATATATATATATATATATATATATATATACATATATAGATATAGATATAGATATAGATATAGATATAGATAGATATAGATATAGATATATATAGATATGTATATATATATATACATACTGCATTTTCTAAGTATATTGTTTGGCCTCAGGATATATTCCTCAGAAAAGGAAAAGGAAGAGCATGTTTTGCTCACTTTCAGCCAGCAATTCACCCAGTTGTGTAGCAGATTTCCCTGAACTGAAGAGGAATGAAGCTCTGATTCAGGAAGTCAAGTCTAGAAGACCTGAAACTTCAAGGCCACTCAACCACTTCCCAAGGTTATGTTAATTCAAAGCTGAAACAGTTCTTCCTGAAGGGGAGGAAGGAAGTTCCCTGAGACTTAATAACTCAACAAGTCTGGGAATGGGTTGGGACTCACCCTTCAGGCTATATACAGGGGGAAAAAACGACTTCTTAGAGAACAGAGTCTCCAGTTGAGTTGCCTGCAAGGTGTGTGTTGTGCTTGAGACTCAGACCAGAGCGGGGCTCTGGAGATGCGGCACCTGTGAGGCGGCATTTGTGAGTCGGCACCTGGGCTGGGGCGGCCGTGTTGATAAAGCAGCTGCCTTTGAGTCATCCGTTGGTACTATGAGCAGCCCCTGCCCTGCTCTGCAAGTAACCCTAACAAACTCAATGGTTCACCTGAACTGGTTTTGGTGTAATTGTGCTTGGTCTGTTGTCTGTGCCCTTTCTGGGGAGAAGACATGTCTTCATGTCACCTCAAGAGAAGGTTTTCTGGGACACTCTCAAAAAAGCTAATTAAACAAGCTAAGTACAGTTCACTCAAACATAATTGTAAACTAAAGTAAGTTAAAGGTCGAATATTATACTTAAGAACAGGCCAAGTAGGCCATAGATCACAAACTTAATGTACCCCTGTGTTCATTTAAAATGTAAAAATTGGCTGGGCGTGGTGGTGCACGCCTTTAATCCCAGCACTCGGGAGGCAGAGGTAGGAGGATCGCCGTGAGTTCGAGGCCACCCTGAGACTACATAGTGACTACATACCACCAGGTCAGTATGGGCTAGAGTGAGACCCTACCTCGAAAAACCAAAAAATAAAAATAAAATAAAATAAAATAAAATGTAAAAATTGGGGTGGGAGAGATGGCTCAATGGTTAAGACACTTGCTCACACCGCCTAACGACCCAGGTTCAATACCCCAATACCCATGTAAAGCCAGATGCACAAAGTGATGCATGCATCTGGCATTCGTTTGCAATGGCTAGAGGTCTTGGTGTGCCCATTCTCTCTCTTTTTCTGTCTGTCTCTCTCTGCTTGTAAATAAATAAATAAATAAATAAATAAATAAATAAATATACTTAAAATGTAAAAATTGACCTAACATGATGGTGCATGCCTTTGAGCCCAGAACTCAGGAGGCTGAAATAAGAGGATCATCATTAGTTCAAGGCCACTGTGGGGCCACAGAATGAGCTCCAGGTCAGCCTGGGCTACAGTGAGGCCCTACAAAACAAAACTAGTAAAATTGAAAAATTACCTTTCCAAGTTTTGCTATATCTCGGTACAAGGACAAAGGCAGAGTGAAAGTGACTGTAGAAATTACAATAATGAAGTGTCGGCCAATAAGCCAGCTCGCAGGGTCAACTAAAATATAATAAATATTATTTAGTGTTCACAGGTGAAAATAAAACACTGGTGAAATAACTAAATACCTAAACATTTAATTATAAGCAATGAGTTGGATAATACATTTTATCTAAATGAAAATTATTTAGCATTAATAAATCAAAAATCATATTAAAGTAGAAATAAATCACAAAAGTATAGATGCAAAAGTAACAAGATTGAACTTATATTTAAATGATATAAAATTTTATATTCATATTACTTGAATAGCCTCTTACTCAGATTTTTGCTCCTATACCTCAAAATAAACATATCCATGGTTTCTGAATTCCTTTTATAACCACCACATAGTGAACTGTTAGACAGGAAATAGGGGTTTGGTACACTTGGAAAATGTCTGTTAATATCAGCCATTTTATAATTGCCTCACACAGAAAATAATGCAAATATCCCTCAAGTGAATGCTTGATACATTATTTTTATATGATCATAATATGTATTGCTCTTGAATATGCATAAGCAAACTCCTGGTAGAGTCACAGGTATAGCCTGTGAATCTCAATCCTAAGCTCCACATGCAAGACTCAAATAGCTACACATTCTCCCATGAATATACACGGCATTCTGCCAAAAGCAAAATGATAGGGAGAGAAAGTGAGTGAGTAGTAACCAGAGGCTGGACGTGAGAGACAGTTTGACCACAAAAAGACATGGTGAGTACAGACTCAGGATTTTTCGAGAGGTGTGGACTTTATCTGTATTTTGATGAGGCTGTGGTTCTATGACTGTACACTTATTAGCACTACAACATCTCAACTAAAAGAAGGTTGGAGCCGGCCATGGTGGCGCATGCCTTTAATCCCAGCACTCAGGAGGCAGAGGTAAGTTCGAGGCCACCCTGAGAATGCAGAGTGAATTCCAGGTCAGCCTGAGCTAGAGTGAGACCTCACCTTGAAAAACCAAAACAAGAAAAAAAAGAAAAAAAAGAAAGGAAGGTTGATACTACTATACTGTATCAGGTTTACAAGTAATGGAGAAAATAACTTGCTTATTTAAAAAATGTTACTACAAAGAGCTGGTCATATAAAATCCAAGGAATTTAAAATATAATACATGTGTATGAATAAACATCTAAATCAATTAAAAACTAAATCATACATAAAAGTGGATCAATATTGTAGGATTGACATGGGCCATGGAAACTACAAGGCATATAAAGTAATCTAATTTTTCTACATTAAAATCTTTTATACATTTTTATAAATAGCATTAAATCTGTGTAAAATAAGTTTATTTAAACTCATTATAAGTTTTATTTTTACTTACCTCCAGGGATTCTTTGAAAAACTTTGCTCAGAGTATCTCCAGCTATTGTGTTGTAACTTATCATAGCTAAAAAATATAGTTAAAAACATGATCATCAATAAGCTAATGCATATTTTATCATGAGTATTTCAAACATATATGTGTTGACATATTTTACTACTTTTGAAAATATTTTATTTATTTTTTATGTAAGAAAGAGGTAGATAGATAGGTAGATAGATAGATAGACGGATAGAGAGAGAGAGAGAGAGAGAGAAGAAAGAGAGAGAGAATGGACACACCAGGACCACTAGCCACCGCAAATGAACTCCAAATGTATGTGCCACCTTGTACATCTGGCTTTATGTGGGTTCTGAGGAATCAAACCTGGGTCCTTTGGCTTTGTAGGCAAGCACCTGAACCACTAAGTCATCTCTCCAGTCCTCCTATTTTATTATTTTTAAGTACATGTTATGATTACCAATCTGTCTAACCTTAAGAATATCAATGGCAGCTATATGGCAGAGAATCAAATTGTATTATAAGAACATTTTCATTGTACAAATTGATTCATTGTAGAAAAACACTTTAAATAGTGTGTTTTCATAGTCAGATAAAATGTCATTTATTTTGTTGTTAAATTCAGTTTCCAAGAATTTTTTTAGGAATACATGTAATGCTTAAAATGACGAATATAAATAACAATAGTAAAACCTCAAGGCACCAGAACATTTCCTCAATTGATAATGTAAGACTTTTTGAGGAAATATTTCCTCCCTCCTCTCTCTCTCTCTCTCTCGCTCGCTCTTCTTTCTTTTCTTGGTTTGTGTTTTTTAAGGTAGGGTCTTACTCAAGCCCTGGCTGACCTGGAACTCACTCTACAGTCCCAGCCTGGCCTTGAAGTCACAGAGATCCTCCTGTTTTTGTCTCCCTAGTGCTGGATTAAAGGCATGTGGGAAAATGTGGATCTATCCATCTACATAATAGTTTCTATAGTCCTGATTCAAAGAATGAAGTCAATTTGGTTAGTGGTTTATGTTACTATTTTATCTACTTCGGAAGTACTAGGTGAAGACAGGCATGACAATGAACACCTAGAATCCCAGTGCTTGGGGGTTAGAGGCAGGAGGACCACTACAAGTTCTAAGCTAGCCTTCTCTGTACAGTGATTTATAGGCCAACCATGGCTACAAAGAGAAAGCCTAACTTAAAAAAAAAAGAAAGAAAAAAGAATAGAAGAGAGGAAAGGGGAAGGAAGACGAAGATGAGGAGGAAAAGGAGGAGGAAGAGCTAGGTGACATTTTTACCATTATGGTAGAACTTGAATGAGTATGTTGGCTTATTGCATGACTATTGCAGTCATCTTCGTTCACAGTGCTGGTAGAAAGAACCTGACCAAAAGCAGCTTGTGGGAGGAAAGGGTGTATTTTGGCTTACAGACTAGAGGGGAGACTCCATGATTGCAGGGGAAACCATGGCATGAGCAGGGGCTGGACATCACCTCCTGGCCAACATCAGTTGATAACAGCACCAGGAGATTGTGCCAAACACTGGCAAGGGGAAGCTGGCTATAACACTTATAAGCTCACCTCCAACAATTCACCACCTCCAGGAGGATACAATTCCCAAATTTCCACCAGCTGGGGACCTCGCATTCAGAGCGCATGAATTTATGGGGGCATCTATTCAAATCACCATAATGGCTTTTCCAAAACCTTAGGTTTTCAATATTGAACTTTAAGAGAAACATGTTACTTCTCATTCATCTTCAATCCCAGATCATTCTACTTTTTGCTCGATGAGGGAGATCCAAGCATTAACCAAATGAAAATAATCTTCCCTTTACATCAAAAAGCTGTTGGGAAAATAAAGTGAAGGTTCCAGAAAACAAGAAAATAGTTGAAGATGTGAACATTTAGCTTGGCGTGGTGGTGCACGCCTTTAATTCCAGCACTCGGGAGGCAGAGATAGGAGGATCTCCATGAGTTCGAGGCCACCCTGAGACTACACAGTGAATTCCAGGTCAGGCTGAGCTAGAGTGAGACCCTACCACAAAAAGTCAGAAAAAAAAAAAGATGTGGGCACTTAATTTGGAAAATATTTCAATTGCTACTTTTCTTTAATGATTTTCAAATGATTACTGAAACTTGTTTTCAGAAATGACACTATATTAATAGCAATAAAATCCATTGTTCACCTTCACAAGCATCTTACCTATGAAAGGGTACAAAAATTGTAGGACGGAGAGTAGCAGGTACCCTGGAAAGCCGAAGGTCTTATTAACCAAAGATTGATAGGTGTCTGTTCCAGAGAGCATCCCTCCTTTTATCAGTAAAACAAGGGAAAAGTCTGTGGCAAAAAAAAAAAAAAAATGCAGCTAAATAAACAAATGTCAGGGTACATTGGGAAAAGGGTTTGGATGTTTTGATTGAATTACTACTGAGAAAAAGGGAGCGTTGAAAGAAGAGTTCATTGAATGAACAGTATTACCATCACACAGCTTAGATTTTTTTCATACAACATCACCTTTCCTGAAACTATGATGATTCAGTCACACATTTTTCCATCAGGACATCAGTCTCCTTAAGCATAGTCAGGTGACAGGTGGCACAAAGGGGCAGGCCCACCTACTTTCCTAACTCAGGCATGCAGCCCGTGTCACTATAGTAGATAATCATAGTTTTGCCATATGTGACAACTGAATGAAAAGTGAAGCGAGTGTTTGGAAATCTAAGACATTCTTGAGATTCAGAGCGTTTGTTTCATAACAGAAACTTAAATGTTTTAGTTATTATGGTTAATAGAGCAAGTTCATGGATGTTTGAAATTTACATTGTAGGAATTTCATCCCCAATTTTAAAATTCAGACTAAAGATATAAGTATACAGAAATTACATAATGGAAATTTAATTTTTCTTTTTTTCATCTAATACAATGTCATTGTACTGAAAAACACTCCAGTTGTATTGGGTACAGATGGATGCCCAAGGGTTGGTACTTGTTCTTGTCAATCATCCTGATTTCTTTACAATCTAACTACTTTACAAATACTTTATATAAAGGAGAAACTCTCATCATTTTGGTATGGTTTCTACTTTGGTTCCCTTCTTCAACAGTGAAACTTACTTCCCAAGTTCATCTGTGCTGGCCAAAATGATGGGTCTAATCCAATTACTTAGCCTTAATATTATCTGCAGTTTCAGTTTTGTTTGTTTCCTAGTTTTCCTTGCTTTTATGTGATGCCACCTTTTTCTGGTTGTTCTACAATGTTTTCATTTTATTTTTTTTATTTTCAAGGTAGGGTCTTGCTCTAGCCCAGGCTGACCTGGAATTCACTATGTAGTGACCTCAAGTTTACAGTGATCCTTCTACCTCTAGCTTACAAGTACTGTGATCAAAGGTGTGTGTCACCACACCCAGCTTGTTCTGCAATCTTTGAGGTGTATGCTGTGTGATGGTTAAGTTCTATTGTCAACGTGATCTGGTCAGGAATCAAGAGACGAGCCTCTTGGGCCTTGGGCAGGCCTGGGAGATTGTTTGCTGAAAGGACTAACTGGGGGAGGAAGTCCTTCCTTCAGAGTGGGAGGTCCAGCCCCTCTGGAGGTAAGCTATGAAGAAGCTCAGAGAGAACACACTTCCTATGATGGCTGGCTGCCTATGATACGCACTGTTGAGTGCTTTCTTACCTAGCTGCCCTGGCGATTCACCCCTATATGCATTTACCCTGCTTTGGCTATCCTTAGACAGATAGTATTGGAACAAGTTTCATAAGCCTTCCAAAGTGGACACGTGTGGCACTTGCTGAATGTCTCTGTAAGATGGAGCATGACTCCAGCCCTGAAGAGAGGTGTGATGCGTGCGCTGCTGACACCTCTACCCTGATCCTGTGTCTCAGAGAAGCTGAATGAATGAGAAGTTGTCTATTCTTAGGGGTTTGTTTGTCTTGAAGGGTCTTGCTCGAAACCAGGCTAATGTGAAACTCACTATGTGCTCTCAGGCTGGCCTCGAACTCACAGTGATCCCCCTTCTTTTGCCTTCTGAGTGCTGGGACTAAAGGTATGCACCATCACACCCAGCTCTTAGGCTTGTTTTCCATATATATATATATATATATATATATATATATATATATATATATGTATGTATGTATGTATGTATATATACACACACATACATACATACGTACGTATGTATGAGACAGAGGTACAGAGAGAAAGAATTGGCACACCAGGGCCGCAGCCACTGAAATCTAACTCCATAACTCCATATGCTTGTGCCACCTAGTGGGCATATGCTACCTTGTGCTTGCTTCATCTTTGTGCGTCTGGCTAACCTCTTAGTTGTTTTTAATAGACTTGCATTCATTCATGATGCCACATATGAGACAGATAAGAATGCCATTAGTATAATGTCCTGAAAAAGTACCCTGAGCTCCATAAAGATATGGATAATGTTCTTTTTTGTTGTATTAGATGCAGTGTCAATGTCTGGCACATTGGACATCAGTGTATATTTGGTGAATAAATTAATGTCAACATAGAGTTACTGGATGCTTACCTACCTGATTATAGTTTAATGTGATAAGCAATATAATAAAGAAATAGGCCGGGCATGCTGGCGCACGCCTTTAATGCCAGCATTCAGGAGGTAGAGGTAGGAGGATCGCTGTGAGTTTGAGGCCACCCTGAGACTACATAGTTAATTCCAGGTCAGCCTGAGCTAGAATGACACCCTACCTCAAAAAGAAAAGAAAAGAAAAGAAAAGAAAAGAAAAGAAAGAAAGAAAGAAAAGAAAGAAAGAAAGAAAGAAAGAAAAGAAGTTGTTTACTTTGCAAACATGAAGGTTGTAGCAGTTAATTTTAGTTTCTTTTCTTAAACCAGGAAGTGCTTCACCCAAGAGGCCAAAAATGCCTTGGAAGGTGAACAGGATTTTGCTAGGCAGAAGAGAAAAGGATGTCAGGCAAACAAAGACCATCATCAGGAAGACAGGGGAAAACATGTACATGTGGAGACCAGACAAGTACAGAATGGCAAAGGAAGTTTGCGTATGTCACCATCTGTGGCATGTTAGAGTCACTGGAGATGTGATTAAAATGCAGTATTCCGGGGCTGGAGAGATGGTTTAGTGGTTAAGGCACTTGCTTGCAAAGCCAAAAGACCTCGGTTCAATTCCCCAGTACCCACATAAGCCAGATGCACAAGGGGGTACATACATCTGGAGTTCGTTTGCAGTGGCTGGAAGCCCTGGCATACCTCTTCTCTCTCTCTCCCTCCCTCTCTCTCTCTCTCTCTCTCTCTGCCTGTTTCCCTCTCTCAAATAAACAATTAAAAATAAAATATTTTTAAAAATGCAGCATCCCAATCACGAGGGAATTTGGTTGCAATAACTTTTGTTGTCTTTGTCATCAGTGACTGGGAGCGACCGAGGAGGTGAAGGTTTAGAAAGGCAGCCCTTGAAGCAGCAAGAGGACCAATCAGCAAGTGGGCAGGTGCTAGAGACAGGAAATTGAACAGTGGTATTGGCTGAGAAAGACAGCCAATGAGGGTTTGTGTCACTGAGCTGAGGAGCAGAGGCCAGCGCTTTTATAGATGCCCTAGAGGTTTAGAACTACATGTTTGTGGTGAGAATAGTGGAGGCTTTATAAAAGATCAAAATGCATTGCTTAAAGGAAATAATTTTTAAGATTCAAGTCATTAACAAATATAAATGTTTTAATTTGCTTTAAAAGTGCTCATATTCCCTTAATAACTTTAGGCATCTCAAATACATCAGTCAGTATAATATTTTGTCCTCCCTTTAAGGATCATGGGTACATTTAAAAATAATCCATGAGGGCTGGAGAGATGGCCCATCAGTTAAGATGCTTCCCTGCAAAACCCAAGGATGGAGGTTCAGTTCCCTAGTATCAATGTAAAAGCCAGATTCACCACGTGGTACGTGCATCTGGAGTTCATTTGTAGTGGTTGGAGGCTCTGATGTGTCCATTCTCTCACCTCTCGCTATCTCTCTCTGCTTGCAAATAAATAAATAAAAATATTTTTTTAAAAAATCCCTGAAATAAGTTGATGTTATCCAGCCAGGTAATTTTCTTTTAAATTATTATGTATATTGAATAAAAACTACTTTACTCAACAAGTGTGAAAATATTTTTTAAACTTACAACTTGTAAAACTGAAAAATTTGTTGTAAATCTTTATAAATTATTGTTTCTTAATAGTTCATAAACATGAAAACCTTACTGTTTATAGTATCAATTTAAGGGAAAACATTTACTCTACTTGTAGATCTTGATCTTAAATGTCTAGGAAAATGAATCATAACAATTAATTTTTTTGCTTTTCATGGGACTTTTTTTCTTTTTTTTTTTTGATTTTTCGAGGTAGGGTCTCACTCTAGCTCAGGCCGACCTGGAATTCATTATGCAGTCTCAGGGTGGCCTTGAAATCGTGGTGATCCTCATACCTCTGCCTATGCTGAGATTAAAGGCATGCACCACCACGCCCAGGGAATTTTTTATTTGTCTAAATTATCAAAGCATCTGGGTGATGTAAGGAAATGAACAGGATAATAATTTCCACTGATTAGTGACTTTGAGATACATGACTTTGGAAAGGATGGCTCACCATCACTGGAAGAAGTTTATATACACAGCAGCTGGACAAAGTTCCCGCCACTATGATTTATTTACATGTAGTGTGACGTGGCTTTAGTGAACTGTTCATTCTCAGGTGTTAAGTTTTTTGTACCTGCTGACTTACAATCTAAGTGTTCGCAATTCACTTCAGCTATGGTAGTATGCGGAAATTAATTTGCCAGCCCTGACTAGGAAGCAGGAAATTAAAAAATGACAAGGCTAAATCCTTACATGAATTTTAATGTGATAACTGCTTTAATAGCTATGATGTTTCCTTAAACAGCAGAAACTCTTAGCAAGCACAGTTGTGGATCCCACAGGGATGTAATGGGTCTGAAGCTTTTAGGGAAGGAGGTGGTGAGAGAAAAGTGGACAGAAAGCAGCCCGGTGACTCTGCTGCTTTGAATTTAGTATTATGATACATTTTTCTGTTTCTTTCTTCATCTGAGGACAAGCAGCAGTACTACAAGCTGGTCCTGGATGCCTGAGATCTTATGAGGATGACATCTTGATCAGGGTTTCCAGAAACCAAGCTCAGATAGAAGGTTAAGGGCAAGGAGCTTATGGGTGAAGTGCTCCCAGGAGAAGGGGTGGAAGGATGGGCAGAGGAAACAGCTAGACAAGGGTGTGGTCCTGGGTGTCGGGACACTAGTGACCCCCAAGACTGAGGTGGTGAGGCTCCAGAGATCCAGCTACACATTGTTCCCTGTAGAAGGAAAAAATCTGGCTTTTGGAGTCTTCTGTTAGTCATTGGCTGAAGACTGTGGACAAGTGGGAGTTGTGGAAGAAGGAGGGTGTAAACTCATAAGAGGTGGCTTTCTTGAGACTCAGGCCACAGCTGCAGAGAAGGGATAGTGGGCTGGTTTTGCACTGGCTGGTACAAGGTATCTAGGGTACCACTCATAGTCATTTCTACACCAGCAACCCCTGTGCCTATTTATGATTATTGCCCCTTTAAATATTTTTGGAAATTTGTTTTTGTATAGGGGCTGGTATATGGATGTCAGAGGACAACCTGAAGGTCTGTTTTCATCTACCTTCTTTGAGCCAGGTTCTCTCTGGTTGTTTGGTGGCTGCATGTGCCAATCTACCTGCCCTGCAAGCTTCCAGATTCTCCTACCTCCTCCTCACATTGGCAGAGGCACATTGGGATCACAGATGTGTTTGAAACTTTGTATTTGGCTTTACATAGTGCTGGGGAGGACTGAACTCAGCAGGTTTGCAAGTAAGCACCATGGACCACTGAACCACCACCCCAGGTCTGATGTCCACATCTTTCCCAGGGATCCTATGGCAGAGGACAGATGCTATGTTTGTCAGAAGGTGAGCTGGTGGGATGACAGGGCTGAGGACAACAGAAAGAGCAGGTGAGTTTTAGGACTGAAGCCTGCATTTAGACAGGGTGTGGCAGCGTGGGTGAGAATGATCAGTACATGAAGTGAGAGGAGCTGGAGAGGTGATTCAGAAGCACCTTGCTGTGGCATTGAGAGGCAGTGGCAGACAGGGTGCACCGGTGACCTGTGGGAGGGGCTGGGGTGGTGAACCCTGCAGGTTCAGCACCAGGCCTTCAGGACACAAACACGGCTCCAGCACATCGCAACACCTGCATCTGCCCCCGCCCAGCCCTGTTCTGTGCGCTGTGGAGAAGTGTCCTCTAAGCCTGAACCAGCCTTTAGAATGACTTTCCCACCTCTCCTTTCTGCACAGTGTGGAAAAGGCACATGAAAAGGTTTAAGTGTGGTAATAGAATGCTCTACTTTTTCTAATCTGTTTAAAGGATTAGTATGAAAAGCAAATCTCTTCAGCCATGATGCTTAAATTCTTTAGGATCCTTTGATGCACTTCTTAATTAGCCAAGAAGTCCAACTGAAGGGTATACTCATGTAAGTAAAGAAGTCATTGCACAGTTTAAGATGCAGGAATATGTAATTATATAGAATTTTACCTGTAATATATGAGACCCAGAATAAAAGCAATATTCCTAAAGGAAACCCAGCTTGCTTCATGGAATAAGGCAATCCTGGAAAAACATAAAATGCCCATTCCCTTACATTAAAAGGATATATAGGAACACAAAAGTTTTCTCCAATTCATATATATATAACAGGAAAAATAAATTCATATTTGTACATGACAAAATTATAAGCAGCACAATTTAGGGCAGTCAGAAAATAAAATATTAGTACATTAATACTTATTTCAGAGTAAAATGTTGTTATGGACATGTTACAAAAACAAATTTACAAGATGATAAGAAAATAATTAGGAAAAACTAAATAAAATAGATATAAGTTCACCCAAATAATGTTCACTTTAGGGTGAGGGTGACATATGTCTTCATGTGTAGGAGAACAATGACCCAACCCCTTCCTCACGTGCTTACAAGGGAAGCAGAGGACCAATGTATTGGAAAAATAGGAGCTGCTCCTTTGTTTAAACTAACTGGCCACAGTTGAAAGCAATGAAATTCATTTTCAATGAACCAGTTTGTGTATGTGACAGAACATGAGAAATGTTTATTTCATAAGTTTATAATTTAAAAGTTAACAGCACATAAATAGGTAAGGAAATGTATGGATTTAGTTTTTCATAAGATTGTCATGTTTCATGTTGCACTTTTGTACCTATAATATGTTTTGGGGGGGTTTTACAGTTCTGGAAGATCACAGGAAGGTGATCTAAATGATGGTTCAGAAAGAAGAAACAAATGAATTAGGTGAAGTTACCAACTGACTAGGTAAGGGATGAAAAGCACCTTTTCTCCCTCCTTTGCCACGTGGAGGGTGCTGCAGTGGGGAGTGCTGACCACAATGCTGTGTCCAGCATAAATAAGACTGACGCACAGTGCTTCTTTGGAATTAAGAAAGGAAGGCTTTCATGAAAGAAACTTATACTTTTCTTCTAAGATATTTTTTTTTCTCTAAAATCCACCAGTGAACGCTACTAACTTTTAAGCTTGGTCTTTTTACTTAACATCAAAAGCAAAACCGAACAGATCACAGGTCACTTACCTATGATGCCAGAGCCTATAATTGAATTGACCACATTGAAAACCGCTGCAGACTGACACGACCTCCCTTTCTGCTCATTTCCGGAGACCAGAGCCTCTCTGTCACCCATGTCTCTCTATTTCAACAGACAAAACAGTGATTAACTATCTCCTTGCTCCAAAACTGGTCCATTTCAAGTATTCAATGCAAGATTTGCAGCATGCGAATACAGCTAAGTAATGTCAGTGGTGATAATAAAACACAGACGAGGGTAATAACGGATGACAGTAATAGTAACGACAGAGCCCCCAAGTTCATTCCTAGGGCGCCCACACCGCATGGGTCTCAGGAATCAACTACACTACTTCGTGAAATTCCAGGGGTTATATTGAACAGTGTTTGCCAAGTGAGGAGGGGCCAGATTAAGTCAGCTAAAGGTACCCTCTTTCCTTTCTGGAGAACTTTCCCGGTGCTAAACCAAGACCCCAGAAGAAGGTAGCTGACCTGTTGCGGAGTGAAGGCAACTGGAGGGGAACTGCTCAGAGCCCGTCCTCAGCACCTTTTACCTGCGGCGGGAAGATGGACTGTGGCTCCTGGTAGCTCATGGCTGGTGAGGGTTCCGGGCTAAGGGGAAAGTTCTGTAGCCGCAAACCCCCGCTCGCGCCTGGCCAGGCTCCTCGGCGTCCCCGTCCGGTCCCCGAGGCTGGCGAGTGCAGGGAGCTCGGTCCCAGCGGTCAGGTCCCCTGCGCGACCTGCAGCCCAGAGAGCTGCCTCACACGGCTGGGGCTGGTTCCCGCAGGAGTGCGCTTGGCTGGATGCAGGTCCTCCTGCTCTAGGAAGCTCCAAGAAGCTTCAGACTTCCCCCGTCCCCACCCACCCCGCCATTCACCCACCACCACCTCTCCTCAGGGAGCCGGACAACTTCTCTTTCTGAAGCTTGGAGGTACAGCTTGTTCCTTCCACACAGCCCTGCCCACTCCGCAGTTCACTCCCAAATCCTCTGTTCTTAGGTCTGATGCCCAAAGCGGTAGCAGCCCGGCTTCACAGAGCATCTTTTCTATTGCTGCTTCCTTCCCTCTACATCTCTTCCAGGGCTGGAAAAAAATAAATAAAAAAATAGCCCAACCCATGTACCCCAACAAGAAAGGTCCCTTTGGAGGGGGGAGGACAGGGAGGAAGCTAACAATGGTAACAACTTGACTGTATTCACTGAGTACAAAACTAATTAAAAAAAAAATAGAAAGGAGGGAAAAAGGAGTCTCTAAATAAAATTTAATTTCAAGAAAAAAACAAAAATAGCATGTTTTCCAAGAAATTTGCAAATTTAATTTCTGTGCATGCTTTAGTCAAATGCTTCCTGGTAACTTATAAGAATAGGAGACAAAAAGAAGAAAAGGAAGATGCTTTGTTAATGTATTCAGGTAATAAACCTTAACAAGCAAAAGACAGGGAGTGGAGAGATGGCTCAGCTGTTAAAGGCACTGGTAGCAAAGCCTGACAGTCCTGGTTTGATTCCATAGTCCCCACATAAAGCCAGATGTACACAATGATGCATGTGTCTAAGGTTTGAAGAGGCAAGAACCCTTCCCTACACCCTTCTGTCTCTCTGAAATTAAAAAAAAAAATTAAAGGAAAGGACAGACCCAGAGGGTGACAAAGGGAAGACCTTACAGTGGCTGAGCTAGAAAAAAAAAATTCTGAAATGCTGTTCTATTCACCGTCTTTATATTACAGCTGATGAAACAGGCCCAGAGTGTATTTAATCACAAAGATAAAGAATACATGGAGTATAATTCCAGAGGATCTTTTTCACAGATGTAAATTATGATATTTTTTCTCAATTTTTATTAACATCTTCCATGATTATAAAGAATATCCCATGGTAATACCTTCCTTCCCCCAGCTTTCCCCTTTAAAACTCCATTCTCCATCATATCCCCTCCCCATCTCAATCAGTCTCTCTTTTATTTTGATGTCATCATCTTTTCCTCCTCTTATGATGGTCTTGTGAAGGTAGTGTCAGGCACTGTGAGGTCATGGATATCCAGACCATTTTGTGTCTGGGAGGAGCATGTTGTAAGGAGTCCTACCCTTCCTTTTGACTCTTACATTCTTTCCACCACCTCTTCCACAATAGACCCTGAACCTTGGAAGGTGTGATAGAGATATTACTCAGTACTCCAGTCCCTTCTTTCCAGCACTATGATACCTTCTGAGTCGTCCCAAGGTCACTGCCATCTGAAAAGAGAAGATTCTGTACCAAAAGTGAGAGTAGCATTAATATAAGTGTATGAATATTAAGAGAAGTGCTTACTGGGCAGTTTGATAAGCATAGTATATACATTTAGCCAGACATCAGCAGACGTTACACCCCTAGGGTTCATGACTACCCCTGTTTTAAGTTTTCAGTATCAGGGATGTATTCCCTCTCATGGAGTGGGCCTCCAGTCCAATTAGAGGGCAGTTGGTTTCCACCATGATAGACATGCCACTATTGCACCCGTTGGCTCATTTGGCCTGGCTGACCAAATATAAAGCTTGCAGTGTCCACTGTTGAGTATCTTCACTGGTGATATCTCTTTCTCCAATTGAACTGCATGTAGAATGGCTTCTTCCAGCTTTCTGTCAGCTGTTGTACATGGAGGAGGTTATCAGCTCAGTTCCAGCAGGATTTCTCAGTGGTCTTGCAGCCCAAGTATGTGGAGTCTTCAGCAATAGGGTCTTACCATCTATTCCTGGTGGGAAACCAAGGGCCTCGGCAATGGCCTGTAATGTTTTGGGGGCATCAGGGACCTCCCTGGCCAACAACTCACTAGAAGGTACCACATCCCTGGCACTGAAAACTTTCTAGCAACAATCTATGGCTCCTGAGTGTTCCATTGTCCAAAAACGGAGGATTCCATATGATTAATTTATATCCTCTTAGATATTGATTAGCCCTCCCTCCCCCTTTCCTTTACTCAATCTCTTCCCCTGACCTCACGTTGGGCCTTTTCACCCCCATTAATCTATTCTTCTACTTACATATATACAATACCATCCTATTAAGTACCCCCCTGCCTTCCTTTCTCTTCCCTTTATATCTCTTTTTTAGCTTACTGGCCTCTGCTACTGAGTTTTTTCCTTCTCACACAGAAGCCCAATCATCTGTAGCTAGGATCCACATATGAGAGAGAGCATGTGGCACTTGGCTTTCTAGGCCTGCGTTACCTCACTTAGTATAAATTATGATATTTTTTAAGTTTGGAAAAAGTAGAGTTGTGAAATAAACCCAACAAACTCTCTAACATGAGTTGAAGAAATGTTAACATTTTATTAAAGTAAGCCTTGAATTTCTCAGTAGCAATCCAGTTTCCTTCCCCATTCCGCTGTCCTTCACATCATGCCTGAAGTCACCCAGTTCATGAAGGCAGTGGGTATCTTTTCTATCTGTGATTCACAAGTTAATTCTTCTGTGACCATATATAGTATATGACATTGATGGCATATCACATTGATGATGTATAACATTGTAGACCTCATGTAGCATTGTAATCTCATGTTCCTGATGCATGATTGTAGAAAAATGCAGATCTCACTTGTCCATTTTATCTTCCTAGCAGTTTAGTTATTCATCTCTTCATACATTGAACATTGAACATGTAAGTGACAATTTTGCTAGAACTGTTAGGCAGTAGGGCATGAACACTTTCAGCTTCAGTTATTTCCAAATTGCTCCACTGATCATACCAATTACACTCTCACCAATAGGGGTGAACTTGTTCTTCTGCACTGTCAATACCAAGAGAGCTATTTTGTTGTTGTCTCTGAGTGTATGATTGTTGTATACATTTCCATTATCTTTATTTTGATGTGGTGGAAATTTTCATATACTTATAACCCTTGAAAATTGTTTTGAAGAATATTACTTTTACTTTCTTTCTTTTATTTACAAACACAAGAACTAAGCTAATAAAAATTCCTTAAATGGAAGTCCTGGAATACACTTTCATAGGCATAAAATGGAGGAATAATGTGTGCACGTTATAGTAACATGCTGTCTTCCTTATTTTCTTTTATGCCCCACTGTACTGGTCCTATTTTATTAGCTGACTGGAAAACTAGACAATCCTCCCAAGTAAAGAGGTATGGGCTTAATCCTCTTCCTCATCACCACCAGCTCCGGCCTCACCCTGGCCCTTCTTGGGATTTTTCCTCCTCAGGCGACCTGACGGCCAGCCACCACCATATGGAGAACGACGGGAGAAGTTGATGTGCTCCTGGGAATCCAGGCGGACAATGAAGGACGGATGTTCACCACCTGCTTGCCGACCCTGATGCGGCGCTGGCAGATGAGCACACGGGCATGGTGGATAGACTTGGCCAGGCCCAGCTTGAAGACCTGGGTCTGCATCCACCTCTCCAAGAAATCCCCAGTCTTTAGGCCCATGTAATCCAGCTTCATCTTGCCCTTATCTAGCACCCCAATGCGCACAAGTCGCCGCAGCAGGGCATTGCCTTTGAAAAGACACTCCTGGTCCTTTTCGTCCAGCGTCAGCAGCTCGTGGGCAGCCTTGCGGATCTTCACCAGGGTAAACTTGAGCCTCCAGACCTCACGTTTGTACCGGAGCCCATGATAAGCTTCAGTTTCCGGTCCAGAGAGGATTTCTCGAAGGGTCTCCACGGGGTCACATAAGTCTTGCTACAAACCCAGCTTCAGGCAACCTGCATGTTGGCTCTGCGTGGCCGCACGTGCGTATGCACCCCTTAAGAGAAAGAGGCGCTTGCCTGAGAAGACTAAGGGCCAGGTTCAATTCTCCAGTACCCACATAAGCCAGATACATAAGGTGGCACATGCATATGGAGTTTGTTTGCAGTTGCTAGAGACCCTGACACACTGCTTCTCTCTGTCTGCCCCCCCCCAAAAGAATAAATAGAATATTTTTCAAATGCATATGTTCATGACTGCTATGTAATAATGTGTAAGAGTTCCTAGTCTAAAGCAATAATAAAGACAAGAGAAATTAGAGAGATGATAATTGGAAATACAGAAATAAAATTGCCAGCAGAGTGTGGTGGTACATACCTTTCCCCCAGCACTTGGGAGGCAGAGGTAGGAGGATCACTGTGAGTTTGAGGACCCCCTGGGACTACAGAGTGAGTTCTACACTCATCACATCACATGAATATACATATACATAAAAAGAAATAGAAAAATGGGCAGGAAATAAAAGTACATAAAATGAAAATAATTTTTTTAAAAAACAATTGGTAAGCAGAGCTTTAGTTCCAGCACTCAGGAAGCTGAGATAGGAAGATTGCCATGCATTCAAGGCCATCCTGGGGCTACAGAGTGAGTTCCCAGTCAGCTGGGACTAGGATGGGATACTGTTTCAAAAAAATATTATATTTCTAATCTCACCAAAATTTTTAAGCTTAAAATTGGTGTGTCAACCTTACGTCTTTCTTTTCTTTTTCTCTGTGGGGTTTTGAAACATGTCCACAAGTTCTGATGCTCCCTTCAAAAGGTAGTTTAATTCCCTTTCTCGTGAGAGTGTGCTGGACTTAATGACTTTCTTCTAACGGAAGGCATGTGGTGGAAGTGATGTGAGTTGCTTGAGAAACTAAGTCATAAGTCATTGTGGCTTCTGAATTGCTCCTTCTCAGGTCACTTTGGAAGAATCCAGACACTATGTTGTGAGAAATTATAATTATATATGGAGAGGTTTATGTGGGTGGAAGTGCAGACTTCCGCAAATGTCATGTAAATGAGCTCTGTAGGGAGGGTCCTCCAATGTCAATCAAGTTTCCCAATGTCTACACTGTCCCACAACTGCCTGGCTGCAGCTTCATGAGACACCCTTAGCCAGGCTGTCCAAACAAGTCATCCCAAATTTTTGATCTGTAGAACATGCAAGAGAGTTGATGTTTGTGACCTTCTAGGCCATTGACATTTGTTATTACTTTCACTGCAATAAATAGCTACAATAGGATCATGTATATGTGTGTGTGTGTGTGTGTGTGTGTGTGTGTGTGTGTGTGTATACATACAGCAGTCTTTCTATGCATAGTAAATGATCTCTCTTGAAAGGATCTTTTCACTTCAAGAGTACTATGTTCTCTGACCAGGTGTGGTGGCACATGCCTTTAATCCCAGCATTGGGGGGACAGAGGTAGGAGGATTGCTATGAGTTCAAGGTCACCATGAGATTACATAATGAGTTCTAGGTTAGCCTAGGCTAAAGTGAAACCCTACCTCGAAAAAAACAACAACAACAAAAAGAGTAATATATTCTGTATATAAAAATTTGAAGCAGAAAGCAGTCACTGACAATCCTGGCATGCACAGGAAAGCAGGGTTGATGTGTTAGAACCCATCAGTTCAGTCAAATTATATGGTGTTTTGTTGTTGGATAAGTACAGATCCACATGCAACAGGAAAATAAAACCACCTGTGTTACTGAGTCTGTCTTTGCACCAGACTGAGGTCAGGAAACCAGACTTTAAGGAATCCAGAGAGTCCTAATTTGAGCTTTTTATAGAATTGCACAATTACGTCAAATAATACTCTTTATCCAAGTAAGAATATTACTTTTCTCCATTATTTGGTTGTAGTCCAGGCTAGTTGACTTCTGAGATCACCTGATTTCTTAGAAATACTGAAATGCAGCTGCCTCTGTTCAGACGTCTGAATTTAGACATCTCTTTCTAATAGCTAAGCTGGCTGACCCCTTTCTGACATTACTAAGGTTCCAACTGGGATGAAACTAAAGGATGTAGTTAATTAGCTCATGGTAAATGCTTCATAAATGTCCACTGCTGGAATATTTAAACAAAAATACTTTGTTGGGTCAAAATTGTGTAATGCAGAGGAGATTGTGGTTACTGCAGCAAAAACTTCACCTGGCTCTCTACACATCTATTCCTTCTTCCACCCTAAGACAGTCTCTGATTTCTGTCAACGCTGTGATCACTTAAAGGAGTAATAAAATTTATACTCTCACCTATCAGCCATGTGGCTAAAAGGAGGTGGATGGCATGTGTGTTCTTAAAGAGAAGATAGCGATACCCTTCCCTCTTGTCTGTTCATTCTTGGTGAAGTGCAGATATGCTAGCTCAAGCAGCAGCTTCACTCCAGCAACTACCTGCTGCAAAGTAAATAACGAAGAAGGCAAGAGAACAGCACAACTGTGTGTGCGAAGTCAGAAGGAAATAAATTTCAATATTGCTTGGGTCACTGTTAATGAGGCTTTCTCTCATTTCAGACAATCCTAACCTAAAGGTATTCCTCTTGTAGGTATTGAGACTTTAATTTGAGTAGTCAAATAGGACTTGTTTTATTTAGACATTTCTATGCAGCCATAAAAAAAGATTCTTTAACTGAATTCCTCTTGGAAGTAATAGGAAAGCTCATTTTTGCTGTCCTATTTTGTTTACTAATAAAAGCAACTCACCACTGGATCCATAAGTAATAAACTATTAATCATTAGATTCTGATATATTCAGTTTCACCTCACCAATGACCTGGCTTGCACAACTGGGGGGATACTCTGTCCTCAGTGTCACCTGGATCATCCTATGTGGGTCAGGTACTAGATTTATCTTAGGTGCCAAGGCATCTGATCAGTGTGACAGTTTAGGTCTTACTTTGGGATCTACAGAGAATTCTTACCCTTAAATTGTGAACCTGAGCACTGACCCAGCTCTGATTGACTTAGTGTGCTCTCAGTGTCTCCTCACCATTGTCATTATCCCCTTCGGAGATGGGGAATACAACTCAGTGCATGGAAAGTGGAAGGAAGAATGTTTCCTGGGAATTTGAATTAATTTAATCCTCTTTTTTGTTTAAGTTTCTAACTTTTTCTTCAGAAAGTCATGAAATCTCTTCCAGGCTCCAAAAGCTGGAGGTGGCTGTTTGTCACAAAGCAGTCATCTCATGTCCACTGTGGTAGTTTGAATGGTTGCCCTCCAATATATTCAGGATTTTATTAAAGTTTGCAATTTTGATCTGCAGCCACCTGGCTGGAGTAAATGTCACTGTTGGTGGATCCTAGGGTCTAGTCCTAAGGTGTATGGGTGGATATGGAATTCCAGTCTAATGATATGCAAAGTGCTTGCTTGCTTTTTGGTGGTGGTTTATGGCTCTTCTCTCTGCTTGGATCTATGAAACAGGGGACAACTTCTTCTGCCATTATGGAACTTCCTCTGGATCTCTAAGCTTCATATTATATTAATCCATTCTTCCTCCCATAAACTGTGTCTGGTTTGGAGGTTCATCTCAGCAACATGAGGTTGCCCATTTTAGAAATGGTACAGAGGAGTGGGATGCAGTTGCTGTGAGATGAATCTGACCATGCCGATTTTGATACTTTGAAACTTTTGTCTTGGAGAAATTGGCATGGACTTTGAGCTTGTAACTGAAGATGCCTTCTGGTGGGTAAGCCGGGCATCATGGACTATTATGATGAAATTTTGAAAATGCTAAGTGCAGAGAGAATTGTATTTGGAGGCTTGGCTAATGAACTTGTTAAGGGGAAGGAAAGACTGCAGAGGAATTTGTTGGCACTGTGCTACTGGCATCAGGGCTGGTTGCATTTTGCTGCCCATGCCCAGAGAGTTTGACAAGGTTAAATTTGTAATGGACTGATGTGCTTTGCTAAAGATATGGGACTGAGCTTCCGGTCAAGATGGCGGCATAGGAACCACGCCTAAGCAGCCTAGGGGAGAAAAAGCCAAAGAAAACCCAGCAAAATACACAAGGGAGGTGTATAAGAGATTAAAACAGCAGCGGAGAAGTAGGAGATATCCAGAGCCCACACGGGCAGGCCGAAGCAGCTCCGGCAGCGGCAGCTCGGGACCCGGTAGCGGCAGCTCAGGATCCGGCAGCGGCAGCTCGGGACCCAGTAGCGGTGACTTGGGCTCCGGCAGCGGCACCTCGGGACCCGGTAGCGGCGATTCGGACTCTGGCAGCGGCAGCGGCAGCACGGGCACCGGCAGCTGCATCTCGGGCTCCGGCAGTGGCGACTCGGGATCCAACAGCGGCGGCTCAGACCCCGGCAGCGGAAGCGGCGGTGGAAGCCGGAAGCGGCGGTGGAAGCCGTGACTCCAGCCCCCAAAACACCATCAGCTGCTCTGGTACCGGCCACAGCGGCTTCAGGGCAGTGAATCCAGCAGCGGAGGCTCCAGCGGCTTCAGCGGCAGAGGCGGATCCCGCAGCGGCAGCACCAGCGGATCAGAGGCGGAGGACCCAGCAGCGGCAGCTCCAGCGGATCAGCGGGGGCAGACCCAGCAGCGGCATCTCCAGTGGCGGATCCAGCAGCAGTGGTCTCAGCAGCGGCAGCTCCAGCGGCAGCAGCGGGGATCCAGCATCAGGGGCGCCAATCTGCAGGGCCACAGTTGCCAGGCTTGGTTTGCCCCACAGGAAAAGCCAGTACCCAGTTCCAGAAAGCAGAACAGTGGCCCAACATCCCAGCCAGCAACTTGACTGAGACCAAAAGCATCCAAAGAGGTAACTGGGATTGAACCAGGGAAGGGTCTCACCTGGTCACAAGCTGACTTGTATCCCTCAACAGACCAGAAATCTTAACTTCTTTGTTGATAGAGGATCTGGTTTTTATAATACCTAATCTTGCATAAATGCTCGGTGCTGTTCTTGACTGAATGTGTATAGGGTTTAGTTACATTTTAGAATATACCTGTATTTTATTCCACTCAACCTATTTGAATACTCCCATAGCAGGCAAACTTAACCCCTAGGACCACATGTCTAGATACCCTGAGAGTGGTAAGAGCCACACCTAACATCTTAATCTCCTACATAGAAGATATACAATATCAGATCAATAGATACAGCAAAGGATACCCAGCTAACTGGAAAATCTAAGCAGTAACTTAATCCAAGATGCAAAAATATATACATTATAACACAAGAAACACCAAAAACCAAGGCAATATAAATCCACCAAAAAGCATCAATGCTTCAGAAATGACCTCTAGTGAAAACGAGTTAGAGAAAATGCCTGAGAAAGATTTCAAAAGAATGATTGTAAATATGTTCAATGAACTCAAAGAAGAAATCAAAGGAATCAGAGAAGATACAGGACACCAATTTAACGAAATAAAGAAATCAATACAAGACATAAAGAAGGAAATAGAAATAATGAAGAAAAACCAGTCAGAATTACTAGCAATGAAGAACACAGTTAATGAAATAAAAAACTCTGTAGAAAATCTCACCAGTAGAATGGATGAAGGAGAGGACAGAATATCTAAGCTAGAAGACCAGGTGGCAGATCTAATACAATCCAACAAAGAGAAAGACAAACTAATAGAAAAGTATGAATGGGAATTTCAAGATATTCAGGACACTATGAAAAGATCAAATATAAGAATTCAGGGTATAGTAGAAGGAGAAGAATTTCAATCCAAAGGTATAGTAGGCATCTTCAACAAAATCATAGAAGAAAACTTCCCCCAAATTGGGAAAGAGGTGCCAATGCAGATACAGGAAGCATTTAGAACACCAGCCAGACAAAACCTGGAAAGAACCTCTCCTCGCCATATTATAATCAAACTACCAAACACACAATCCAAAGAAAAAATATTCAAAGCAGTTAGAGAGAAAAATCAAGTTACCTACAAAGGCAAGCCCATCAGGATCACAGCAGATTACTCAACACAAACTTTCAAAGCCAGAAGGGCTTGGAGTGATGTATTCCAAACTCTGAAAGATAACAACTGTCAACCAAGGCTACTTTATCCTGCAAAACTATCCATTGAAATAGATGGAGAAATAAGGACATTCCACGACAAAAGCAGGCTAAAGGAGTATTTGAAGACAAAACCAGCTCTACACAAAATACTTGAAAGAATCCTCCATGCCGAAGAGAAAGAAAAACACACATATAAGGAACCTGGAAAACAACAAACAACACTCAAATACTAGTTAATATAAGAGAGCAAAGGTAGAACCAGAACCACAAAAAAAAAAAAAAAAAAAAAAAAAAAAAAAATGGCAAGCATAAATACACATCTTTCAATAATATCTCTTAATATCAATGGCCTCAATGCTCCAACCAAAAGACATAGATTTGCAGACTGGGTTAAAAAGCAGGACCCTACAATTTGTTGTCTCCAAGAAACTCACCTTTCTACAAAGGATGGACATTATCTTAGGGTGAAAGGTTGGAAAACGGTGTTTCAAGCAAATGGACCCAGAAAGCAAGCAGGGGTTGCTATCCTAATAGCTGACAAGGCAGACTTCACTCCAACATTAGTCAAGAAAGATAAGGAAGGTCACTTTATATTGATTAAGGGCACACTCCAACAGGAGGACATTACAATCCTAAACATATATGCACCTAACATGGGGGCTCCCAAATTCATCAAACAAACACTGTTAGAACTAAGGTCACAGATAACACCAAACACAGTGGTAGTTGGTGACTTTAACACCCCACTCTCATCAATTGACAGGTCATCCCGGGAAAAAATAAACAGAGAGGCATCTGGACTAAACGAGGTCATAGAAGGAATGGACCTAACAGACATATACAGGACATTTCATCCAAATGCTGCAGAATATACATTCTTTTCAGCAGCACATGGATCATTCTCTAAAATAGACCATATATTAGGACACAAAGCAAATCTTAACAAATTCAGGAAAATTGAAATAATTCCTTGCATTCTATCTGACCACAATGGAATCAAACTACAAATCAATAGCAAGAAAGGATATAGAGCATACACAAAATCATGGAAACTAAACAATACATTACTAAATGATGAATGGGTCAATGAAGAAATCAAGAAGGAAATCAAAAAATTTATAGAGTCAAACAATAATGAGAACACAACATACCAAAATCTCTGGGACACAATGAAGGCAGTTCTAAGAGGTAAATTTATAGCTTTAAGTGCCTATATTAAGAAATTAGAAAGGTCGCAAATAAATGACCTAATGCTTCACCTTAAAGCCTTGGAAAAAGAAGAACAAGGCATACCAAAAATCAGTAGACGGGAAGAAATAATAAAGATTAGGGCAGAAATTAATGAAATAGAAACCAAAAAAAACAATACAAAGAATTAATGAAACAAAGAGCTGGTTCTTTGAAAGGATAAACAAGATTGATAAACCCTTAGCAAATCTGACCAAAAGAAAGAGAGAAGAGACACAAATTAATAAAATTAGAGATGAAAAAGGTAACATCACGACAGATGCCAGAGAAATTCAAAAAATCATAGGGACATATTATAAAAACATATACTCCACAAAGTTTGAAAATCTGAAAGAAATGGATGATTTCCTTGATTTATATGACCTACCTAAATTAAATCAAGATGAGATTAATCACTTAAATAGACCTATAACAAGCATGGAAATCCTAACAGTTATCAAAAATCTCCCAACTAAAAAAAGCCCAGGCCCAGATGGATTCACTGCTGAATTTTACCAGACCTTCAGGGAAGAGCTAACACCATTGCTTCTTAAGCTTTTCCATGAAATAGAAAAAGAAGGAATTCTACCAAACTCCTTCTATGAAGCCAGCATCACTCTGATACCAAAACCAGGCAAAGATAGAACAAAAAAGGAAAATTACAGACCAATCTCCCTCATGAACATAGATGCAAAAATTCTCAACAAAATATTGGCAAACAGAATACAAGAATACATTAGAAAGATCATTCACCCTGACCAAGTAGGCTTTATTCCAGAGATGCAGGGATGGTTCAACATACGCAAATCTATAAATGTTATACATTATATAAATGGGTTGAAGGACAAAAATCACATGATCATCTCATTAGACGCAGAGAAAGCATTCGACAAAATCCAACATCCCTTCATGATAAAAGTCCTACAGAGACTGGGAATAGAAGGAACATATCTCAATATAATAAAGGCTATTTATGATAAGCCTACAGCCAACATATTACTAAATGGGGAAAAACTGGATGCTTTTCCACTAAAATCAGGAACAAGACAAGGGTGTCCACTGTCCCCACTTTTATTTAATATAGTTCTGGAAGTCTTAGCCATAGCAATAAGGCAAGAGACATGCATAAAAGGGATACAAATCGGAAAGGAAGAGGTCAAGTTATCATTATTTGCAGATGACATGATTCTATATATAAAGGACCCTAAAGACTCTACTAGCAAACTGTTAGAGCTGATAAAAACCTACAGTCATGTAGCAGGATACAAAATAAATACACAGAAATCAGTAGCCTTCATATATGCTAACAACAAACACACAGAGGATGAGATCAGAGAATCACTCCCATTCACAATTGCATCAAAAAAAATAAAGTACCTTGGAATAAACCTTACTAAGGAAGTAAAGAATCTATACAATGAGAACTTTAAAACACTCAAGCGAGAAATTGCAGAAGACACTAGGAAGTGGAAAAACATCCCTTGTTCCTGGATTGGAAGAATCAATATTGTGAAAATGGCAATCTTACCAAAAGCAATCTACACATTTAACGCAATCCCCATCAAAATTCCAAAGGCATTCTTCACGGAAATAGAAAAAACAATCCAAAAATTCATTTGGAATCACAAAAAACCTCGAATATCTAAAATAATACTGAGCAACAAAAATAAGGCTGGTGGTATCACCATACCTGATTTTAACCTATACTACAGAGCCATAGTAACAAAAACAGCATGGTACTGGCACAAAAGCAGACTCGTAGATCAATGGAACAGAATAGAGGACCCAAATGTAACCCCATGTAGTTATAGCCACCTGATATTTGATAAAAATGCCAAAAATACTCATTGGAGAAAAGACAGCCTCTTCAGCAAATGGTGTTGGGAAAACTGGATATATATCTGTAGAAGGATGAAAATAGATTCTTCTCTTTTTCCATGCACAAGAATTAAGTCCAAATGGATTAAAGACCTTAACATCAGACCTGAAACTCTGAAACTGCTAGACGAAAAAGTAGGGGAAACCCTTCAACATATTGGTCTTGGCAAAGACTTTCTGAATACAACCCCAATTGCTCAGGCAATAAAATCACAGATTAACCACTGGGACCTCATGAAAATACAAAGATTTTGCACTGCAAAGGACACGGTGAAGAAAGCAAAGAGGCAACCTACAGAATGGGAAAAAATCTTCACCAGCTATATATCTGATAGAGGATTAATATCTAAGATATACAAAGAACTCAAGAAGTTAAATAATAAGGAATCAAACAAACCAATCAAAAAATGGGAAATGGAGCTAAATAGAGAATTCTCAAAGGAAGAAATACGAATGGCATATACGCATCTAAAAAAATGTTCTACATCCCTAGTCATCAGGGAAATGCAGATTAAGACTACATTGAGATTCCATCTCACTCCTGTCAGATTGGCTACCATCATGAAAACAAATGATCATAAATGTTGGCGGGGATGTGGAAAAAGAGGAACCCTTCTACATTGTTGGTGGGAATGCAATCTGGTCCAGCCATTGTGGAAATCAGTGTGGAGGTTCCTAAAACAGCTAAAGATTGATCTACCATATGACCCAGCTATAGCTCTCCTAGGCATATATCCTAAGGACTCATCTCATTACCTTAGAGATACTTGCTCAACCATGTTTATTGCTGCTCAATTTATAATAGCTGGGAAATGGAACCAGCCTAGATGTCCCTCAACTGATGAGTGGATAATGAAGATATGGCACATTTATACAATGGAGTTTTACTCAGCAGTAAAGAGAAATGAAGTTATGAAATTTGCAGAAAAGTGGATGGATCTGGAAAGAATTATACTAAGTGAGGTAACCCAGGCCCAGAAAGCCAAGCGCCACATGTTCTCCCTCATATGTGGATCTTAGCTACAGATGATTGGGCTTCTGTGTGAGAAGGAAAAAACTCAGTAGCATAGGCCAGTAAGTTAAAAAAGGAGATAGAAAGGGAAGAGAAAGAAAGGGAGGAGGGCTTTTATTAGGTTGATATTGTATATATGTAAGTAGAAAGATTGAGATGGGGAGGGGATATGATGGAGAATGGAATTTCAAAGGGGAAAGGGGGGAGGGTAATACCATGGGATTTTTTTTTGTTATCATGGAAAATATTAATAAAAATGGAGAAAAATAAAAATAAAATAAAATAAAATAAAATGTGTTAAAGAGAAATAATGAAAAAAAAAAGATATGGGACTGAGAAATTTATGATTTTTAAGCTGGAAAAACTCAACAAGTTTAAAATTGCTGGCTGCTAAAGTGGCTATTGTAAAATACATTATCATTTGGAAGGAAGATTGGCCAACTGCTTTATATTAAAACAATGGACAGGATGCCTTAGGAAAGAATGGATGATAGGAAGGCAAACTCTTTTGAAAGGAGATCTGAATAGAAGGAGCCTGCTGTTCAAGGTTTTGATTTATTTAATCTCAAAATTAAGAATATGGCTGGGTCTGGCACACTGGTATTGATTTTGGAAACATGAGAAATGCATGGAGTGGTCATGTAGTGTTCCTAGTCCCAGGAGCTGCTGCTGAGACATGGCATATAGGCTGGGTGTGATGACTCTGAGGCTGATGAGCAATTGGAAGATAGACTACTGTTTGCATGGAGACACAAAGATGCTTTGGATATACCAGGACTGTGCAAGGACTGCCATGGAGTACGTTGACAGCCTGGCATGGAAGTTTTCCCTGGATACTCAGCCCAGCTGGTAGGATAGAATTGCATAATCCAGAGACTGTCAGTCACTGGTTATGATATCTGACTTTACAGATGTTTGATGTTTGCTTCATGATTATTAAGCTTGCATTGTTCCAGTCTCTCCCTGTTATGCCTTATAGAAGTTGGAAATGTTTACTCTGTGTCTTTATATGTTAAAAGCATATAACTTATTTTGATTTTACAGGATTCCCAGGTAAGAGACTATCTTACATCTCAGATGAGACTTTAGAACTATCTTAAGTTAGTAAAGACTGTGGTTACCTTTGAATGTGACAATATACAGTGTGAGATGGTCATGAATCTATTAGGGACCAGAGGTGCAATGTGGTAGTTTGAGTGGGTATCCCCCCCCATATATTCAGGATTTTATTAAAGTTTGTAATTTAGATCTGCAGCCATCTGGCTGGAGGAGATGTTACTGTGGGTAGAGACTAGGGTCCAGTTGTAAGTTGTGGGGATGGATTTGAAATTTCAGTATAAAGATATGTAACATGCCTGAGCTTTGACTGGAGTTCCTAAGAGTGCTTGCTTACTTTTTGGTAGTGGCTTGTGGCTTTTCTTCCTGCTTGAATCTGTGAAAGGCGGCAGGGGGTAGGGCGGGGACTTATTCTGCCATTATAGAACTTTCTGTAGATCTCTAAGCTGCAAATAAAGTCCCTTCCTCCAATAACCGTGCCTGGTTTAGAAGTTCATCTCAGCAATGTGAATCTATCTGCTATATCCACTACATGGTGAGTAATGTCATACAAGATAATAGGGAACAAAACAAATCTGGGACAAGAGAGATGGCTATAAGTGAAATGTACTTGCTTGTAAAGCCTATGATCTGGGTTTAATCCCCCAGAACCCATGTAATTCCAGATGCACAATGTGGCTCATACACCTGGAGTTAATTTGCAGAAGTATGAAGCTCTAGTGCACCAATATTCTGTCCCTATCTCTCTCTAAAGTAAATGTAATGAAAATAAAAAGAAATTTGCTCAACACATACCCAGGGTGATGGAATTGGAAAAAAAAAATGAAGTTGGGTACTATCTACCTTTCTTCATTTAATAATGTAGATAATCTTTGTAGGTTAAACTAGGATAGTAAAAGCTCCCTGACCTATCATCATCTGCCCTTTTTCCTTATGTTTAAATAAAATTCCATTTTCAATATTTTATCTTTGGTCACTACAATTAGATGGGAAGAGATGATATTGTATACCCTTAGGGTGGGCTGGAAAAGATGCCAGATAGTGTTGGTATGATGATGTTAGTAAAGCAGAGGCCAACTGCTGCAGAAAGCAGGGTGGGTCTTGGCAGTAGAAGGGCTTGGGACAACTGTGTCTTTGGATAGAGCACTGCCTTCTAGAATATATTGTGTGGCCAGGGACAATTTTTGTCATAAATAATGGCAAGTAGGGCCAAAATTAGGATATGAGCAAAGAAGCCAAAATCAACTCTGTGACTCATCGTGTAGAAATGGGGTACTGAGAGATTGCTCAACAGTTAAAAGTGCTTGGTTGTGAAGCTTGCAGGCCGTGGTTCAGTTCTCCAGTACCCATATAACACCAAATAAAGAAAATGGCCCATGTGTCTAGAATTCATTTGCAAGAAACCCTGGTGTGCTCATTCATATTCTCTCTCTTTCTCTCTATGCAAGCAAGCAAATAAATAAATAAATGGTTTGAAAAAGAAACATAGGGCTGACAAGCACCCTAAACCTCCAACACTGGCACACCTCTCTTTGGATTTGGGTAATTCTGATGGCTCCTAATTACTCTCTGCTACACTCCATACTACAGGTAGGTTCGAGTGGCTGTGTCTGTGAGGTCGGTAGGCTCTTTAAGGTGAAGGATTTCATTTATGTTGATGTTGATAGCTGTTTTTCATTGATCCCTGTGATTCAGAACGTTCCTGCTGCCCATCAAATGAGTCAAAAGTGGGAGGAACTCTCTCTTCCTTTTTGATGTCTTCTACAGCTGAAGGAGAAAGAGCAATTAATTCTTTTAAAATAGTCAAGGGATGAATACTATTTGTCTGGGAACAAACCTACCATCTATGCAATAGCTGGATCACTGGACCAGCTACTGTGGGTGCCCTCAAATAGAAGAGAGAGGGACAAGGATAGGTGGGCCTTGACAGTGGTCTACACCATGAGCAGCATGCACAGAAATGCCAGACAGCCTTAAGTTTTCTCCCCACCTCATAATTTCTCAGTTCTATGAAAGGATTTGAACCTTGGTTATTAACAGTGAGATGAGAAGAAGGTATAGCGTCCTGATGTGGAGAATGAGACAAAGCCATAGACTGTGAGCATAAATAAGTCAGTGAAGAGACTGTGGTAGTTAGAACCAGATAAAGATGAGTACCCATCAGTCTGGTTTATTATTATTAGTGTTCAGTTTGCTATATTGTCTTTTATAACACACTTTACTTTTTTTTGACTATGGAGGGATCATGGCCATAGGACCAGATATGTGATATACTTTTATAGGACATGAGGCACTGTGTTTGCTAACTTAAAATTAATATGCTATAACAAGTGCTGCCATTGTATCCAGTTAGAAGAACTATTTCTCTATTAAACATTTCTTTTGTAGTGTTTTCTTTTTCACCACAAACTCTGAAAATATTCCACCATCAATTTATTATGACTTTGTTAGTTCACTTTATCTGTAGTCACTTTTTTGTGAACAATGAACAGACATCATATATGATGGCTCAGCTAATAAGATTTAAGGGAGACAATTTATCTCCTTCAGTAATTTCATTGCTAATACAATTATATACAGTCAAACAACCATGGTCTTAGTACCTAAACAATCCTAACACATTGCTAACTTCTCATGATCTGGTCAATTCAAGGAGAAAAATCAAGGCTCTAGGATCAATTTTATAGTGAGCTCAGGTTGTGTAACTGGTCAGTTGGGCTACAAAGGATCTATGGAAAGTGGTATTTGGAGAGCAAACATTAAAAAATGAATTGGGAGGCCTGGAGAGATGGCTCAGAGGCTAAAGGTGCTTCTCTGCAAAGCTGACCACGCATGTTCAGTTCCCCAGTTCCCACATACAGCCAGATGAACAAAGTGGACCTGAGGTTTGTTTAAAGAGGCAGGAGGCCCTGGTGCCCCCATTCTCTCCCTCCCTATCTCTCTTTCTCTCTCTTTCCTTGCAAGTAAATAAATAAAATATATATTTTTTGTGGTATTACCAGTCAGCCCACATAAATTTATCCCAGAAAGGAATCCAGGAATTTCATTTCTTTTTTTTTTCTCTTGTGTTATACTCTTTCCTTCACTAATTTTTAATTCTTTATTGGCAATTTCCAAATATACACGTAATGTGTTTTTATCACAATCTGCTCCCATTTTTGTCACCTCCATTTCCACTGAATCTCGTCTTTCCAATTAGTCCTTTTCCCATTTTAATGTCATTTCCCCCTTCCTCTGTTGTCTATGACCACACGTTGACAGGCCTGATATCATGCTGGTGTTATGCTGCCTTCCCTAATTTTTCATGACAGCTGTTGCCTTCATTGTTTTTAAAAACTCTCTTTATTCCTCTTTCCTCCCCATTGACTGAACTTCATTTTTGAGGGGGTGATGGCTAGTCTATTGTTCCCTCTCAGGAGAATTTTTACTGTTCATAGTGGGGGTGAGGGAAGGCTAACATTTCTTAACTGTTCCGTCAGCCACACACATCCCACAGCTGATTTTTATTTGAACTCTTCTTATTTCTTGCACATGTATGCATGCATGTGTATATGCATGTTCATAATTGTGTGGGTGCACATAAACGTGCAGGTGTATGTGCATGGGTGTGTACATGTGTGTGGAGGCTAGAGTTTGGCATCAGGCCAGAGTTCTGATATTGCTTTCCACCTTATTTTTTGAGGCAAGGTCACTCCCTGAACCTGGAGCTCATCAATTATGCTAGACTAGCAAGCCAGCAAGCTCCAAGGATCATTCTGTCTCCACCTGCCCAGCCCAGGGATTATAGGCAAGTGCTACTGCACCCAGCATTTTACATGGGTGCTTAGGATTCAAATTCAGGTCCTCATGTTTGTGTGGCAAGCACTTCAGTGATGGAACCATCTCCCTAGCTTCACACTACACAGTTTCTATTTGTTTTTACTGAGATTTTTCCCCCTTACCTTATTAATTTTTAATATGTTTGTCTACCTATACACACTACAAAGAAAGGAATACAAACAGGGCATCTTTACAAAATGACTGTGATCCCAGTCCTAACCAGCTGAGGTGGTAGGAGCTTCCAGGGTTTCTAATCAGTCTGATTGGAAGAAGAAGAAAGTGGGAGCGCTGCCTTATTGTTATGGAAGTTGTGTTGACATGGCAAACATGTTGTAATTAAGATATACCTTTATGTTGGTCTTACTTCTTCCCTTACAATATATTTAGGAGAAAAATGTTCCCTTCCTGTGAATGAGATTTCTACCAGGCCCCAAGACAGGGAAGCTGGTGAAGGCCTGTGGCCTGGGAAGGCAGTGGCAGGGTGGGTTGATTCCTCTCTTCCTGAACCACTTCAGCTACCTGATTTTTGTCAAACTCAGATTTTAGAGGGTCATGAGAGTATTCTTTCAAGTTCATACATCAGTGGTGGAGATTTCTTCTCCAAAGATGAAAGATTTCTCTTTCCTCTATGAATTGATTTCAAGGGTTCTGAAAAACCGCTAACATTACTGTAGAGTGTTGACATCATTCTCAACTCAAATTACTGACATTTTACCAAACTTCTTTAATCTCTTAAAAGCTCCTGGAAATATGGTAATGAACATTTTAAGTATAACTTCAATGGTTTTTTTTTTTTTTGTGTGTGTGTGTGTGACACTGGAGAGGGTATGATGAAGACTGACCTTAATCTTCTATAGCTTCTCTCTCTCTCCCTCTCTCTCTAACTCATTTACATTAGCTATCTTTTTATTCCTTTTCTTAGTGGGCACTGAAGTGTAACTCCCAGTGCCAGCATGTGACTATCATCCACAATGAGCTTTTGATTAGAGAGACCTATAAGGTTTCCTAAAAGAAAGACAGATTTCTGTCAGAGTACTTGATGACCCACCAAAGGTTAGTGGTAAGACCCTACTGCTGAAGACACCTTACGTGGCCGACACGTAAAATAGAATGGCATGGCTGGAAGTTGAAAGAGAGTCAGTCCCCAGAGAGTCAGTGCGTCTAGTGCCAGAAGGTGCTACAAGGGCGACTGGGGGAAAATGACCAATATCTGTCCAAGCAACTCATGGTCTAACCTACTTAGCAGCAAATAACTTGTTATGATGCCCACACAAGTGCAGTGGTGGCACACAGCCATGGTGGGGAACCAACTGCTCTTGATTTGGCTAACTGATCCCCTCAGTGGTATGGGACCCAGCTGGATCTGGGAAACAAGTCAAAACCATATCCAAACATAAGCCCGCTCTCCATTATCAAGCTACCATCAATCGTGGGCTACAAGAGGGCCTACACCTATTAAAATCTCTATAAAAAAGTAAGGGTTATCTCATTTGTCCTGGTGCTAACTTACTCTTCATTGGAATCTCCTTCTCTTTTTCAGATAGACATAGATCCTAAGGAGAGAGCCACCCCATCATACCTCAAAAGGGCCCCAGATGAAACTAAGAACAATTAGTGAAACAAGCAAGGGTGCTGTTCTCTTGGTGAACCAGGTACCAACACAAGGGTGAAGGAGATCAACACAGAGAAAAATCAACTCCTACCAAATCAGAGAGCCAGAGCCTCAGAGGCCCCCAACACCTCATCACTGAAGCAGACCAAAAATGAACCCAACATGGCTCAGGGAAATTTTGCAGAAGAGGGGGCGGAAAGGATGTCAGGGCCACATGTTGGGTCATGATATGCAGAGACATTTATCCTACCCATAACTGTGGGCTAACTCCAGAATGCATGACCCATATACCTCAAAAAGGAGGGGCCAAGGGGAGGGGGTAGGACATGGATGAACCTAACAATGGTACCAAATTGACTTTATTCACTGAGTACCAAACGAAAGAAAAATAAATATTTTATTTATATTTATTTATTTATTTATTTATTTGACAGAGAGAAAGGGATGGGGGAGAGAATGGGTGTTCCAGGGCCTTCAGCCACTACAATCTAACTCAAGATGCGTGTGCCACCTTGTGCATCTGGCCAATGTGGGTCCTGGGGAATCGAACCTGGGTCCTGTGGCTTTGCAGGCAAACGCTTTAGCCGCTAAGCCATCCCTTCAACCTTTTTTTTTTTTTTTTTTTTTTTTTTTTTTTTTTTTTTTTGAGAGAGAGAGAATTACACACCAGGGCCTGTAGCCACTGCACTTGAACTCCAGATGTGTGCACTGCCTTGTGTGTTTTTGTGCATGCATCACCTTGTGTGTCTGGCTTACATGGGTTCTGGGGAGCTGAACCTGTGTCCTTAGGTTTCACAGGCAAGTGCCTTAATTGCTAAGCCATCTCTGCAGCCCTTGATGAGTTTTGAAAACAAAGTGTACATGCTTATTCCCCTCTAGTCACTCAGCATATAGTTTCCTCTCTCTCCAAGGAGTTCCTTTGTACACTTCCTCCACCTCTGAGCTCAGGCAACCCCTAACCTGCTTTTTATCAGTGTAGATGAGATTCTCATGTTACAAAATTTTCAGGCAGATGAAGTCATATAATAAATACTCACTCATGTTTTGCTTGGGGCTGGAGAGATGGCACAGCACTTGTTTCGCAAAGCCTGATGGCCCAGGTTTGAATTGCCAGTACCCATGTAACAAAATGGTGCATGTGCCCAGAGTTCATTTGCAGCGGCAGGAGGACTTGGCACCCTTGCACTCACTCTGTCTGCCTTTTTTTGTCTGTCTGTGTCTCTCTCAAATATATAAACAAAAGTGAGGGAAAAGAGGGTACCAAACATGATGTATCCATACAAAATAAGTTGTTAATAATAATAAACAAAAATAAAAATATATTTATAAAAAGATTCACCCTTGTCAATGGATCTATCATTTGTTTATTTATTTTTGATTTGCTTTGTCTTTCTGAGACAGGGTCTTACTGTACTCCTACCTGATCTGAAACATACTCTGTAGCCAGCTCCTACTTCAGCATCCTGAATGCTGGGATTAAAGGCTTGATGGAGCCTCCATGCCTGGACACAGTTTATTCATTTTTGTTTTTGGATAACAATCATGTATGCGTCTTTATGTGGACAATTATAAATGTTCAGTGCTGTTGTTGAGTAATATGATGAATGTATGTCTGGCTTTATTGTTAATTTCTATACTATGTTACCATCTCACCAGCAATGTGTGAATGTTCTAGCTACTCTACATCTTTCTCAATATTTGATTGTAACAGATGTCACATATTAGAAAATATACAGTGATGTTGAATTTCAATTTCAGTTTACGTTTCATTGATGAATTGTACTATGAACATCCTCTATTAGGAAGTACCTTGTAAATTTTTTTTCATAGATACAGTACTTGGATACACAAAATACCCTCCATAAATGTTGAACTGATACAAATAAGTAAAGAAAATGCAGTTCATTGAAGGATTTCAATTCATATTACTCCCTGGCCTTCATGAGGCACTGAGCATGTTGTTAAAGAATGGAATTGAAGCTAATTCTCAAGAATTAAAAAAAAAGTGTACACTCTTGGCTGCTCCCAAACATGGCTTCAGGAACTTGCTCCAAATAACATAGATAGTTAGTGAAACAAATATTGAAAACCACATATCCTCATCCTCAATGCAATTTTTTAAATATGCTAGTCAAGTAAGTTCGAAACTTTGATTTTTCTATGTCCTTTTATTGAATTCATGTTTTATTCAATTAATGTTTTGCCACAGTTATCTCTTCCTGTTCATCATTACAGACTTAACTGTGTGATGAGACCCTAACTATCCCCTAAAATTTATTTCCCTTTGTGACAAAGTTTTCCAATTTCCAAATACCCGATCAATAAATAAATCCTCTCTTGGGAAAACCTATGCATTAGATAGCATCATTTCTTGCCTCCATTATTATTTTATAAGCAGTGAAGGTTAGCCAATTCAGAGGTGGGTTGCCTGTTTTAAAAAAGTGCTCTGTGTATTAGCCAAGTCCAATAATTGCATTTAGCTGTGACTCTAATGAGCTGCATGTGTGCTGTGTCCAACTAATTGATGAGCCAGGACACTTAGTAGCTCAGACCAGGTCATCAGTGTCATTTAAAAGCTTTGTTGAGATCAAGTATCTAGCGAGAAACAATTCATTAAAAGTCCCTGGTTTCTAAACACAAGGAAGTTCAGATAAAATATGCCTGGAGCACAATTCTATTTAGGTAAGGAAAGACAGGAACTAGGGCATTATAAAACGGCTCAGATGTCAAAACAGGAAACTCTGTGAGCATCATTCCATATGGCTATTTTGATTAACTTTTTAACAATGAACAAAATAAAACATAAATAAACCCTTTCCTATCCCCATTTAAAAGAGAAAAATGAGGAAAAAGTACTTTTTCATAATTATTTAATGATTATTCATTTCTACTATACAATATTACATTGACAGATCATTTTTTAAGTCTGAATTTTTCTTATGTATTTATTTTGTAAGTGTTATTTATTCATTGAATTATGGTGTATAATAAGGAGTAGCTTCTTCAATCACTGGGTAGAATATGTGATAATCAGTTTAGTTTTCACACTATGTTCATTATTCATCCAAGATCCTTTATTTGGGTGGTTTAATCATAGGTCTTAACAACTGTCTTGAAATTTGGAGTAAAAAGTGATGACTGATTTTGGCATCCTTAGCCACAGAAATAGCAAAGAAACAAACAATAGATGAGGAAGACGGATGAGTGAATCCTAAGACATCCTGTTTTATATGAGCTGAAGAAAATTTCTTAAGATGCTTCTGCTTATCCCTACTTTTATTAGCAGGAAAAGGAATTAAAGATTAATTCAATAGATACTTCATTTCTGCTGAACCCTTTACAGTATAACGGGTCACTGTGCTAATGCATGACTGACACAATTCATAGTGACAGTTGCTACTTGTTGACTATGATTGAAGAGCCTCATTTATTATTTGTCATACCGCTCTAAGGGCAAACATTTTTCCAACCTTGGAAATGTTGAAGATGAAACCCTTCAGCTTTAATAGAGAACTGTCCAAGAAGAGATAACGGTAAAGAACTGTTTAAAATGGCTAAGTTGATAGTGTTTTGTGTGGATATCTTATGTTGGTTTCAGATTATTCAATATAGATACCGTATTTTATGTGTTTTCTGAGCATTTACTTTCAAAACTTTTGGATGACTTTTGTTTGTTTCCAGAAAGCTTATTTATTTCCTGGAACTCAGCCTTTTCCTCCTACAGCTTTTCCAGTATCCAACTCTGCATTTTCCTACCACCTCTCCTGCTTACTTACCACCTTCAGAGATTCTATGAGTGCTTGATGATAAAGACACCAAAGAAAAGAGACACCTCGTTGTAGTCAGGATTGCATTGCTAGCAGAAATCACCTGACCAAGATCAGCTTCTGGGGAAAAAAAAAGAGTTCATCTTGGCTGACAGACTTGAGGGAAAGCTCCATGATGGCAGGGGAAAATGATGGCATGAACAGAGGGTGGACATCACCTCCTGGCCAACATCAGGTGGACAACAGCAACAAGAGAGTGCAAGAAACACTGGCAAGGGGGAGCTGTCTATAACACCCATAAGCCAGCCCCCAATGATATACTGGCTCCAGGAGTCTTTAATTCCTAAGTTGCCATCAGCTGGAGACCTAGCATTCAGAACATCTAAGTTTATGGGAGACACCTGACTCTAACTACCATAAATATCAAACTGATAACCATACATGATATAAAATACAATGCATTAATTAAAAGTCCCTATGGTTTTTATCAATCCCAATGATATTTAAACATCCCCGCAGTCCAAGGTCTTTTAACTGAGCCATAATACTGAAAAAAAACAAAACCAATAATTGTGGAGAGCGGGGTGTGGCGCGTGTGGAGAGCGGGTGTGGCGGCACCGGCGGCCATCCCAAGATGGCTGCCCGTGCTTCCTGCCAAGTCTCCGCGGGTGTGGCAGCCATTCCAAAATGGCGCCTGGACTGGCTGCCAAGTCTCATGACTAAGCACCATTTCCTGCTTCCCCTTCTGAGTAAACACGTACACACTGCAAAGTGCGCATGTACAGCGCTACGCAAGATCAGACCACCATCAGGTGGTTGGCTGCGCCCTGTTGTCTACGCCCACGTGGCAGCTGCTGATTGGATCAGGCTGGCTACATATAGGGCGGAGGGTTTGGTATCGGGGCCCCACACCCAGATGTAAAGGATTCCTGAATAAACTGCTTCGAGAAGGGTTCCGATTGCCGTTGCCTTATTCCGCTGGACGGGAAGGGTAGTGACAAATAATGGCATAGAATAAACATTCACACTGCAAAAGATGGCATTGGGCTTTGCAAAGAAATATTCAACCATTACAAGATTTAAACAGGGAAAACATCAAAGTCTGTAGCTCCAAGTCCAACAATTCTAGTCAGTGACAAGTCTCCAAATCTGATAATTCTAACAAGTGACAAGTCTCTGGAGTTCTAATTCTGCCACTCCAACTAGGGTACTCTCAGTCCCAGAAAACTTTATCCAATAGTGGAAGCTCTCCTTGCCAGCCATTGCATAGTTCTGGCATCTTCACTGGGTCTCCACTGCAACCTAATGGCTCGATAGGGTCGCCACACAGGTAACCCAACAAGCCTGTTTCACAATGCCCATGGCCATTTCCAAAATACAAAACCATGTTACAAATTCAATGACCCTCTCTTTCCTGCATTTGTTATACTCCATAATATCAGGTGGGACACTCATTTAGCATTCAGTCCATTTCAGAGAGTCTGCATTCTTCCTGTTGTTCCAGTAGAGATCAGTTGGCTCAGTCTCAAAGGTTGTAACTTCTCATACAATTGTAGATGAATGGGCAAAAGTTTTCAGCCAAAAGATTTCATTTCTGTGCCATACCCTTCTGTTCACACCTCTCCACTACTATGCAGTACAACCCTGCACAAGTTTCCAGGACATGGGCATAATAGGGAGCCTCTCACACAAAGTACCTACAAAGTTCTTTCTAACCCTCATAAACCAAACCTCACAGTTCACAGCCCATAGTTTTGGTCAGGTCTTTCAACTTGACCAGACTAGTCTATCATGCTGTATTTGTAATCCATCCATATTTCTCTCAAAAATCAGCCCTAAGATGGCAAAGCCACAGAGTCAGGTTTCCAGCACCAATGACCCCACTTCTGTTACCAATTTTACTGTTGCAGTCAGGTTCACATTGCTAGCAGAAAACCCCTGACCAAGAGCACCTGTGGGTCAAAAAAAAAAAAAAAAAAAAAAAAACTTTATTATGGCTTACGGACTCAAGGGAAAGCTCCAAGATGGCAGGGAAAATGATGACATAAGCAGAGGGTGTACATCACCTCCTGAAACATAAGTTGGACAACAGCAGTAGGAAAGTGTGCCAAACACAGGCAAGAGGAAGTTGGCTATAAGACCCATCAGCCTGCCACCAACAATATACTTCCTCCAGGAAGCTTTAATTTACAAATTGCGATCAGCTGGGGATCTAGCCTTCAGCACACCTAAGTTTATGCGGGACACCTGACTCAAACAACCACATACCTGTTCCTTCCATCTGAACCTGGTGTGAGGATAGGGGGAACTTCTCATGATGACTTAAATGAACATTATTGATATGCCTATGGAGACACACATAAGAATTGGTCACCCAGTATCTTGAGTCCCCACATGTTCCCATTAATGTGCAGGGCAAGCTCTTGACAGTGGAAGGAACCAGCCTCTGAATAAGAGCTGAGGGAGTTATTCCCAGAAACAACATAGCAATGTGATGCAAAACACATAAATTCCCCCTCTTTAAAAAACAGTTATTTGGCTGGGCGTGGTGGCACACGCCTTTAATCCCAGCACTCGGGAGGCAGAGGTAGGAGGATTGCCATGAGTTTGAGGCCACCCTGAGACTACATAGTTAATTCCAAGTCAGCCTGGGCCAGAGTGAGACCCTACCTCAATAACGAAAAACAAAAACAACAACAACAAAAAACAGTCATTTATTCCTTTATTTGCAAGTAGAGGTAGACAGAGAGAAGAGAGTCACGTAGGTAGAGAGAACTGGTGTGCCAGGGCTTCTGGCTGCTGCAAATGAACTACAGGCCCATGTTCCATTTTGTGCATATAGCTTTTCATGGGTACTAGTGAATCAAACCTGGGTCATTAGGCTTTGCAGATAAGCACCTTAACTGCTGAGCCATCTATCCAGCCCATATATTCCCCTCTTTATCTTGGAGAAGCTAGCGATTTTGGAGAAGATGGGAAATAGATTCAAGGATGGAGGAACTGTTTGGAGCAATTTTCCTTTTGTTATTCTACCTGTTTGTATGATTGGTAATTGTGTTAATTCTACTTGTAAATATTTGGGGAAAATGGGAAATTTTAATTAAAGATAACTTGACTTTACTCTGCTGTCAATGAAGCACATGACATTCCTAAATTGTTGAGATTTTTTTACAATAGTTTTTTTGTTTGTTTTTGCATACTAAACTAAAAGTCCTAGGCAATAGAATTAAAGATCATGAATGGAAAGCATGTTTTCATTGGAACTTAAAACATAAAGAAAAAATGATTAAATTGCTATTTTTTGTAAAAAAAATGAGTGTTCAAAGTGATGTCAAAATCAAAATAGATGTTAATGTATAAGAAATTAAGAAAGGGCTGGAAAGATGACTTAGCAGTTAAAGTGCTTGCCTGCAAAGAAAAAGGACCCAGGTTCAATTCCCCAGGACCCACATAATGCACAAAGTGGCGCATGCATCTGGAGTTTGTTTGCAGTGGCTGAAGGCCGTGGCACACCCATTCTCTCTGTCTGCCTCTTTCTCTCTTTTTTAAACAAATAAAAGAAATAGCTAAAAAATAGTTTAAAAACAAAATTAAGAAAATGATAGGGATTTTGTCAGAACTAAAAATTCGAGGAGGGCTGGCTTAGCGGTTAAGGCATTTGCCTACAAAGCTAAAGGACCCAGGTTCGATTTCCCAGAACCCACATTAGCCAGATGCACAGGGGGCATTTGGAGTTCATTTGCAGTGGTTGGAGGCCCTGGCTCATTCATTCTCTCTCTCTCTCTCTCTCTCTCTCTCTGTCCCTCTTTCTCTGTCAAATAAATAAATAAAAATAAAATTCTGAAGAATCAAATGTCAACCCCTTACTCTCAACTGTCCTTTTCTGACCTTGATTCTTTCTTCTTTATCTCCAAGCAGAATAAAGTTCTATATCAAAGGAAAATAGTCTTCTGGCCTGTTTTAGAAAAAAAAAATAAAGGGACAATAGATAACATATTACATTAAAAATTCACACTTTTAAGAGTGTTTCCTTCTGCTGATAAGCTCTTGAACAAGGATATATTAACCCAAGTCTACATAGCAAGCATCACTCTTTGGTCATTTTGCTTCTTAGATAAATTTCCTCCAGTGGTCCTCTAACTGCCATGCTTTTTGAGTCTATTTAGCCTGAAGAAATTAGAGCTATTGTTGTCCCATTTCCCTAACAACAGCTAGAGTTGCCTCTCATGAGGGGGAATGATAGAGGTTTGAAGCCATGTAGCCATTCTGACAGGAGTGAGATAGAATTCCAAAGTAGTTTTAAGTGTCATTTCACTGATGGCTAAGGATGTAGAATATTTTTTTGAGGTGTTTACATGCCATCTATATTTCATCTTTTGAGAACTCTCTATTTAGTTCCATAGCCCATTTTTTAAGTTGGGTTGTTTGATTTCTTACTATTTAGTTTTTTGTGTTCTTTGTATATCCTTTATATTAATCCTCTATCATATAATTAGCTGGTAATGATTTTCTCCCATTCTGTAGGTTGCCTCTTTGCTCTATTCACAGTGTCATTTGCTGTAAAAAAAAAAAAAAAAAAAAAAAAAGCTTTGTAATTTCATGAGGTCCCAGTGGCTGATTAGTGGTTTTATTTTCTGAGCAATTGGGGTTATATTCATTCATGCTGTTGCCTATGCCAATATGAAGGGTTTCCCCTACTTTTTTCTTTAGCAGTTTCAGAGTTGCAGGTCTGATATTGAGGTCTTTGAACCATTTGGACTTAATTCTTGTGCATGGAGAGAGATAAGGATCTATTTTCATCCTTCTGCAGATACATATCCAGTTTTCCCAGCACCATTTATTAAAGAGGATGTCTTTTCTCCAGTGAGTATTTTTGTCAATATCAGGTGGCTGTAGTTGCCCAGACTTACATATGGGGCCTCTATTCTGTTCCATTGATCTATGTGTCTGTTTTTGTGCCAGTACCATGCTGTTTTTGTTACTATGGCTCTATAATATTGGTTAAAATCAGGTATAGTAATACTATCAGCCTTATTTTTTGTTGCTCAAAATTGCTTTGGATATTCAAGGTTTTTTGTGCTTCCAAATGAATTTTAGGATTTTTTTTCTATTTCCATTGAAGAATACCATTGGAATTTTGATGGGGATTGCATTAAATGTGTAGATTGCTTTTGGCAAGGTTGACATTTTCACAATATTAATTTTTCTAATCTAAGAACTTGGGATGTCTTTCCATTTCCTAGTGTCTTCTGCAATTTCTGTCTTGAGTGTTGGAAAGTTTGCATTATAGAGATCCTTCACTTCCTTTTTAGGTTTATTCCAAGGTAATTTTGTTTTTGTTTTTGAGACAATTTTGAATGGGAATGATTCCCTGATTTCATCCTCAGCAAGATTGTTGTTAGTATATAGGAAGGCTACCATTTTTTTGTGTGTGTATTTTGTATCCTGTTATGATGCTCAAAGTGTTTCTCAGCTCTAACAGTTTGCTGGTACAGTCTTTCAGGTCCTTTGTGTCTAATCATATCACCTGCAAATAACGATAACTTGAACTTTCTTTGTAATTTGTATACCTTTTATGTGTGTCTCTAGCCTTATTGCTATATCTAAGATGTCTACTACTATATTGAAGAAAATTGGGGACACCCTTGTATTGTTCCTGATTTTAGTTGAAAGGTTTCAAGATTTTTCCCATTTAGTATTATGTTGTCTGTAAGCTTGTCATAAATAACCTTTATTATGTTGAACTATATTCCTTCTATTCCCAGTTTATGTAGGACTTTTGTCATGAATGGGTGTTGGATTTTGTGAAACGCCTTTTCCATATCTGTTGAGATGATCACATGATTTTTGTCCTTCAGTCCATTTATATAATGTCCTACATTTGTTGATTTACATATGTTGAACCATCCCTACTTCTCTGCAATAAAGCATACTTGGCTGGAGTGAATGATCTTTTTGTTATATTCTTGTATTCTGCTTGCCAATATTTTGTTGAGAAGTTTTACAACTATGTTCATGAGAGAGATTGGTCTGCAATATTCTGATTTTTTTTGTTGTTGTTGTTTTGGTATTGGGGTGATCCTGTCTTTGTAGAGGACTTTGGTAGAATTCTTTCATTTTCTATGTTATGGAAAAGTTTGAGAAGTATTAGTGTTAGTTCTTCTGTGAGGGTCTGGTAAATCTACTGGTAAGTCTACCTGAGCCTGGACTTTTTTTAGTTGGAAGATTTATATAACTGCTTGGATAGCCATACTTGTTGTAGGTCAATTTATGTGTTTAATCTTATCTTGATTTAATTTTGGTAGGTCAAATAAATCAAGGAAATCATCCATTTCTTTCAGATTTTCAAACTTAATGAAGTATATGTTTTTAAAGTATGTCCTCATGCTTTTCTTAATTTCACTGGTATGTGTTTTAATTGTGCCTTTTTCATCTATAATTTTATTAATTTGTGCCTCTTCTTTCTTTTGGTCAGATTTGCTAAGGGTTTATCAATCTTGTTTATCCTTTCAAAGAACCAACTCTTTGTTTCATAGATTCTTTGCACGTTTTTGTTTCTATTTCATAAATTTCTACCCTAATCTTTATTATTTCTTCCTGTCTACTGATTTTAGGTTTGCCTTGCTCTTCTTCTTCCATGGCCTTGAGGTGAAGCATTAAGTAGTTTACTTGTGACCTTTCTAATTTCTTAATATATGTGCTTAAAGCTATAAATTATCCACTTAGAATTGCCTTTATTGTGTACCAAAGGTTTTGTGTGTTCTCATTATAATTTGACTCTATGAAGTTTTTGATTTTCTTCTTAATTTCTTCATTGATCCATTTATCTTTTAGTAGTGTGTTGTTTAGTTTACATGACTTTGTATATGCTTTATAGTTTTTCTTGCTGTTGATTTGTAGTTTAGTCCCATTGTGATCTATTTCAATTTTCCTGTATTTATTAAGGTTTGCTTTGTGTCTTAATATATGGTGTATTTTAGAGAATGTTTCATGTGTTGCTGAAAAGAATGTGTATTCTGCAGTATTTGAATGGAATGTTCAGTAGATAACTGTTAGGTTCATTTGTTCTATGACCTCATTAAATCCAGAAGTCTCACTTCTTATTTTTTTGCCAGAAAGACCTGTCAATTGATGAAAGTGGGGTATTGAAGTCACCAACTACAACTGTACTTGGTGTTATCTGTGACTTTAAGTCTAATAGTGTTTTTTTTTTTATGAAATTGGGGTCTGCATTGTTATGTGCATATATGTTTAGAATTGTAATGTCCTCCTGTTAGAGTGTTCCTTTAATCAATATAAAGTGAACTTCTTTATCTTTCCCAACTAATGTTGGTTTGAAGTCTAACCTGTCAGATATTAAGATAGTTACACATGCTTATTTTCTAGGCTCATTTGCTTGAAATACTATTTTCCATCCTTTCACCCTAAGATAGTGTCTGTCTTTTATGGAAAGGTAAGTTTCTTGGTGGCAACAAATAGAAGGATTCTTCCTTTTAACCCAGTCTGCAAACCTATGTCTTTTGGTTGAGGCATAGTGGCCACTGATATTAAGTTATTATTGAAAGGTTTGTATTTCTTCTTGCCATTCTTCTTATTTTGTAGTTCTTACAGTTTTTCCTTTATTTTCATGTATTAACTATTTTTGAGTATGATTTATTTTTTTCTGATTTCCTTATGTGTGTGCTTTTCTGTCTTTTCATCATGAATGATCCTTGTAAGTATTCTTTGTAGAGTTGGTTAAGTGTTCATATATTCCTTCAGTTTGTTTTTGTTGTGGAATCTTATTGCTCCATCAATTTGGATAGAGAGCTTTGCTGGATAAATAATCTTGGTTGACAGTTGTTTTTTTAATTTTACTTTTGTTTATTTATTTGAGGGAGAGAGAGAGAGAGAGAGAGAGAGAGAGAGATAATGGGCATGACAGGGCCTCAGCCACTGCAAACGAATTCCAGATGCTTGCACCACATTGTGCATCTGGCTTATGTGGGTCCTGGGGAATTGAACCAAAGTTCTTTGGCTTTGCAGGCAAGTGCCTCACCCACTAATCCATCTCTCTAGCCTGACAGTTGTTATTTTTCAGAACTTGGAATATATCATTCCAAGCCCCTCTGGCTTTTAAAGTTTGTGTTTAGTTATATGCTGTTATTCTGACAGAATTGCCCTGGTATGTGAATTGATTTTTCTCTCTAACTGCTTTCAGTATATTTTCTTTGGTTTGGGTGTTTTGTAGTTTCATTGTAATATGATGATGAGAGGTTCTTTCTTGATTTTCCCTGTTTGGCATTCTATACGCTTTCTGTATCTATATGGGCATCACTTTTCCTATTTGGGGGAAATTTTCTTCTATTATTTTGTTGAAAGTACATTCTCTACTTTGGACTAAGATTCTTCTTCTACTATACCATGAATTCTTATGTTTGAGCTCTTCATGGTGTCCTGAATGTCTTGAAATTCCCATTCATGCCTTCTGATTAGTTGTCTTTCTCTTTGTTGGGCTGCATTGGATCTGCTACCTGGTCTTCTAGTTTTGGTATTCTGCCCTCTCCTTGAGCCATTCTACTTGTGAGAATTTCTACCGAGTTTTCTATTTGACTTACTCTGTTACTTATTTCTAGTACTTCTGACTGGTGTTTTTTTATTATTATTTCTATTTCTTTATTATGGCTTGTACTGATATTCTCATTTCATTGAGTTGGTTTCCTGTGTTCTCCTTCAGGAGTTTTTTTTTTTTTTTCTTTGATTCCTTTGAACATAGATCTAATCACTTTTTTTTTTTTAATCTTTGTTAGGCATTTCATATAAAAGTCTCACTGAATGTCATTTCTGATGGATTTATAATTTTTGGTAGGATAGTATTGTCTTGATTTTTTTGTGTGTTTCTTGTATTATAATGTAGAGATTTTTGCATCTTGAGTTAATTTGATGCTTGGATTGTCTAATTATATGCAGTGTTCCTAACCATGTAAATTGACTTCAGAGTAGGGGTTTAAGGTGCCAGATGTAGCTATTATACTCTAAGGAAGACAAGAGAAGTGGCTCTAGGTGTTGAGCTTGCCTGCTATTCAAGTATTCTAGTGGATTGGGTAGAGCAATTTACTGGCAAATTCTAAAATTCAACTGAGGAATATACACATTTAATAAAAACCAGCACAGAGTATTTACACAAGAGTGGGAATTAAAACAAACAGAAAATCTAATATAGCCAAAGTCCCTAAGGATGCGTGTTGCCCACACCCTTAATCCTGTCAACTCAACATTGAGATTTCTGGTCTGAAATGGGTTCCAGGTCAGCCTGGAGCTATGTCAGACCCTGTCCTCACTAATGACAGAAGAAAAAGACAGAGGACCTATAAGTCAGGAAGCATCAAAGGCAACAGTAGTCAACACCAAAATACAGCTTATTCAAGAATGGTAAAGCCAACCAAGAATATGTAAACCATAACCTGCCCTGTCATTGAAAGAGAGATTAGCACTTCCCATGCAGACCTATGTACCTGCCTTTGTGTAAGTATGCCCTGTTAACTTTTGTGATGGCTTCCAATCTCACCAATGCTGAGTATCTCAATCCCTCTCTATTGCTGTGGATCTGGTGTTCTGATCAGCTGTGCTGGATGCCATGTGGCTGGGGAGGGGGGGTGAATGAGTTCTCCAGTGGTCTACTGCACTGGCAATTGGGAGATGGGAGACTATGCATGATGCCTGGAGTTGTACCAGAACTGCTGAGCTGGTCCTGTTTGTGTTTTCCATCAGCAGCTGCTCAGCTGATCCCTACTTTCTTCCCCTTCAAGTTTCTGACTTTGCAAGGGGGCTGATATGAGTGGAAAATACTTTCACTGGTTCCTGATTCAGCAGCTCTGTGCTGGCTTGGATTGGTCCACAGGCACCTTGGCAGGATTCTGGCCAGGTTCCTCCTTATTAGAAAATCTGAGTCTCTCCTTTGTGGTGGTTGATAATAACTAATACACCATCATTTTTGGTAGACGAGTGTATTTTGCTGTGATTCTGCTTATTTCTCTCCCTAAGTTGCTTTGACATGGCACTATGTTGCCATCCTACGTGGAACTTGATGATTTTAAGTTTATAATTATGACATTAAGCTATAGAAGTTATTTCCTGCCTACTTGTGCCATCCTTCCCCACCCTTTATTATTACTTCTTGAAAAATAGGCTTTTCAAGGTCCTTATCTTGGCTAAACCTAGAAAAGATACTCTAAAAAATTGGGACTAAAGGAGGTAATTTTAAAGCCAAGCTGTTGCTATCTATGTAGCTTACTTAGAAGCTTACAAATGGCATTTTCAAGTTTATACATCTGGACATATCACCCTAATGTATTTCATGACATTGTAAATATAATTTAGATTAAGCTCTCTTACAATGTAATGAAGATAATAATTCATCTCTGTACTTTCAGCTTTAAAATTATAAAATGATTTTGGTGGAGATTTGTTCAATGATTAACATCCTTACTGCAAAGGTAAACAGGTGACCGAGAAGAAAAGGAAAAATCAGTGTGGGGACTCAGCTTACAACTTTACTCCTGGTTTGAGAGGGTCTGAGTAACAAGACCCTTTGTTTGGCAAAGACAGTTTTTAAGTGCCTGTTACAGCAAGAATTAAATCTTTAAGTTTGCATTTTCACTTGAAGACAAATTTAAATTTTGTTAAAAATATAGAAATATCTCCAACATGATTGTCCTATGTTTACAAATTGGATCCAATGTCCATATTTTCATTATTTCTGATACAACATGACTGTATTTATAACTTGGGTACAATGTCCATGTTTTCAGTATTCAGATACGGCTTTTTGGGTTTTTATTTGCAATAGTTATGTTACTAAGAAAAAGTGTTTTCTACATTTTTAGGAGAAAAACAAGAAAAAAAATGAACCTTTAAGAAACAGAGGAGGGGGTAGGTCATGGATGAGCCTAATAATGGTACCAAGCTGACTGTATTTGCTGAATACAAAACTAATTAATAAAAAATTAAAAATTAAAAAAATTAAAAAAATAAATAAAAACTAAAAAAAAAAGAAACAGATACAAATTATAGATCTACAATGTATTTTTGGTAAAGAAGGTCCAAGAAAAAAATGCTTTCAAAGGAGGAATTTTTTATATGGTAAAATTATATTATGTCCTGAAATTAGAAAGAAGAGGACAATTCTAAAAGTTTAAAGTATGGTGTAAAAAGGGTTATTGGGTTGAGGGATGGATCAGAGGTTAAATGTACTTGCCTACAAAGCCTAATGTCCCAGGTTCAATTTTCCAATATTCATGTAAAGCAAGACACACAAAGTGATACATGTAATTGGAGTTTGTCCCAGTGGGAAGAGGCTCTGGCATGCCCATACTGTCTCTCATAAATAAGTAAATAAATAAATAAATAAATTTTTAAAAGAATATGGAAGTCAAAACTTACAGAGAGATGACACTACGCTTAAAGAGCTATGACAAAATTGAGTATAATTAAAGGTTATTAAAACATTGTAACGTCACTTAGATAAATTTCCTCCAGAGAAATTTCCTCCAGGTGTACTCTAACTGCCATGCTTTCTGACCTATCCAGCCTGAAGATAGAGCTATTATTGTCCCATTTCCCTAACAACAATTATAGTTGCGTCTCAGGTAGGAGAATGATAGAGGTTAGAAGCTAGGTAAACTTCTTTTACAGAGTCACAGATGCAGAACATAAAACAAAGATGCTGCCCTATCCTAGCAAGATATTTTAGGTTCAGATATAATACTCCTATTATATTTCTATTATATTTATATGTCATATGTAAATTTTATATCCGATACAGAGTGCATAAAAATTAGACCCAGATCACAACTGCTAGTGAAATTGATATGATCCAGGAATTTATTCTTTAATGGCTTGAACAACTGTTTCTTCTTGACTGCTCTCCTGTGTGCTCAACCTCACCTTTATCATATTCTAGGGACGAGCCTTCCTAGCACCATGAGACCTAAAATAACATGATTCCATCAGCTTAATGGTTTTTGATTTCTTCAGATTATGTCTAATGAATAGTTTATTTTTACTCAATTGAAAAAGAGGACTATTTCTTCTTCTAACAAATAGAATTTTCCCTTTCCTTTCATATTATATTCAGGAGTTCCCATGGTAAATCTTTCATTTTCCAGTTGTATGGAACTAATAATGTTAAATGTAGAATATCCCAGTGGATATTAGCGTAACTCCATTAAGAACAGCAGGAATATCTTTGCTTATAGAAAGCCAGTTATGCAATTGGTGTATATCTTACCATATCATTCGTTTTCACTTTTTGTTTGTTTGTTTGTTTTTGTTTTTGGAGGTAGGGTTTCATTCTATTCCAGGCTGATTTGGAATTCAGTCTCACAGCGACCCTCCTACCTCTGCCTCCTAAATGCTGGGATTAAAGGCATGCACCACCACACCTGGCTTTTGTTTTCACTTTTTAAAGAAAGTTTCACTCTGTAGCACAGACTGGCTGCAAAATGACAGTAATCCTCCTGTCTCAGCCCACTGAGTGCCTATATTATAATTATGAAAAACATGCCTGTTTTATGATGTCTTTTTAAAATAAACAATGAACTCAGAAGTTTATTTAAGCTGGGAATTTTGTGCTGTATATTGAACCAATGTCAGAAGTACATTGCAGCTGTTCTGGTCTTTGAATGAACAAAATACAACACACACCTTTCACAAACAGATTCTTGTTTCTGATTGTCAGTTGTGATAAGCTAGGGAATTGCTTGATAACAAACTGTCTCCTATAATGTGTGATTGTATATTCAACTGGTGATACTTTGGGAAATTTAAAACGTTTCTTCAAATATGTCAGCATGAATTAAAAAAAAAAGAACACGAGAATCCCTGAATTAAAAAGGGAGTTGATTAGAAGGTTCCAGGCTCACTCTCTAACCAGCAAGAGAGAACCAGGATGTTTGGTTGTCAGGAAGGCAGCAGGCAATGCTTCCTGCTATGATAATCTCTCTTGCTAATGCTAATAAAGACTTCATACCCCCCACTTTTTCCATCTCATTTTATTTACTTTCAACACTTTGTTGGGTTTTTCACACAACTTAATTTAGTAACATGATGACATCAGATAAAAAGCTTTCCTTGAAAATAAAAATGTTGTCTTAAGTGCTAATTTCTTTTTCTTCACGTTTTAATTCTGAAACACTTCACAATGAGCTGGGTGTGGGGTGCATGTCTGTAATGCTGGCACTCTACTTGGGAGGGGGAGGTAAGACAATCAGGAGTTCAAGGTCAGGCTCCAACAGTCTGGGGTACATGAGACACTGCCGCAAACAAAAACAAACAACAAGTAATTTAAAATTTGTAGAAAGGTAGTAAGAGTAGTACATTGAATTTGCATTGGCCTGTTCACTTTTTTTTTTTTTTTACATTTTCTCAGATTTCTCTCTCAGTCTATATGTATACACACACACACACATGTGTGTGAAATATTAAATACTTGCATATGTATCAACATACATTCATATTAACACATGTACATTCTTACTATCTTTTTGGCTAAATCATTTGTGAGGAAGTTATCATCACATTTTTGCCCTAAATACTTCAGTTTGTTTTTTGTAAGCACATGAAGATTCTTCTGTGTGAGAATAATGTAGCATTCCAATTTAACTATGATAAAACTAAGCATCAAATGTATGACTTATATTTCCCTTGTTGTCCCAGTAATGCCTTTTCTACCTACCTTCCCTCCCACACCCTTAATTCGATCACTGAATAACTCTCTTACTCAGTTAGTGGACACTCATATCCAGAAGAGCACAGATCTGTGCCTCTCCATCAGGGAATTACCTCAGCAGCCAGAGCCTGCTTTGCTGGCTGGGCTCACAGATTGCAGGAAGCAAACAGGAGGACATATGCTGGACGTGTGTCTTCCCAGGTTTCAGCAGTGTTCTGTGGATGCCTGGGCGTGCCCTGCAGCCTACTTACCTTTTCCTGACAGCCAGATTGCTTCATCCCAGATCTTTTTCTCCTAGGGATAATTGATTTTTATCTCGGAATAGCTGCTGAAAACTCTTCAGTGTCTCTTGGTCTGTGACTTTCTGTAGATAGGCCTCTGCATACTCTTTCATGATTTTTAGACTGTATGTACAGTTTGGCAAGAAGACTAAGTAGGTGATTATATATATTTTTGAATAATTTTTTAATTAATTAATTTGAGAGAGAGAGGGGAAAAGAGAGAGAGAGAGAGAGAGACAGAGAGAGAGAGACGATGAGCAAACCAGGGTCTCTTGTCATTACAAACCAACTCCAAATGCATGCATCACTTTGTGCATATGGTTTCACATGAGTACTGAGGAATAGAATCCAGGCCATCAGGCTTTACAAGCAAGTGCTTTAACTACTGAGCCATCTCCCAGCCCTAATTTATTTTTTGAGATGGAGTTTTACTCTGTAGCTATGATTGGCCTAGGACTCATGCTGACCCTGGCTCAATCTCCCCAATTCTGGGATTACAGATATGTACCAGCATACCTGGCTCTTTTTTAAAAAAAAACTTTATTATTATTATTATTAACAATATATTTCATATGGATATGTCACATGTTGAAACCCTCTTTTCCCTCATCCCTGCCCCCTTTCCATTGGGGACCCTCCTCAGTGGGGTTGCAGGTATTCCCTGTGGGGTTGTGATTTATGCATAGTGGGAGCAGCAGTCAGTTATTGTTTTAGGGGGAGGAAATGCCTCTGGGCATGATGTCTCAACCTGTGGCTCTTACATTCTTTCTTCCCCCTCTTCTGCAAAATTCCCTGAGCCCTGGTGGGTGAGTTTTAAGTGTACTTCAGTGATGAGCTCTTAGGAGCCTCTGGATCTCTGCTTTGGTAAGTGCTAAGTATCCTCAGTATCTGTCTCCTTCACCCTGGCACTGATTATCATGGAAGGATTATCATGGAAGCAACACTTTTGCTCATCTCCCCAAATTCTTCTGTGGCTTCAGCTGGCTCTTGGCTGAAGGGCAAGGAGTGGTTCATTTTCTCAGATCTTGCTTCCTTCTGTAAAAGAAAAACAGATTCTCCAATGGAGAGTGAAATCAGCATAGGTTACATGGGATAAACATTATTAATTTAGGGAGAATTTAGGGATGTATGTAGGTCCTCTTTTAGCCAAAGACTAATGAGAGCTTGAGACTGGAGAGCATAATCTTTGTCTCCATAGGATTCTGATCTGGTTACCAATTCTAGATATGGGTTCCTTTATACTGAATGGATCTCTCAGTCAATCAGAAAGCTATTGATTACTTACCACGGCTGTGTGCCACTATTGCCCTGGAAAGGTGTTTGCTTCTGAGTAGCTTTTACCTCTGATTGCTCAGACCATTGTTGGCCACTTTCCCCCAGTAGCACTTTTCAGCACTAGACAGGCTAACTGCTTGGAACTGGCTTACATTTTCTTCTAGGAATGACATCATCTGTTGGGGCAAATAAAATAGACATTTAAAAAACTATTTCATTTTATTTGTTTATGAGAGAGAGAGAGAGACAGAGAAAGAGAGAGTGAGAGAGAAAATGAATGAATATGGGCACACCAGGGCCTTCAGCCACTGCAAAGTAACTCTAGATACATATGCCACTGTGTGTATCTGGCTTACATGAGTTCTGGAGAATCAAACCTGGGTCCTTAGGCTTCACAGGCAAGTGTCTTAACCACTAAGCCATCTCTACAGCCATAGACATTCTTATAAAATAGAATTTATTCCATTTTATTCAAGCTTTGGATTTCCTTTCTAGGTTTCTTTCACATTTACCTGCCCAAGAGGTTAAAAATATTTATGAGAATGTTCTCTGTACAACTTATACAATTTTCATTACTGATTTCTCTATTAATTATTTTTTTGAGGGAAGCCCAACGGACTGGCCTTTTTTATGTATGTGTGTGTGTGTGTGTGTGAGAGAGAGAGAGAGAGAGAGAGAGAGCGCAAGAGAGGGAGAGAAAGAGAATTGATGCATCAGGGCCTCCAGCCACTGCAATCAAACTCCAAAGGCATTCTCTCCCTTGAGCACATGTGTGACATTGTGTACTTGTGTCACTGTACGTCTGACTTATGTGGGACCTGGAGAGTAGAACATGAGTCCTTAGACTTCACAGGAAAGCACCTTAGCTGCTAAGCCATCTCTCTAGCCCATCTATTTATTATTTTAAATGAAAGATCAGTATGATTATGAAAAGGAAGTTACTGTTGTCTGAATGGTAGAGAACTTGAACTAAGGTCTGAGTCTCACTCTGAAGCTAAGACTGGTAACAATCCCCCTGCCTCAGTTTCTTGGATACTGGGATTCTGGATATGTGCACTGATCCTGCTTGGGATTCCTTTTGAAACATTATAGAGATATAGTTTTTTTTTTTTCTCATTTTCCTGCATGGCCAACTCATACTTGACTGTTTTCAGCTATCTTAGATCAGTGACATGTGTCACTTTCTCTTTCAATTGTGATTGATCAATAACTATTTTATTGGTTTTTTTCCTATGCCTAAATATTACATTAGGTATTGGGAACAATTATGAAATAGACTCAGTTCTCAAGTACTCCAAAAGGCTTAGGTTAACTATAAAACAAAGCTTGGCCTGGTTGTTTATGTCTATATGTCAGCACTTGGGAGGGTAAGGTAGAAAGATTGCCATAAGTTTGAGGCCAGTTAGTTCCCAGTCAGTCTGAGCTAAAGTGCTACCCTACCTCAAAAATATCAATACAGGGGGATGGAGAGATGGCTTAGTGGTTAAGATGCTTGCCTGAAAACCATAAGGACCCAGGTTCAGTTCTCCAAGTTCCACATAAGACAGATTCACAAGGTGGTGCATGCATCAGGAGCTTGTTTGCAGTGGCTAGAGGCCCTGGTGTGCCCATTCTCTCTTTCTCTTTCTCCCTTTCTCTCTGTCTCAAATAAAAATAAAAAAAAAATTAAAAATGATAAAACAGAACAAACAACAACAAAACAACCACCCAAATAAATAGAAAACAGGGTTATATCAAACAGTAAGTCGTTGAACATATTGGTATATTAGTTTCCTATGGTGGGTGACTTAAACACATGCTTGTGTTTATTCAGAGTTCTGCAGGCCAAACTCTGTAACCAATACTATTGGACAAAATTCAAGGTTTCATCTGGGAGCATTTTCCTCTGGAGGTCTCTGGAGGTCTGTAGGCCTCTCCTGGTTCCTGGAGTCAGCCAATAATCCATGGCTTGTGGCCACATCATTTCCGATTTTTGCTTCTGTGCTCGCAATAGTTATACCTCTTCTGTGATGAGATCCTTTGACTCTATTTTAAGGATACTTGAGGTTGGATTGAGGACTTACCTGGACAATCTATCTGGATTTCCCTGGGGTAGTCTTCCTATCTCAACATCTGAATAGTATGTTTTGTCATGACAGATAGCGTTCAGAGATTGTAGGAATGAGAATAGGGTCATATGTGGATAAGTGGATGCACTTAGCTTATGATAGTCAGGTGAAATGCACAGAGAGACTGGCAGGAATTTTATTTGCCTGTGGTTTCTAATCATCTGAGGAAACTATGAATAAATGCTAGTTACTGGTTGTCTTTAAGGTTAAGCTCTTTAAGGTCTGCAAAATACTACTTATTTCTGGGACTGTACACTGGATATGGAAAGAACATACCCTTTGAGACAGATAGGGGAAAATGTCAAGAACTTATTGAACCAATAGTCAATGTTAATGTTCATTCCATGGTTGGTACAGAAAAGTATGTATTCTTTGTCTAATGAAAGCTTATTTATTCATACTAAAGATATTTTTATCATTCTTCAAATTCTGTTTTATCTAATTGTTCTATCTGTCCATTATGTTAAAGTTTTGAGTAAAATTTTCCTTTTCTTCATGTATTTTTCATACTATCTGGATTATTTATGATTGCTGTATTTCCATAAGAAGATATTTTAACGTTTTAGATTTAAAAAATTGCTTATTTATTTGAGAGAGAAAGAGAAGGATGGAGAGACCGAGAGAGAGAGAGCACACGCCAGGGTCTCCAGCCACTGCAGACGAACTCCAGACACATGTGCCACCATGTGCATCTGGCTTATGTGAGTTCTGGGGAATTAAACCTGGGACCTTAGGCTTCACAGGCAAATACCTTAACCACTAAGCAATCTCTCTAGCCCATTTTTTATATATTTTATTAGTAATTCATCCTATTTTTACATTTCCTGTCGATCCACAACCCTTTTGTCGAGGTCTGCCATGTCTGCATCTTTCTTTCTCTAACACTTCTGTATCCCTTTTGGCAGGATTAGTTTAAACTTTTTTGTGTCAATATGTATGCTTATATGTATGCTTCTTCTAGTTAGCAATAACTAGGTTTACTACATGGTATAATCTAATTAAAGGATCTCACTGCTATAGGACAAGTCATCTATATTTATAATGCCAAGCGGTACATGATCTTGTGTGTGTACATGTGTGTGAGGGTGCATATGTGCATGTATATAATGCTGGGGACTAAAATCAGGGCCTATGCATGTTAGACAACTACTCTAAATCTTATCTATTCCTCTTGCCTATGTTGATGGCTTTTATTTTATTATTTTATTGTATATTATGGATCAGATTTACCAATTATTTTCTCCTATGTAATATATTTCAATGAAGATTTGCCTTTTGCCATTGGTTATTTGTTCCTAAAATATTTGTAGAATATACATTTAGCCCATTTTTGGTCTTTAAGGATTAGCTATTATAAGTAGTTTATGTAATTATATATTACCAAAGGATTAATACATACATCAATGGGTTATTGATGTCTTATATGATATGTGATTCACAACATTTTATCCCATTTTCCTTTTAACTTAACATGTATTAATTATTTAGTTTTTAGATCAATTCTTTGGTAATAGTAATAAGTTTTTATATTGTACATTCCCTTTACCAAGAAATAGATTCTTTTAAAAGCTTTTAAGTGTTTACAGATGGTAATTTTATCATCACTTCCAATCCTGCAAATCATGATTGCCATGACTTTCACAATGAGACAACTGATATTTCAATGTTATAAGATCATCTTCTTGGTAAGTGAACCTTGTACTGATGTGGGTTATTGTTTAATTCCATAATATCCCAGGACTCATGGCTTTGGGCTAGGCCTTCAGGTTCTGTCTCATTCATGCATTTATGAGTTTATGCTCTTCTGTGATAGTTAAATTATCTTGAACATATCTCAGAAAATATGCTCTAAACACACATTTAAAAATTACTGTCAGAGATGCATTTTTACTTGTGGTTACAAGGTAGAAGCAACCCACGTCTACTGCAGATGAGAGGATGAATGGAGCATGGACTGGACGGGCGGATGTATATCAACACAATACAATGTGTAGGCAAAGGAGTGAAAGAAAGCAGTACTTAGGATGGTGGTCATTTGATTCAGGTGTCCCTTACAAACTAAGTGTTACTGAATGGTAGGTTCCCAGCTGATAGAGATTTGGGAATTAATGCTTCCTAGAGGCAGAGTATTGTTGGGGGTGGGCTTATGGGTATTATATCTTGTTTCTTCTTGCCAGTGTTTGGCACACTCTCCTGTTGCTATTGTCCACCTGATGTTGGCGAGGAGGTGATGTCCGCCCTCTGGTCATGCCATCGTTTCCTCTGCCATCATGGAGCTTCCCCTTGAGTTTGTAAGCCAAAATAAACCTTTTTTTTCCCACAAGCTGCTCTTGGCCAGGTGATTTCTTCCAGCAATGTGAACCTGACTGCAACTATAAGGTTGGTACTGAGAGTGGGGTCATTGCTGCTTGAAACCTGATTGTGTGGCTTTGGCCTTTTGAAACTGATTTTCAAGAGGAATGTGGATTTGAAACCTTGGCCTAAGAGACACCTTGCAGTGCTGTACGTACAGCTTGATGGACTATTCTGGTCAGATTTGAAGGACCTGAATGCATTAAGAACTATGGACTGTGAGGTTTGGCTTGTGAGGGTGAAAAAGAACTTTGCCTGGAGTGGACTGGAAGCAGTTTGTAGAAGAGGCTTGCTGTTATGCCCATATCCTGAGAATTTGTGCAGGGTTGCATTGCATAGAAACGGACTGACATGAGCAGAGGGATATGGCACAGAAAAAAATGAAATCTTTGGGTGAAACTGCTGCCCATTCAGCTGCAACTGAGAGATTATGACCATTGAGATTGGGCCAGATGACCTGCATTGGAACAACAGAAAGAATTCAGAGTCTTTTGAAGGGGTCTGAGTGCTAAAGGAGTGTCCTGTTCTTCAAAGTCTGCTTTATTCTCCCCTTAGATTAACAAATTGGCACCCTACTTGGTATTATGGAATATGTGAAATACAGGAAAGAGGACAATTGAATTTGCAGCATAGTCTTATGGTTTGGAAAAGGCCCTGGGCAGTGTGAAGCAGGTTTGCTGGATGCCTGCATGGAGAACCAATGGAGCCATGAGGATGGACCTTAAGTTGCAGAGGAGACCAAGTGGTGATGCCAGGAGCACGAGATGGCTGCTAAGGAGAACTGATAGCACTAGATGAAGTTTTCCAGGACTGTGAGTAGCCTAGCTGGAAGGGCACAATTGGAATTTTGGAGACTTGTTGCTGGTTAGAATTATAGGGCATGGAGATTTGTCACTGGCTAGAGTTGTTGGACTTGGAGCTAGAAAGTTTGTTATTTGCCCTGTTTAAATCTTATATTGCTTAAATATTTCTTTGCTGTGCCCAATGCCATCCTTTGTAGTGTGAATGTTTATTCTGTGCCATAATATATATATGTATATATGTGTGTGTGTGTGTGTGTGTGTGTGTGTGTGTGTGTGTGTGTATTACAGCCAATTCCCCCTTGTCAGTGTTTGGCACACTCTTCTGTTGCTGTTGTCTACCTGATGTTGTCCAGGGGGTGATGTCCACCATCTGCTCATGTTACCATTTTCCCCTGCCATCATGGAGCTTATCCTCGAGTCTGTAAGCCAAAATAAATGTTTTTTTTTTTTTTTTTCCCTACAGGTGGCTTTTGGTTAGGTAATTTCTGCTAGCAATGCAAACCTGACTGCAATAGATGGAATGAAATGAAATTATGCCAAGCTGAAGAAATACTTAAATTTCTAGTTCAGAGGGACTAACTTGGTGAAATTAGTATAGTATAATTCATAGATACTGACAAAATAATAGTTTCAACAGAAATGGGAACTCTAGCTTTTTACCCAGAAGGAGGGTATTCAGTTTTCCACATACATATAGATACTACAATTTAGAATCCACATATCAGAGAGAACCCAAAGCACACTGTTTTACACATGGGGAGTGTCAGAAAATGTCATGTGTTGAAAGAGGCCAAAGAGGAAAAAAAAATGAGAAAAAGACAATCATGATATTCAGCAAGGAGTTTTCTGGAAGTCTGTAAGAGATAGGGACAAACATACTGGTGAAATCATAGAACTAGAAGATGATAAGGAAGTAGGAGTGGACTCAACCATTGTTTAGGCCTTTATAGCAGTGTGTGTGTGTGTGTGTGTGTGTACCATTGTACATTTTCATTTCCTGTGTCTTACCTTTTCCAATACCCAATATTCTCTAGAGAAATAGATTAGCTGGAAGACACCCTGCCCTCCGGCTGTCACAGTATCCAAGCAGATGGCAGGGAGTCTCTTTTTACTTGTATTATGGTGCTGAGAGTGAGAGGTAGATACAAAAACATTCTCCTGGAGTCTGTCATATTATGATGAGACCAACTCATCCATAAAAAAGCTATTCAGAACATGAGATTGGAGGCTCATAGCTTACAGGAATGGGGCTGAAGAACAGGAAGCTCTTAGGAACAAGCAGTAGAAGGAAACAAACGGAAGCTTGTCTTGAAAAATCTCTGCTGCTGCCGAGCACATCCCCAGCTCCCTCTTGCAAGCACAAACAGGAGTCCTTTTGAGTCTGAACCAAGTAGGTATATAATACTGTCACTATATCTCAGCCACCAACATCACTGTCCTATCCAGCCAGCACTTTCAGAATACTTCACCTAGAAACAGAAAAGTCAGGGATGGAATTGGTCTAAGACCTTTGTTTACATTTACACCAGCATTCCAGGCAGCCCTCGACTTGTTCCGTTAGCTCTGTGGCCCACTGAAGAATATTTCTTGTGGGCAATGACTTCAGGAAATTGCCGTGACCATCTCAGATTGCTCCTTCTGTGTTGTGAGTAAGGACCTGGGTAATCTTTGCAGGACTCACATGGGAAGGGACAGAGACAGAGTATCCATTCCCAATGTACGCAGAATACCACAGTGTATGCAAGATTCCAGACCTCTCCTCTTCAGGCTATAATCCACGGCCTTGGAGAGTTAGGGCAGTGATCTTGGAGGCATCTATATGTGCACTAAGTTTTTACTTTTTTTGCTTCAATAAGGGACACAGGAATATTTATCCCATCCCCATACAGTCACTCATCATTTAATTATCCTTCATTTATTCACTTATAAATTTATTAAACATGCCACATAAGCTATAAGCATCCTATGGTGCAGGAAGGGATTAGAAAAATTACTTACCAACAGGAAAAATGACCTGGAAAAATGTAGAATCGCATTTTATTGGAATACTGAGCAAAAAAAGAATACATCTGGCTTGCAGCAGGAAGAACTTCCGTTGGATAAATTTTCTGTTGAACAATTGCCCTACATTGATGTGCTTTTACTAAGAGACAAAGTTCGAATTATGATTCAAAATAACTAGATTTTTTTTTTTTTTTTTTTTTTTTTTGCTCCTCAGGGAAACAACCTGGATATATGCAGAATCATGATGGGTATCCGTGCAAGGGGGGGCATTTTGGAACACCTTAATCTGGTTTGAGTTAAAATTTTATAGCTTGAAAAGTTTGCTTGCTTCATATGAAGGTGTATTACTCCTTCTGTTAAAAAATCACATGAGCATAAACACAGCTTGGTGCAGGCAGCTTTTGAATAGCAGAATTAGACAATGCTGTTTGCATCAGTTTTGTACAGAGGCCACTAGATGGAAGCATTTTACTTCTTTCCAGATTTAATGTGGGTTTCTTGTAAAAATGCTACCTGTGTCCGGAGGGCTTTGTGGGACTGATAATCTCCAGCAATGGGCAGCGAAGCCCACCATTGTCTCACTGATCTTCAGTGAGAAATTACTTTATGTGTTTGCTTTACCAGTTTTTGCTCAGAGAACCAACTACTTTGGTTACGCTATTAATCTTTGTGGTTGGGAAGGTATCAGAACATTGAAAAGTTATATTCATATTTACAGAACCACAATCAAAGGTCTACTCGGTACATTTTTTTTTAATTTTTTAATTTTTATTTATTTATTTGAGAGCAACAGACAGAGAGAAAGAGGCAGAGAGAGAAAGGAAGAGAGAATGGGCGCGCCAGGGCCTCCAGCCACTGCAAACGAACTCCAGACGCCAGCACCCCCTTGTGCATCTGGCTAACGTGGGTCTTGGGGAATCGAGCCTCGAACCGGGGTTCATTAGGCTACACAGGCAAGCGCTTAACCGCTAAGCCATCTCTCCAGCCCCTCGGTACATTTTTTAGCAAACTTTTGTGGTCTATGATTTCACCTTTTGTAGTAGGTGTACTTACCTATGACACTATTTAAGCATACTGCACACAGATGCTCTTAATGATAACACCAATACAGGCTCCACCCCCTTTCACTATGATCCTCCTAAGGTCTCCACCTACACCTATCTGTCCTTACTGTACCTGTCTACTTTCTGTTGTCCCTTACTTACTGTTGTAGCTTTTCATTTAGTATGATTTCATTCGGGGTTCCCTTGTGTGTTTATCTTCTCAATTTGTTCACAAGCTCATTGACCATGGGCACTGTATGCTACATTCTCTTTCATTTCCTACAGTGCGCAAGACAGGAAAGAGGCCCAACTCAAACTTCCTGAATCCAGTGCAGTAGGAAGGAGTAGCAAGGAGACAGGTGCAAATTAACTGGCAAATTCCCTGAAGGGCATCTGCGCAATCCCGTAATTGTGTGTACGGCATCCTGTTTCCATCTCTAGGCTCATTCTTGCCAGGATGCATCACTGGTCCTGTTTTCCTGTCCCCTCTCTCCTTTCATGGGGGCCTAAATAAGGACAGCAATGGAAATTTGCTGCCTGGATTGTATCTGCATAATCCCTATAAGTGACTAGAGACTGTCCTCTTCTGTATTCCCTTTTCTCTCACAGACAGCACGCTAATGATGGCATTTCTTGTAAAGCTTCCTATAGCATTCAAAAGAGAAATGATATAGGTCCAGTGCTTCTTGTTCTTTAAATTTTCTTAAAAAATCTTTATTTACTTATATGAGAGAAAGAGAGAGAGAGAGAGAGAGAGAGAGAGAGAGAGTATGTGTGTGAGAGAGAGTTATAGGCAAGCCAAACCCTCCTGCCATTGAAAAGGAACTACAGCTGAATGCGCAACTTTATGTGTCTGGCTTTACATGAGTACTGGGAAACTGAACTGGAGATGGAAGGCATTGCAGGCAAGAGGCTCTAACCACTGAGATATCCATTCTAGCCCCTTCTTTAATTTTTTTGTTTTTTTTTTTTTTGGAGATGGGATCTTAGTGCATAGTTTTTCAGGCTGTCTTTGAACTTGCAACAATCTTGCCTCTGCCTTCTGAGTATTGGAATTATAGGCAAAAGTCACCATGACCAGTTTCTCATTGTTTCTTAAAAATTTAATCCTAAAACAACAAAATAAAAAAAAACTAACCTTTTTGGAGTCTATGATATAGAAAGAAGATAAATTGATTTCCTCATTAACTTTTATAACCTTTTGACATCAGCATGAGTCACTATACTTAATTTGAATCTGTACTTTGGTGTTCTATAGATTCCCTCTGATAAAACAATGGAAGATTCAATGGATTGTTTGCATTGGCTAGAGCAAAAGCAGAGACACATTCTAGTTGCAGAAGTCACTACTGCATTGACTTTGTCACTAAAGGATCTAAGAGTGCCACCAAGGAGAAGAAGAGGTAACGTAGAATTATGACAGGTGTACAACTCTCAGGACCTTGTGGAAAGCTGGATGTGAAAAGAGAAGGGAAGAGATTAGGAATACTTCTAGATTCATGAAGGGTTTGAGGAAAAATGAGGATAGGAAGAGGAAGAACAGATCCAAAAACAAAATGATCCAGTCTGGTTTAGCTTTACTGCTAGTGAGCTGACTGCAAGGCTTCTGAGTGGAGATGCAGTAAGCTTGAAATGGAGTATGGAGAGAAGTGAGTCAGATCCACTGAGGTGGGAACTGACGAAAGCCACTCCAGGTGTTCTGAGGCTGGTCACATTAGGTGGCCAATTGCGAAACTTCAGGGAAAACCAACATTTATGGGATGAGAAAAAAAAAAAATGGAGCCAGGAAAGTAAACTGTCAAGACTGCTATTGAAGATGTCAAAGGCAAAGATAGATTCACAAGGAGTTTGTGGTCAGGAGAGCTCAGTTACTTGGAGTTCTGAGAAAGTAAAGAAGGCTCAGCTGCTGTAATTACACCAGGTTCAAAAGAGCCATCAATGGAGAATATGGCTTGGAGTGAGCTGAGGAATAAAAGGGCCTTGGGATTTCAACAGTCTAGCACAGTACTAAAGATGTATTGGGTACCCATAAACACTTGCCAGCCTGAGCTGAAAGATGGCTGGGGAGATGGCTCAGCGAGTAAAGTGCTTGCTGCACAAGCATAAGGACCTGAATTTGATCCCCAGTATGCATGCAAAAACTAAAAGTGCTGGCATGCACCTAGAATACCAGTGCTGGACAGCTGGAGATAGGAGGATCCCTGGAGCTTGCTGGCTGGCTTGTCTACTGAGTTCTAGGTCGAGTAAGAGACCCTGTCTCAAAAAATAAGGGAGAGCCAGCCATGGTGGTGCATGCTTTTAATCCCAGCACTCAGGAGGCAGAAGTAGGAGCATCACCATGAGTTCAAGGGCACCTGAGACTACATAGTGAGTTCCAGGTCAGCCTAAGCTAGTGTGAGACTGTACCTCGAAAAGAAAAAAAAGAAAAAACAGTAAGGCAGAGAGGAGATTGAGGAAGACACTCAACATTAAATTTTGTTCTCCACTTGCACGTCCCCACAGGCGTGCCCATGTATATGCAAACATGCATACATACATACATACATACACTTACGCACACATGCTGAACAGAACCACTGCAATGATTCTTACAGACAGAGATCTCTTCAGCAGACAGCACTGGGGAATTGTTTTTAAACTGCACAGCATCCTTACACATTGTAATTCAGTCTCTGTAACCAGTCCCCCTGAAAGATGGAAATCATTCCTTGTAACTAGATATGATACTGAGGGGGTAGTTGGTTTGCTAGTATTATCAATGTGGTGTGGCGGGGCAGGGAGAACAATAAATTCTCAGTGATGGAAATGGATAATTGTTATGTATGTTCCACTACATGAATACTTGCATATACATAATACAAGAGATCTTTCATAATTAGAAATATATGAAATGTTATTTTTTCTTAACATGCCCACTTTTACTATAGTTTGATACAAAGCCCCTTGCTAAGAGAAGGAATAATATACTAAATTCAATAATCATATTCAGCACATAAATATTTGTTAATCACTAATGAAGAGCCAATTATGCATTGTGACTCATTTTGATAAGTAAGACAGCCCTATAAATCAAACAAAACAAAGCAACAACAAGCTGGGGAGACTGCTGAGTGTCAAAATGCTTGCAAAACAACAACAAACACAACGACTTGCTCTGGCTTGAGCACATGTTCCTCCCCTTTCTGGTTTATGTCTCCACTCTCCACTAGATCTGACAAAGTATCACTAAGTAAACCATTTTTGTCCTCCTAATCTACAGGATGAATGCTGTATATTCCTTGCTCTGTTTCATGCCACCCTGTTAAAAATTCGTACTTGAATGCTCATGTGTTTACTTGATTAGTAGCTGCCTCACTCAGAGATCATGAACTTGAAAGTAAAGAGTCAAATCTGGCTTCTCACTGTTTTAATTTTCCTTTTTAAAAAAATATCTTACTTATTTGTTTATTTGAGCGGGGAGGGCAGGCAGAAACAGTGAGTATGAACACACCAGGGCTTCCTGCCACTGCAAACAAACTCCAGACATATGCACCACTCAGTGCATCTGGCTTCATACGGTTCTGGAGAATCGAACTGGAGCTGTCAGGCTTTGCAAGCAAGAGCCTTAAACAGCTGAGCCATTTCTCCAGGCCTGTTTTTCTTTTTGAGATTGGGTCTTGCTGTGCTGCCCACACTGATCTGCAACTCATACTCCTCCTGCTTCCACTTCTCCAGTACTGGGAATACAGGTGCATGTCACCATACAGGGTTTAAACAGGAACATCTTTAAAAACACAAAATGCCCTGCTCACATGTGCGTTGGCCACCTAGCCTGTCACTTTCTTGGATCTGAATGGCATGTCTCTGCCTTCGGTTCAATTAAAATTTACTTATCTCCTAGATGAGTACAGGAAATTCTATCTCATTTATTTATTTTTTTCCTTGCCTTTATCAATTCCAAGTTCTAGGATCCACTGATACTTAGACGTTGGAGAGTTAATTAGTTTGCATGATCTGGGAATATTTACTTACCTGTAATTTTAAAAACAATTTCTTGACTAGTCTCTATCATGCTGTAAGAAGACTGCAGTTCTAGTAATGTTTAATTGATCCATTCACTCACTCATAATATGTTGCAAAGATTTTTGCTATGCAAAGACATCATCATAGTCCAAAAAGAAAGTTAAATTCTGGAAAAGTATTGTGAAATATATATTCTACCTAGCTACAAAATAGTTCTGAATCAATATATAACCTGAAAGACTGTGCACATATGCACTTTTTCAAAAATTTATGAGCATAGGTTGAAGCAAGAGTTTGATCATTTCAAGTCATTAGGGAGAAGTCCATGTCTTCTGTTTCAGATATGCAATTAAGATTAGTCCTGTGGGAAAATGACAGAGACCAGAAGAGTCTCTGTGTGCTCATCATGCACTTACATTTGAATTTTAAAAACTAGAAATAGTAGAAATTAAGTTTTTAATCAAAGAGGTGTATATGCAAGGATATATTTGTAGGACATGAGCATAAAATGAGAAAAACATAATGTATGAGGGTTTATGGTGAATGTGAAACTGATAAACAGGCTTCAGAGAAAAACTCCAGAAATTTTAATAGTGAGACACAATGAAAAGAACATGGAGTTATTGTTCTGGGGATATAACTCAGTGTTATAGTACTTGCTTAGCATTAACAAGTCTCAGGGTCCAAACCCCTATTGTGGAAAAATGTTTATGGAGTTACTGAAACATTATGTAGTAGTTTGAATAGATGTTCCCCATAATCTCTATGTTCTGTATGCTTTGTCCCCAACTGATAGCAATCTAGGAGATAGAGCCTTGCTGGAAGATATGTGTTGGTAGCTGGCTCAGAGGCTGCTCCATTTTGCCAGTGTTTGGTTCACTCTCCTGCTACTGTTTTCCACCTGCTGTGGCAGAGGTGACGTCCAGCCTCTTCTCATGCCATGCTTGCTCCTGCTATCATGAAGTTTCCCCTTGAGAATGTAAGCCAAAATAAATCCTCCCCACCCCATCAGCTACTTTTGGTCAGGTGCTTTGTCCCAGCACTGACCAGGTAACTATGGTAGGTTAGTTTTTTTTTTTTTTTTAAATCATTGGGGTTTATCATTTGTTTTATTTTTAGAGGGCATTTAAAATTCATAGAGAATTCTATAACATGATTTTTCTTTTACTATTCAGTTTATAATCAAATATTTAAGTGTCCAACAGGTCTGCATATCAGTTTTGGGTTGTTGTGAGCGAATAGGATATTACTGAGATTAAATAAATTTTCTTAGCTTTAACTGAAAGTCATGCTGTCGTATTTATGTTTACCTTTCTTCTTGAACTTGACATCTATTTTTGTTTTATTATTTATACGATATCTATTATCACACTCTTATTATTAACCATATTAACAGCATTAATGTCAGCTGGCTTTTTAGGATGCAAGCTTGTAAGATGTTTTCCTGTTCTTACAGTTCCATCATGACATTTTAAAAATTCTGGCTAAGTATATAAATCAACAGTCATACTCAGTCATGAGCTTAGGTTTTACTGAGGGCTTTCTATTTTGATTAAGACATGGAAGGTGCATGTGTTTAAAAAAACAACAACAAAAACTAAACGCACACTGCACTTAGAAATAGAGAAAGGCTGAGACTTGTTAAAATGAAAACCAGACCTAGTTGCTTAAAAAAGAGAAGCCTGTAGGAAGAGCATATAATTTCCCTTACTATCTTTGGGCTTGGAGAAATGCCCAGGTTAGTGACAAAGGGAACTCTGAGGGAAGACTCTAAATCTTCCACAATGTAAGAGAGGAAATGGAAGATCAAATAGATAGCTTTACTCAAGAGCACAAACCATCAAGAATCTGGGAGAGTTCAAGAAATTATAAGATTTCTACTGATATTTTTCCAAATTGAAATAGTACTATGATTTACCAATTTAAATTCTTTTTGAAAATGAGCAGCAGTGCAGCTTTAGCTCATTAACTAGTCAGGTTCATTACAAATCGCTTTATGGCTAGTTTTCACATCCTGCAGTAACCCTGTCTTAAAACCGACTGTCCTCTTTCATCTTTACCAGCTTTTAAAGCACAGCTTCTCTTCGATGCATCCTTTCTGGTTTTTGTTCAGATGTTGCTCTGAGATCTGGGAAATGCTTCTCATGCTTACAAAGGCTCTGCAGATTGTATTGATTCTGCAGGTCGTATGTGGGGTCATGAGTGCACATTCTAGCAAGTTCCTGGTGATGAAAATGCTTTTGTTCTGTGGGTAGCACGGGTCTGTAGGATACTGTATAGCCTCCTAAATGGTTGTTCATTGTCAGGTGTTTATTTCCACAGCACTATTTTAATACAATTTTCCCTTTGCTAAAAACCATGCAGGAATCTACCCCAAATAGTTTAAAGCCAAATCAAGTCATTTGCTGTCCTTTATCAAGAAGTAACTTTCTAGCCGGGCGTGGTGGCGCACGCCTTTAATCCCAGCACTCGGGAGGCAGAGGTAGGAGGATTGCCGTGAGCTCGAGGCCACCCTGAGACTCCATAGTGAATTCCAGGTCAGCCTGGGCTAGAGTGAGACCCTACCTCGAAAAACCAAAAAAAAAAAAAAAAAAAAAAGAGTGACCTTTTCATATTCATTTTGAATTAACCCTCTAACATTATTTTTCACTTTCATTTTCAGAATGCTGTGTCTTAGTAAAACTAATCAAATTTCCTTGCTCTGTGCAGGTTCTATCTTGACAGGGAGTGGGCCTAGCAGGGCCCACCACCTTCCTAACACACTCCAAAACCTGGAGGGAAGAGGGAGGGCAGTGAAACACCTCTGAGTGGGCAGATGGGGTGAGGCAGCCGCTTTGAACCCGTGCACACATGGGGTCCTGGCTTTGGCCTGGAGCCTGAGGCTGCTCAGTTAAAATGAATGTATCTTCCTCCGTGCTCTGTGGACACTGCAGTACCAGGCCCTAGGACTGCAGCCATCTGAACCTAGGCTTGAGTGTCCCCAGCAGAAAATCAGGATAGCATGAGTGTAGAAGCCTGTGCCTGTGGGAAGCTGGCCTCAGGGCTTTCTGAGGGAGCAATAATTTACTGAGGTCCTCTTGCACCATCTTCATTAGATTCCGTCAGCAGTGTCATACTTACCTCAGAAGAAAGTCCGGATGTGTTCTCTCATTTTCTGTATCGAGAACAGTTTAAACAGAATTAAGATTATCTGATGTTTGAGGTCATCTGGACCAACTGCCTTACTGGTGAGGTAACTTTTTCTTCTTGAAATCCATTGACTTATGCTAACTATATTTAATTGGATTAAATTTCACCAATTAAATTTACTAGGAAATTACTGTTTCATCTGTGTATCATTTTTTGTAGAGTTGTACAAAAATTGTCTTTTAAAATAGTCTCTGTAATCTCTTTTAGTGGTTACATTTTTATTTGTCTCTATTTAGGCAAATTGACTTCAAATAAGTTAGAAAGTGAGTCCCACTCCCAGAAGAAGAACCCAGAATTTTAAGTTACTCTTATTTCTCTAATAATTCCTCCCTCCTCTCCCTTTTTTCCTTCCCTCCTTGAATCAAAATAGAAAATTACTTACATCTATACACAGTTATAGGTAAGGATCCACGTACCTTCCGTAAAGATACTCGGCTTGGCGTGTCTTGTCTCCAGGTTGAAACTTGGAGACTCAGGAAGCTGACGATTGGTAGGGAAAGTTTTGGTGGCACTAAGTTGGCTGGTGTTCAGGTCAACCTTGGCCCAATTCCACTGCCTCAGCCACTGGCCACTTAATCGCACTTAATCAGCAAGGCTACATGCAGAAAGTCCTAGCAGGGAGGATACCCCTCCCCGTCCTAAGGCCCTAAACTATGAACCCCCTTCTTTAGGTCAGGGGATGAGCAAAGTCTCTAGGTGCATCTCCACCCTGCTTTTCATTAGCACAGCAGTTTATACCCACAGACGGTTCCGTCACATCAGGTCATGTGAACAGGCCCCCTGCAGGACCTATGCGTCTCTGACCACACACCTAAAAACTAATAAGGAAACAAACAAAAATGTTTTCTTCCAACTGAAAACATCAAAACTCGACTATGCAATTCTTGGGTACAAAGAAATAAACAACATAAGCATTAGAAATCACAAGAAAGGAAGATGCTAAAAATGAAGGTGGAAATGAGCATGCCTGTCGCTGTCGGGGCTTGGTGGCTTTGGGCCTCATTAGTGGCCCTAGTGACTTGGTCCTCTTGCTGCGGGTAAGGATTTCTATGATATAAGAAAGACAGCTGCTCTCACAGGAAAGGTCACGACCAGTGAGAAGGGGAAATGTGGCCCACCAACGCCCCCACTGCAGCTTTTAGTCCGCGTTTAAAAGGGACTCAGCGTTTAGAAAGCGTGCAGCTGGAATCCTGCCCACATCTGCCCAGGCACGTGCTTCACTGAGACCCAGGTTCATCTTTGTGGAGTCATCCTGATGCTGAGCTTCCTGGGCACCAGCTCAACGCACAGTCCAGATCCTTGGCCGCCCTGACCTCAGCAAACATCCCAACCCCGCGGAGGCCTTTACATGGCTGTAACTGGCTGGCCGTGCCAACTCAAGGTCCGATTTGTTAGTTGTCTATTTTGAACTTGGTCAGAATTATACCAGTGGCAAATTATTACGACCTCACCACTTTTAGTCAGCTGTCATTAATTCATGCGATATATGTGTGCACATAGGTTCAGTGTTTACAATCTGTCCAGTAGCTTCCTCCTTCATTCTTGTAGGAAGAGGCTCTGTTTAGAACATAGTAAAGGTCTCATGGTCCGCATTGCTGGGTTAGGATGTGCTTAAAGTTGGTTTCTTTCTTTGTTTTTTTATTTTATTTTAATTATTTGTTAGTGTGTGTGGTCAGAGAACAATCTCCAAGTGACTGTGCTCTTCTTCCAGTCCATCCTTTTTTTTCAATGACTTATTTTTATGTAAGAGAGAGAGAGAGAGAGAGAGAGAGAGAGAGAGAGAGAATGAGCACATCAGGGCCTCCAGCCACCGCAGCCGAACTGCAGACTGTGCACCACCTTGTGCTTCACTCTTCTGGGAAGACAGCCCAGCCTGCTGTCTGTACTAGAAGCCTCTCTGTCCCTCCCTGTCCCTCTCTTCTCCAGGATCCAGTGATATGAGCCACTAGGAGTCCTCATGCTGTGGGGACTTCTTCACTCATTGTTGAAATTTCTTTTTATGGGAGTGATATTTTCCCCTCCATTTCCTCTTATTTATTTTTTAAAATTATAATTGGTACATAATAATCATATACATTTTTATAATATATTCAGTACATCTGCACATTATGTTAATCCAATAAGGATAATTAGCATATCCGTTACCTCAAACATTTGTTTCTTTGTTCATTTACAATCTTTTCTTTTAGCTATTCTGAAATCTATAAGAATTTGTTTACTATAGTCAGCCTACTCTGCTACAGAAGAATGCTAGAACGTAATAGTTGAATCACTTACACAGCACCAAACATACAATAGATCACATAAAACATGTAATAAAATACTGTCTGATTGTAGTTTTGTTCCTGTTAACCAAGATCACTGTATCCTTCTCAGTTCCTGGTACCACTATTATTACTCCTTTTATGAGATTAATGTTTTTAGCTGCAAGTGAGAACATAGGATGTTTGCTTTTTTGCACCTAACCTATTTCATTTTGCATAGTGTTCTCCAGGCTCAATGATCATATGCTTCCAATAACAGGATTTCATTCACTTTTATTATTGAATAATATTCCAATATGCATATATGCCATATTTTCTTCATCTAATCATCCAGTGATAAGCACTCATGTTGGTTTTAACAGCTTGTCTATTGTAAGTGGTGCTAAAATAAACACAAGAATTCAGATATCTTTTTAACATACTGATTTCTTTTTCTTTGGCTTTATATCTAGTGGTAAGATTGCTGGATCATAAAGTATATCTATTTTTGGTTTTAACATGGAAGCTTCTCATATTCTGTATCTCCCGATTATGCTGTAGGCATAGGTAATGGATCTTTTTAATTGCTCTCTTTTTGTATCTGTGTGGTTTGCAGAGAGCAGAAATTCAAATTTAGGTAGTTACCATCAGTCAATGTAATCTCAGAGGGTAATAGATATCTATGTCTTATTTCCATGGTTTTTGAGCCCATCTGTATTACAGAACATTGAGGGCATACTTTGCACAGCACCAAACATATAATAAATCACACTTAAGCTTGTGATGCATAAATGCATTAGTGGAGACCATAGAGGGAGCATTCTAATATTTAGGATAAAATAATGGTGTTTTATTGTCTATATTGAATTAGTTGTTGGCTCAGTGAAATCAAATACAGAAGTTGTTTTATTCATTTGAATACAATTCTGAATGATACAGGGAGGTTGTTGTAGTTACGTTCATGTTGCTGGAATAAAAACTTCTGACCAAAAGCAGCTGATTGGAGGATAGGGTTCATTTTGGTTTATGGTATCAAGGGGAAATTTCAGGATGGCAGGGAAAGAATGGTAGAGCAGAGGCTGACCATCACATCTTGCCACAGCAGGTGGAAGAGAACAGCAAGAAAGAGCTGTGCTCTGGCAAGCAGAAACTGGCTGTCACACCCCTAAGCCTTCCTCCAGCAAGCATTCAAACCACATGAGTCTATGAGTGACATCTGGTTTAAACTACAAAGACGTGAACCCATAACAGTGGAGAAAACAATGTGGTGAAGATTATTTTCACTTAACAATGCATGATGTGAGGTGAAGTTCTTAAAGAAAAGAATTAGCTATGCAATTATGCTTTCTTTGATTAAAAACACATATATTAAGCTTTCTTCTTATAGCTACTTGGAAGGCTGTCATGGAAGAAGAAGAAATACACTTAAAAAATCCATAAGCTCATGCCAGTGATTTTGATGAAGAAAAGTTGGCAGACTGAAGGAAGTATCTGATAAAGTAAACCTTGCCAAATAATTTTGATGATTATAGTAGATGATTTTCTTGAATTTAATTGGGCAAGTGTGCATTCACACTAAACCAGAATAACTCAGAAAAGATGATTCAGTATCATTTCTAGGAAATGGCACTTGCAGTGGCACCATCCCTTTCTAGAGCAGAATGTTCTGTGGTGACAGCTGTGTTCCACATCTGTGCTGTCTGAGGAAAGCCACTAGCCAAGTGCCCACATGGATTGAGGCACTACACTTATAGTTGCTAATTATAATTAATTTATGCTTAACTCACATAGCCAATGTGGTTTGTGGCTATTGCATTGAACATGATAAGTGTCTAGAGACACACCCATGAGTTCGTACTTGAGGAGACCTGGAGAAAAGAAAGGAAGTAGAATTTGAGTAGAAGGTACAAGTTAAGTAAGCTATCTATCTATATATTATGTATCTATCTATCTATCTATCTATCTATCTACCTACCTATGTATCTATCATCATTTACCTCTTATCATCATCTATTGTCTGTGTATCTCTCTGTCTATGTATCAATAATTATTGTAGTTCCTTTCTTGTTGCTTAGACAAAACACCTGACCAGAAGCAGCTTATAGGAGGAAAGGATAAAACCTTACAGCTTACAGTTCTGAGGGAAGGTTTCATCATGGTGGGAAAAGCATGTCATTAGCAGGAGGCTAGGCATCACATCTTGTCATATCAGCTGCAAGGAAGCAGCAGGAGTGAGCTAGTTTGCTAGCACTGGCAAGGGGACTAGGCCATGAAGTCTAAAGCCTTTGTTTAGTGATACATCTCCTCCAAGGTTTCTCCTCATGAAAGCTGTACCATGTGGGGATTAAATATGAGGCTTAATCACAAATAGGTGAAGCTATGGGGGATATTTCCCATTCAGACTACCATGATCTATCTATCTATCTATCTATCTATCTATCTATCTGCCATCTATCTCATATATCTATCCATCTATCATCCATCTTCTGCCTATCTATCTTCTTGAGAAAACAGAGTGATTATTTCGAGAAAACAAATGGAATGCTGCTTCCAAATCTTTGGTAGGCTTAGGACTGCTTGTTAGACTCTGTGGAGGACCTTCAGTTGTTGCATTTCACTTTGTATTGAACTATGATGCGCATGAGTATGCTCATTACTCTTCTCTTCTATGATGAATATCTCATATTAGTAAAATCCATTTGTAGAACATCTTTTGGTAAATTGAACATTTTGAATACCAAGTTAAGAAGCTGACACATTTTTACACTGAGAGTCCATGTTCACATTTCTCCTCCTTCAGATCTATGTACAGATTTGTTAGCCAGACCTGTGGTTCACTGCTTTGATGGGTTGCCTAGGGTCGGCTAATATCCAGGTCCATATTGTCTGGGTTTGACTTCTGCATTGTCTGCTTACTAAGCAAGGGGTTCTTGGATAGACACTTAACTTTTACATCACTTCCCATTGAAGTTATTATGAAGGTTAAATGAACTATTTGTCAAGTGTATAAGTAGTGGCTTATTCTGCTTGTTGATCACATTAATTGAAAACTTAAAGAGAAGATTGAATGTTACTGATTAATTGAATTATTGATGTTACTGATTAATACCAGTATTGATGCCATCTTCTCAACAGTGTATGTTCCAATCTATTTCACATGGTATTCTGTAGAAATGTCCATCAAGTAGCTAGCAAGGTTAGTGGTGGCTCAGCAGGCCTCTCAGCTGAGGGTATGAAAAGGACTACACAGCTCTTTTGCTATCTGCCACTAAGAAAAGAGAGAGAGTGAGACAGAGAGAGAGAGAGAGAGAGAGAGAGAGAGAGAGAGAGAGAGAGAGAGAGAGAGAAAAGCTTTTTAGCAGATCCATTTTAGTAACTGCAAAGAGAGAGAAAAAAAACATGTCTGGTTTTGCTATTAAATACCCCCAATGTGGCAATCCTGATGAGATAGATCTGTTTTCAGGATGGAAACAGGTACCCAGGTCAGGCTGGGAAATATTCAGTATTCTGTTGCTAAGCCCAGGATTCATGGCTTCCTATTTTTAGAGTATATAAGAGTGAATCAGAGACGTATGATTAATTATTAATGATTATGAAATAACACTGTTGGATGACAGAAAGTAGAAAGTTTTAATAGCAGCTGCTTTGAGGATTACTTTTAACAAACACATGAAAGGATTTCTGAAGTTATATTTACCTCTTTGAAACATTGCTTATTTTGAAATAGTTTATTTCTAAATGTCTGTAGTGCTGTCCTATTTTGAATAGAAAGACTCAGAAAGAGAAACTTCAGAAAGCTACTTCCTGCTTTTTATTTATTCAATGCAGGCTGACTTCATAAAATGAGAGAATGTTTGACAGCCTGTCAGATTCAAAGAAAAGTTAAAACATGCCTTTTAGTCTATCATGATTAGAAATAGTGGCCTTAAGTTTGGACTCTGTTATAAGAGTTAGGTAGATAAGAGAACTCAGGTGTAGACAAGATAAGGTTAAATAGGACCTGTTAGCATACACCTGTATGTATTACTGAAGTGATGGTGCATAAAATATTTTGAGGCAGATAAAATGTTAATAGTTGTGGGATTAAAAATAATTCAAAGTGTTATCCTCCTGCACTAGACCAACAACATTTCGCAAAATGATTGAAATGGCTATGTCAAGGTTGGCTTGAATGCCCTGATTGTAGCAGCCCATCTTCTTTGCCACTGAGTCCCTAGGTCTGAACACAGAACTTGCCATGGCATGGGATTCTCAACAAATTGTGATGGCTGCAAATTCTTCAGACAAAAGGAGTGATTATTTATGCTGCTAGGTTTAGTAACTTGCTGAGGAAGTCTGCACTTCAAAATATTAAGGGATGACAAAGAATTCGATTGGATAAACTGAACTCACACGCTGACATGAAAGCAGGTATTTTCTGAAAAATTAATCTAAGCATGCACACACACTCACCCACACCCCCCACACACCATTATGAATTCCTACATGACAGTCTTCAGCAATATTTATATTCCATTGTTTGTTGTAATTTATTACAAGGAAACTAGTACTGTATATTCTCTTTCTTTCTTTCTTTCTTTCTTTCTTTCTTTCTTTCTTTTTTTTGAAGTAGGGTCTCATTCTGGCCCAGGCTGACCTGGAAATCATTATGTAGTCTCAGGGTGGCCTCTAACTCACTGCGATCCTCCTACCTCTGCCTCCCGAGTGCTGGGATTAAAGGCTCTGTTCTTAAATGTATATAATACAAAAGGTACTCTACTAATTTTTCTCAGCTTCAAAAGCCTATAAATATATGGTGACTGTCTTGTTGGATGCTTTTAATAAATTTATAGGAAACAATTCCAAAATGTTAATTCCTTAGAAAAATAGGAGTTCTAGGGCTACCTAATGAGTTAGGTGGGAGTCATTAGGGTGACTTGCTGTGAAAGTAAGGAATGAATTGGATCTCGATGATTGATGATGACACACCATTACATAAGTGGCGACATTTCAGAGAATCCAGGATAAAGGATGAAAGGAGAATTGTGGGACAGGGACAGAGAGGGGAAATATTCAGGTGACACACTTGTGAGAAGGCCAAGTTCTCCATTTTTGCCTGTTTCTAACTCTTATGTATATTTATTTTTCCTTTGCTTTTCGACATGATCCTGATAACATAGGTTGGCTTGTAATTCACTATGTAGCCAAGGATATCCTCCAATGTGCAGGCCATTTCCTGTCCTGCCTCTCCCGTGCTTGTAATTCTCATTTCTTCTTCACCTTCTCCTGCTCCTCCTTCTTTCTGCTTCTGCATGTGTGTGTATGTGGCACACACACATGTGTTATGTGTGCTGGTGCACATGCATGTGTGTGCATGGAGGTCAGAAGTCAATGTTGGGTGTCTTCCTCACTCATTTCCCACATTATTCTTTGAGACAGGCTTTCTTTTTAAATATTTAGTTATTTATTTGAGTAAGAGAGAGGAGGAGAATGAGTGTGCCAGGACCTCCTACCACTGCAAATGAACTAACAGAGGCATGCTCCACTTTGTGCATCTGGCTTTATGTGGGTAATAGGGAATCAAACCTGGGTCATCAGGCCTTGTAAGCAAGCACCTTGATCCACTGAACCATCTTTCCAGCACTGAGACAGGCTTTCTTGCTGATCCTAGAGCTCACCAATTTGGTTAGATGAGCTAGTCAGTTAGCCTTAGCGATTCTATCTGCCTCTGACCCCCCAGCACTCCCACGGCCTACATTTTGTATTGCTACTGCAGATCTGAACTCAGCTCCTCATGCTTGCATGACAAACAATTTACCTAATGAACCATCTCACCAGCCTTCCTCCTTCTTTTTTTAAAAATTTTTTTGTTGTTGCTTATTTATTTGAGAATGACAGGCAGAGAGAGAAAGAGGGAGAGAGAGAGACACACACACACACACACAGAGAGAGAGAGAGAGAGAGAGAGAGAGAGAGAGAATGGGCACACCAGGGCCTCCAGCCACTGCAAACGAACTCCAGATGCTTGTGCCCCCTTGTGCATCTGGCTGATGTGGGTCCTAGGAAATCAAGCCTTGAACCAAGGTCCTTAGGCTTCACTGGCAAGTGCATAACTGCTAAGCCATCTCTCCTGCCCAGCCTCCTTCTTATTTTGTAGTGATTTTTCTTTTTAGACAATGTCTTGCTCTGTATCCCAGACTGGCTTTGAACTCCCAGCAGTCCTCCTATTTTAGCTTCTTAGATGTGGGGAATACAGGAGTAAGCCATCAAGCCTAGCTCCTAACTTTTATTTCTTCTTGTCACTTTCAAACCTCTTCTTCTGAATCCTTCTCTTTACTTACTGAATGCAGGTGTTTGAACAGGAAGGTCATATTTTGAAGTCATTCTTGGGGACACCTAATTTGTCATATGAGGCTAGAGAAGAGGTGAAGAAAATAATCTGAGCCCAAAATATTGAGGGCAATGGAAAGATGTTGTAGGCAATCAGTGGAAGCTATCACAAAGAAATGCTTTGAACCACAAAACCTGAGATGCCTGCTCACCTCAGCCCTCTCCGCCTCACACACCAGAAGCCCACCACCGCAAGCCCACCTCTTCTGTGTTCTCATTATCATCATTTCTCATTTTCTCAAGTACTTTATATATATTTTTTGCCTTTGCTCTACCCTCTGTCACTTCCTTCTTCCCTTCTTTTGAAACTTCCTTTCAACATTCTAAAATTTCTTTCATCTTAAAAAATTTATCTTTGTAATACAGCCCAGCCTCCTTTTTCCTTTACTGATAAATATTTTAAAGGAGAATCTAGATTTGCTGCTTATACTTCTTCAGTGATAGAAAATGAAACATTTTGATTCTCCTGACATTGTGGTGGAACTTTTCTGAAAAGATCACTCCAATGCCAGCGTGAGTGAAAGCAGAGTTTATTTCCCGGGGACAGAAGTTGGGATCACTCCCCAAAGTAACTTCACTGTTAAGCTGAGATTTTACTCTCATTTTATAGTGTTCATAGTGAGCCAGTGGGCAGCTGGTTTACAGAAGCAGGACATAACAGTTAGCTTGTGCAGTCTGTGTGATTCAAAACATACCTATGAATCAACATGCATATGGATTATGTAGTCCTGTTGCCCTAACCATGAGCTCTGTTTTGCTCTATTTTATTCAGAACCATCTTTCCCTCTTATCATCCCTCTGAGTGCCCCTCCCCACCCTAGATAGTTCTCTCTTTGGGATTCCTTCAGCTACTGACAGAGATAAGTTGAGCTCCTCAGCAGTTAATTCTTATAGTGACTTAGGACATCAGTCTAGCTTTCAGCTTATTTTCCACCATAACATTTAAATCAAAAAAAAAAAAAGAAGAAAACCAGTTACACTGGTCCAGTGCTCACTCTGATGTCCTCTTTCTTTCCGAGGTTATCAATGGGCTCTAGAGCAGTAGATGAGACAACTATATGTCTTGACTTAGCTGAGCTATCAACAACACTCCCTTGCTACTCCCCTAACCTGACATGTTCTTCCTCTGGCTTCTAGATACCACCTTCTCCTCATGTTTGAATCCCAGTCCTTCCTTCCTTATTAAACTACTGCTGCCCTAAACTTTTTTTTTAATTTTTATTTTTTGGTTTATTTATTTATTTGAGAGCGACAGAGAGAAGGAGGAAGAGAGAGAGAGAGAGAGAGAGAGAGAGAGAGAGAGAGAGAGAGAATGGGCGCGCCAGAGCTTCCAGCCTCTGTAAACGAACTCCAGATGCGTGCACCCCCTTGTGCATCTGGCTAACGTGGGTCCTGGGGAATTGAGCCTTGAACCGGGGTCCTTAGGCTTCACAGGCAAGCGCCTAACCGCTAAGCCATCTCTCCAGCCCCTAAACTTTTAACTTACCCTTTCCCTAAACTCCTGAATTGCCTACGTACCTCAATATCAAATATAAACCCACAAACAGGCCACTGTTTTTGCTCTCGACATGCATATTTATTTAATGAAGTGACAAATCTCCATCAGCATCTCTCAGGATTTTAACAGCTACGCTAATGTTCATTGACCTTAAAAAATCTTTTTCTTCCAAGTGTTGCAACAAATGCAGTTATCTGCTGGCATTTCTTTTTAATGTTAGAAATCTGGACAATCCCAGATGTTTTTCCACACTTTTCTGTTCTGTTCCCAACTTCCCCATAATCACAGCTTGAAGCTGACTTTTCTTCCTGAATGTCTTAAATCTTTCCCCTTCCCTTCCTTTCTGCTGCCGGAAACTTGTATCTGAAAAGCTCTTATCTCCCATTTGAGCACTTGCAATTGCTTCCTGTGATCTACCTCTTCCACCTACAAATCATGGTCCGTATGACAGCCAGCGCATCCCCCTGAGAATGCATGACAACCGCCAGTGTGGAAGAGGCCTCACATATAAGTATGATTGGTGGTTGGTTGCTATTCTTCATTCTGCCCCATTCTCAAATAAGGGGGAGCTAAGGTTCTTTTCTTTTGCTGGAGGGTTAATAGATAGGCATATGAGGTTCATAAGGAAATTTTAGGAGTTCCTTTCTCCACCAGGGCAAAGAACTTCCTAATCCACAGTGTTCCCTAGTCCAATTTTCCTAAATGGTACCAGCAAAACAAGAGATTCCCTTATGGTGGGCATCTCAGCTATAGTGTTCAGAATCACCCCTATCTATATTAATCTCTAGCAGACAGTTGTTGCCAAGTAGTGCCAGGTTGAAGCTAGGACCAAGAGCCCAACCTAGAGTCATTTGCATTCCTCTTCTGGACACCTGCAACTCTGCCTGCTGCCCTTAGAGATTCATTTACTTTGCCAACACAAAATACTTACAATAAGACTATGGTGTTTGGTGGGGCTTGGAGCTGCTGTCTTTCTTATTGAAAGGCATTCAAATGAAGTTAAAAGTGAAACAGCACATACTACAAATATGCCAACAGGATGAAAAACTGATAACACTCCTCTATGGCGACTCTTTCATGGCCTTACTCGCTGTCTTCTCTGCCCATACTGCTTCCCTATGGCAATCTGCGGCTCCTTCCTACTCAGAGTTTGGGATAGACCACTTCCCGTACCTGAAGTGCCAACTCCTTTTTACCTAGTTGTGTTTCTTATCTTTATGCACAATGGCTTAGACATCACTTTGCCATGGAAGCATCTGTATTTTGTTCTTCTGACCAGAATTAGATCTTATTTTCTTGTCACATTCATTCTCTTAGCCTTTAAGTTTTTGATTGCTTTTCTGCTATCTATAGATCTATATAATCTACATATACTACATATTTTATGAATCCTTATTAAACGTCTTTTTATTGGGAACCTCCAACATCTTGTGAGCCTAGGGGTTTCTAGCGCCGAATAGCTGGATAATGAATATAAGGACAAGAGAAAAAGAGATTAAAAATAACTTCTGAGCAACAAGACTGGAAACATGATGAGACCTTCAAAAAATATAGAAAAGTCAGGAGGGAAACAAGTTTGCAGTCAGAAGGAATTTTTTTTTTTTTATTTTTTTTTATTTTTTATTTTTTACTTTCAGAGTATGGTGAATCATCCAAAGATTAACGTCTAGAATGTAAGAGAAGTTGCGGACCGACTGGCACATCATTTACACAAGTGTGGTTATGAAGCTATGAGATTACTAACAATCTTCAAGGCATAGACTAGAATGAAAAAGGAAAAGATTAGCACGTTTTAAGGGTAGTGTCAAAAATCTGGCTCATAATTGAAAATTTTTCTTTCCATTTTGTATGTAATTCAACTTGGCAAAATCACTTCTTTCTGAAGAAAATAGTTGTATGTAGCTCACCAGGAAGGTTAGATGAGCCCCTGATGTCCCTTAGTCTCATAGTGAAGGGTGGTGTAACACTTCTAACGCGGAAGCAGGCATGGCACACAGTCATGTTTAGCTCTTGCCTGAGCAATTATTGATGCTGAATTGTCCAACTTGGAACCTTAATTAGCCCATTAAATCTTGCTTTCTTATCCTTCCTACTTCTGCACATATATTTGAGCTCTCTTTTGATGCTGGAAGAACTGTCTTCCCTTTGTAAAAGCAGCCTGTAACTTTAATTCAGTGGTAACTTACCTGCACAGTGATTGAGTCACAAGGCATTCAGATTCCTGCGATCTGAGGGAAAGATTTGAACATGTTACGTCATCCCTCTATTCTCACTGTTCCACCCTGAGGACATTGCAAGTTTGTAGACACCAGATTTTCTGTGATGCTATATGCGATCACTTCACAAGAGGGCAGTAGAGAGGAAGGGGAAAGGCTGTGGACAGCATATCAAAGGAACCTGAAGCTTTAATTTTGGGCGTAGTGTTGCCAGAAGCACCCTTCAAAAATTAAATCCGTCGTATCTTTTTAAAACACTCCCTGTAAACTGATTTTTCTAGTCTACCCCTTTAAAAGAAAATTCAGATCTGCATCTAAGAACAGGTAAATTCACAGGAATATAGATTTTTGCAAGAGTTAAATTTGCATTGCTCATATTACATTTCCTGGTTATCCTTGGGTAGGCACAATTTAACAAATAATTATGTTTGAATTACTAGATTATAGTTCCGAGATATTTTAAAAACTGTCATTTTGCATATAGTCCAGGCACCGATGCCTTGTTTTGATTCATAAGGAAGCATTTTTTTAATAAACACAATCTGAATAAAAGATTGGTGAAATAACATTAGATTTTGCATTCCAGTTGTGCACTGTCTTTGGCTCAATCCTAGGTTCTCATAAAAATTATTGAGTTAACTTGAATAATGTGAAAAAGCATTTCTACTGAACTACAAGGAGAGGAGAGGACCATGCATTTTCCAGACTCCAGGCTTCCTGTCTCTGGATGATGCCATTGTTCTCTTCTCTTTCCCCACCAGACTCCCAGTCACTCTCCAGTCACTCCCCCTCCCCCTCCCCTTTTGTCTGAGGAATATCTGCACGCCTCTCATGATATCACCTCCCTGCAGTCTTCCCCAGTGCTTCTAATATTGATGACCACTCTCTGCCTCTATTACTTATTCCCACGGTGTCCTATAGGCATCTATAGGAACTGTGGTTGGTCTTAGTTTTATCTCCAGCACCTAGTGCTAGACATGTAGTAGGGACCTAAATAAAACAAAAAAGAATCAATACTTAGAATCTTTATCAAAGTGGTAAGGGTAGGAGTAAGAAACAGAATTTTTAAACTGTGAAGAAGAGGTTAAAGGGAGGTTTGTTACCCTGCCCATCTTAGGGTTGGGTAGGAGTTAAACATGTAAAGCCCGATAATCTCTTCTCAGCAGACATCTGACAGACTCAGTAAGACCACCTAGGTCTGTGGCTAGTCAAGAGTTAGCCATGTGACTCAGCGCTGATGAGAACCTGGGGCTTAAGAGAAGGAAATCATGTTTGTGGAAATGCTTTGTGTAGTGCTAAGCACAGAGGAGTGAGCGCAGAATAGCTGTTGAAAAGCTGAAGCAGCTCAGATTTTCCAGGGATCTTAGCAAAGCTCTAGTATCTTTGTGGCTGTTAAGGTGGTTCTTTCAAGGGCATCTGCCTGTGCTGGAGGTCGTGGCAGCGTGGTGGGGAGAGAGAGGGAGCTGTTTCTGGAGGACTCAGCTCAGAGCTGCTCCCCGCCTTCTTAGCATCTTGTTGCTAGGCGATGGCTCCTCGGTGAAAGCTCATCTCTCTTTAAAAAGGGAGTGAGGTCTTGCTGAGGGAAATATGGTTTGTATAAAATTGGACCATATGCAAACACTGTTTAGTTCTAGACCTCAAAACTGCCTTATCCTACAAAAGAGACAGATAATTTTTACTTTAAATCCTGTCACTTTGCAACCAGATACTATAACTCCTCTTTCTTTTCTACAAAGCATTATACTTCCTTTTTAATGTTATTGATTTATTTTTACCTTTCCACCCATATGCCTTTCCAAATTAATGTAATGAGATTCAGCTGGGCATTGTTTGCGATAGTATTTTCCTAGACTGCTGAATTAATTTCCATTTGAAAAATTACTGTGGATCTACAGCTCCAAGCTAGTACCTAGCCTACTGCTCTCAGTACATATTACCTAATGATGAAACATAATGGGCTGTCATTTTGAAAGGACAATATATAAGGAATATTTCTTTTTTACACAAAATGTAGACAAAGCTATACTACTTGTATATATCTGAAATATACATATGTGATTTGCTAGACCCTAAAATTACAAAAATCTATATAAAACAATGATCTACGTGAGAACTACAAAATAGCCTTGGACCCTAAGACCTCTGTGTAGTAAACTTTTAACAATTTTAAACTGTTGGTCAGTTCAGAGAGCCAAATGGTCAATTTGTTCCTTTTCTTATTTTGTTGCTGACTTATTTTTTTTTTAATTTTTGGCATTTTTTAGATGTCTTTGTAAATTTCTAACTCCCTTCTTTTCACCTTCCCCTTCCTCCCCCAACCCTCCCATGAAAATTCTCCTTCAGTTTACATATTGCATGCTTTTTAAAATTAAATTTGATTTTATGCATATTATAACAGATTATATACTCCTTTATCCCCTTGCCCCAGCTCCTGTTAACCTTGGGGCCCTCCTCAGTGGGATTATGGTATTCAATGTGGGGCATGAAGGCCTCAGTCAATGTCTCAGCATATTCCTAGACACTCTGTGGCTCTTATAATCCTTCTATTCCATCTCCTCTTTCACAATGTTCACTGAGTCATGGCAGGCCTATTGGCAGTCTGGTTTAGCGTTGAGTTCTCTGTAGCCTCTGAATTTCTGCTTTGATAGGTTTTGATTGATCACTATATCTGTCACCACCTGGAATGTCACATGCATTTTTGTCCATCCTTCCTCCATTCCAGCTCATCTCTTTATATTCAGTTTTGGTTTTGGTTCTATCTTTATAGGTTTTAGCCACATTTCCCCTCTATATATATACATACCTGTAAATAGTAGAAGCTGAGATTTTCATATCAGAGAGAACATGGAGATTTGGTCTGAGTTTGAGTCACTTTATTTAGTATGATTCTGTCCAGATCCATCCATTTTCCTGCAAATTTTGTTTTTCATACCACAGAATAGAATTCCATTGTGTATATATATTGGACCATATGCAAACACTGTTTAGTTCTAGACCTCAAAACTGCCTTATCCTACAAAAGAGACAGATAATTTTTACTTTAAATCCTGTCACTTTGCAACCAGATACTATAACTCCTATATACTATACTATAACACATATATATGGCATCTTTTCATTATTCATTCATCTGTCAATGGGCATCTAGGACATTTCTAATTCATATCTATTGTAAATAGAGCGGCAATAAACATGGATGTGCAAGTATCTCTTTAATAGACTGTGGCATCCTTAGGGTATATTCCCAGGAGTGGTATGACTTGCTTGTATGGGAGGTCTATTTCTAATTTTTTGAGAAACTCCCATACAGATTTCCATAATGGCTGCACTAGTTTGCAAACCCACCAACAATGGAATCCTGCCAGCGTTTGTTTTCTTGATTCAAGCCATTCTGACTGGGGTAAAACGGTATCTCAAAGTTGTTTATTTGCAATTCCTCGATGGATAGAGATGTCAAATATTTTAAGTGCTTATTGACTATTTGTGTTGTAGACTTTTTAAAGTTAGTGACCAAATTATCACAGCTACTTTATGTCAATCTTCTTTTACTGATTTTTTAAGTTCTAGAAAAGCAGATTTATGAATAATTAGAGAATTATGAAATTATTTTCTAAGTATCTTTAAAATGCTCTTCTAATTGTGTGATTTACATAGCAAAACCTGTGTTTGTTATAAGTGTATGTTTTCCTTTTTTTAATGCAAATGATGTGAGGGGCAATGTTAAACAGCTTTTATTTAATTTTATTTATTTATTTATTTGAGAAAGAGAAAGAGGCAAAGAGAGAGAGAGAGAGAATGGGTGCACCAGGGCCTGCAGCCACTGCAAATGAACTCCAGATGCATGCACCCCCTTGTGCATCTAGCTTACGGGGGTCCTGGAGAATAGAATGGGGATCCGTTGGCTTTGCAGGCAAATGCCTTAACCGCTAAGCCATCTCTCCAGCCCTAAACAGTATTTTTTAGGCAGCCAGGCAGGAGCCACTCACTTACATGTTCACCACCCTATCTGAGCTGGCCACACCTCTCGTGGCTCTCTTGCCTGCTTCAGCTGTGGGATCATCTCACACAGTCAGGTCTCTCTCCGCATGTACCCTGCCCTGGTGGGTGGATTCCTCCTCTGAACACAGGCAGACTGACCAGCATACCTGGCACAGGTGTGCCAGTTTAGTGCTTCTCTCTGGCCTCTGATCTGCATACAACAACATGCCTGGCAGCCGGTGGGAAGGGACATTTATTTTTTTAATTACTGTTTTTACTTTCTTTTTTATTTACTGTTTTCATTTTTTTCTTCTTTTATTTAACATATATTTTTCATTGACAACTTCGATAGTTACAGACAACAAACCATGGTATTTCCCTCCCCTTCCCCACTTTCCCCTTCATAATTCTAATTCTGCTCTCCGTCATATCCCCTTCCTCTCTCCATTAGTCTCTCTTTCAATTTGATGTCATCATCTTTTTCTGTCTTCGGAAGTGCATGCTTTCCTTAAACCCCTTCTCACATGTTTTTGATTCCAAGGTCCATGTTCTTCTACATGGGCTCCTGGACCACATGGTGTATTTTCCCTCTCCCCACTTTCCTTTCCTCAGGCCCTTTTCTTGCCCTCACATCCCCGTTGTGTTCTATAAAATGTGGTGGTTTCTTGATAGGAGTATGGGGGAGCCCCTGAAAAGAAGGGCCCTTGAGAGGGTTGGATGAAGCTTAAATTTATTCATTTTTTTCCTTTTTTGGTTTTTCGAGGTAAAGTTTCACTGTAGCACACACTGACCTGGAATTCACTCTGTAGTCTCAGGGTGGTCTCAAACTCATGGTGATCCTCCTACCTCTGCCTCTGAAGTGCTGGAATTAAATGCGTGCACCCCCACACCTGGCTTAACTTTAAAAATTTTTGGCTCTGGCCTGTAACTTCCAGTATCAGAAATTGGTTGCCACCCACAATGAGCTGTTGATTAGAGAGATATATGAGGTCCCCAAAACAAGAGAGGCTTCTGTCAAGGCACTTAATTACCTGCCTATTGCTGAGGACACCATATGCTACTGGCACAGAGGATGGAGAGAGCTGGCTGGAATCTGGAAGAGAGCCAGTCCCAGACAGTCCTTCTAGTGTGGGAAAGTGCTATAAGAGCTACTGGGGGAAAGTGGCCAACAACAGTGTAAGTAAGCAGGGGGTCTAAGCTACTCACAAGCAACCAGTGTGACAAGAAGTACACGCCAGTGCAATAGTGGCACCCAGCCTTGGTGGGTAACCAATGGATTTCTGATTGGCTTAGAGATCCACTCCATGGAAAGGAACCCATATCTGCCCCTGGGAACCAGGTCTAAATTCCATGGAGACAAAGATTATGCTGTCTGATAACAAGCTTCCACTAGTCTTTGACTAAAAGAGGGGCTATATCCATCAAATTTTCCCTTCTATCTTTATGCATTTGTACACAGAACTTATCCCATTTAACCTATGCTGACTTCACTCTCCATTAAAGAACCTGTTTTTCTTTTTCAGAAGGTAGCAAGACCTGAGGAAATAAACCACTTGTTGCCCTTCAGCCAAGAGCCAGCTGAAGCCACAGAGGAATTGGGGAGACAAGCAAGAGTGCTGCTTCCATGGTGAGTCTGACAATCAGTGCCGCGGCGAAGGAGACAGATGCTGAGGATTCTCAACACATACCAAAGCAGAAATCCAGAGGCTCCTAAGAGCTCATCATTGAAGCATATTAAAAACACACCTACCACAGCTCAGGGAATTTTGCGGAAGAGGGGGTGGAAAGATTGTAAGGGCCACGGATTGGGAAGTCATGCCCACAGTCATTGCCCCCCCCCCCCCCCGTAACTGACTGCTCCTCTCACAATGCATAAACCACAACCTTGTGGGGAATACCAGAAACCCCACTGAGGAGGGCCTCCCGCGGAATGTGCACAGGGACAAGGGAAAGGATGGTAGCAACACATGACAGAGCCATGCTAAGTAAGACCATAATAAAAAATTAAAGTTAAAAATAAATGTGGTGGTTTAAAAATCATTCTCTTTAGTCTGTAGTCTGGATTGACAATTCTTTGGTTAATTAACAGACAGGAATTCAGGACCTGGGGTTCCAGGCTTATTCATAAGCACCTCATTTTCGATAAATAGCTCCCTGTATCAATATGGCTCTGCAAGTCATGATTGGAACTCAACATAAGTCATTCTGATTGGAAGTCTTCAAATTTTGCAATTCTTGAGTTTAGTGAGATTATAAGAATTTCCCTAGCCACTTAACTTTTTAGCTCTGTTATTTCCTTCTTTCTCTGTCATTCACCTTACATCTGCTGGTTGCCCTCTCTACTTAGCTAGTGACAGAAGTTTAACTTGAGACAGCATCCACAAAAAACGAGTGTGTCCATAGTAGTGGTGGTCACCTCACAAGGGTTTAATGACACCTGATATTTTTCTTAGTTTCTCACTTCCATTTCTGTTACTATGCCTCATCGTCTAAAACTATGATTTTTATGTGTGTTGTAGGTTGAAGATGAGCCTTGTGTCTCAGCTACCAAGCTGTACTTCAGCACCTTAAATTATCTTTGTGTCTGTATTTGTACATAAGACTTTCAGTGGCTTCCAGGATCACATGCTTATAATTTAAGTAGATCAAAATGACTCTTCTCTACCAATATTATTATTCTATGGAAGGATTCAGGAAGATAATCTTGAGTGACTTGCCAGGAAACTCCAGCGAAGACATATTGTAGTGGTATTGTAAAAGGCCCTCTGGGCCGTGATGTGTGGTTTCCATTTATCTTAAATGTGAAAGGAGTCCTGAGAAATTTTAAGGTGAATATAAGTATCTGGTTGAACATTTGTGTTAGTAAGTAAACAACATTGTATATTTATTTATTGTATATTTAAACTGGGAGTAGACAGTGGAAAATACACTGGAGCCTCTGGTGTTTCTTGTACTATTTTGGTGTTTCTTGTACTATTCTGGGATCATCTGGAAGTATAGCACTAGTTGAAACCATCTTAAAAATTACTAGTTTAGAGCAATGCCCTCAATATTATTATTAAAAAATTTTCAACAGATATGTGATTCTTTATTAACCTCTGCCCACTGCAAAGAATAAAAAGGTGGAAGACGGACATAAAGAATGTAAGAACCAGAAGATAGGAAGGAATGCTATGGAATGCTATCTTGTGGCTATGATAGGGCTATTGTACTCATGTACTCTCAGAAGTGGTGTTGAGCCCATCAGCATATTCCATCATGGACTGAAAAGGAGTTCAGAAGTCCCGAGTCCTCCCAATTTAGCTATTGGCAACTATCGGTCACTGTGGTGGAAGTCATGCTCTTCAGGGGCATGCCACTGCTAAGGTGCCCATACTCTAGCAAATAACCCCATTCATGCTCATGTAACTAATCCCCATTTAACACACACACACACACACACAGAGAGAGAGAGAGAGAGAGAGAGAGAGAGAGAGAGAAGCAGCACATAGCAAAGAGAGAGAGGAAAGTAGGCCTGGATTAGCTGGGTAGACGGGATTAAGTGGGAGAGGAGAGGAATAAGGGAAGGTAACTCAGGAGGTACATGTGATCTATATATGTAGTTTGATTATATATATATATGTGTGTGTGTGTGTGTATGTATGTAATTTGCATGAAAATTTCAAAATAAAATAAAATGAGTGCTTTCAATGTTTTTAAGACACTCAAAACTTCCTCAGTATTTCAAAGAAAAAAATCAATATTTATACAGGAAAGTGAGAGGGTTTTAGGAAGACATTCACAGCACAGGAGTCCTGGTCCTCAGGCCCTATCTGTGTGCCATGAGAGCTGGTGGTTGTATCCTGTGTTCTCAGACTGTGACCTGTTTGTGGAGGGCTAATCATGACACTCTAGTGTAGAGACTGGCGTCAGCATGGGGACATGTACATCTTTCTATAGAAGAGTAGTCATTTGTTTTGACAGAGAGTACAAACAATATTATAATTTTGAGTGGCAGCGAAGTTGGAAATACTTAATACCTTACAATTTAAAAATATATTTATTATTTATTTATTAATCAGAGAGGAGGAGAGAAGGGGGAGAATGGACATACCAGGGCCTCTAGCCACTGCAAATGAACTCCCAATGCAAACACCACCATGTGCATCTGGGACCTAGAGAATTGAACCTGGGTCCCTAAGCTTCACAGGCAAGCACCTTAACTGCTAAGCCATCTCTCCAGCCCTCTTATAATTTTTATAACAATTTCAAATTAAGTAATTAGCAACTAGGGGATTTTTTTTATCCAACACTTCTTGTACATTGGTGGATTCTGTTTTAAATTAGATATTATTACTAAGACCCTAGACCAGGAGGTCGTTGCCACTAAAAAGAGTTTATTTCTCATATTTCCTGGGAGGAGTGAGTAGGACATGTGGGGCTCCTGAGGAAAGAGCAGGGCCAGTCATTAAGCAAAAATAATTGCTTTTTTATAGTATTTGTAGGTGTGGCAGGGCAAGTTGGTTCAGGAATTGCTAGTGTGAATGTTTTCCTTGGGTCCTGAATTACTGTATCTAGTAATCTGTGCCTGGTTCTGAGAAAACTCAATAAAGGATGCAGTTGGGCACAAGGATTATGAATTGAAAGCCTATGAAGGTATATCCCTGGCAAGCTGATTGCTATCTATTAAAAATCTCTCTAGGTGTTAGCAAGATCCAGATATCAAATTTCCAGAAATGCAGAAAATAAAAATGTCATGATTCATATAAAATGTATAATCTTATGATATCTGTAATTTTTTATATAGCTTACATAAAGAGCATAGAAATTACCAAATTTTCTGAGTGGAGTAAAGGCAAAAAATTAAATTCAGACAATGGATACTAGATGACATTAAAAAGAAATAGATGGATGAGATACTTGTAAAAGGTGTTATAAAGTTATAAGAATCCTAAAAGCTATAAAATACCTTCTCTTGTATTATTCAATAGGGAAAATAATATTGATTTGCTGATAGAAGGAACTACCATAAGAACAAAACATTACACTGGAATTCATGTTTGAATTTTGATACGCCATAAGTTGTTTTAGGAGAGAAACAATACCTCTTCTGATCATTAATGAAATACATAATTCAAAATAAGAATACATGATTCTAATGCACTTTGGACACACTTTGTGATTGTACTGGCAACTTTCTTTTCCCAGCAATGCTGCTCAGGTAAGTTTGAAATTTAGCTTATATTCCTTAAGTATTCATCAGCTGGATAGAAGAGAAATAAAGAAAGAGCATATTGGGCTGGAGAGATGGTTTAGCAGTTAAGGCACATGCCTGCAAAGTCAACGGACACAGGTTCAGTTCCCCAGTACCCATGTAAGCCAGATGCACAAGGTAGCGCATGTGTCTGGAGTTCATTTGCAGTGGCTAGAGGCCCTGGTGTGTCCATTCTCTATCTGCCTCTCTCTCTCTCTCTCTCTCTCTCTCTGTCTCAAATACATAAATAAATAAATAAATAAATAAATAAATAAACATATCATATTATATTATGTAGGAGTGAGATGCCTGCGTGAAACTCACAAATGCACATAAGCCTCCCATTTTCATTTTTATCTCATCTCCATTGAGATGATTAGTTTACCAGATAAAACAGTTGAAAAAATTACAAAGAAAATAGGAAGGTGTAAATTTTGTGCAGATCCATCAGTACATACATAGTTTATGTAAATGTGAGAATAATAAAAATGTATTTTTCTAATGAGATCTGTTTAGAACAGAATCTTACCTATTCTAATCCCCAGTTTAGCTTTGTGCCATAAGTACCTTCCTCCAGTGACTTTCTCATTTTATCTGTATTTTTCCTTTTCCATATTTCTAAATAGTATGCACATGTCACTTATCAACTAGAGAAATGGAGAAATGTTGGAAAAAAATATGTCTTTGACCTGAACTCAGACATTTGCAATGTCTCTGCTGCTTAAAATACATTTATTCATTCTCTTAGGCTGTTTTGTGTTATAGCATGCACATAAGATTTGTCAATTTTCTAAAATGTAGCTAGAGAAATTATTCTGAACTTATGATGTTCATAACAATTCTATTCAGAATTTATCTGCACCAGTAAGTGTATTACAAAAGCATTTAATTTTCACACCATTTGTTCATCAGAAAGTTTACAGTTCTACTGATCATAATGTAGCTATGTGCCTTTTCAATGCTCATTTCCATTTTTAAAGTTTCACTCATTTGCAAATTAATCTAATTCAGAAGAAAGAGAATGGATTTCTTTTTTATAGACTCATGTCATGTTCCTGATTGAGGTAGGTCAACACAATTAATGGAAATATAATGTTCATGACATGAAAAGTTGGATAAAATGTTGTTCAGCCTCATGGAAGGGGGTCACATATGAGTGGTTTTAGGAAGCCCAGATCTTTAAATAATGTGCCATGATATCCCAGCTTAGAGATCTGAGTGTGATTCTTTAGAGAAAGAGTTTCCATCAGAGGATCTCTAGAGTACAATATTGTGATGCAGTTGAGAAAGAAAAAAGTACAATATTTTAAAAGTAGTATTTAAGCTAAGTTGTAGAGAATGGCAAGTAAATTATAGTAGTTTGTAGCTCTGAACTTCCAATTATGGCAACATTTAAGTAGAATTTGTTTTAGAATCCGCATATGTAATGTTGTCAATGCAAATGTTTTATTTGTAATGGCAGAGATGGAAATAGTATAGCAGGTTACCTCCTGCCAATGCAAATATATTCCCTAGGTGATGACTTTGTCCATACCTGATTGGCATCATTAGGTCAAATGGAATAGTGATGGGTCTATGACTTAATACAGAAGGTGGTTATTTTTATTTGACTGTCTTGTTGGAAACACTAGGAGAGTCAAATGCCATTACTATGATCTTCAGATAACCCAATTACATATGATTGTGACTCAGCAGAGGTGTCACAAACAAAAGCAGACCTGCTATGACTGATAAGCTGTCTGAGCAACACACAGAGTGCTTCTGAAAGCTTTGATGCTATTTAGGCTGATATGCAAATTGTCTAGCCCAGCATGTTCAAAGAGTCACCACGCAGCAATCCCAGAGATCAAATGCAATGTGTGTTATTCCGGTGAACTTCAAAGACTAATCAACAATCAGAGAGCAGAGTGAAATAATTTTATATTCAATTCCAGGAGCCCTTTAACAACACCAGTCATATAACCCTGGCTGAACTAATGATATTCCAGTGGGGTCTTGTTTAAATGGTCTCCAACTAGCTTTCACTGCAGCCCCTGAAGACTTCTCAGTACATATGAAGACACAAATAAAGAGGAATTGTCACTACAATATGAAACTGACATTTAACCTATTGATAAAATTTGAGGGGAATTATTAACTCCAAGAAACAAGAAAAGGGATTTTCAGTCTAGGTAATAGACTCCTTAACTTATGCTATTTTGTGTACTTGAAAGAAGTAGGAAAATGATTTTTGTCTCTACTTTAGGTCTCCTTGTCACCCTTATCCTGAAGGCATACATAATTCAGAGATAATAAAACAACAGAAGCAGTTATTTTAATATCTCTTCCTCTACATACTATGGGCGACACACACATACACACCACATACATGGTGGCAGGAGAACAGAGCATAAGGCTTGGAAGAAACAATTTTGCAAAGAGGAAGGTTGCAAGCTTCTCTGAGGCTGGCTTTACTGTGGACACGCAGAGGCACTTCAGAGCATCCAAGAGTAACTTATGGTCCATTATCAATACTAAAACACACATCCTAGGGATATAAAAAGTCTAGATGCTGGTGAGAGGGCAGAGGACATGGTTCAGTGGATAAAGTACTGTCTATACAAGTGTGAATACATGAGTTCAGTTCTGCAGAACCCATGTACAAAGCCAGACGCTGTTACGGATATCTATAATCCCAGCATGTCCATGGCAAGCAGGCAGTCATAGACAGGAGGATCTGCCAGAAGCTCATGGACCAGCTAACTTGATGACTGGAACGGTGAACAATGTCATACACTGCTTCAAACAAGGTTTAAAGCAAGGATGGACACCCAAACGTTGTCCTCTGACCTCCACATGTGCTCCACAGAACATGAGCACCCACACTTACACATGGCATGAGTGTGCAAGAACACACATGCACACACGCACATGCACACACACGATGCTGACCTATGCCATGCATGAATGTTATATGTAGAAGAACATGCAACAGGCCATGTAGAAAAGCCTCAGTCATGAAAATGAGGCAACACCTACTTCAGGTAACAACATTAAGGCCCAGACTCTGTGAAGAGGGTCCCATGCATTGAGCTACTTAACTTTCTTCCTCCTTTCTCTCTTGAAAATGTTATCTTTCCTTGACAAATTCTTTCGCTTTGTTTGTTGATATTTATGTGTGTTTATCCAATTCTTAGTTCTAGTACACAGGAACCTTTGAATCCTAGTATCAAATGAGAGAAGAGGAAGAGAGAGAGAGAGAGAGGGGGGGGGGAGGGAGAGGGAGAGAGAGAGACTATATAAAGGCAGTCGAATTTGGAAGGATATTAGGTAGGAGGAGGGAAGTGGTGTACTTACTGTCACTAACATGCTGCATCCAAGAAACGGTGATATCCATACATCAGGTACATAGAGGAGAGCCCTTAGCTTAGATAGTAGGCTCTTCTGTGACTTGAAGTGTTCCTGACTCCATTATAGTAAAGACTAGAGATTGGGAAGCAGAAGCAATAGGTCAATGCAGAGGAAGCTTATTGGATTAAAAGCTATGACCTATTTGTAGAGGGGTTCAAAACATGTTTCTGTATTTGCCAATAACATTGGAAGTCACAGAAGGAGATTGCATTGGGACCAGAAGACAGTTAATTTGCACATTTGCTATCATCAAGTATTCACATTCTGTATAGGAATGACTTCACATCGATCAATCAGCCAAAAAGAAAATTCATCTCGGAGACAATGAAAAAATCCAGAGGATGCAATCCTAAGATTCATATTTATAAAATGATTGCCATATAAATTTTTAAGTGTATTTATTTATTGAAGAGAGAAAGAGAGAGAGAGAGAGAGAGAGAGCACGAGAGCCTCCAGACAGTACAAGTGAACTCCAGATGCATGTACCATCCTGCACATCTGGTTCATGTGAGTACTGGGGAATAGAACCTGGGTCCTTAAGCTTCACAGGCAAGTGCCTTAACTGCTAAGTCACCTCTTCATCCCCTGCCACATAGTTTAATGATGCCAAAAGACAGTTTGGTGGGAGGAGGAGGGAGAAGGTGTAGGAGCTAAGACTATAATAAGATAAAATGAAAAGGGAAATTCATGGAATGAAAAAAGATTGAAAGGAACAAAAACTCAGTCTCTGGATCCAAATTCACATGGGCTACAGTGGATTTAACACTGCAGGAAACAGAATCAGTAAGGTGAACAATAGATAGCTCCCTCAGAATATAGGGCAAGCGGCATTCTAAGAAAATGCAGACTAAGTTCATGGTAAGTCAGTCTCAAAATTGTACTTTTCTGAGGAAGGGGCAAGACTATGGAGCAAGAAGCACCAATCCAAGATGGAACCGATAGAAAATTGCCTGGGATTATGATGTGGATTGAAAGAGTTTTCTATGTTCAGACAAAACTTAATACAAATAAAATTTTAGCTAGGCATACTATGGTAATTTGAATAGATAGCCCCCAACATATTCAGTGATAGTTTGGATCTGCAGCCATCTTGCTGGAGGCAGTATCATTGGGTGGATCTCAGAGTCCAGTCCTAAGGTATGGTGGTGGGTTTGAGATTTCAATCTAAAGATATGTAAAGTGTGCCTAGCTGGAGTTCCTGTAGTGTGCTGTGCTGCGTGGCTTTTGGCTTGTGCTTCTCTCTGTGTGTGTTTGGACCTATGAAAGCAGGCCAGCTTCTTCTGCCATTATGGAACTTCCCCTGGATCTGTAAGCTTCAATAAATCTCTTCCTCCATAACTGTGCCTGGTCTGCAAGTTCATCTTGAAGAAAGCTGTCTGCTACACATACCATATATATATATATATATATATATATATATATATATATATATATATATGTATTTGCACTGTACTGTCATTCTACTTCAGAAGCATTGAGGTCATAAAAATTGGCCTATCCAGTGAGCTAGAAAAGGGCTATAAGGGAGGGAGGAGAGGGGTAGACTGAAGGCAATGGTATTGTATATATGTAAGTAGACAAACAGATTACTGTGGATAGAATGGCCTAAGTGTGTTCAGGGAAAGATATTGAGTAAAAGGAGGGTGTGGGGAAGATTAATCAAAATTTTCAGGCTACTGTGAATAAGCCATATGATAACCTGCATTTTTGGACAATGGCACACCTAGAAGCCATAGACTGTTAATAGGAAAATTTTAGTGGCAGGGACGGGATACATTCCAGTGAGGTGTTGGCCAGGGAGGTCCCTGATACTCCCACAACATTGCAGGCTATTACCAAGACTCTTGGTTTCCCACCAGGAATAGATGATAAGACCCTATTGCTGAAGACTCCACATGCCTGTGCTACAAGGTCACTGAGAAATCAAACTGGGGCTGAGCTGAAAACCTCCTCCCCGTGGCCCAGCTGACAGAAAGCTGGACAAAGCTGCACTGCATGCAGCCCTATGGGAGACAGAAGCCATTCATGGTGGAAACAGTGGACACTGCAAGCCTCGTTTGGCCAGCCAGGCCAAATGAGCCAATGGGTGCAATAGTCACATGTCTGTTTTGGGGAAAACCAACAGCTATCTAATTGGACTGGAGACTGGGTCTATGGGACGGAATACATGCCTGGTACTGAAAACCTAACCAAAAGCCTATGGTGGGGGAGATCATGAGCCTTAGGTGTATAATGTCTGTTCTTGTCTGGCTAAATGCATATATTATGTCCAGTAATGAAGTTACTTAATGTTTGTGCCCATGTATTAATGCTACTCTCACATTTGGTCAGAGCAGCTTCTTTCAGATGGTGGTGACCACTGGGATGACCCAAAAGGCACCATAGTGCTGAGATGTGATAGAGGAGTGCTCACCACTGAAACATCCCTATCACACCTTCCAAGGCTCAGGGTCCATTGCAAAAGAGGTGGCAGAAAGAATGCAAGAGCCAAAGGAAGGGTAGGACTGCTTATAATGCAATTATCCAAACAGAAATTGGCTTCAATATCTATGACCTTGCAGTGCCTAGCACTAACTTCACAAAACCCTCATAATGGGAGGAAAAGATGATGACATCAAAATAAAAGAGAGACTAATGGCGAGAGGGAGAGGATATGATGGAGAGTAGATTTGTGAAGGGGAAAGTCGGGGAGGGAAGGCAATTATCTTGGTTTTTTCTCTATAAGTATGGAAGCTGTCAATTTTAAAAAGTGGCCTATTTGTAACAGGATGAAAACAACAGTGAAACCTGCTGACTCCTCTACTGTGAATGTGCAAGAAGATATTCAAGTAATATGTAGTGATTGTCCATCTACAAAATTTAGAGGCAAGGCTGAAACCTAAGTATTTTACATAAAATCAGTTTGCTATCACAAATAAGGCAGCAAAAAGGAATTTTTTTCTATGAGCATAGTCTTCGAAAATATTTCCTTTGTGTACTTCAACATTAACATGAGAAGGCATACAAGTTAACTAAAAGACAAGTTATAATTAAAAATTCAAAACTGATGTCATATACAAAAGTATTCCAAGTTCTGCCCATGTCTTTTTTGGGCTCCATATTTATAATTCCCACATAAGTGGCAGCATTCAGTAGCTTCTTGTTTAACAACCTAGGTTCTAAGCAGATTGTTTTGGCTAAATGTACTTGTTGGAAACTTGTTTAGATGGTAAAGTCACCTCATCTCTCTGGGCTTTAGTTTTGTGATATGTAAAGTGAGTGAAATGATAGTACCTATTTCATGAACTGATCTGTAACACACATGATTTTTAAATAATACAGTGTTATACCTCTTAATATGGGCAAGTTATAGAATTGAGTAAAAACACAAACTCCCTTAGTGTAAAAATATTGTAGTGTATAAGATATATATGTATATAAATGTAATGGTGTTTAAGGTACCGTATAGTTTAAGAATATAGATTGGGGCTGAAGAGATGGCTCTGTTAGTAAAATACTTGCTGTGTAATCAGTAGGACCTGAATTTGTATCCTGAGAACTGATATAAATACTGGGCAGTCAAGGTAGCCTGCCTGTAATCCCAGTGGCTTGAGAAGCAGAGATAGGGGTCTTCAAGGCAAGTTGGTTAAACTAGATGACTTGACAAGCTCTGGGTTCAAGTGAGAGATGCTCCCCGAGTACATAAGATGGTGAGCAGTTTAGGGAGACAGAAATGTCAACTTCTGGCCTCCACACGCATGTACATACACACACATGCACCCCATCTATACACATGCAAAATAAAATAAACATAAAAAAGAATACAGACAAGATACAGCATGAATTCTTTCTCTGCAACTATTTTTGTAGTGTGAATTGGAATATGTTATTGAATCTCCTTAAACCTCAGTTTTCCTCTTTGTGAAACAGGAAAACAATGTTTAATACATAATTAGAATGAGCAACCACAGTCCTAGTTTACTGTGGGCATTTCTAGTTTTCACATTGAGAGTTCTGTGTCTCAACAACCCCTCACTCCCAGACCAAATGGAACCACTGGTTATACTATGATGGAGTTAGGAAGGTCTTAAACATGCTTAACTTATGACCTATAAATGTGTTTCACAAGTGTTATCTATGATCTATATTTTAATGTCTTCAAAATTCAGTATGCATCTTCTACTAACAGAGCATTAAGCTCATACAACCACCTGCCTGGTATCTAAGAGCTCATGTGCCTCTTGGCTGCCATGTTGGGCAGTTTGTTGCTGGAATAAGTAGAAGAAATGAAAAAGGTACCCTCTGAAAATTATTATTTTTTCTTTGCAAAGACAATGACTATTTTTTCATCTTTTTTATTTCATATATTCACTCAAATGCTTCCATGTCCATGCATTCTTATGGGAAGTCAGGTATTAGAGTTAGATAATGGTGCAAAGGAGATAATAGTTGATGTCATGTATTGTATTCTATACCACATTGGTCAAAAACCTAATACATGCAGTTTTACTCACCCACTTTTTTGAGAAAAACCAGGCCACAGTGCAAGGAGGTAGGCAAAACCATGGCTTAAACTTTTTATTACTTATTTTTAAATAGATCAAACAGTGATATTCAGAAATTGTACTAAGTTTGAGAGCCACCTTGAATTTCTGATCATTCTTTTTATTTATTTATTATGAGAGATAAAGAGGCAGACACAGAGAGAGAGAAAGGGCATTCCACAGCCTCTAACCACTGCAAATGAACTCCAGATTCATGTACCATGTTACACATCTGGCTTTACATGGGCACTGGGAAATTGAACCTAGGTCCTCTGTCTTTGCAGGCAAGGGCCTTGACTGCTAAGCCATCTTTCCAGTCCCTCTGATCATTCTTTATTTTATTGTAAAATAATGGTGGACCAAGCAATTATTGAATGCAACATGGAATACAAAACTATGTTAACCAAAATTTAAAGCTTCTAGTTGCCTATGTTACTTGTCTATATCCCACATGATGCAACCAGTTCACAACAGATATTTGTTTCATGATCTTAATGGGCTTCAGAAACTTTCCAAGCTCTTCTTTAGTCATTGCTAAGTTTCAGACATTCTAATTTTGAGTAATGGACTTGATAGGTTATGTACCTGATGGCAAAATAATTAAGTAATGAAATTAATCCTTTAGTACTAAATCCTGGGTAGAAAATAGAGATTTTACTTTTAAAATTCTTACATCTTTTAACTAAACCCATTTAATGAAATCAGGAAATCAGATTCAAAGCAAATATACTCTTCCCCACACATTTCTGGACTTGCTATAGTTCCATGATTTTCCTAAATCTAGCCTCTGTTTATTTGGTTTATTTTGGATGAAAGGTATGGGAAGCAAACAATCTGGCTCAGGGTGGTAAGTTACCTCTGGAATGCCTACCCTAATTGACTATTAGCGGCTGCTGCAAGGGTGGCTCTGCCAACGAGAACTTGGAGATTTGGTGCAGTTCTCTCTGAAAACTCTCATTAAAATGTCACTAACAGCTGTGGAGACCTGGGAGGGGTACATGTATGCACACCCACACCTCTCCCAAAGGTGGGAAGGGCAATCATTATTTCTCAGCCTGTCTGGGGCTACAGGCAGCATCTCATGACATACCAGCTCAGGTGCTATGCCACAGGAGCTTTCCTCAGAAGGCATTCTACTAATGAAGGCAGTGTCCTGGTCCCTATGCTTACAAGTGCCATTCTTAGGGAAGCAGCATTTAGTAACTGTATCTGGTTATGTTTTAACTAGTGGGCATTAGTTGAGTGTGGGATGATGGTGCCAATGAAGATTAAATATTAGAAATGTCTTAAAATAGCATAATTATGTATATAAAAGTGGAACAATATTCCAAAGCCAACTTTATCAGCATATCAAAGTATGTTTTGTATAGATCTTTTGACAAAAGATAGTATTTGAAATGTGTAACTATAGAATTTAAAATGCAGAAGTGATTTACCGAATCCAATCTCTTCATTAAATAAATAGATGGGCATGAGGGTGTAGCTATTATGTACAAGGCAGCATTCTACCCTACAAACAAACAGAAATAGCAACAGTGAAAGAAAAAACAAAATAGATGAGTGGAATTCAAGGTCTGAGAGTATATGTATGTCGGATGTATGTCAGGACTATGTCCAGAATTAAGGTCTCCCGTTTCTAGTAGGATATTGAAGTTCTATAACTGAGCAGGAGCTGAATGTCAGAGGGCTGCCAGGATCCAGCTGAAGACTTTTTCAAAAAATTTTTATGGATAGAAATTTCTTAAAATTATTTGGGGCAAATAGCTTGTCATTGACTTTAAAGAACACTACAATTCAACAAGTTTGCTATCTGTATTAGCCAGGGTTCTCTAGAGGAACAGAATTGCTAGAATGAATTATATTAAAAAGGGAATTTGTTGGATTAGCTTATGGTAGTCCAATAGCAGTTGCAGGTCTGAGAATCAAGGAACCCAGTAGCTTCTCAGTCCACGTGGCCAGATGCCTCAGCAGTCCCGATCTGGCACTGAAGGCCTAGAGGCTTCCTGAGGAGCTGCTGGGTTTCAACCCACACAGGTCTTCAGTCTGTGCTGGTCTTCAATCCACACTGGAAGGCAGGAAGCAGCTCTGGCAGTCTAGTGGAAGGAAGGAACTCTTTTCCCCTAGAGCTTCTTTATATAATGTTCCCATCTGAGAGGGGCTGCCAGCTCTGGGGCAAGGGCTCACTCTGGGGGAAGGACTTCCTCCTTCAATTAATTCTTCCTGGAAGCAACCTCAGGGACCCACATGAAAGGGATTTCTGTGGATTAACAATCAGATCAAGTTGACAACACCTTAACTATCATACTATCACTTGTATATAAAAGAAACAAGTTTATTTATCTTTACCTCTGTTTTGTTTATCCCCTTACTTTATGTTCTGTGCTAGTTTCTGAAACACTGACAAATTATCTGAGAAAAATAATTTCAGAGAGGAAGGGTTCATTTTGTCTCATGGTTTCAGAGGGTTCAGTAAATAGTTTAATCCGTTGTTTATAGGCCTGTGGTGTGGCAGAAACATCTGGGTGGAAGAGCATGGTGGACAAAAGCTGCTCACCTCATGGCAGCCAGAAAGCAGACAGGATAGACTGGGGATAAAGTATATCTTTTCAGTGTGGGACCCAAGTAACTTACTTCCTCCAACTAGACCCTTCTTTCTAGTCTCTAACACCTTCTAATAGTTACTTCAGTTTATGACTCTATCAGTGGATTAGGTCACAGCTCCAACCCTGAAACCTGAACTGAGGACTAAGCCTCTTTCAACACATGACAATTTAGGGGAGAGATTGAGCACTTTCATATAAAACATATAACAAATCTCTTTCTTTAGGGGCAGTCTATTAAGATCTTTCATATATTACTTTATTTTTTCACATATAAATAATTTTGGCATAGTCAAATTTCAGGTGAAGAAGATCCTTAATTAGTAAAGTGACCTATCTATATTATATAATTTAATGCATATTTATCATAGTGCTTTTTACAGCCTAGTGACTGGATGACTCAGTGGGAAACAATTATATGCAAAATGTGAATCAGTTTGAGGAGTGCTTTAATGCCATTATTTTAGTCAAAAGGTAACTTTGTTCATTCATAAAACATTTTTCAATTCCTGCAGTACCAGCAAGAGCAGAAAAGAAGTGAGTGTGAAATGCCCACAACCACTCATAATTTGGAGAGAAGAAATGTATAAATACCACAGAAGTTGTTCACCTTATATAAATAGCTCAGAGAATGCACTATTGCAATATGGAAAATATAGCACAGGAGGACCGTCAGGATGAGGTGAGCTTTAAGACTCCCAAGAGTGTCAAGATACAACTGGGAAAGGGGACAAAGAACAGCAGAGCTGCAACGAGTGTGTCCTCCTCAAGGATCAGTATAGCTGGGTGTGACTGGAATGCAGGATGTGTGGGATGGGGTGCCAGGGAACAAATCTTTTTAAAAGGTTATTATATTTAGATTATTTTAGGACTATATCCTTGAGACATGGACAGTCATCAAAGTTTATTTCTAATACAGATGTGGTATGATAATATCTGTGTTTACAATGATAAAATTAATGGCAATATGTGACAGGTGGGAGAGGAGACAGCTCACAGCCTGCAGGGAGCTGGGGTTGGGAACATTAAGAAGCGAGGCTTATTTAGGGGCTCCATGGTCTTGAATATTTGGCATCATCATGCTTTCTTGCTCTTCCTCCTGGTTCTTTTATACTTCATCTCAATTCCTTAGCACAACACAAGGTGTGCAGATCTGATCCCTTCCTGTGCTCAGAGCCTGGGCATATCCTTCTTCCCATCGATCTTTATTCTCCAAATGATAGAAGGAAGAATGCTGTTGTTCCTCCTAAATTTAAGTTGTGAATTTCCTTCCTCAGGGCTTTCCTACACTCAGGATTTTCTGCTTGATCCATTTATCCCTTCCCCCTCTGGTGAGATACATCTCTTCTTCTTTTTTCTTTTTTAGTTGAAGCTATTAGCTACTTCCTTGAGGGACTCAGTTCCCCTCATATTGTTTCTTCAAAACACTAATGCTTGTATGCACCACCACATTTTTTTAAAATTGAGAACTTTGATATATGAACATACTGTAATATGATCATGTCCCCATCGTATTATTCTATTTTGTCCCCTCCTATATATGATTGCAACAGTAAAGTTGGTACTGAGAGTGGGGTCATTTCCTGCTAGACACCTGACTGTGTGGCTTTGGATTTTTGGAGCTGATTTTCAAAAACAATGTGGAAGGATTTAAAATAGTGGACTAAGAGACACCTTGCAGTGCTGTAAGTATAGCTTGATGGACTATTCTGGTCAGAGTTGAAAGACCTGAATGCAGTAAGAACTAAGGTCTGTGAGATTTGGTTTATGAGGGTGAGAAAGAGCTCTGCCTGGAATGGGCTAGAAACAGTTTGTGTGAGAGGCTTGCTGTGATGCCTGTGTCCTGAGAACTTGTGCAGGGTTGCTTTGCATAGAAACAGACTGATGTGAGCAGAGGGATATGGCACAGAAATGAAATCTTTGGGTTGAAACTTCTGCCTGTTCAGCTGAAATTGTATGAGAGATTACAACCTTTGAGATTGAGCCAACTGACCTACATTGGGGCAACAGAAAGAATTATGTAACTACTTCCCATCATTATCATTTCCATAATAATCTGTCCAAGATTCTCTTACCTTCACATGATAGAGTAGACAATGATTTGTATAGAGGTGAATGACAATTTAATACTTTGTAACTTAAGCCTATTAGAATAATCCAAAGAGAAGATTGTTGGGGAAAGAAGGAATCCCTTATGATTACTTTCACAGTGCCTAAAATAGTGCTGGGCAAACAGGGAATTCTCAACTAATGTAAGTTGAATGAATGAAAGTGTTGGATTATTAGTGCCCATATACATGTATATAGAAGTAATACCAAACAAAATAAAAGAGTTTGTAGTATTTATTGTGAGACACTGTTCTCAGACACGTCTACGTCTTGTGACTTACTGAATACCCCAAATACCCTTAAGTAGGGAGATGGCCAGTAGGTCAGAAGATGAATGGCAGTAACAAGATAGTTTGAGGGCACACAATTCCTGAGAGAAGGGACATAGGATACCTTGCAGGTAGAGACTAACAGGGGCAGTCAGGAGACAAGAAGAGGAAAGGGGAAGGCCTTGGCCACTGAGTTTACTGTGGTTTCCTTAGACAAGGCAGAGAAGTGAACTTAAGAGTGAATAAAAAAAATAGTTTTGGGCTAAGAATGGTCTCTAAATGTGTGGAGCCTGGCTTTGGGTGATTTTTAGGAGGGGCACAGTGTCCTAGGCTGTAGGACCTTGAAAGAAGGGGGTTGGTAGAAATAGACCTATGCCGGGTGGTTGGTTTGCACATAAAATGTGCTCATAGGCAGGATAACAGCCATTCTGAGGAAGGAATAACTAACCCAATAAGGGGTTGTCCTTCCTCTGCTACACAGGAACTGGACATCATCAAATACAGAAAATAGAAAAAAAATTATTAAATCCCATTGTCATGGGATAAGCTTCATTCATTCATTCATTTATTCACTTATTTGTTTGGTTTTTTTTTTAATCGTGGTTGGTCTGGTACTTGCTATGTAGTCTAGTCTATCATTAGGCTATCTTCCCATCTCAGCCACCAAGATGCTAGTATTACAGATATGAACCACTATGCCTGGGAGAAATTATTATTATACAATCTTTCAGATCAGCTTGAAGGCAGGAAGAGTATAAGAGGCTTTCCCAACCACAGCCTGAAATTATAGCCTGATAATAATGGCTTTCAGAGACTCAGTTCTTTTTTTTTTTTTTTTTAATTTATTTATTTGACAGCGACAAAGAGAAAGAGGCAGATAGAGAGAGAGAGAGAGAGAGAGAGAGAGAGAGAGAAGGGCATGCCAGGGCCTCCAGCCACTGCAGACGAATTCCAGATGCATGCGCCCCCTTGTGCATCTGGCTAACATGGGTCCTGGGGAAATGAGCCTTGAACCGGGGTCCTTAGGCTTCACAGGCAAGCGCTTAACCACTAAGCCATCTCTCCAGCCCGAGACTCAGTTCTTTCCCGTCACATCAGACTTCCAATATTCATAGTAAGCAACTCTTAAATAAGATAAAATTCTTTGGTAATCTAAATGTACAAAGAACTACAAAACTGACCAAGAACTGAATTAAGAAGACCATAGGTATACCTGTTTAGTTTATTGATTAATTGACAATTGAGTGGGTCATTCAAAAGGAAATTTTACTTTCTTCTTTTATACAAAATACTTCATAAATAATGTATTTTGTGATGAGAAGAATGATACTTTGGGGCTGAGAAACACTATTTACATTTGGATCTCCTAAATAATTCATTATATTACCTTTTTAAAAAATTGAGTTAAATGTAGTGGTGCACACTTGTAATCCCAGAACATGGGAGGTAGGGGCAGGATATCAAGGAGTTCAGGGTCAGCCTTAGCTACATAGTAAACTTAAAGATGTGTAAGACCATCTCTCTGAAAAACTAAAATAAAGCATTACTAGTCTATATTAATTGTGCAAAATAATGACTTTAATTATGACATTTGCAGGCATATGCTTTGATGTCTTTTGAACATATCAATACTTCCCATTATCATCTCTTCCTCTCTCCCCTTTCCTGCTGGCTCCCTTCTTTTTTGCCAAATACCTTTTCTTCTACTTCTTTCTTATGATAGTTTAAATGTGTTAGTGTAAATGTATGGCCTCATAGACTCAGGTGTTTTGTTAAAATTAAGCTTATAACTTGGGTCTCCAGCCACCTGGCTGGAGGAGTTGTTACTGGGGACATATCCTGGGTTCCAGCCCTAAAGTGTGTTTTGGGGGCAGATCTTAATTCCAAACCAGAGGTATGGAGAGAGCACTTTGAGCTGAGCTCTGGCTGTTTATGTTTGTGGTGCTGGCTATTGGTGATGTCTTTTCGCTTGGATCTACAAAAGGGAGCCAACTTCTTCCACCTTTGATCATGTTCCTCTGGACTCTAAAATCCTGAAATAAAACCCTTCCTCCCATAAACTGTGTCTATTTGGATATTTATATCAGCAACGAAGAGCAAACTGTAACATTTTTTTACTTAAAATCTAGTTACTTCATATGAGAGAAAACACATTTTTTTCTTCCTGAACCTAGCTTTTCTTTATTTAGCATGATGATTTCCAGTTCTACCCATTTTTCAAAAAACAAAATGAGTTTGTTCTTCTTTGTGTTGGAATAATACTACATAGAGTATACATACCATATTTTCTTTATAGATTAGTCCACAGATGGACATCTAGGTTAATTCCATAACATTGTGGATGAAACATGGTACTAGGGCTAGGGAGATTGTTTAGTGGTAAGGGTACTTGTTTGCAAAGCCAAAGGACCCATATTTGATTTCCCAGTACCCATGTAAAGCCAGATGCACTAGATGGCATATGCATCAAGAGTTCATTTTTAGTGGTTAGAGACCATGGCATGCCAGTTATCTCTCTCTGTCGCTCTCTCTCTCTCATAAATAAAATATAAAAAATTTTTAAAATCACAGTACCATAATAAATATATGTATGCTAACTTGTATCAAGGGTGTTCTGACTTAGATTCCTTTCAGTCTACACCTAGAAGTGGAATAGCTTGATAATAGGGAAGTTTTCTTTTTGTGAGGAACTGTCATACTGATTTCCACAGAGTCTTGACTAATTACCATGCCTCCAGTAGTATGTAACATTATAAATGAGTTTTGCACCTGGAGCAGTTGCTACTGGTAAAGATTTTATTTCTTCACTGTCTTTTACCTGTTATATTCTATGTATTTTCCCAAAATGTGTGTAATACTGAAACTGGTGTAGGAATGGTTAAATGAATTGGTGGTGACATAATAATAGAGATACTGACAAGGATATATGATGTGCAGAGCTTTGAAGGCAACAACCTGACCTGGATTTTTCTAAACTTCAAATTTTTTCCTTATGTAACAGCTCAAAAAGAATTATCAAGGGTGAAATAGACATTGTGGTAGGCTGCAACTAGCTCCTGATTATTCTCTGGTTATTTAGCAACTTAACACATTCCCCAGATCATCGTTCCCATGGTCTTTATTCATAAGTTTAACAATTGGGAACTAATGATTACAGCAGGCCAGCTGTGCTGAGGACAAACTCAAAAAGACTTGAAAATATGACAGAGCAGGAGACAGTTAACTGTCTGAAGATAATACAGGGATCAAAGAGCAGTGTGGTAATAAAATGCCATTGCACTTAAAAAGTAAGCTCATATTAGCATATCTCAGGGTGGAAATGGTGGTTCATTTTCTTTCTTCATCTATAGGAAGGGATTTGTTTCTCAAGGGAGAACACTTTACTGAGCATGTGAGAGTTAATTGCATTTAGTTATTTCAGAGTATGAAATTAATGCACATTGAATGTTAGACTCTTCACACCACAGTCTTGTGCAGAAGCTAAAAGGGAAAAGGGCTTATTCCCACATGTTTGTTAAATTTTAATTGCATTTTGGAGGAATCAAGAATCTTCTAGTCAAGGTTTGCAGAAAATAGAATCTAGGTCCTTCTGCTAGCATGCAAATTCTATCTGTAGAACTGCTCATGGTAGTTTACAAGACATGATTTATTGACATTTTCCCTATGGCTTAGTAGGTTTATAAAATATTTCAGAGAATTATCATTCTAAATAAGATAATGGGCTCATCCTGATCATTGTTCTGTGGGTTCTTTGTGGTACCTGCTTGGTTCTAGTGAGTTAAATAGTATGTGAATATCTGGAAAGATGGCTCAGCAATTAAGGGAACTTCATCTGCTAACATGTAGGACTGAGAAGGCTGGAGAATGCTAGAGTTCAAGTCTCTAGATACCATGTAAACAGCTTGGCATAGTCACATGCACCTGTAACCCAGTCCCACATGGTTGCAGATTCCTGAGAATTGTAAGTAAAGAGACACCTGCTCAACAAGATCAGGGCAGAAGAGCAATGGAGCGGGACACTGTGCAATCTATTCTGGCCATTGTAAGTGATTTCTCCATTCCCCTGTGTTTCAGGTGAACATATGGGATGCCACACCAGACACAAACAAACAAACCAACAAAAAAGAGCATTTTTCATCAAAGATTGCTATAGCTATTGGTTTAAAATGTAGGCGTTAGACTCATTACATCAGCTTGCAGAAGCTGCAGCTTGAAGCTTCTGGCATTCTACCAGCCAATCCACTTTGATGTTTGCTTTTCTTTCACATTATCTAAGGGGCAAGAAAAGCCCAAGTAAAATGAGTTGCTGTGTGTCTTAGATGTATATTAGACTGAATTTGCCTACCCTTTTAATTAATTTCATTTATTAGTCTTATTTATTCTCTTCTGAGTGTCAAATCAACAAGGTAGAGGGTATACTTTTTTTTTTTATCTTACAGAGCAACATCATTTTTACTGTGTTATTTGAGCTTTTAAACTTTTTTAAGGAAGAATTTCAATGAATAAAGGGGTAAAATGTTTGGCTCAACACATTTCTAAGAAAGCTTTAAAAACTTATGTATATCAGTGATTTAGTTAAAAAGCAAGTTATTGAGCACCTATTGAATGGACAACCAATGCAATTAACACATAAGCCAAAGCAAAGAAAGATATCATTACAGTGGTTATCAAATCTTGTAGATAAATAACTATAACTATTTAAAGAGCTAATACCTCTCTATAAAAATAATAGGAACATTGGATAAAGAAAAGTTCTATAAAATTAACTTCACTATTTCTGGATTTATTTTTCTGTTATATCACTTTAGATAAAACTGAACTGAAGGAACAAAAGTCACAGAGACTCAAGGTGTACTGGTTAGCACAGAAGAGAAAGCATTGAGTAATATTCTAGGACCAGGTGTTCAGAAGGTGTTTAAGACATCTCTGGGGCTATAGTTATCAAAGACTGTCTTGGGGGGACTGAAAGTGTAGTCGTGAGATGGTTGACTTTAGCACCACCTCATAGTGACAGTGAGCCTCTTCCCTGACCCCTATGCTCATTCCCTTACAAATGCCGGCACATTGAGTTCATGCAAGAGGCTCAGAGAGTATTAGAGCCTTTGGGCATTATTATCACTTCTTGTGGAGTTTGTCAGTTTGCAGTTGAATCCATTAGGAAATCTCAATAATATTCTACATAAACTTTCCTAAATGGAACCTATTGTCCCTTACCATCCCCATAACCTAGTTAGCTGAGTTTGCTATGCTACTAAGCATTGGTACTATCATTTTTATCCACTAACCAGCTCTAACATCTGAAAGACATCTTGATGCCTCCATTTCAGTATCTCTTAGTTACTAATTACAATTATTCAAAAGGTTTTTTCCCTCTTCAAATTTCAGTATCATTAAGTTCATCGTAGTTCTCAGCACTTTTGTGTGGGTCATTCCACTAAGCTCTTTTTTGTATTCAGTCTTGTCATTCTATAGGATGGCTACAAAAGCATCCCCAGAATCTGATAATGGGAAGCCTAAACCAAAATCTGATTCAGGGATGAAAGTGTAGCCCATAGGTAAATACTTTTAAACAGTTTCTAGCCCTGTCCTCCTCCTCCTTCTCTCTCTCTAACACACACACACACACACACACACACACACACACACACACACTATAACACAAATCCTTTGACTTTCTCTTTACCTTCAGATTATTTATAGAAACTTGAATATATGTATTTCAAATATTGTTATTTGACTTCTAGTTTCAGTTCTGGCCAAATAAAGAGCTTTTCTCTTACTTGACAAATAAAATTCTCTCACTGAAAAACAACAATGCTTACACCCTTAAAAGAAATAAGGTCATAGGATAACCTGCTGCCCTCCCAAGTTGGGAGACAGGTGGAGACACAGAATCACAACCTACCCAGAAAAGATAATCCCAGTGCTTGGGACATAGAGGAAGAAGAATCAGAGGTTCAAGATCATACTTGGCTACTTAGTAAGTTCTAGGCCAGACTGGGCTACCTGAAACCCTACCTCAAAAAAAAATACACAAAAATTCTAGAACCAGAATTCACATTCCTTATAACAATTAATTCAAACTGGACCACAGACTTCAATGTAAAGTCAAGAACACCTAGAAGATAATATAAAAGAACACTGAAAGAACCTCTGGCATGGCACTGACTACACATCAAAGACATGATCCATGAAGGAAATGATGACAAGCAGGACTTCATTAAAATTAAAAACTTCTACTCCATGAAAGAGTGAAAGACAAGGTACACTGGGAGAAAATATTTGCCAAACGCATGTCTGATAATTGATTAATTTCCAAAATATACAAAGAACACTTAAAAGACAACAGGAGAATGAACAACCTGACTTGGAAGTAGGCAAAAGAAAAAAAAAAAAAAAAAACAATACAAAGAAACATTTCACCCAAAGAAATGTGCAGGGAGGAAATAAACACTTTTAAAAGGTTTTTAATGTTCTATTTCTCCTGAGAACTGAAATTTAAAGTAATGACCAAAATCTGAAACACTGACAACACCAAAAAATACTAGCGAGGCTGTGGAACAACAGGGACTTTCTTTCCTTGCTAGTGGGATTGGAAAATGGTACATGCACCATGGGAAGCAGTTTGGCAGGTTCTTTTCAAATATATTTTTATTTATGAAAGAAAGAGAGAGAGCATTAGGTCCTCTTGCCACTGGAAATCAACTACAGACACATGTACCACTTTATGCATTTGCCTTTACATGAGTACTGGGGAATCAAACCTGAACCTGCAGGCTTTGCAAGCAAGCACCTCTAACCTCTGAGCCATATGACCAGTCTGTTTCTTTAAGCCAAAAGTATATATTTTACAATGTTGACTGAGTAATTGTGCATGTCAGTATTTGTCCAAGTGAATTCAGCACTCATTTCTACAAAAGTCCTGATCATAGGTGATCATAGTGCTTTGCTTCTGGTTTCCACAGACTCAGAAACAATCAAAATGTTCTTTTATAGATAGATGAGTAAATTTACTGTGATGATATATGTAGGCAATGTTATTTAGCACACATACAACACACACCCAGAAAACATGGAGGAAAAACCCAATTATTAAGTTAAACTGGCCAATCTGAAAAATGCTCTAGAAAAGGTAAACTATGAGCACAATAAAGAGATCAGTGGTTGCCCAGGGTTGAGTTTGTAAGACTGATGAGTAGGCATGGCGTGGAGGATTTTTAGACTGGTGAAACTGTTGCACACGATTTTACCGTATGGGCACATGGCACTCAACACACGTGTCAAAAGCCATAGATTATACAAGAGCACGAGTGAGACCGGATGTTAACCGAGGATCTGGGTGGACACTGGGTGATGAGGACATATTGGGAATCTTCATACACTGCAATGAATGAGCCTGTCATGCTGTGGAGGGAGGTGAAGGATGCAATCTGTCTATACTTTTTGCTCATATTTGTTATGAACAAACAACTACTCCAAAAAAAGTTATTAGTCCAAAAATACAATGTTCTTTCAGACTCTTTGGGGAAAAGTTCATATCCTTCATGTAAGCAGAACAACATAATTTGACAGTATTTCCTCAATCTCCTTAGAGAAGGGGACAGCACTTTTGAGTTAGCAAGCACACGTGCATTTATATTGCCATAACTTCGTAACACTGAAGTGTCAACTGGTTCCCCTAATTCACTTAGAACTGGACACCATAACTCTTTGTCATGGCAACATTATCCTGATAAAATGTGGGTTCCTTATCAAAATGAGTCATGCTTCTGATTACAGCAGTACTAGTCTCTTCTCAGACCTCTGCAGCAACAGATTATTTTGTGTTAGGAAAAGAGGGAATGTTTCACGAGTGTGTGGGTTGTAAACAGAACAAAAGGGTTATCTGCAGTTCTGACTAAAAATAAATTGTAGTGTAGTGTTAGCAACAGTATTCTCATGAAGGTTCTGCTCCAGAAAAGCTGCAGATAACATTCTGTTGTAATTTTTTCTAAAGAAGAATTCAAGCATAGCATAAAATTAATGCCATTTCTAATATCCTTCCTCACTTAAGTTTTTCAAAAATATTTTATTTATTTATTTATTTGTAAGGAGAGAGAGAGAGAGAGAGAGAGAGAGAGTAGATAGACAGAATGGACATGCCACTGCCTCCAGCCACTGCAAATGAATTCCAGATACATGTGCCAGTTTGTGCATCTGACTTTAAATGGGTACTGGGAAGGCAAATCTGGGTCCTTAGGTTTTTCAGGCCAGCTCCTTAACCACTGAGCAATTTCTCCAGTCCTTAATTAAGCTCTTATTTTTCCATATTTTCTAAACTTTATCCCCTCATGCAATAACTGATTGTAAAATTTTTTCTAAGACACTGTTACAGAACATTAAGTATCTGTCAAGGAATTAAATCTACTTTCCAGCCAGAAACCAATGAAGAGTAACCCTCTCAGCAGATGTGCTGTCAGAACAAGGATACTGGTGTACACATGGGATTTCTCATTTAACTCTATGGCTTAGTGACAATAGACCACAACAAAACAGAAAACATTTCTGTGTTGACAGCTGGTAACAACTCCATGATCTTACCCTCTGTGTTTTTCTATGTGTCAAATAAATTGTAAATTCTTTGTATATAATGAGAATGAAGAGGCTGGTTTTTACAAGTAGAATTTTGGATGTAAAAATCAAAGCACCACTACAGTCAGTGTGTCTCTGGTAGATAAACATTGGCATGTTGCACATTGTATCCACATAGACTTTCTTTATGATGCTATCTGCAGAAGATGTACCATGGACTCACTTCTCATCCAGACCTATGTAACTGCATGGAACACATGATCTCTTCCCTTATCAGGAATGTATAAACAACCAGTGTGTTTACATGTGGCATGTCAACTGATTATTTTTATTTTAGAACAGTCTCTCAAGCTTCTATTAATATTTTATATGTTCATTAATTTATTTATTTGGGAGAGAGAGAAAGAGAGAGAGAATGGGCTTACCAGAGCCTCTAGCCACTGCACGTGAACTCCAGACACATGTGCCACTATGTATATCTAGCTTATGTGGGTACTGGGGAATTGATCCTGGGCCCTTAGGCTTTACAGGCAAGTGCCTTAACCACTAAGCCATATCTGCAGCTCATCTCAAACTTAAAAAAAAATATTTTATTAATTTATTAGGAAAAGAGAGAAGGGAGGGATTGTATGTGCATGCCAGGCCTCTTGCCACTGCAAACAAATTCCAGATGCATGCTCCACTTTGTGCATCTGACTTTACTTGGGTGCTGAGGAGTCAAAACCAAGCCAGTAGGCTTTGCAAAAAAAAAAAAAAGGTGCCTTTTACCATTTCCCCAGCCCCCTTAAACTTTTGTTTGCAGATTCCTTTATATTCTTAGAAATAATTGAAAACTCCAATGTGATTTTTAAATGTGGACTATATTTATTATTATTTGCCCTATTAGAAACTAAGAAAACAATTTGGTATCTAAAGTTATTAACTTAATTTAAAATGGGAGTAATACCATCACATAGTTAGTAATATATTTGTGAACATGAAAAACAATTTTACTTTCCAAAACAAATAAAATTTAATAAGGAGAGGTGTGCTTTTTTTCTTTTGTTTTTCTTCCTTCCTTACTTCCTTTCTTTCTTTCTTTTTTTTTTTTTTTTTTTTTTCAAGGTAGGGTTTCACTCTGGCCCAGGCTGACATTAGTCTCAGAGTGGCCTTGAACTCACAGGGATCCTCCTACCTCTGCCTCCTGAATGCTGGGATTAAAGGCGTGCGCCACCACGCCCAGCTGTGAGGTGTGCTATTGTATACTGTAGTGTCTGCTTAATACATGACAACAGAAGACAGCTGAGTTCCTACATCTATTTCTGCATGCAATCTCTAGCACCGTATTGTGCTGCTAGAAGCTTATGAGGGAAATGGGATGTTACATAGCATGGGAGATGTTTAATTGGAAAAGGGAGGAATTTTTTTTTTTTTTTTTTTTTTGGTTTTTTGAGGTAGGGTCTCACTCTGGCTCACCTGGAATTCACTATGTAGTCTCAGGGTGGCCTCGATCTCACGGCGATCCTCCTACCTCTGCCTCCTAAGTGCTAGGATTAAAGGCGTGTGCCACCACGCCCAGCAGAGAGGAAAATTTTAATAGCTTGTCAGGTATGTGTGGATGCTGTTCTTTGATACTACCTTAAACCTCACAAGTGGGGATTCTTTAAAAATTGCATTGTGACATGTGAAACCATACCTCAAGTTTTTGATACTTTCTCACATGTAAAATGTATTGCTTCCTTTTCTTTTCTTTTCTTTTCTTTTCTTTTCTTTTCTTTTCTTTTCTTTTCTTTTCTTTTCTTTTCTTTTCCCTTCCCTTCCCTTCCCTTCCCTTCCCTTCCCTTCCCTTCCCTTTCCTTCCTTCCTTCCTTCCTTCCTTCCTTTCTTTTTGAGACAATTTTGATGGCCTGGAACTCACTGTATATTCTCACTAGCCTTGAACTGGGATCTTGTCATCTCAGCCTCCCACATGCTGGGACTACAGTAGTGTATTAGGCACTCCTGGCTGTGTTTTACAATTTGAATTTTTCTTAATTCATATGTTATTTTTTGTATCAAGGTTGGTGGGTCAAGTGGACATACTGTTTATTTGATTCATGCCAACTTTCCAATGATAACATTTTTGTGATTTTTTTTGCATTTATTAGTATCACTAATGAATTTACCATGCAAGTTTATTAGGAAACTATCTCATGGCAGAAAAAACAAGTTTTTAAAATATTTTATTTGCTTGAAAGCTTAAATTTTATCATTGGAAAAAATAGTTTTTCACTGTTTCCTTTGGAGTGACATCTTAAAATTTTTTTTTGTTCATTTTTATTTATTTATTTGAGAGTAACAGAGAGAGAAAGAGTCAGAGAGAGAGAGAGAGAGAAAGAATGGGCGCGCCAGGGCTTCCAGCCACTGCCAACGAACTCCAGACGCGTGCGCCCCCTTGTGCATCTGGCTAACGTGGGTCCTGGAGAATTGAGCCTCGAACCGGGGTCCTTAGGCTTCACAGGCAAGAGCTTAACCACTAAGCCATCTCTCCAGCCCTGGAGTGACATCTTATTTCACTCATTTAATAAGAAAATACCTATAAATTCCCAAATCTGAATAACTGTAGCTTGTCTGTCAGCTGTCCTTCTAATGAAAAGGTTCTCCATGAAACAAGGAGCTAGCTTATTCTGTAGCCCAGTCACTCAATGCTTTTCCTGAGTTGGCAAAGACAGCAGAGAGTTTTCATGAACTCTCTATTTTCTATCATAATCTAAAATGTACAAAATCTTGATTGAATCCATTGTAAGGATTTGCAAAATTATCTTTTATTTTTACTGCTTCACCAAGCACATTTTCAGATGAAGTAGGAATTTAAAAATTAAATGTGTGGCACCAGGTCTACAATGCTTAGTCATGTAGCTTGGTGTCCCTGCCTTGACTCAGGCTGAGGCATCAGTGGTTTTACTAGGATGTTTCTACATCGCAGCGCAAATGTCAACATCGTTACCAACTCAAGTCGTACCTTAGTATCACTATGAAAAATGGCTTGACCTTATAGATCTTTTGGAGAGGTGTGATGGATCCCTAGAGATCTGCTCTACTAGGAGTGGTCACCGTAGGTGTAACAACAGGTCAGAGGTCTAATGTGCAGGGAAACAACACATCTCAAAGCATTTAATAAAAATGTATTAGTCTCTCCTTCACTTCCTCTCTTTCACTTCATGAGGTGCTTCTGCTCAGAAGCATGTGTTTACAGTCAGCAGCTGGGACCACATTCCTCCAGTGTCTTCCTCCCTCTCACATCTGACAGAAGAAATCCCATAGGCACAGCCCAGAGATGACTCAGAATTTCTTTCTCTCAAGATGACTAATTTCTCTCACCTGAATAACTGTAGCATTTTCAGACATGGTGATATGTGGGTAGTTAGTTTTCATACAGTCTGGCTGATTTTGTCAGGGACAGGGTTCTAAGAAATAAGAGACGAAAGGCCACATTTGAATTTGTCACCATATTACTTACTGTGTATGTCTTGGTTACAGCAGTCACAGGACCCACAAGCACTTGAGTAGGGAACATAGACTCACTTCTAAGTAGGTTCTAAGTAGGAGGAATTACAATAAGGGGTGACCATCTCTGACCTACCACAAATAATGTTAACCTTGAGCAAACTACTCCTTATATGTGCCTAAATTTTTTTAAAAAATATTTTTTTTATTTATTTGCAATCAGAGAGAGGTAGAGAGAAGAGAGACAGACAAAGATAATGGGAACGCTAGGGCCTCCAACTGCTGCAAATAAACTCCAGATGCATATGCCATTTTGTGCATCTGGTTTTACGTGGGTACTGGGGAACTGAACCTGTATGGTTAGGCCTTGAGACAAGCATCTTCACCACTGAGCCATCTCTCCAGCCCTCAAATATTAAAAATGCTCATTTTCCTTTGTAAAATGGAAATCATAGTAGTTTCTTTTACTTCTGTTATTTTCATACATTATTTTATAGTATTCAAATATTGGCCCATGTTTTCAGTCCAGTTCATGATTTTAGAATTTCACTAATGTCTTAAAATTAAACTCTTCCTGCTTGCTTGACTATTGTATTTACAGTAGCTTTCTCTTCTAGCTACTCCAATAGAAATTTAGAGATTTGTTGGAGAGTATGCCTCTTTCCAGGCCATGTTTCACTGATACCTTGTACCACAATTTGATAGCAAGTGTAACTCAGCCCAGAAATTGCTGAAAGATCTGGTTGTGATGCTTGAATCAGGGGTAGAGTTATAAACTCTGGTACATATTAGCTGAACTGCAGAGTTGACTGCAGCATGGGTCCCTCCCATGCAACCTTCCTAGCTTGCTTATTACACTTCAATTTTCTGCCTTACCTGTTAGTAGGCCATTTCAAAGAGTGATGTGTAGCATAGCTCATTAGCACCTTTCTTCTTCTTCTTGTTTTTTTTTTAAACTTATACACAGAGCTCCAAGGTAAATCAGTTGGAAATATTCACAATTCTTCTCAATTGACAAATGTATAAGAAATCATTTACCTAAAGTTCACACTCCTGAATAAGTTAATTTATTGGTAAATTTAATTTGCTTAATTCCCACAATTAGCACACACATGCCTTTTCTTTCAGGAAGAGACAATGGCTGGATAGTGAATCCTGACACAGTGTCAAAACTAAACTTGTGGGCTGGAGAGATGGCTTAGCAGTTAAGGCACTTGCTGACAAAGTCAAAAGACCCAGTTTCAATTCCCCAGTACCCACATAAAACCAGATGCACAAGGTGGCACGTGTGTCTGAAGTATGTTTTCAGTGGCTGGAGGCCCTGGCATACCCATTCTCTCTCTTTATCTGCCTCTTTCTCCCTCTCTCAATTAAATAAATCAATAAAATATTTTTTAAAACTAAATTTTTGACTGGGTTATAAGCAAGTGAAGACAACATATAATGAGGTGTGCTGTTGCCCTTGAAAAATATACTTCAGAACAATTTTTCCTGCACTACCTTAGTATATAATGTTGATGTGTGTATGTTGGCAATCATTACCCTCTTCAGCTTTCATTAAAGGCTGATATCACTGACCTCTGCCAACTGACTAAGCAGCTTCCAGCTGCACAATTCCCTGTCAGGGAACAGAATATAATTTTATGTGTCAGTAGGAATAGTAGCTATAATTTTCAACCTTTTCCTTAAGTGCTGAAAGCTACAAATGTCCAAGAAAACTTGCTGAGTCAAAGGGCCCTAGAGAGGATAAGATGAAGGATGAAGACTAAATTTAATCTTCTCCTGTTCTCTCTCTCTCTCTCTCTCTCTCTCTCTCTCTCTCCCTCTCTTCCTCTTCTCTCTTTCTCTTTTATATTACCTATATTTTTCTTCCTTCTTTTCCCTTGGTGCTGGCCTGTAACTCTCAGTACCAGCATGTGGTTAACATCCACAATGAGCTGTTGATCAGAGAGATCTACAAGGTTTCCCAAAAGACAACAGATTTCTGTCAGAGTACTTGATGACCCACCAAAGATCAATGGTAAGACTCTACTGCCAAATACACCATACGTTGTTGGTACAGAACCCAGAGAGACCTGGCTGAAACCTGGAAGAGAGTCAGCCCCCAGACAGTTAGCTTGTCTAGTGCCAGAAGGTGCTACCTGAGCAACTGGGGGAAAATGACCAGCATCTGTCCAAGAAACTCATGGTCTAAGTTACTCTGCAGCAAACAACCTGATGTGATTCTCACACAAGTGCAATAGTGGCACACAGCCATGGCGGGTAGCCAACTGCTCTTGATTTGGGTAACAGATCCACTCAGTGGAACGGAACCCATACCTGGAACTGGGAAATGGGTCAGATCCATATCCAAAAAAATGGAGCCTGCTCTCCAATATCAAGCTCCCACCAATCATGGGCTATAAGAGGGCCTAAACCTATTAAATTCTCTATTTTATTTTATTTATTTGACGGAGAAGGAGAGAGGAGAGAGAAAGAAAGAATGGACACTCCAGTGCCTGCAGTCACTGTAAACAAACTCCAGGCATGTGCTGCCCCTCCCTTTGTGCATCTGGCTAGCATGGGTCCTGGGGAATCAAAACTCGGTCCTTTGGCTTTGCAGGCAAATACCTTAACTGCTAAGCCATCCCTCCAGCCCTAAATTCTTTCTTAAATAATAATGGTTATCCCATTTACCTGAGTGCTGAGTTCACTCTCCATTGGGAATTTGCTTTTCTTTTCCAGATAGGTACAGAACATGAGGAGAGAATCAGCCCATGGTACCTCACCAGGGCCCAAGCTGAAACCATAGAGTAATTGTGGAAATGAGCAAGAGTGCTGCTTTTTTGGTGAACCTGGCACTAGCACAAGGGTGAAGGAGATAGAGAGAACACTCAACTCCTACCAAACCAGATATACAGAGACCCAAATGCTCCCAAGAACTCATCACTGGAGTAGACATAAAATGAACCCAACTTGGCTCAGGGAAATTCATGGAAGAGGGGGTGGAAAGATTGTTAGAGCCACAAGTTGGGACATTATGCACAGAGACATGGCCTCTTCCCTCTAACTGATGGCCAACCCCACAATGCACTACCCACATACCCCAATGAGGAGGGTCCCTTCAGAGGGGGGAGAACGGGGAGGAGGCTAACGATGGTACCAACATGGCTGTATACATACTGTGTGTGTAAATAGTAATAAAAAAGGGATCCATTCTCTCGGGATAGCCTCAAAAATATATATATACCCAGAATATATAATTTCACTGTCCTATTAAATGGTCCTTGTAGTTGTAACACTGTCTTGTCTTCCCTGATTAGAAGTGTAGCTAATACAACTTACCAGGCTACCAGCATTAACCATTAGCTGGGATCATCAGTGGATATGGATTCCAGTTCTGTTGTAGTCTCACACTCATGAGGGCTTACAAGAGATCCCTCTCATTCGGGAAGATATTAATTAGCATAGAAGGAGTAATGAACTTGAGCTGATGAGTTTTCTTCCAAGGTTGGCTCTACTCCCCACTGGTTTGGGATAGACTCAATTATCTTCTAACAATGTCACCAAAATTCCACTTAACAATCTATACAGTCTTAGAAGACTTTCTTTTAAGTCAGAAGATACATCAAGACTTACTGCTAACTACAGCAATCAAGATGGTGCATGATTACAAAAATAGGAAATGATGATAGAGTCCAACAATACCCTTTGGCAGCCCTATTCCTCAAATTCCAGCCTTGGCTGGACTTAACATCATCATCTTATTGCTGTTTTTCTTTTTCTGTCTCTTCATTCATTCGGTCTTTGCACTAAGTCACCAAATATTGTTTGCCATTTTGTAGGGGCTCTGTGCCAGGCTCTGAGGCCCTAGTTTACTCCTTCAACTTGCTTCCTTTTGGTTCCAGCACCCTGGACTTCTACAACCTTAACACACACTGTTGATGCTGCGGTCAGTTCTCTATGCTCCTGCTTAGTCAGCGAACTCCGCAGGCAGAGGGCATGTGAACTCTTGGTCCTTGCCATCTTCTCCACATTCAGCACAGTGCCAGGCACAGCAGGATGTTTGCAGACACACGAAGGATTGTCTTGCCCACTTTTAGCTGTGACCTCTTCATTGGCTTCATTTATGCACTTGTTTATGTGTTTATGTGATTAATTATTTTCCCTGTGTGTGCTGGTGCTGTTTGACTCTAATTGGGCAAGACATTGTCTATTTAATCAGTCTCTCCCCATGTCCAGAACAAAATAGCTCATGTTATCAGGCCTTTAAACTCAGAATAAATTGTTCTGAAATTAAGTTATTTTAAGCTCAAGGGCAGGGAACAGTGGGGATATCTATTATATTCTCTCACACCTTCTGATTTTCTGCATCAAAAGATATTCAATAAATAGGAATTAACATTAAATATGACCTCAGAGAAAATCTTAAGTAAAGACACCTTAGGAATAGCTGTGTCTGGGAGCCTTAGCAATATTACATGTACAGGGCTTGAATTTGGGAAGATTTTGCACCAACACAAGCCTGAGTTTAATGCTGGCTCTGCCATTATGTGGGGCTGAGCCCCAATGCACGTCTTTGAAAAGGGGCTTCTAAGCTTCACTTCATGGGGGTTATATGAGACATAAATAGAATAAAATTTCACAAATGCTGGGGATATAGTAGAATAGTCTGTAATAGCTGCTTTGCTATTTTTCTTCTGCTGAACTTATAGTCACTGGCAAGATAAATTAGGAGATTTTTTACACTTGTAGATTTATACCTACATATTTATTGGCTTGTTTTCTTCCACAAAAAAGTAATGGGAATCAAATGTAAAAGCTTCTGGTGTTATCAAGTCTCAAGAAATGAGTGCATGCAGCAAATTAAAATGGCATGGCTGGAAGTTGGAAGAGAGTCAGTCCCAAGACAGTCAGCGCGTCTAGTGCCAGAAGGTGCTACATGAGCGACTGGGGGAAAATGACCAATATCTGTCGAAGCAACGCATGGTCTAACCTACTTAGCAGCAAATAACTTGTTATGATGCCCACACAAGTGCAGTGGTGGCACACAGCCATGGTGGGGAACCAACTGCTCTCAATTTGGCTAACTGATCCCCTCACTGGTATGAGACCCATAGCTGGAGCTGGGAAACAAGTCAGAACCATATCCAAACATAAACCCACTCTCCAATATCAAGCTACCATCAATCATGGGCTACAAGAGGGCCTACACCTATTAAATTCTCTATTAAAAAAAAAGAGGGTTATCTCATTTGTCCTGATGCTAACTTACTCTCTGTTGGAGAATCTGCTTCTCTTTTTCAGATAGATGTAGATCCTAAGGAGAGAGCCACCCCATCATACCTCAAAAGGGCCCCGGCTGAAACTAAGAAAAATTGGAGAAACAAGCAAGGGGGCTGTTTTCCTGATGAACCGGATACCAGCACAAGGGGGAAGGAGATCAGCACAGAGAAAAATCAACTCCTACCAAATCAGAGAGCCAGAGCCTCAGAGCCCCCCAACACCTCATCACTGAAGCAGACCCAACATGGCTCAGGGAAATTTTGCGGAAGAGGGGGCGGAAAGAATGTCAGAGTCACATGTTGGGTCATGATACACTGAGACATTTCCTCCTACCCATAACTGTGGGCTAACTCCACAATGCATGACCCGTATACCTCAACAAGGAGGGGCCAAGGGGAGGGGGTAGGTCATGGATGAGCCTAATAATGGTACCAAACTGACTGTAAAAAATAAAATAAAATAAAAATGAAAAATGAAAAAAAAAAGAAAGAAATGAGTGCATGCAGTAAGCACTTGAATTCACAATGCAACTTGCAGAGATGGAAAGCTTTGGTACTCCCACTGGAGTGTTCAAGAGGACAAAACTCCACCCAGAGCCCGCTTTCCACTGATTGACCACTAAGATGCTCAACTCCATAATGAGTTCTGGGAAGCACAACTCAAATTAAGGAGGGTTGGCCATTTTAAGCTGGAGTATAGGTGCTACTGTTTTATATTATAAGCTACTGTCATATCCTACACAAAGCACAATGTTTAAAGTTGAAAATGATTTTTTAAAATGTATTGAAATTATGTTATTTGGAGTGAAAATAAAGTTGGAAATGAATTACCCTAAAATCAGTTTCTTGAAATCTATTGCAATATATTCCTCCAAAATGAGAATTATATCTCAAAATAATTTTGCACATAGTACACATAAAAATGTCCCCTAACTCCAGTGCTCAGATTTACATGGCACTCTCTCTTTTAGAAGTACTTAAAATAGATTGAGGAAGGGCTGATTAAATTCTGCTCTTTTATTCCACATATGATAACTACAAATCAAGAAATCACTGAATATTTAAAGTTGGGTCAGACTCTTGGAGTGAAATTTGGAAAAAGAAAGCTGCGCAAACCCTATCCACACACCTATGCATACATTGCGGTTGGGCACCTAGAGGCATTCCCTCCAGTTACAGATACCACTGCACAGTTACAGTCTTTTGCTAGAACAAATCTGGCTCCAAGAACAACTACAGCTCAAAGCAAGTTTCACAGTCTCTTGGAAGGTTATCAGGGCTGGAGTCAAGCTTTAATGCTAGCAATGGAAACCAAGTTTCTGTAGTTATTTTAGGATTTTTTTTTAAGACTAAGTCTAGCTACAGCGTCCAGGCTAGCCTTGAACTTGTAATCCTCAGACCTCAGCCTCCAAAGGCATCGAGATAATGTGCCTGTGGGTACTTGGAATATGATTCCTTTTACTATAATTCCTTATCAAGAAAGTTATTGTTCAGGAGGAGTAAAAAGGTAAACAGATGTTAGATATATTGTTTTCATGTTTTTTTCTCTGGGGGAATGAGTTTGAAATTTCCTCCGTGAAAGTACCAGGAGCTTCTGTGTGTATGGGGTGTACATGGTATTACCTACCACTATTTTGAAGTAATCTCTCATACTATATGTGTGTGGGGGTATGTGAGAGAGGTGTGTGTGTGCGCACACACACACACACACAATTTTTTTTATGAGAGAGAGAGAGCATGTGCATGTGTGCAATAAAAGAGAATTGGGGGGACTTCCAGTCAAGATGGCGGCATAGGAACCACGCCTAAGCAGCCTAGGGGAGAAAAAGCCAAAGAAAACCCAGCAAAATACACAAGGGAGGTGTATAAGAGATTAAAACAGCAGCGGAGAAGTAGGAGATATCCAGAGCCCACACGGGCAGGCCGAAGCAGCTCCGGCAGTGGCAGCTCGGGACCCGGTAGCGGTGACTTGGGCTCCGGCAGCGGCAGCTCGGGACCCGGTAGCGGCGACTTGGGCTCCGGCAGCGGCACCTCGGGACCCGGTAGCGGCGATTCGGACTCTGGCAGCGGCAGCGGCAGCACGGGCACCGGCAGCTGCATCTCGGGCTCCGGCAGTGGCGACTCGGGATCCAACAGCGGCGGCTCAGACCCCGGCAGCGGAAGCGGCGGTGGAAGCCGGAAGCGGCGGTGGAAGCCGTGACTCCAGCCCCAAAAACACCATCAGCTGCTCCGGTACCAGCCACAGCGGCTTCAGGGCAGCGAATCCAGCAACGGAGGCTCCAGCGGCTTCAGCGGCAGAGGCGGATCCCGCAGCGGCAGCACCAGCGGATCAGAGGCGGAGGACCCAGCAGCGGCAGCTCCAGCGGATCAGCGGGGGCAGACCCAGCAGTGGCATCTCCAGTGGCGGATCCAGCAGCAGTGGTCCCAGCAGCGGCAGCTCCAGCGGCAGCAGCGGGGATCCAGCATCAGGGGCGCCAATCTGCAGGGCCACAGTTGCCAGGCTTGGTTTGCCCCACAGGAAAAGCCAGTACCCAGTTCCAGAAAGCAGAACAGCGGCCCAACATCCCAGCCAGCAACTTGACTGAGACCAAAAGCATCCAAAGAGGTAACTGGGATTGAACCAGGGAAGGGTCTCACCTGGTCACAAGCTGACTTGGATCCCTCAACAGACCAGAAATCTTAACTTCTTTGTTGATAGAGGATCTGGTTTTTATAATACCTAATCTTGCATAAATGCTCAGTGCTGTTCTTGACTGAATGTGTATAGGTTTAGTTAAATTTTAGAATATACCTGTATTTTATTCCACTCAACCTATTTGAATACTCCCATAGCAGGCAAACTTAACCCCTAGGACCACGTGTCTAGATACTCTGAGAGTGGTAAGAGCCACACCTAACATCTTAATCTCCTACATAGAAGATATACAATATCAGATCAATAGATACAGCAAAAGATACCCAGCTAACTGGAAAATCTAAGCAGTAACTTAATCCAAGATGCAAAAATATATACATTATAACACAAGAAACACCAAAAACCAAGGCATTATAAATCCACCAAAAAGCATCAATGCTTCAGAAATGACCTCTAGTGAAAACGAGTTAGAGAAAATGCCTGAGAAAGATTTCAAAAGAATGATTGTAAATATGTTCAATGAACTCAAAGAAGAAATCAAAGGAATCAGAGAAGATACAGGACACCAATTTAAGGAAATAAAGAAATCAATACAAGACATAAAGAAGGAAATAGAAATAATGAAGAAAAACCAGTCAGAATTACTAGCAATGAAGAACACAGTTAATGAAATAAAAAACTCTGTAGAAAATCTCACCAGTAGAATGGATGAAGGAGAGGACAGAATATCTAAGCTAGAAGACCAGGTGGCAGATCTAATACAATCCAACAAAGAGAAAGACAAACTAATAGAAAAGTATGAATGGGAATTTCAAGATATTCGGGACACTATGAAAAGATCAAATATAAGAATTCAGGGTATAGTAGAAGGAGAAGAATTTCAATCCAAAGGTATAGTAGGCATCTTCAACAAAATCATAGAAGAAAACTTCCCCCAAATTGGGAAAGAGGTGCCAATGCAGATACAGGAAGCATTTAGAACACCAGCCAGACAAAACCTGGAAAGAACCTCTCCTCACCATATTATAATCAAACTACCAAACACACAATCCAAAGAAAAAATATTCAAAGCAGTTAGAGAGAAAAATCAAGTTACCTACAAAGGCAAGCCCATCAGGATCACAGCAGATTACTCAACACAAACTTTCAAAGCCAGAAGGGCTTGGAGTGATGTATTCCAAACTCTGAAAGATAACAACTGTCAACCAAGGCTACTTTATCCTGCAAAACTATCCATTCAAATAGATGGAGAAATAAGGACATTCCATGACAAAAGCAGGCTAAAGGAGTATTTGAAGACAAAACCAGCTCTACACAAAATACTTGAAAGAATCCTCCATACCGAAGAGAAAGAAAAACACACATATAAGGAACCTGGAAAACAACAAACAACACTCAAATACTAGTTAATATAAGAGAGCAAAGGTAGAACCAGAACCACAAAAAAAAAAAAAAAATTGGCAAGCATAAATACACATCTTTCAATAATATCTCTTAATATCAATGGCCTCAATGCTCCAACCAAAAGACATAGATTTGCAGACTGGGTTAAAAAGCAGGACCCTACAATTTGTTGTCTCCAAGAAACTCACCTTTCTACAAAGGATGGACATTATCTTAGGGTGAAAGGTTGGAAAACGGTGTTTCAAGCAAATGGACCCAGAAAGCAAGCAGGGGTTGCTATCCTAATAGCTGACAAGGCAGACTTCACTCCAACATTAGTCAAGAAAGATAAGGAAGGTCACTTTATATTGATTAAGGGCATACTCCAACAGGAGGACATTACAATCCTAAACATATATGCACCTAACATGGGGGCTCCCAAATTCATCAAACAAACACTGTTAGAACTAAGGTCACAGATAACACCAAACACAGTGGTAGTTGGTGACTTTAACACCCCACTCTCATCAATTGACAGGTCATCCCGGGAAAAAATAAACAGAGAGGCATCTGGACTAAACGAGGTCATAGAAGGAATGGACCTAACAGACATATACAGGACATTTCATCCAAATGCTGCAAAATATACATTCTTTTCAGCAGCACATGGATCATTCTCTAAAATAGACCATATATTAGGACACAAAGCAAATCTTAACAAATTCAGGAAAATTGAAATATTCCTTGCATTCTATCTGACCACAATGGAATCAAACTACAAATCAATAGCAAGAAAGGATATAGAGCATACACAAAATCATGGAAACTAAACAATACATTACTAAATGATGAATGGGTCAATGAAGAAATCAAGAAGGAAATCAAAAAATTTATAGAGTCAAACAATAATGAGAACACAACATACCAAAATCTCTGGGACACAATGAAGGCAGTTCTAAGAGGTAAATTTATAGCTTTAAGTGCCTATATTAAGAAATTAGAAAGGTTGCAAATAAATGACCTAATGCTTCACCTTAAAGCCTTGGAAAAAGAAGAACAAGGCAAACCAAAAATCAGTAGACGGGAAGAAATAATAAAGATTAGGGCAGAAATTAATGAAATAGAAACCAAAAAAACAATACAAAGAATTAATGAAACAAAGAGCTGGTTCTTTGAAGGATAAACAAGATTGATAAACCCTTAGCAAATCTGACCAAAAGAAAGAGAGAAGAGACACAAATTAATAAAATTAGAGATGAAAAAGGTAACATCACGACAGATGCCAGAGAAATTCAAAAAATCACAGGGACATATTATAAAAACATATACTCCACAAAGTATGAAAATCTGAAAGAAATGGATGATTTCCTTGATTTATATGACCTACCTAAATTAAATCAAGATGAGATTAATCACTTAAATAGACCTATAACAAGCATGGAGATCCTAACAGTTATCAAAAATCTCCCAACTAAAAAAAGCCCAGGCCCAGATGGATTCACTGCTGAATTTTACCAGACCTTCAGGGAAGAGCTAACACCATTGCTTCTTAAGCTTTTTCCATGAAATAGAAAAAGAAGGATTTCTACCAAACTCCTTCTATGAAGCCAGCATCACTCTGATACCAAAACCAGGCAAAGATAGAACAAAAAAGGAAAATTACAGACCAATCTCCCTCATGAACATAGATGCAAAAATTCTCAACAAAATATTGGCAAACAGAATACAAGAATACATTAGAAAGATCATTCACCCTGACCAAGTAGGCTTCATCCCAGAGATGCAGGGATGGTTCAACATACGCAAATCTATAAATGTTATACATTATATAAATAGGTTGAAGGACAAAAATCACATGATCATCTCATTAGACGCAGAGAAAGCATTCGACAAAATCCAACATCCCTTCATGATAAAAGTCCTACAGAGACTGGGAATAGAAGGAACATATCTCAATATAATAAAGGCTATTTATGATAAGCCTACAGCCAACATATTACTAAATGGGGAAAAACTGGATGCTTTTCCACTAAAATCAGGAACAAGACAAGGGTGTCCACTGTCCCCACTTTTATTTAATATAGTTCTGGAAGTCTTAGCCATAGCAATAAGGCAAGAGACATGCATAAAAGGGATACAAATCGGAAAGGAAGAGGTCAAGTTATCATTATTTGCAGATGACATGATTCTATATATAAAGGACCCTAAAGACTCTACTAGCAAACTGTTAGAGCTGATAAAAACCTACAGTCATGTAGCAGGATACAAAATAAATACACAGAAATCAGTAGCCTTCATATATGCTAACAACAAACACACAGAGGATGAGATCAGAGAATCACTCCCATTCACAATTGCATCAAAAAAAAAATAAAGTACCTTGGAATAAACCTTACTAAGGAAGTAAAGAATCTATACAATGAGAACTTTAAAACACTCAAGCGAGAAATTGCAGAAGACACTAGGAAGTGGAAAAACATCCCTTGTTCCTGGATTGGAAGAATCAATATTGTGAAAATGGCAATCTTACCCAAAGCAATCTACACATTTAACGCAATCCCCATCAAAATTCCAAAGGCATTCTTCACGGAAATAGAAAAAACAATCCAAAAATTCATTTGGAATCACAAAAAACCTCGAATATCTAAAATAATACTGAGCAACAAAAATAAGGCTGGTGGTATCACCATACCTGATTTTAACCTATACTACAGAGCCATAGTAACAAAAACAGCATGGTACTGGCACAAAAGCAGACTCGTAGATCAATGGAACAGAATAGAGGACCCAAATGTAACCCCATGTAGTTATAGCCACCTGATATTTGATAAAAATGCCAAAAATACTCATTGGAGAAAAGACAGCCTCTTCAGCAAATGGTGTTGGGAAAACTGGATATATATCTGTAGAAGGATGAAAATAGATTCTTCTCTTTCTCCGTGCACAAGAATTAAGTCCAAATGGATTAAGGACCTTAACATCAGACCTGAAACTCTGAAACTGCTAGAGGAAAAAGTAGGGGAAACCCTTCAACATATTGGTCTTGGCAAAGACTTTCTGAATACAACCCCAATTGCTCAGGCAATAAAACCACAGATTAACCACTGGGACCTCATGAAAATACAAAGATTTTGCACTGCAAAGGACACGGTGAAGAAAGCAAAGAGGCAACCTACAGAATGGGAAAAAATCTTCACCAGCTATATATCTGATAGAGGATTAATATCTAAGATATACAAAGAACTCAAGAAGTTAAATAATAAGGAATCAAACAAACCAATCAAAAAATGGGAAATGGAACTAAATAGAGAATTCTCAAAGGAAGAAATACGAATGGCATATACGCATCTAAAAAAATGTTCTACATCCCTAGTCATCAGGGAAATGCAGATTAAGACTACATTGAGATTCCATCTCACTCCTGTCAGATTGGCTACCATCATGAAAACAAATGATCATAAATGTTGGCGGGGATGTGGAAAAAGAGGAACCCTTCTACATTGTTGGTGGGAATGCAATCTGGTCCAGCCATTGTGGAAATCAGTGTGGAGGTTCCTAAAACAGCTAAAGATTGATCTACCATATGACCCAGCTATAGCTCTCCTAGGCATATATCCTAAGGACTCATCTCATTACCTTAGAGATACTTGCTCAACCATGTTTATTGCTGCTCAATTTATAATAGCTGGGAAATGGAACCAGCCTAGATGTCCCTCAACTGATGAGTGGATAATGAAGATATGGCACATTTATACAATGGAGTTTTACTCAGCAGTAAAGAGAAATGAAGTTATGAAATTTGCAGAAAAGTGGATGGATCTGGAAAGAATTATACTAAGTGAGGTAACCCAGGCCCAGAAAGCCAAGCGCCACATGTTCTCCCTCATATGTGGATCTTAGCTAGAGATGATTGGGCTTCTGTGTGAGAAGGAAAAAACTTAGTAGCAGAGGCCAGTAAGTTAAAAAAGGAGATAGAAAGGGAAGAGAAAGAAAGGGAGGAGGGCTTTTATTAGGTTGGTATTGTATATATGTAAGTAGAAAGATTGAGATGGGGAGGGGATATGATGGAGAATGGAATTTCAAAGGGGAAAGGGGGGAGGGTAATACCATGGGATTTTTTTTGTTATCATGGAAAATATTAATAAAAATGGAGAAAAAAAAAAGAGAGAATTGGACCACCAGGGCCTCCAGCCACCCAAATTGAACTCCAGATGCGTGTACTACCTAGTGGGCATGTGTGACCTTATGCATGTATCACCTTGTGCATTTGGCTTACATGAGATCTGGGAAGTCAAACATGGGTCCTTAGGCTTTGCAGGCAAGTGTCTTAGGTGCTAGGCCATCTCTCCAGCCCACACATCTTTTTTGTATATACACGTAAATATGTACTCATGTGCATGCTGATCTCTCCCTTCCTCCTTGTGGTAGGGAAAGGGAAGGGAGATGGAGAAAATACAGATGAAAGTAAAGGAAGCTTAAAGCTCCAAAGTAAATAGTCAACTACAGGATCCAGAATGATGGAAAGTCATGAGCGTGACAACCACTTGATTACTGCTCATGAATGACTGTCATCTCTATTTATCTTTGCTTTTATTGTTGTGATTGATACTACTGGTATATGTCACCACATTCACGAGCATTGTAGGTACTGAATCATGATATATTTTTTTCCTTAGAATTTCAGGCAAATATGAATGTCTCTTAGGTGGGGCATTTTGATCTCCAGTGTGGTTAGTCCCATTTTTATATAATGTTGATTCATTTCTGGTTTGCAATCATGTTTCTAGAAAGCCTAGCATGACATTATGTTACATTATATAATAAATTCCTCTATCTGTGTGGCTAATTGTGGTCCCAAACTGGAAGAATAAGCATCTTTGAAGGACAAACCTCTGTTTACTTATTTAGAATTTTGTGCAGGGAATAGAACCAGGTCCTTGAGCATTCTTGGCAAGTGCTCAACTACTGAACTATACTCACCCATCCATTTTCTTATCAAAAAGTAAGTTTCCCTCTATATTTATCCATTATTTGTTTGAAAAACATATTGGAAATGTTAGTTGCATGCATATGTTTATTGAATAGTATCTAAACCAAAATATTTCAAACATTCTGTACACAAACTCAAAAAAAATCCTAAAACATGATTACATGAATTTTCTTTGGGAATTTCTTCCAAAACCACTTAAAACTAGCATTACATGAATAAAGACAGCAGTCAGCCACCAGTTCAAGCGACAGAAGTTTCTGAATGCATGGGATGTTGGCTGTAGGAAAACATATCCCTGGTGCTTTGTGTGAACACACATAAGAAAAGGGGGAGCAGCTGGCTATAATCAAGTATTTTACATGTAAATTGCATTTAATATCTTTAAAATTTTATTAACTTCAAAAAAACTTGTTTATTTTTATGTTCATTTTTCTGTTTATATTCCCTGCTATAGGCTATAGGGTGTGAATATAAATTAAAGCTATCACAACAGATTTTTTTTTAGATAAGTAGCTGTACTTAGAATTTAAAAGGACTATCGAAAAACAAATGAAAAGGGCAGGAGACATGGCTTATTGGTTAAGGTGCTTGCTTGCAAAACCTAACAATCTGAGTTCAATTCCCCAGTACCCATGTAAAGCCAGATGCACAAAGTGGCACATGCATCTGGAGTTAATTTACAGTGGGCAGAGGCCCTGGCATGCTGTTCTCTTCCCTCTCTCATCAATCCATCTCTCTCTGCATGCAAATAAATGAATAAAATATTTTGAATAAGAGGTGAAAATATTATTTGACTTGTCCAGACACTAGATATTAAATAATACCTTTATTACTGGATCCTGCTTTTAGTTTTAACTACTATTGAAGTTCTAGTTGAGTTAATTGGCTTTATTTTATAATATAAATAGGTCATATGGATAAACCAGAACAAGTTCTTTGTAAGCATTGTCCTTTTATGTTAGCTTTGGGGCTGGAGAGATGGCTTAGTGGTTAAGTGCTTGCCTGTGAAGCCTAAGGACCCCAGTTCGAGGCTCAATTCCCCATGACCCACGTTAGCCAGATGCACAAGGTGGCAAGGCCTCTGGAGTTTGTTTGCAGTGGCTGGAGGCCCTGGCATGCCCATTCTCTCTCTGTCTATCTGCCTCTTTCTCTCTATGTCTGTTGCTCTCAAATATAAAATAAATAAACAAAAAAATAAAAAAAGATTGTTAGTTCATGTTTATCTTTTTGTACACATTTCACTGGCATTCAATGACTGAAAAGGACAGTGACTGCACTGATGTATAACTTCCTTAAAGAATTTGAACATTATTATTATAATGTGTTATTGTTTTACTAACAATCATTTATGTTTATACAGAGAGATTGAATTATTTCATATAAATGGTACCACTGACTTTACTGGACCTTAGAAAAAAATAAGTGTTTTTTCTTTAAAAATCATTTGATCTATTTAATTTTTAGCTAAGTAAAGAAATGGTTTAGGAGCACCTGTCTCTAATGTCATTATAGTGTGTATGTGTGTGTGTGTGTGTGTCTGTGTGTAGGGAATTGTGTGTGCTCTTTTTCTCTTCTCTGTCAGTGTACTAGATCACTGCCTGCTGTCTGTGTGTCTGTGTATGTCTCTGTGTATGTCTGTATGTATGTGTATTTCTGTATGTAAGGAATTGTGTGTGTTCTTTTTCTCTGCCTGGTATCTCTGTGTGTCTGTGTGTGTGTGTGTGTGTGTGTGTGTGTGTGTGTGTGAGTGTGTGTGTGTGTGTGTGTAGGGCATTTTTTATGTTCTTTTTCTCATCTCTGTTAGTGCAGTAGATCACTGCCTGGTGTCCATGGCCAGCAGCAAAATGGCTTACTATTGTATTCCCAGCCTTGCTCCCAACCAGCCAGGCTGTTTCTGCTCAGAGGGTAGAGGAGGAGGGCTCTTCTGTCTCCATGGCAACGGTGTATCCTCAGGGGAAGCTGCTGAGTTAAACATCAGAGAGTCCAAGAGGGCCTGTTTCTGAAGGCAAAAATCTCACCTCATTTCCCCTCTTTTCAGAGCAATTTGTTAAATTATGTGTGCTTTGAAATAATGATACTTGTTTTGTATAATTCTGTTACCTAAAAACTACACATCCAAAGCCTATTTCATCAATAAAATCACAAGTATTTTTTCTTTTAGCATCTGGTGCATAGTTTCATGTCGCTGCCCCTTTCATGTTACCTTTAACTTCCTTTCACGTTCTCTCATTCCCTGAGATGACTCAGATATTAATGTCCAAATCAAACAGCTCCTTCTTTAACTAGTTTCTCTCTGGTATTCTGTTTCAGGGATAAGAAAAGCTACAGAAATACAAATATAGAAAATGTGTACCAGAAATGTGAGTCTTTGTTGTAACTAAACATGACCAGGTACCCCTACAGTCTTTGGAACTATTAGTGGAGAACATGTGGAAACTCACTCAAAGAAAAGCCTAGAATGCTAGAAGGCAGAGATTAATGGGGACTTCTTCCTGCACATAAAAGCAGAATGGTAATAAAAATGTAGACAGCAAGCCAGGCAGGGTGGCACACACCTTTAATCCCACCACTTGGGGGGCAGAGGTAGGAGAATCGCCATGAGTTTGAGGCCAACCTGAGACTACATAGTGAGTTCCAGATTAGCCCGGTCTAGAGTGAGACCCTACCTCAAACAAACAAGCAAAATCAGACAGTAAAGACTGTGCTGGGGATTCCTTTGAGAATTGGGCTATAGGTTATTCAAGTTAAGTTCTAAGAATTTGCCTGCATCCTGAGACCGGGGGAAGCTGAATTTAAAAGTAATAGCTAAATCATTTAACTGGGGACATATCAAGAGAGTATAACATTCAGGCCATGGAATGGGTATTTCTAGATGATTTTTGGTAGATTTATAGTAAGAATCAGAACCAAAATCAGAAGGATTCGAAAAATATAGTCTGTCCCGAAAAGGACAGTTGAAAGTTGAGGAAAGAAAGGTATGGTCTTCGAAGATTAGAAACTTAAAGGGAAGATAAACACTAGGACAATAGGAAACGTGCCTTCAGAGTAACTCAGGAATTGGCCATACTCTATCTATCACAGCCTCCATGGAAGAAAAGTTTCAACTTTTAAAAAGAGTTTCTCCTTGAGGGGGATGATCTGCTGAAAAGAGAATACCATGTTCACAGAAAGCCACCTAGGGGCATGTTTTCCTAGATCCAACAACCCATGCATTCAGAGACTACTGTCACTTGAACTGGTGGCTAACTGGATGTCTTTATTCATGTAATGTTGGTTTCGAGGGTATTCAGGATTGGAGGTTTATAAGGTCATGAAGGTGTCCACTAAGACTGCAAAGAAAGGCCTAGGAATCTGGGTAGTGTGTGGAAGTTTCAGGATTCCTGCAGGCAGTCCCTGAGAGGGTGGTGTAAGTAGCTGTGAGCTACTTACAAGTTACAGTGTAGATCTCAAGGTGCTAGAAGCATAGAACATCTGTCTAGGAAAGTCAGTAAGTAGAAACAGCCTAGGAGCAATGGCAGCAAATGATAGGCAGCAAATGACAAAGGCCATTGGGTGGGGCTGTCTAATGTACTCTTGAACTATTAGATTTGTGGAGACTTTGGTTACTTTTGTAGATGGACTGAATCTTTTTTTTTTTTTTTTTTTTGGCTTTTCAAGGTAGGGTCTCACTCTAGCCCAGGCTGATCTGAAATTCACTCTGCAGTTTCAGACTGGCCTTGAACTCACCTCTGCCTCTCAAGTGTAACTATGAGACTCTGTGTCTGTCATGAAACCAGAAATGGGATTGTAGCAGTTTGAATGTGACATTGTAAATGCATGGCCCCTGGACTTGGGCGTTTTACTCAAGTTAAGCTTCCTGCTTAAGTCTTCATCAGCCTGCAGGAGGGAGTCTGATTCCAGTGCAGAGGTGTGGAGAGGGCAGTGGGAGCTCCCAGGGTTTAAAATACTTTTAGTTATGTATTGGAGTCTTTGTCAAAGAATTGCATATCCTTTTGTAGGAGAGAAAACTAGAAACAATTTTAAGCCAGCAGATACAGTCCAAACATTGAGATTCTTAATGAATTCCATAATTGATTGTATATGACACCAATTATTGGAAAGTTTTTGTCATTTGCTTTTGACCTATAATATATATTTATAAAATACGACATGTACATTAAAAAATCATTAGACTTTCAAAATTGTAGGATTCTTTAGGTGTCAAATAAATGGAGCTGTTTTGTGATATTCAAAATGTTGCTGATGTCCAAAATTGTTTAGGTTTAAAAAATACTTTATTACTTTATAAAAGAGAGAGAGAGAGATTGAGAGAGGGGCAGGCAGGGATACAGAGAGAGTGTATAGGTGCACCAGACCCTCCTGCCACTGCAAATGAATTCCAAATGTGTATGTGTGTGTGTGTGTGTGTGTGTGTGTGTGTGTATGTGTGTGTGTGTAGTGATTTTTTTTGTTTTTTTTTTTAAATTTTTTGTTGTTATTTTTATTTATTTATTTGAGAGTGAAAGACACAGAGAGAAAGAGGCAGATAGAGAGAGGGAGAGAGAATGGGCGCACCAGGGCCTCCAGCCACTGCAAACGAACTCCAGACGCGTGCACCCCCTTGTGCATCTGGCTAACGTGGGTCCTGGGGAGTTGAGCCTCGAACTGGGGTCCTTAGGCTTCACAGGCAAGCGCTTAACCGCTAAGCCATCTCTCCAGCCCTGTAGTGATGTTTTTTTTTTTTTTCTGGCTCCCAAGACCTCATCACTGAAGCAGACCTAAAACGAGCCCAACATGGCTCAGGGAAATTTGAGGAAGAAGGGGCAAAAAGAATGTCAGAGCCACACATTGGGTCATGATACACAGAGACATTGCCTCCTACACATAACTTATGGCTAACCCCACAAAGCGTGACCTATATTCCACAACAAGGAGGGTCACTGTGGAGAGGGGAGGTCAGGGAGGAGGCTAACAATGGTACCAACTTGGCTGTATTCACTGAGTACAAAACTAATAAAAATTTTTAATTATGGACATGCTCAGTATGTAAACAGCACATGTTGGTACTATCCTTACCCTCATCACTGCCCCCAATCAAAGGGACCCTCCTTGTTGGGGATACTGGTTATCCCACAGTATTGTGGGTTGTGCATTGTGGGGGTAGCCATCGTAATGGGGAAGAGGCCATGTCTCTGTGCATAATGTCCCAACTTGTGGCTCTAAAAATCTTTCTGCACTCTCTTCCACGAATTTCCCTGAGCCATGTTGGGTTCATTTTAGGTCTACTTCAGTGATGGGCTCTTATGAGCCTCTGGATCACTGGTTTGGTAGGAGTTGAGTGTTCTCAGTGTCTATCTCCTTCACTCTTGTGCTGATATCAGGTTCACCAAGAAAGCAGAACTCTTGCTCATTTCCCTAATTCCTCTGTGGTTTCAGCTGGGGTCCTGCAATGGGCTATTTCTCTCCTCAGGTCCTGCATCCATCTGAAAAAGAGAAACAGATTCTCCAATGGTGAGTGAAGTCAGCACAGGTTAAATGGTATAACCATTGTTAGTTTAGAGAGAATTTAATGGGTGTAGGCCTTCTTGTAGCCCAAGATTTGTGGGAGCTTGATATTGGAGAGCAAACTCAGTATCTAGATATGATTCTGACTTGTTTCCCAGTTCCAGATATGGGTTCATTTCCACTGAGCAGATCTGTTAGCCAATCCAAGAGCAGTTGATTACCAACTGTGGCTATATGCAACTATTGTACTCTGTGAATATCACATCAGGTTGTTTGCTTCTGAGTAGCTTAGACCTCGAGTTGCTCAGACACTTGGCCACTTTCCTTTTGTAGCACCTTTTAGCAGTAGACAGGCTAACTCTCTGGGGACTGGCTGTCTTCCAGATTTTAGCCAGATCTCTCCATTTTCCATGCCAATGGCATATGGTGTCTTTGGCAGTAGGGTCTTACCATTAACCTATGGTGGGTAATCAAGTGCTCTGACAGAAGACTGTCTTCTTTTGGGAAACAATGTAGGTCTCTCTGATAAACAGCTCGTTGTGGATGTTAACCATATCCTGGCACTGAGAGTTACAGGCCAGAGCCAAGGGAAAAGAAAGAAGAAAAAGAAAGAAAATATAAAAAAGAAAGAAAAAAAAAGAGAGAAACAGGAGAAAAATAAGGTTAGGCTTCATCTTACCCTCTCCAGGGCCCTTTGATTCACGTGTTCCCTCTAAGGTCCTGATGAGAGTTCAACGTTTGAGTCTGTCTTCCAAGATATAGGATTATATGGTACCAGTTCCATTTAGGTCCAATTTTGTGTTCCCTCCCCCTACCGTCCCCTTAAGCCCTACCCTCTGTAATATCTGGTCCTCAATATGCCTATTAGGTATGTCAGCATCTTGGGCTGATCCAGGTTAGGAGCCACGGATGAGTGAGACCATGAGACCGTTGTCTTTCTGTGATTGGGTGAGTTTGCTGAGTATGATCTGTTCCAAGTTCAACCATTTTTCTACAAATTTCATTGTGTCATTTTTTTCTAACTGCTGAGCAGAATTTCAGGTATGCCACATCTTGGTTATACACTCAACCAATGATGGGCATCTGGGTTGATTCCAGTTCTCAGCTATTGTGAATTCAGCAGCTATAAACATGGTTGAGCAAATCTCTTTGAACTGAGGCATGGAGCTTTTATGGTAAATGCCCAGTAAGGGAATAACTGGGTCTGTTGGTAACTCCATAGTCAACCTTTTTAAGAGTCTCCATATTGCTTTCCATGGTGATTGTATTGTACCATCTTACATTCCCACCAACAGTAAATGAGGCTTTCTATTTCTCCACATCCTTGCCAACATTTGTTTTCATTTGATTTTTTAATATTTGTTATCCTTATGGGGGTAAGGTGGAACCTCATAGTTGTTTTAATTTGCATTTCCCTGATGGATAGAGATGTTGAACATTTTCTTTCTTTCTTTCTCTCTCTCTCTCTTTCTTTCTTTCTTTCTTTCTTTCTTTCTTTCTTCCTTTCTTTCTTTCTTTCTTTTCTTGAGGTAGGGTCTCACTCTAGCCCAGGGTGACCTGGAATTCACTATGTAGTCTGAGGGTGGTCTCAAATTCATGGCAACCCTCCTACCTATGCCTCCAGAGTGCTGGGATTAAAGGCATGTGCCACCATGCCTGGCTCGAGATGTTGAACATTTTCTGAAATGTGTATTTGCCATTTGTATTTCTTCCTCTGAGAACTCCCTGTTCAGTTCTCTGCCCCAATTTGTGAGTGAATTGTTTGATTATTTTTACTGTTTAGGTTTTAGAGTTCTTTGTAGACTCTAGAAATTAGGCCACTGTCAGTTTTATAGCTGGCAAAAAATTTTCTCCCATTCTATGGGTAATGTATTGGCTCTGCTTATGGCATGTTTGCCTGTGATAAAACATTTCAGCTTCATGAGATCCCAATGGTTGAGTGATTATTTATATTCCTGAGCTACTGGGGCTTTGTTAAGGAAGTCTTTTACCACTTCTATATTGTGGAAAGTTCCTCCTATTTTTTCTTCCAGTATTAGCAGAGATTCTTTGATCCATTTGGACTTGATTTTTGTGAATGGCGAGACGTATGGGTCTAGTTTCATTTTTCTGCATATCATTATGTAGTTTGTTCAGCACCATTTGTTGAAGAGATTGTCTTTTCTCCAGTCTACATTATTAGGGCCTTTGTTGAAGATAACTAGCTGTAGTTACTGGACCTAAACTCTGGCTCCTCAAATCTGTTCCACTGGTCCGTGCTGTTTTTATGCTGGTACCATCCTGTTTTTGCTTGCTATGGCTTTGTAATATACCTTCAGATCAGGTATGGTGATGCTTCCAGGAGTGTTTCTTTTTCTGAGGATATGCTTGGATATCCAAGGCCTGCTGCCATTCCACATGAATTTTGAGATCAATTTTTCTATCTCTGTGAAGGATAATGCTAGGATTTTTATTGGTATTGCATTAAATCTGTATATTTGGTAGGATTGCCATTTTCACAATGTTAATTCTGCCTATCTAGGAGCATGGGAGGTCTTTTTATCTTTTCAAGTCCTCCTCTTGAGTTTTTTTATGTTTTTATTATTTAGGTGTTTCACATCCTTGGCTAGTGTTATTCCAAGTTTTTTTTTTTTTTTTGTATTGAAAATGGGACAGTGTCCCTAATTTCTCTATATCATTGTCCTTTGCATATAGAAAGGCTACTGATTTTTGTACATTGATTTTGTATCCTGCTACTTTGCTGAAGGAATTAATGAACTTTAAGAGTTTTGAAATGGAGGCTCTTGGGTCACTTATGTATAGAATCATGTCATTTGCACATACAGCTAACTTAACTTCTTCCTTTCCAACTTGTATTCATTTTATTTCTTACTCCTGTCTTATTTCTTGGGATAGGACATCTAGTACTATGTTGAAGAGCAAAGGTGAGAGTTGGCACCCCTGTCTTGTTCCTGATATCAATGGGCATTCCTTTAGTCTCTCCCCATTAGGTATTATTTGGGCTCTAGGTGCTTTATATATAACCTTTATTATGTTGAGATATAAACTGTTCATGCCTAGTATCTCCAATATTTTGATCATGTAGTGATATTGTATTTTGTTGAAGGCCTTTTCTGCATCTATTGAAATAATCATGTTGTTTTTGTATTTAGGCTTATTTATGTGGTGTATTACATTTACAGATTTCCTCATGTTAAACCAACCCTGTGTTCCTGGGACAAAGCCTACTTGATCAAGGTGGAGGTGGATAATGCTTTTGATGTATTGTTGAATTTGGTTTGCGAGGATTTTGTTCAGGATCTTTGCATCTGAGTTCATCAGGGATATAGGCCTATAGTTTTCTTTTCTTGTTGTATCTCTGTCTGGTTTTGGTACTAGGGTGATACTAGCTTCATAAAAGGACTTGAGGAGTATTGCAGTCAGGTTCATATTGCTGGTAGAAATCACCCAACCAAGAGCGGCTTCTGGGAAAAAGAGATTTATTTTGGCTTACAGGCTTGAGGGGAAGCTCCACGATGGCAGGGGAAAATGATGGCATGAGCAGAGGGTGAACATCAACTCCTGGCCAACATAAGGTGGATCACAGCAACAGGAAGGTGTGCCAAGCACTGGCAAGGGGAAACTGGCTATAATACCCATAAACCCGCCCCCAACAATACACTCCCTCCAGGAGGCATTAATTCCCAAATCTCCATCAGCTGGGAACCTAGCATTCAAAGCACCTAAGTTTATGGGGGACACCTGAATCAAAGCACCACAAGGAGCTTTCCCTGTTCTCCAATTATGTGGCACATTTTGAGAAAAACTGGTTTCAGTTCTTCCATGAAGCTTTGATAGAATTCAGCTGAGAAGTGATCTGGTCCTGGACTCTTCTCTTTTCGGTGAGGGTTTTGATTACTTTGTCAATATCAGTGGCTGTGATATGTTTGTTTAGGAGATTAATCTGCTCTGAGTTTAGTTTTGGTAGGTGATATGTGTCCGGGAATTCATCCATTTCCTCCATATTATCCAGTTTTGTGGAGTAGAGGTTTTCAAAGTAAGTCCTGATGATTCTTCCAATTTCACATATGTCTGTTGTAATTTCTCCTTTTTCATTTCTAATTTTGGTAATTTGAAGCATCTGTTTTTTTTTTCCCTTGATCAGATTGGCCTGAGGCTTATAAATCTTGTTTATTTTTTCAAAGAACCAGCTCTTTGTTTCATCAATTTTCTTAATTGTTTTCTTAGTTTCCAATTCATTAATTTATGCTCTGATATTGATTATTTCTATCTGGAGCTTTTTGGTTTGGATTCTTCTTGTTTTTCCAATGCCTTTAGATGGACGGTTAGGTTATTGATTTAGGGATCTCTCTGTCTTTGTTATGAATGTATTTCGTGCTATAAAATTTTTCCTAAGGAATGCCTTCATTGTGTCCCATAAGTTTTGGTATGATATGTTCTCATTGTCATTCAATTCTAGATATTTTGCAATTTCATTTTTTATTTCATCTACTACCCATTTATTGTTAAAGGTGTGCTGTTCAGTCTCCAGGAGCTGATGGAGTTCCTGGCACATCTCTTGTTAATTTCTAGCTTTATAGCATTGTGGTCTGATATCATGCAGGAAATTATGTTGATTTTCCTAAGTATATGGAGGCAGGCTTTATAGCCCATATATGATCTGTTTTGGAGAAGGTTCCATGGGCTGCTGATAAGAATGTGCATTCTGTAGATTTTGGATAGGATGTTCTGTAGATATCCGTTAGATCTATGGTGTTGATCTATGGTGTTGTTGAGCTCTCTTACTTCCCTGTTGATTTTCTGTTTTGATGATCTATGTATTCATACTTGGGGACTTAAATAGTGGACTAAGTAAGGACCAAGTATGATGGTGTTTGTTTCTGTTTTGTTGTCAAGTAGGTTTTGTTTTATGAATTGTGGTGCACCTGTGTTTGGTGCATAAAGATATATAATTGTGATATCCTTTTGTTGGATCATTCTCTTGATGAGTAAGAAGTGGTCTTCTGTGTCTTGTTTGATTAGTTTTGGTTTGAAGTATATTTTATTCATTATTAATATAGCAATACCTACTTGTTTCTTATTTACATTTGCTTGGAATATTATTTTCCACCTTTTCATCCTGAGGAGGTGTCTGTCTTTAGTGGTGAGGTGGGTTTCTTGAAGATAGAAGATTGAGGGATCTACTTTTATGATCCACCCTGTTAACTTGCGTTTCTTGATAGGTGAATTAAGGACATTAATGTTTAGGGTAATAACTGTGAGATTTGATTTAATCCCTGCCATATTGTGGTGCTTTATGTGATTTGGTGTTTTCTTGGCTTTGTGCTTTTTTTTTAAGCCTTTTCTGGGTTTGGTTATTCTGGTCTGCTTCTTGAAGGCTTTTAAGGTTGCTTGTTTGACTCTTCTGGGTTCAGAAGTCCCTGAAGTACTCTCTATACATTTGTTTTTTTGTGATCATATAGTTGTAGATCTGACCTTTATCATGAAAAGTTTTTCTTTTAAATTTTGTTTTGTTTTTATTTATTTATTTGACAGTGACAGACAGAGAGAGAAAGAGGCAGAGGGACAGAGAGAGAGAATGGGCACACCAGGGCTTCCAGCCACTGCAAACAAACTCCAGATGCATGTGTCACCTTGTGCATCTGGCTTATGTGGGTACTGGGGATTTGAGCCTCAAACTGGGGTCCTTAGGCTTCACAGGCAACCACTTAACCACTAAGCCATCTCTCAAGCCCCTTTATGGAAAGTTTTTCTTTCACCATCTACTATAAGGGATACTTTTGCTTGGTTGGAAGCCATAGGTTCTTAGACTTTGCAGTGTTCCATTTTATCAATGACAGCACAGTACACTTGTGGTTTTCACACAACTTTCCAAATGACCAGTGATTTGTTAGCTTTAATACATTGCATTATGTGTCAGACATTGTCTTTTAAAAATATGCAGCACACAGAGGAAATAATAGGCCTCTTTTCAATTATTTGGGATATTCGTCAACTATGTAGCACAGAATCTTTGATAATTAGACATTTTTCTTGAAGGGTTAAAGTCAGATCATAAGCATTTCTGTCTATTAGAAAAAAGGATGTGATGGCCAGAGAGATGGCTTAGTGGTTAAGCGCTTGCCTGTGAAGCCTAAGGACCCCGGTTTGAGGCTTGATTCCCCAGAACCCAGGTTAGCCAGATGCACAAGGGAGCACATATGTCTGGAGTTCATTTGCAGTGGTTGGAAGCCCTGGCGTGCCCATTCTCTCTCTCTCTCTCTGTGCGCCTCTTTCCCTGTCTGTCACTCTCAAATAAAAAAAAAAAAAGAACGAATGTAAGCCGGGCATAGTGGGACATGCCTTTAATCCCAGCACTTGGGAGGCAGAGGTAGAACGATTGCCATGAGTCCGAGGACACCCTGAGACTACATAGTTAATTCCAGGTCAGCCTGGGCCAGAGTGAGCCCCTACCTTGAAAAAACAAACAAACAAACAAAAAAGCATAGAGGCATTTGATAACCCATGAGAAATTAGGACATGACAACTTCATCAAAAGGAATTGAGAATCAATTCCTAATAGTCCAATGAAGTAGCTGGAATTAACACCCATTCATAGTGGCTACCACTGTTTTTTTATTTATTTACTTATTTATTTAAGAGAAAGAGAGAGAATAAGAATGGGCATGTTAGAGCCTCTAGCCACTACAAACTCCACATACATGTATCACCTTGTGCATCTGGCTTTATGTGGGTACCAGGGAATTGATCTTGGGTCCTTAGGTTTTTATAGACAAGTACCCTAACCACTGAGTAAAATCTCCAGCCTGGCTACTGCTATTTTTTTTAAATCAAATCTGAAAATTGGACTATATGGCTGGATCCTTTGCAAACACACACATGCTCAAAACTGCTTTTAATTAGCCTTTATTTTCACAGACTTCTTTTTAAAATATATTTTATTATTTGTTTATTTTATTTGAGGGAGAGAGAGAGAGAAAGAGCAGATAGAGAGAGAATGGGTGTACTAGGGCCTCTAGCCACTGCAAATGAACTACAGATGCATGTGCCACCTTGTGCATCTGGCTTATTTGGGTATTGGAGAATTGACCATGGGTCCTTAGGCCTTGCAGGCAAGCACCTTAATTGCTAAGCCATCTCTCCAGCCCTAAACTTTTTTTAAAAAAAATATTAATTTTTATTTTGTATTAATTATAACAGGTTTTTCTCTTTTACCCTCTCACCCCAGCTCGCCTTACCCTGGAGGCCCTCCTCAGTGGTTTTATGGTATTCACTGTGGGTCATAAGGGCCTCAGTCAGTCTCTGTGGGGTAGCGAGGAGACCGTGTCTTAGGATATTCCTACCTACTTTGAGGCTTTTATAATCTTTCTGCCCCATCTTCCACAATGTTCCATGAGCCATGGCAGGCCTGTTGACAGTATGATTTATTGTTGAGTTTTCTGTAGCCTCTGGCTTTTTGTTTTTATAGGTTTGGATTGATCATCATGTGTGTCACCATCAGCCTGGGGCTGGTTGTCAGGCTAGCAGTAAGAGCATTTCACAGACTTCTTGATGGAACATGTAGTAGATATAAACAAAACTCATGTAAACTTTTTCTGTAAACAACTGTTAGATTAAGTACAGGTTTCATTCCTCATATATGTTTTCAACTGCTACTAATTAAAAAAATCAGAGGCCAACAAATGAGATACAGTAAAAAATGAAATATTTATTCTTTTGGCTCAATAATGAAGTATCTCACCATTCCTTTAGTAGTAGCAATTCCCTGCATGCAGTTCATCAGTACACTACAGTAAATAGTTTTGAAAAAGGAATTAACATTAAACTTTGGGTTTGTGCAAAAAAGATTATTTCATGTTAGATAATTGCACAACTTTGCCACTTTATTCCTGGCTAAAAAGGACAACTCCCAAGTTATATCTTTCATAGCTTTAGTGCAGCAGGAATTAAAAAAATAAGCTAGTCTGCATATGCAAATGCTACAAAAGTCGAGTTAAAAAAAAAAGAACCAACTTCCATGAATGAAGGATTATCTGCAGGCAACCACAGTAGGTAGAAAATGGTCTAGGTTTTTGACCAAACATATCTTTTGTTAAAATGGTAGAAAATATATTGTAACAAAGAAATTCACAAAACCCATTGTCTAACTTTTATTTTAGGAAATTATCTTCTGAAAAATCTCATGGAATTTGATTAAAAATAAAAAGCAAAAGCATAAAGTAAAATAAAGTGCCATGTCATCAACCTGAAAATAATTTTCTTATGTACAAATGCTGACAAATAAAACTGATCGTATTTTTACATTATTTATATTCAAACAGGTTTTGGACAACTTTTAGCAAAGCAGGAAATGTAGGTTTTGACAGGAGGCCCTGACTATGCAGTGTTTCCTTGAAATCAAGAGTGACGCAATGTGATTCTCAAGTTGAATTAAAAATGCAAAAAGTAATGGTGTTCTTAAATAACTTTTCAATTTTTACTTGAAGTGAAGACAGAAAGCAGGTTGAATTCATTCTACTACCAACATGTGACCCTTCTCACCAAGACTTGTGAAAAATGAATTGATTAAAATAGAGCAGCGTAGGCAATATTAACATGCATTAGTGATAGCCTTGAAAGTATGTCTGTGTAATGAACAGTACAGGATACCTCCCTGTTGGAAGCTTGCAAATGATACATACACTGTGGTACATATTTGATTTAATAAAAGTTGTTTATCAGGCTATATATACGTATATATGTATATTTGCCCAAACATGCACCACAGGATAAAGGAGCTATTTACATAACAGAGGGTATTTACTTGACATGACTGTCAGTTTTGCTGAGAGCAGAGGATGGCAAAGCAATAGTGTAGCAGGAAGTGGAACAACTATTCTAGTGATACTTGAGATATACTTTTCTAGAACAGATTTATTTGATTACTTCTTCTTTCTTTATTTATTTTTTGAAAATCGTTTAACCAAAATTAAATATAGAGCTCTGGAACTTAGAATAAAATTTGCACTTGCTGAAACAATACTTTACATAAAAATAATCCTTTAAATATTAAGGAGACTTTACAGGCACATTAACTGCTCAGATATAAACAAACATAACAGACTAAACCACTTTTAAAATTAACGCCATCCAGAAAATGGAAGTACTTGAAACTGTTAACATTAGAATTTGTCTTCTTATTTTGAGCAAGAATTTCTTCTCTCAAGCAAAATAATATTTTTTATGATTATTAGAGAAACTTGTGGAATAGGAACACAGGGTTCTTAATATATTTTTCCTCAACATAAACCTTGTTTACAAAAATAGTGACACAGTATTATGAATAAACTATGGATTGGGAACCAGGGAAATCCACTAGAAGAAATTCTGTAAAAATATGGCAGACATGGAAGTTAAAAATAGAGTGGGTGGGAGTGCTGTTCTAATGGTGTGTGGTGGTATACAGTGATCACTTTGCACAACTATCCTTATGGTGTAGGAAGCCATTGAGTTCTCCTCAGCAGTGTCAGCTGGTAATGGAAACAGCAAGCTCTTGTCAATGTGGATACCCTGTCTCACGGAGGGGGTGACCGAGGCCGCTGTTTTGTATAGGCACTGACCATGAGTATTTGTTGAAACAGTCAGTTTGGCATGGACCTCTCTGGGAGTCCAGTTGACACATACACTTGACCTTCAAAGGCTGTAAACAAGTGGTTACAAAGACAATTGTCTGCTCCTTTTCACTTTTGATTTTCTCTGATCTCTTTCCCTTTGCTTTCTTTTTCTGGTTTGTCTTTCTCAAACTTTTCCTTGTCAGGTTTTGTTACACTATCATAGGAAGGAGGAGACGTGGTAGAGGAACTTCCATCTGTTTTTTCAGGGGTGGAATTCCCATTTAATTTATCAATAATCATGTCTCCTTTTATAGGTAAATCAATCCTCCCTTTGATTGTCTCCTTGTTATATGTACTTGATATGTTTTTTAACCTTTGTTTTAAAAGGTAACATCTGTAATTACGCTGAATGATAGCAGCAGACACCTCCTCCTGTTTGCGCTTCAGAGTGGTTGTGATGGGCTCGTAAGAGACTTTGGAGGGGTTCGAGGCCATGAAACGGTCTTCCATTTGGATGCGCAGGGCATCCATCTCCCCACTCTCACCAAGAACCCGCTTTGTAAAAGCAAATAAGATGTCCAGACAGTGGATCCGGTCTCCACTGACCATGGGCAGGTCCATGGCGATGAGCTGGACTTTGTTTGGTTTTGCGATGAGAAGAGGAGGATCCAGGGCAGCCGCGAAGTCTGAGAGTTTGGAGAACTCTATGAACTGGGTGGCATCGGGATCAAACTTCTCCCAGACCTCGTAGAACATTTCGAAGTCGTCCTCGCTCAGGGGCTCTGCGCTTTCCTCAGTGGCCACACTGAAGTTCTCCAGGATGACAGCAATGTACATGTTCACCACAACCAGAAAGGATATGATGATGTAGCTGACGAAAAAGAAAATCCCCACAGAGGGGTTCCCACAGTCTCCCTTCACTGAGCTTCCTGGGTGAATTGTGTCAGGATCACAGTCAGGAGGGGCACTGTTGAGAATAGGTGCCAGCAACCCATCCCAGCCTGCGGAGGTGGTAATCTGGAACAGGCAGATCATGCTGTTGCCAAAGGTCTCGAAGTTGAACATGTCATCAATTCCAGCTTCCTTTTTAACATAGGCGAAGTTGGACATGCCAAAGATGGCGTAGATGAACATGACGAGGAAGAGCAGGAGGCCGATGTTGAACAAGGCAGGAAGGGACATCATCAAGGCAAAGAGCAGCGTGCGGATCCCCTTGGCTCCTTTGATCAGACGGAGGATTCGGCCAATCCTGGCAAGACGGATCACTCGGAACAGGGTTGGGGACACAAAATACTTTTCTATCAGCTCGGCCAGAAACATTCCTGTGGAAAAATACCAAAACCAGCTAAACTGTGGATGTCTTCTGTTTATATGAATTCTTTACGGTTACATACTTTACAAAAATAACAAACTTTATGTAAGCCATCCTTTAGTAAATATCATATCCATGCTAAAATTGGTATTTAATAGCTACACAGTTTTAGGAAATGATGTTAAATTGTTATAAATCAATCTGTATTTTTATAAAATCTAAAATGATCCTAAATATACCCAAAATAATTATAAATAGTTATCCTTATATGCAAAATATGATGGTTAAAAATAACAGTTATTTCTGAATGCATTGTTTTCTGTTTGGGAATAATGGCACTTTTTAGTTAGAGAAAGGTGGAGTTTATTTGATCTGAACTTTCTGAATTTGGAGTTCTATAATACCCTTATATTCTCAGAGTTTTGTAATACCTCTTTCCTCCTCAGCACTTTTATTTGGAAACTGTGATGGTTTGATTCAGGTGTCTCCCATAAACTTAGATGTTCTGAAAGCTAGGTTCCCAGCTGATGGAGATTTGGGAATTAATGCCTCTAGAAGGCAGTGTGTTGCTAGGGGCGGGCTTATGGGTATTAAAGCTAGTTTCCCCTTTCCAGTGTTTGGCACACTCTCCTGCTCCTGTTGTCCACCTGATGTTGGCCAGGAGGTGATGTTCACCTCTGCTCATGCCATCATTTCCCCCTGCCATCATTGAGCTTCCCTTCAAGTCTGTAAGCCAAAATAAACTTGTGTTCCTACAAGCTGTTCTTGGTTGGGTGATTTCTGCCAGCAATGAGAACCTGACTGCAATAGAGACTAATATGAGATGTGATAATTTTCACTTCTGGAGACTGTGTTAACTGCTTTAAGCAATGGTGATCACCTCTTCAGTGCTTTTTGTAGTAGTAACACTATTGCGTTGGAGTGCTTATTTTTTTAAAGCTATATACTGCCTCCCAAGCCTTGGACATTGCTGAGGACTAGGACCAAACCTGTTTTTAGCTCTCTTTCTCAAATATTGTATTTCTAATGTAGTTTATAACCAACTAGCTTTGTCAGTAAACACGTTTCAGATTTTTATATTTAAACATGTAAGCACTGAGTTTCAGATATGCACACACTGTTGTTCTCTGACCGAATGAGGGCCTATGTCTAGCAGCTGGCAATAGTTGGGGAACTGTTGCCCTTCAACTATGTGACCCTGTAGTTGAATGCTCTTACCTACAATGGACAGAATGACCACCACAAAGTCAAAGATGTTCCAACCTATAGTGAAGTAGTAGTAACGGAGAGAGATGAGCTTCAGTACACATTCTCCTGTGAACAGGACGATGAACACAAGGTTGATCCGTGACAAAACCAGGGTCATGTATTTGCTTTGGTCATCTGTTTCTACCATCATGGTGACCATGTTGAGGCATATGAGGATCATGATGCTGATATCGAAGATTTGTCTGGTTACAAAATCAAAGACCATCCCTTGGAATTTGTTCTATAATGAGAGAACATAGAAGAGGCTGATTTATACAATTCATGAACAATGATGTAGTCACATTACAAGTGAAATCTTTCCACATGTGGCCATGACATATATGCTCCATTTTGCTTCCTTTTTTATAGAAGTAAAAAATACCGTATGACAGTAAAAAAGCAAATTTGCTTTATTCAGCACTCATGGGAAAACACAACTGAATAAGACAAAATGTGATTGAAGTGGGATAATAAAATGTAAAGGCTTTGCTTAATTTTAAAAACTATAATAAGTTTAATTAAATGATAACTAATAATTAAGGTTTACACAATGGGTAACTATAGACAGAGTTTTACATGAACAGCTCCATTCTTTTATCAATATTTTATGAATTTTGGGTTATTGCTTATTTCACTCCTTCAAAATGTTAGCCATTTTCTTATTCATTTTAATCATTTCTAGCTGTAGC